>CM074190.1:44820127-45469491 GCA_037179385.1 Holothuria scabra
TAAATGGTATATATTTTCTACTTTTAAATTGTATACTGGTTTGTCATCTGGCATGATGTGAAAGTTGAACAGTAGAGACTATCACTCAAAAATATGAACAATTAGGTCCAAGCAACTTACTCATTGAATTCAGTTCTTAGAATTGCTACTAAGAGTATGAGTTATAATAATGAATCAACTTCTCACTTGAAATGTGTCTGAGAAGAGCTTCTAACAGAATCTGGCAGTCAGTTCCATAGATTGGACCAAGCTGACACAAAGTTACAATCCACATAGTTCCAGATTTTTTCAGTCACTTGCGACTGTTGCCGTACAGAGTCGGGAAGAACCAACATGTTTGTTCTTCCCGACTGAAGGCGATGCGACTTAAAACTGCCAGTCGCAGTTGTAAACTCAAGCACACTACATGACTGTTGGAGATCCGATGATCGAGTTGAGTTGCAACACCCAAAGTCGTATAGTGTGTGGCAAGCATTAGTGTACTGCTAGAACAAGTAGAGGAGTATTCACCTGAAAAGTCAGGTTGTCAGACAAATATGAGGGTGACATACCAGGAATACTGATGGCTTGGAGTCCACTGTTATGGGATGGCATCTCCTGTGAAAGTTTTCAATACAGTCACAACTTTAGACAACATCTGCTCTTGATGTTTGCATTTTGTGTCACATTTTGAAAGTGCTCATGATGCTTTTGGCCCCGATACTACTTGTGTTCACACCTCTGAGTTGCTCTGCCTAATCCATTAAGCTGAATTAAACAACAAGTGTATCATACTGTTTAATAACAGCCTGTTGTTTGGTCTCTCATGAAAATGAAAACAGGAAATTGAACTTGCGAAACTTTTCCAAGTAAACAGAAGAAAAGACTTGAGGATGGAAGCAAGTTTCTACACACATGTGCCACAGTTTATTTAGGAACAAGTTGGTCTTATATGTGTGTTGGGAACGGTATGTAAAGGTGATAAGGTCAAAGCAAATGCAGCTTGAGTTCTCTCCCTGAAATTCACCGATCTGAGGATCTTTTGTTCCGCGTTTGAATCAGTGCATGTTTGGAATGAAGTATTTAACAAAGGTGGCTCTTTGCATCTCTTTCTACATTCACTCATAAGTGTTAAGGCAGCAATTATCTTCCAACATATGCAGTCACAGTCCATCATCCCAGATGTTGAGTAGCTGATTGTTACACATGGAGTAAGGAAAGCAAGCCAGTGAGAAGCAACTGGAAAGAAGACCTTGGCCAGCTCCACTAGTACCAATTCTCTTGGAAAGTGGGCGGTAAAACTCCATTTAATATAAACTATACATACATATGGATAACTACTTTCCTGTCCTTGAACTAACTAGTTTTGATGTGATAGCACAAGTTGTCACCAAGTCATACTGAGTTGCAATTAAATTAAGCTCACTGTAAAAGTAGTGATGTCGTTACATTGGTTCTAGTTTATTGCTTGTTCATATGAATGAAGAAATTTAGCTTAAAATATATCAGAGTGGTTATAAAATCAAAAGAACCTATTTGCCACAGCATGCCTAATAATTTGTATTTTGTGTCCAGAGCTAGAGACAAAATTTCATGGGGCTAAAACTGGTGAAGGATTTTTCAGCACATGTATATATTCACCACTAATAGAATGCACAATTTTTTGCACCATTTTTTTTTTTGGGAGGGGAGGGGGTTCTAGGAGAAGTTAAGAAGATTCCCCCCAGTCCCACTTAGACACTTAGAACTGCTTGTGTCTGTCAAAATGTTACCCAAAATAGCATATCTCTGAATATTTTCTTGTGATCAGTAAGTGAGCAATCTTGCTGAAAGGATGTGCCCAAGTTTTGATGTATTTATAGTGAATAAAGTATCCACCATGCTTCAGGGTGGAATGAAAGCAATCTTTATGTGATATGTTGAGCAGTAACACCTGCTTCCATTTAAAAGAAGCCTTTGAGCTATCATGGATACAGTATTAATTTCAAACTTGTTGAAAGCTAAGATGTTGTCAAACTTTCACAATGAAGTGCTAGCCTGTGGTAAGTTAGTTGGAGCTCAGAAAACTGCACTCATTACAGAGAACCAAAGCCAGAAAAGGTCTTGAAGGGAAAACATGGCATCCAGATCCAGAAGACAAAACATTTTCCAGGGTGGGGAGAATATATTGAGTCAGTGGAAACCTGAAATTCTTTAGGAACCCATACCTTTTGCATAAAGACCTGCACTATCTACTAGTCATTGAACTGACAAAACTTCCTTCTGCAGACTATATGATGGTGGGGTACTCAACATTGCAGGAAAGGCAGACACATCCCCTCACCTCACCCCACTGTTTACAGCAAAAATTATGATGTGAAGTGATGCAGAAACCTTTACAAAACAAACTCAAGACTGCCCCTTTAAAAATTCAAAAATCATGACAGTCTTCTGATTTGGGTGGCTTTTTAATCTCCTGAAACAGAACTGTTCCAATCCAAATGAAACAGTTGTCCAGTGTGCTGGGGTTGCCTTTTAAAGGCATACACAATGCCATTTAAAAATTGAACCTACTTCTGTAACTGTGCTTGGTGCTCAGCATAAGCAATGGAGTAGGGGAAATAAGCCAGTGAGCCACAACTGGAAAAACGGTTTGATATCCCCACTTGCAGGTGTATCCACACTTGCCCGCAGAAAAAAGGCTCATGTCCCCGTTTTACACCAAAAACATACACACACACACATACACCTACACACACACACATACATACGCCAAGGTGACTGCATAGGTTCCTTTGTTACACAAGGAACCAAAAAGGGTTTGAGACTGGGCCCATTAAACTCCACCTAATGCCATTTGCAGGCAGTTTTATGTTTCGTGACCATCACATTTTAAGAAATGAAATTATCACTCATAAAACCACACGTGGGTGAGACTTTGATTTCTAAAACTGCATTCATGTTCTTCACTTTGTATGATTAGCATGCTAATTTACCAAACAGCCATTGACAAATGAAGAAGTACAAATATGAAGAAATTGTTTGAATTCATGCTTTTATTTTTTTGATGTCTGTATGCCAAACAAATTCACTGAAGATAATGGTTCCTCCATAAAAACAGGATGTAAGGAGCTATGTCAATGTTCCCCCCGAATCTTTTGAACATTCCCACTCTGGGAACATCTAACGTGGGAATAACAGACCTTGAAGTCATTGCAAAATCATTGAGGTACTCAAAAACAGGGAACATCTCCAACCTTGAGAACATCGAACCCTGGGAACACGGGGGAGACCACTGATGCAGATCTTTTTCTGATAACTCCATTACTGTGGTCATTGGTCACAAAATAGTTGTAAGGGAGCATAGCTTTTTCTAGTCCCGAATAGTTGGCAGACTACCACTGTATGCATTGTGCATCTACTGAATATTCTGAACAGCCCTGTGACCACAAGCAATCCACTGGACAAGTTAATGAGGCAGCTATGGGTAGAGACTTACAAGGGGAACAGTAGCCTCTAATAGCAACCAGAGAAAGTGACAGATTGGTATCAATACCAGCTCAGCTGTACAATGGACTGACACTTTTGAACAGCTTATTATTAGCAAAAAAGACCAAGATTGTCCAAACTCCTGTAGCACAGTCAACCAGGCACAGCACAAAGCTCCTTGCACTCTGCATGGGGCCCTGGCATTGCTATGGAGATCATTTCATGCCCTATGCAGACAGTTAAAAGTGGTGATTGTTCCTTTGTCTGCTAACTAATGAAGACTGGGGAAAGCTATGCTCCATACAGGAAACTGCAGAAAAATAAACAGATGTAAAAACAATGAAATCATGATAAATTATCATTTTTACTGGAAAAGATAGAAATCGTTTTACAGAGCTAATCCTATCATCCCAAACTACAATTTTAGTAGTGGCCCAGAGAAATCCTCAATTGGCACTGCTCTTCGATTAACAGCAAGTTCAAAACATGCAGAGTACCAAAACTCATACTATATAGCATGTACTCAGCTTAGAGTGTTTTGATTGCACATGCATTGAGGTCTTGTATACTACTATACTGGCTCCTGAAACAATAAACAGATTGTTTGGATGAGGGGGAGTTTTAGACAGTTGTAGAAGAAGCTTTAAGGTGTTCATAATTGAGACTGTGTGGGGTGAGAGACATAGGCCTTTAATATCAGGAACTATTAATAAAATATCAAATTAAAAAGAGAGAAGATAAAAAGAACACATGATTTAACTTCAAAAGCTTCAATTACAAAGATAGAAAAATATATTAATAGATAGATATATTTACACAACCTCTGTTGTCAGTAGTCTCATAGAAGTTTAATAAGTCAATTTTTTAACCAATTGGTTTCAAGCATAAGACTGATACTGATGTAAGCTTTTGCTGAAGCTTATCCAGTTTGCTATGATTTCTGCCTAACTGGGGCACCAATGTCTGCCCGATTCAGAAACGTTTGGCCCAATGGGGGGGGGGGGGACCTGCAGCCCCCTTCTCCCTGATTAGAGCTTCTCAGTAACATTAATTGGAAAGAAGTGTGTTTTACCTCCGTGACAAATAAATATCTGCAAAGCCAATGAAAAATGATTCACATTAAAATGATTTAAAATTGTTAAACTGGTATGATTGATCCAAAAAGTACACAACAATGTACTGTAACTGATTGACAACAAAGCAACTTGTACAGTCACTATGCCATGCAATTCTTTATCTAAACTGCCAGAAAAAGCAATGCTGTAAACACTAACCTAGCATAAAAGAGGTAACCATAAAAATATGTGAGTTGCATAATCTTACAAGCTATGGAAAGTCTTAAAACCGACAAAAAATTTTGACCCAATATGAACAACACTGATATTCCTTTACTTGAATTAGTGTTATATACTATCCTGTTTCATGATTACATGGCCTTTGAAAATCATGTGACAATATTTCTTCATCAATTTTGAAATTTACTGCCTGGTTTACCTATGAATACAACAGTGTAAGTCTGAAAATATCATGAAAGATACTTTGAAGAGAAATAAGAAACCTGTGAGAATTAGCTATTGTTTCAAAATAATTTTGGGTTGACAGCATGCACCCTTTAAGTGTAAACATCATTTTAAAGATTTTGTGCTTCACTCTCTTAGTCTGACTTAAAGGTCAAGAGCGCCCCCAACCTTATATTCGAGTAACACCTAGATATCACAATTTTCCTCTTATTTCTCTTCAAAGTATCTTTCATCAAATTTTATAACTTCAGTATTGCATGTTCAAGGTAAAGGAAGCAGTTACTTACAGTAAAGTTCACATTTGAAGAAAAAAATTGGTGTCACATGACTCTCAACAGCCAACCATGACACAGGACAGTGTACTACACTGTTTCAAATTAGGATGAATGCTTTGGCCCTTTAAAATAATTTAAAGAGATATTTGGCTTTTCTTTCTTTCTTTTCTTTTTTTTGTCTTTATTTTCTTCTTTTGTACTGTTATGCTCTCTTCATCCTTTTTATCACAATAGAAATCTTTCTAAAAATGTGACACTTTGATAGTAAATTGGCAAGTTCTACAAAGTGTCAACCAGTCAAAAGAATAGACAGGTAGACAGACAGGCAAAAGTAGCATTCAATTTTTGGCAAATTTTTTTCTGAGATTTCAGTTGCATACATTCATCTTCATAAAGCTGCAATCTTGGACAAAAGTTGTTAGGACATCCTTCTCCACCCCCCTTCTAATGTTGACTACTGTTACGCTGTTCACTGCATAGGGTCACTCTTCTTGAAGCATTATGGGGGGAGGTGGCATTAGAAAATTCTGCCCCTTAAAACTGGGCATCATCACCTGGCGGATAGTTTCATGACTGGGCCGATGTTTTAACAATAGAAAACCACAAATGATAAACTGACTTTGAGATTTCTACCAGGTGTTCACAGCCCAAACAAAGACTAACGGTGTACCATACTTCTAAAAATATCAAGGCATGGAATGCTCGTTTGTAATTATAAACACGTTTTTACCTCGATTACGGAACAAGAGGTACCTCTTTGATATGGTTTTTGTCCGAAATATGAAGAATTTGACAGATTGTATTGGAAATTTGTAATTCTTTTCCCCCATTTTTTTAATGCTATTGTCAGGTATAACTTCATTAAATATGAGTCCATTTTCATGGTTCAAGATTCATTTGATAACTAATTTATCCACTGAATTTGATTATAGTCTCATTATATATGGAACTGCAAATCAATCCTTAAATATCTTTTGAAGGTGAATGCCCAGTATCTTACGGATAACAGCAAAAATTCATCACAGCGCTGCTGAATTTGGAAATTAAGGTTAAACAATAAATGTCCACCATTCAAGGGGTGCAACTCCCTGATGGTGGGGTTTCATGTTAGCCTATTAACTGAGATAAAGAAATATTACAACAAAGTGTCCTGACGGTTTTTTCCAAGATTGTAGACAGTTTCAATACCACCGTGGATCTTCCAAACAAAGAGAAGGCAAGAGAAGAAACCAACGGTACCTGATGAAGAAAAGAAACAAAGAGGTTTCAATTAAACGTGACACGGTATATTCCCCATTACCCACTCTTATCCCATCTGCCAATTGCAACTTGAATAAGAAGGATCCGGACACTATTGGTTGGGCGGAATACCGGTGCTGACGTCAACAGTGGTACTAGAGGTACAGGTTATGAAAATACCAGAGATATTTGGTGTGCTACTAGTACCAGTCCTTGAGAAAAATACCGGTACTTGATAAAAATTACCGGTACTCATTATATTCACTGACAAAAATAACTGTTAGGATGTGTGGAATGATTCAAATATTTACACAAACATTTAGAGCAGAGGTTCCTGCATGGCAATTAACCCAACCGACTTCTCTACAGGAGAGTTGAGAACCGGTACTGCCTCAATACCAGTTCTGTGTATTTTACAATACCGGTACCAATATTTTCACGGTACCGCCCAACCCTAAGGCGTATTGGCCACCTTATTGATTTGTAGGAGGAGGGCCTCCTATTCGCCCAGCACAGTTTTTCAGTGTGTTATGCATGAAAGACTTTCCCCCATACAAGTTTTCAGGAATCACAAAGTGATTCATGTCTTCCCAGAATTGAGCAGAATAAAGTTAAGTGAACAAACAGCCAAGTTCAAAATTTACATCTGCAAATACGTTTGTGACCTTTCTGTTCAGGTCAACTGGTAACAAAACATAAAGCGCTGCGCTGGCCGCTCACAGCACACTGTTTCAAGTGTGTTTACACTCTGCCATCAGCTGTTAACACATGTAACAGTGTTACCCGATGGCCTTTGAACATTATTTGCACAAATGGGCGATTGAACAATACTGCTTCATGAAGAAACTTTAAACTGGTCTACTGCGGTTGGAGTGTTTCCAATACCAGCCAATGGGCATTTCCTTAAAAGAATGAGCATAATGACTTACTGATATTGATATAGACGAATCTGATTAGTGTTTGTTTTTAGTGGCTGTAGGCAGCAATTAATTGGGTCCATTAGCCTTTAGTCGTCTTCATGAATGGTCTTTGTGAATTTCAAATCCTCACATTCAGTGAAGTTGAGAAAATTAAGATACACCTCAGTGTACAACCATCCATGGAACAGGTAAGGAAGGAAATTTAAAGATTAAAGGTGATGGACCCCAGCAATGGCCAACTAAAATTAGACCATCACAATCTGTCCGAATTGCCTATATTCAACAAGAGTGTTGGATGGTATTACCACATGCCAATGCTCATTATTTGTATAGTTGATCAAGTTTGCAAAAAGTTAAAATTTTGAATTTGTTTCTGGTTTGTAACAGTTCTGTGCATAATTTGAATAAGGGTACAGTATGGTGGTGAATTTTCAAAAACCAAATTGAATTGTTAATTACTTTACTCGTGAGAACATTATTTTATGTATGGGGATTGTCTAAGTTTGACCATTTGGTACTACAATGTGAAGAAAACTTAAGAGGAAAGCTTTGGTAAATTTTACAAACCAACGCAATATTACCAATTACCTTCCACAGCAGCTGGATTAAAGTGTACCTTAAGTCTTCCATGACGCTAGAAGCGAATAGCAAGTTTTAGCCATCTCAAGCTGGCAACTAATAATCCAGAATCTATCAGAGCATTTCCTGTTCAGGTATCTTGAGATCTACAAAGTTTAAGGTGTTTGCCCCCCTCAAAGACCATTTGCAATACAGCAACAAGGTAGGTATAAACCGGTTAACTGGCGCAATTACAGAGGCAAGCTTCACCCTAGAAAACGCCTTTTTCCTCATTTTTTTTCTCATAAAAATTGGCTAAAATGTCCTATTCAATTCTAGCAGCATGAAAAATATATATTTCGACCTTGCCGAATTTATTTTACTGCACCAACTCCCCTTGTTATAGCTTATTCCATTGCTGAGATATTTAATAATGAAATTTATTCCCTTAGAACAAACTAGTCCATTGAGCAATAATTTGTGACTTTCTTAATGTACAACTCACATTAAGTGCTTTCTTTACCTTTGAAATTAAAAATGTGTATATGACCTTGAGGGCTCCCTGTTTGCTTTCATTGCATGTTGTACAGAGAAGGCTTTGCCTTGAAACATCACCCCATAGTAGTAAGATTGCTTTATATCACATATTGGCACAAGATGAAGTAGCTTTCAGAAAAACAAAGAAATGCATAGGCTGTAATTTGAGTTGTACAAATGCCATCATAAATGATTGCACAATGTACCGTTTTAAACTGAGTGAATAAATTTCATTATTTTATATCTCAGCTCAGGAATGTCCTTTGAAGATGAAAGTTGGACTGTTTGAATTCACTTTTCATGCTCTGTAACATATATTTTTGAAATGTTAAGCTTGCAGTACACTTTTAACAATTTCAAGGCTAATCAAACAGCCTACATTAGTTTGTACTGTTGTTATACCACTGTTATATACTCCAAGGCCTGACAAATCCACCAGGAGAGAAGCCTCAGCGGTTGGTGCTTGTCAAGGCACCCTTCAAAAGACAGGACTTGATGCTGACAAACCAATGGCATGGTGCAGCTATGTCACAGATGTTCAGAATTATACACATCACAGAACATTACAGGCTAGAACTTGTACTTGCTTCCCTATAGCCCACCTACAATATACTTTGCACATTGCACCTCAACTGAACTGTTATGACCAGTTTTGAATATTCATGATTAAGTCTCATGAGAGGACCATGCACACTGTACAACAGACTATCACCATCATAGGACCAGCAAGAAAGACTTTGTGGCCTCACTCTTTAACACAAGGCTCCATTTTATAGCAAACAGACGTAGCCCCGCAACTGGTTTTAGTATGTACATACATGTTGTTCAGGTTAATAAAGCATCAAAAATCTAGACGAAAAAGAGTTTGGGTAACATTATAGATAGTCAGACGTGTGAAACAAGGCTACTACCACAACCTCATAAGGGGGCTGGCTGTCTGCAGAAGATGAAAATGCTTTCAAGAATTTGTTAGGAAGCCGTCTCTACTTTTTAACCAGTGAAGAACCTCAACTCCCCATTGAGAGTGCCAGTTTCAGGTCCAGTATTACTCTGGGAAGCCCCTTCTACTTTTAAACCAGTGGAAAAATCTTGTCTCCATATTGAGAGATTGCCAATTTTAGTACAGCCCAGTATTGCCATGGGAAGCCCCTTCTACTTTTAAACCGGTGGAAAAACTTGTCTCCATATTGAGAGATTGCCAATTTTAGTACGGCCCAGTATTGCCATGGGAAGCCCCTTCTACTTTTAAACCAGTGGAAAATCTTGTCTCCATATTGAGAGATTGCCAGTTTTAGTACGGCCCAGTATTGCCATGGGAGAACATTCTGCACTTACGCTTCCTTTCTTAGACCTCACTTGTTTTACTTCCAATGACCCCTGGTTACTCTTTCATCTCAAGTCAAGTTTTTCAACTCTCTCAGTCCGATACCTTGTGCTGTGGACCGTGCATTTGGGTATATGATTTACTTGAACAACAGCACAGACACAACCTGCTCTGCCACAGTTCAACTAACTTAACCCCAAGTGTATCTGTCCAAAATTCTGCCATGTCGCTTGCAATAGGAAACTGAACATGTTCAGTTTTCGTGACTTTAGACAACACAACTTAAAAGTGGCTTTAGAACTGACGGTTTTCAAAAGAATAGTCCAGTGCACATCCTAGTGAAGGTCCCATTCATTTGCAATGTTTGATTCTCAACATATTAGCAACTGAAGTTGACATGTTCTCTATAAAAAATGAACTTGCAGCAAGCAGGTGTGATGTCATGGATTTGCATTGTTGGCCAATATTTTTTTGTTTTTCTACATTTTTCATCCTAATACTAGTTTGACATTGAACTGATTAGGGATGCTACTTTGTGCCTAATTAGGCATATAAAGTTCTTAAAATACCATCACTCAGGAATCAGGAAGCATCTATGGTATCAATATATCAAAGTTAAGATGCATAAAATTTGCGGTAAATTATAAATAAAAGCAAAACATTGGCCAACAATGCGAATCCATGGCATCACGCCTACTTGCTTCAAGTTCATTGTGGAGAAAATGTGCCACATTCAATTAATAACATCTCAAGAACCAAACATGGGAAATAAATAAAAATTTCACCATGCTTGGAATATGTCCCTCTTTAACATATTATCAAAAATAATTTGGCTCTGGACTATTCTTTAAAGCTGCATCCTGAAACGAATAAGGATCTGATTGTTTTAAGGTTTTATTTACAACCTTTTGGTCTGAAACAGCCAAACATTTGCCAAGAAGTGTGAATATTCGTACCAAACTTCTATGAAAATGAAATGCTGATTTTTTGTGACATCACATTGACAGGCAGACTGTCTATTGGACAATGGTGATTCGATAACAGCTGCCTGCAGGTGAGATGTCACAAAACTATAAGTATAATTTAATTTTCTTCGTTCTACAATACAAATCATATATTTATGAACTAGTGAACCTTAGATCTAGTCAAAATTCCCCAAGCCAGCAAAGGCTTAAGTTATGTTTCTGTGGTGTGAATAGATACATCATGGAGATTTTTAACACACAATATTGATTTTTTGTCCCTTTAAAGACACAATTCCTCCCTCTCCCCCCCCCCCTCCTCCCCCGATTAAAAATATCAGAAGCAACTTACCACTGAACAAGAAAAGCAGGAATGCCATGACAAATGAGTAACTGATGTAGAGATATATGCTAGCTGCAGGGTGAAGCTCCAAACGGGTCCATAGGTAGTGCAGAGAGTAAAGGAAGAAATAGACAGCAGTGGAGCCACCTATCAGGAAAGAGCGCCACCACAATCGGTGATCCTGTAAAAGAGAACATGAAATATCAGTCCAAATTCAGTATCAAGAAAGTCAAAGTGTTCCACCACTTTTGGAATATTTGCTAAACAATTCAGACTTAAATTAAGTTGCAGTTCCTTCCTTCATTCTAATTTTGGCGGCAGCTCTTTCTTCTGATATATCTACCGTATTTACTCTATTAAACGCCCCCTCTCTAATAAACGCCCCCCCAACTTTTTCGTCACATTGCATAAAGTGAAATTGTTAATTCCAAAGACAATATGGTAAAAGGAAAATGAAACAGTCCTGCCTTGAAGCCAAGAAATCTCCTAAATTCCCATACTGTATCCTGAAGTAAAAGGCATGTTTCTGCAACTAATTTCTGTTGATATCCATCACGTTATCACATATCGCGAACCTGTACTGCTTCGTTTGCGGCTCGAAAGTGGTACTGTACATACCGTAGGTACACAAATATTCGCTAGCCTATCCGAACAGCCTAACATGAAAATCCAAATTCAACACAGGAAAACTGTTTAACAGTGAAATGCTGTGAACGCGTATGTACTGCTAATGGTACTACTCACGGTAACGATTATGCAATTACCGTATGTACGTGCGTATAGCTGGCCGGTCAGCATAGTACCGTGAGGCCTGGCTGTATACTGTTCACAGCATGCATGAATGCATATGCCGCAGGTGTGGTGTAATCACTTGAGTGTATGACGTCACGAGGTATCTACATCGAATGCCATATGATGTTAGCGTTACTTGATGGTGTACGAACCAAACACGAAATAATCACTCAGAAGACAAAGAATATCTTTTATGTCTATCGTGTTCTTTATTTGCGAACTATGAATAATCACACAGCGGGCACTTAAAAAAAAAAACACAGAAGTGACTTAAAAAAGTCACTTCTGTGTGTAACGTTACATATCAAGATGTCGGCGAAAGTTGATCACACTTGCAAAGTTCAGTGTGCTGTTCGTGGCTACCATATTTATAGGGAATTTAGTTTGGTTACCGATCATTGGGGAGGAGCTCACAGCTGATTGTGAAGCTGACAACCAAATGGACAAATATGCCATATGTAGCAGTTTATCAGAAGTCACATAAATTTGACTCTAATAAAAGCCCCCCTTAACGAAAATTTCACGCCCCTGGGGCGTTTAATAGAGTAAATACGGTATATTCCACAAAATCTATGTGTACACTGAGAGCAGTGTTAGAATAATGGTTAGGATGGTGCATAAGGGTTACAAGTATGGAGTCACAGAGACAATTTGAACAATGAGGTGTTACAGTTAACACCATTAATATCATGTAGTATGGTACATCCTCTATGACCTTTAACAGGAACACCATTTTGTTGTTTCCAAGCATGTCTCCCTTCCTTTTGTCCTAGATTCCCAGGGCTCTTTCTGTTCCTGTCAAATGTTCCTGGTGTAAGTGACAAAACCCTATCCTTGTGGATGCTCTATCACTTATTTTCAGGGCATGGTCAAATTTACTTTCTATAGCCTCCTTACTGGTCACTGAGATCAACACACTCATTTATATTTATTAAATTTGGTGTGTCACAAATTTTGACCAATCAGGGACTGCATTAAGATTCGTACTGTTCCGATCTCCACAAGGCCCGCTAGCCTCAAGGTGCAACCTGAAGTAAAAGCATGTAGGCAATAATATATATAGCTAATTTTTTATTTTTTATTTTTTTCCTTTTTTTTTTTGCTGGCTGCTGATTGAAGTGAATTAAATAAATCATCAATCATGTTGAATTAGAACATGTCTTTTCTCATTTATATTCCTCTATCTCATCATGCACCGCCACACTCGGCAAGATCCCTTGTACAGGCTTTTGTGCCTATGATTGGCCTTTTATTTTACATTGCAATAGAACCAGTATCAATAGAATATGCTTTTTTTACAACCTACTGAGCAACCATGATGTGCAGACCTGTCAATCTGGCAGGCTGACCCCAAAAAAGGGACCACTGAATTTTTTCAGAGCCAAAAGTGAAAACATTTCCCCCAAGTTGGCTTACCTCTGTGACCCTTGCTCCCATCGCTTCAAACCTATGACCTAAATGCATAAAGTGTCACGGTCACTGCTATCTAGAGATATTATGTTTACAAGCCATTTTCAGGGCTTTTGAAGCTTCTAGCTTTAGCAACTTCAGATGACCTTTGATCTTCATCAATATGCTGTTGTGGGTAGGGATTGTCTGCTCATGGGATGGTTTATGTAATTTAGTTTGTTATTGGATAGTTAAGTTTTCTTTCCTTTTTCCTTGTTCTCCTTTTAGGGAGTGCACTCTCGACAAGCCTTCGGCTTTTAGTTGCACTTCCTTCCACTCTCATTTTATCTTCTGTAATTTTGTTGCACTATGTTATTGTATATACTTGAGTGGTGAAACAAATATATGAAATGAAATAAAACCATAGGGTCCTTCCTGTCAATGTGGCAAATCTATAAACCAAGTATAAACAAGGCCTAAGGGCAGTATATTATTCTTTGACTTTAAGGTAATTTTGTGTAAAGGGAGAGGCAAGGTAAGGCATGTGCACTTGCAAACCCAGTGGCCTGTCTCCCGATAGTATTATCACATGGAGAGATGTTATGATTCCTAAAGATGTGCAAATTTACTTACCATAGTGCATGACACAACCTATCTGAAGTGTGACCTTTAATAAAGAATGGTCGGGTGGTTGGAATTGCAGATGGGACAGGTTAAACCAACGATTTAAATTTGGAACCTATTGCAATTGTGCTTGGTGCTCAGCACAAGCAGTTGGAGAAGGGAAAACAAGCCAGTGAGCCACAACTTGAAAAAAAGGCTGTGGTCGACTATACTTATAGCAATTGGTTAGAAACTGGGCCATTAAAGTCCATCTAACCTAACCTGAAATTTGACTCTGGTCAGGGTGACCCTACTTTGTTGTACTTTCCAGGTGTGACTTTTAATGACCATTGAATCTCTATGGGCTTACCTCAGACTTGAGTTGGAAGTAGCAAAGGACAATAGTGACCTCTGCGAGGTTCACAACCAGCAGAAGCACCACAAAAAACAAAAATCCATACATGAAGTATAACTGATGGGCCCTGCAGGTAGAAAAGGTACAAACTATGATGTAAATGCACATGCTATGACTTCGCTGCAAAAGAAAAGTTCAAAGTTTATATCTGCGCATACATTCTTGACCTGATGCGCAGATATAAACTTACAACATTTCTGTTGAACAAAGACACCCCATAAGATCAAAGGCAGTGAGGAGAGTAAGTATTATATGACTTTGTTACATAATCTGTGCCAGCAAGTAATGCATGTTTCAATTGTACTCACACTGCATTAAAAGCAATTCTTGCCAATTAGGCTAACACTTGACACTCCTAATAAACATTAAACGATCGTGTCCAAAGTTCAGAGGGTGGGTGGATGCATCTTACAATAGACCAGTTGCGAAACTGCAGGGTCACAAAGCCAAATGTGCCTTGACAACTGGTTTGGATGTCTATGTGCCCTACTTGGCAATGTGCACTTTTCCTCACTTGCCAATGTGCACTATTCCCCAATTTCAAAGACGCATTTAGCTTTGAACATTTCCCAATTCATCCATTAATAACTGCATGAATAACTACTTACCAAATACCACTGAAAATAAAAAACAGCTGGATGTAGATGCAGCCAAATGGTAGGATACCACCAATCATGACACGAATAAGGGACGTCAAAAACTTCTTTTTGGGGATTGATCGTGGCATCTCATTTGTGGCACAAGGAACATCAATACCCTGGGGAAACAAAAGAGTGTTCTGTTGTTATTTTGGTCAGGCTTCATCAAAGACCAGGCCAATACTGGATACTAGGAAGAAATTTTTGGGGGGAAGGGGGCTTATTGATACTTATTGATGCACACTCCCCAGGCCAACATTATTGTTTGCATGTTTTTTTTTTTGTTTTTTTTTTTTTTTTGAGGAAAAATTGATCTTTGACATGGCTTCTGCAATTTTTATCATGCAAAATCATTCTAAACAATTGAATTCTACGGCCCAACATTCCTCAAATACTGTACTTGCAACTGACTAAGTCGACTTTGACACGAACATTTTGGATAAAAGATGTAGTATAAACAGGGCCAGAAAAAAAAACTAAAATTGGTTTGTAATAATTAATCAAAAATAAAACCACAAAGCCTAAAGGCTTTGTAATTCCTTGCTGAAATGAAAATTTGGAAATTTTTGCTCTTTGACCTCTGACGATTACATATGATTAACTTTAGAAGTTTGCTTTTGGATGGCTGGTGACCCCAAGAGAGCTTTGACTTTCCCCAAAACAGAAGGTTCCCTTTTCAACCAAAATGTATCCACACACTAAATATAAAAGTTATTCAAGCTTCCTTCATTAAAAACTTTTTGGCTCATTGACTGTAGATGACCTTTGACCTTCGATGAACTCAAATGACATTTGACCTCCAACAAAAGCAAAAAGGTTCCTCCTCTGAAAATTGCAAGTTGATACACCAACTAGACAGGTTATGCCTGCATGCAGGCAAGCCCATACCGAGGCCTTTGAATTGCGGGATTGGTCTGTTTTGGCTAGTTTGATTGAGCTAGTTGGGTTTGGAAAGGTAAGTTTTGATATAGTAGAGGGGTACTTATTCAAACATTTTGGTGAAATGTGCATTGAAATCTGATGTGCGCCAAATACAGGCAAGGAATGTGAAGCCCAATCTCACTAGTCCCACTTTTTCATTGTGACAAATGAGACAGGGGCTATATAGAGTAAATGAGACAGGGGCTATATAGAGTAAATGAGACAGGGGCTATATAGAGTAAATGAGACAGGGGCTATATAGAGTAAATGAGACAGGGGCTATATAGAGTAAATGAGACAGGAGCTATAAAGAGCAGACCCATGTGATTGCACAAGAGGCAAAACAACTATTTTAACTTCACTTTCGCCATGGAAAGGCAGGCCATCATCACTAAAGCACTGCAAAGCAGTAGTGGTGGGCTGGGGCATATGGGCCACATTGCCCCATGCACTTTTGGGAAAATCAGCAAGTCAGGGAAATCATTCAGAAGCCAGTGGTCTGACCGAGTTTGTCCAAGCAATAGGAGTCATTATCTACAACTGATTGGACATTATGCTTGTCTAAATATGATTCCACAAGTTCCCAAAAAGCACCATTTTGCATTGCAAACAATTCCCTCCTAATAAAGCAAAAGTTTTTTCAAATTGGCCTCCTTAAACTCCTCTCCTTGGATAGCAAATAAGCAAATATTGCCAACGTTCTGTTAAAACTTCAACATTTTTTCTTCATTTGGTAACCTTAACTACAAACCAAACAGCAATACCTGACATATCCCTCATTTACACCATCTAGTTAGTTAGCTAGTTAGTTAGATGGAGTTTTACTGCCCAGTTTCCAACCTATTGGTGCAAGTCGAGCCAGCCACATCATCTAATACCTTCATACTGGTGGCACTACAAGACATGAGTTTTCATTAGTCAGTTTTGATGGGGGAAAACTTTTGGTGTCCCAGTAGTCCCTTATCCATTTCAGATGAGAGAATTCACCACCTGCCCCTGCCCAGACCTTGAATTCCTGCTCATGCCTTGAGGGTGAAGGTGCCACAGAATTTTAGTGGCACTAACCTGACTCCCTATCCTTACCCTAACAACAACCAGTTGTGACTCACTGAGTTGCATTCCCTACTGCATTGGTAATGCTCAGCATGTGTCACAATGGCAGTAGGTTCCATCCACATGACGCGAGAAGCAAATAGCAAGTTTTACTCATCTCAAGCTGGCAACTAATAATCCAGAATCTATCAGAGAACTTCCTATTCAGGTATCTTGTGATCAATAAAGTAAAAGGTGTTTTCCCCCTTCAAAGACTATTTGTTCAATAGAGCAACGAGGTTGGTTTAAATATGGTTAACTACCGCAATAACAAAGACAAGCTTCACCCGAGAAAACGCCTTTTTCTTGGGTAACATTGGCTAAAACATCCTATTCAATTCTAGCAGCATGCATTTTTTTAACCTTCAGAATGACCCTGCAAGCCTATATTATTTCCTAAACATGATTGCGCACCCTAGGTTTATAATGCACTATTCCAGGACAAAGCGGAGTGCTATGGTTTGGCAGCAAAACCATACATACATACATAGCAATGGTAAATTGTGGTTTCGAAAACCATGCATAGCAAAGAGGTTAAAGGGTCAATTTTCATCGAATACTTTCAATTTGTGTTTATTATGATAATGTATATGAATAGTTAATAACATTCAGTTTCTATGGAATTTGACAAAGAATTCCTGCAAAAGGTCACAGATGTTGGTATTACTAGTGCAGCCAATAAAGTAACATATGTCCTGAGGAACAGGGCATTGAGGTTTTTGTCTGCCAAAGGAGTTTTTACAGTTGTTGGAGGAGACAGAAATAAACAAGAGTCCAATGGGCACTGTGGTTCCTTGCTGGATATTATAAGAATGTACAGCCAGTCTCTGAAATAGAGCTAAGCAAAAGCTAATACTCAATGTTTGTAACATCTTCACAAGGGATATTTTATTACTTATATTACATGATATCAAAGATCAAATTTTTGTGGCCTTACTAACCTTCAACTTTTGTAATGCTTGGTGATCCTTCAAAAATATTTTTTTCATTTCCATATGTACAGTATTTATGCTTGTAATCAAACTTGATATTATCATCAATAAACAATACACAATGTGGTCAGAAAGAGAAAAACACCCCTTGTATTTCTCTCACAATTTATTTTTACCTGCTCCCAAATAAAACTTGCTATTACTTTAAAACAATCTATCATTTGTCCTGTTTGCAACCTCCACACAGAAAACAGTGTTTATTCAGCAGTTGAGCAGAAAGCAAGTGATTAATGGGGTGTGATAACAGAATGAGGATTAGGTTACCCCCACAGAGCACAGCAGTTTTAAAGAGACATACTGTATAATCCATGCATTGCTTCCACTGGCAGAGAGACAAGTTTAATGCAGAGTGACCTGTGTTCAGTGAAATCTACAGATTTCAGTTATTGCCCTCTTAAAACTTTGAATGATCCAAAATATGTGTACAATCCGAAGGAATCATTACTGAACAAACGCAAAGGCCAAATTTCTAAGGTGTTTGGGTGTATAAGCATGCAAAACCAGGTGAGATAAAAAATCTATTGAACCTATCTTTATCTAGCTTACAAGATTTTCTAAAAAACATTTCCAGAGGTTGACCTCCAGTGACCTTGATGACCTTTGACCTTAACCAAACACAGATTGATTTGATATATGTCCTTTCTACCTTAAAATACTGTGTTAAAACTTTTTTCAGTGTATGACCCCTGGTGACCCCAGATGACCCCTTGACCTTCACCAAAAATATCCAATTTCATCCTTATACCATAACACATCCACACACCAAGTATGACATTTATCCAAGTTTCCTTTCTACAGATATCGTGTTGAGAAGGTTTTTAGTTTTTGACCTCTGGCGACCCCAAATGATCTTTGACCTCTACCAAAAACGATAGGGCACACCTTCTCCCTATGACAAATCTATGTACCAAATCAAAGTTCCATCCAACCTTCCCTTGTTGAGTAAGAGTGTACCGAAGCAAGTGTCACACACACACACACACGCCAACCTGACTGCATAGGTTCCTTTGCTACTGCAAGGAACCAAAAAGGTTGGCTAAATTGAAATTGTCAACAAATGAAAAGGCTTCCCATTAAAATAAATAGTCCATGACCAGGTCTAGCTACAGGGGGAAGTGCTTCCATACCCCTCCACAAAGCAAAGTCCTTCTGGTAAAAAAACAGGCCTGAATTCAATGGTGGCCATTGCCATCATACATTTGCTGTTTCCCTCAATGCCCTGATAAAAATGACTAAAAGTGGAGGCCGAAGTTGCTGTCGTTGCCTTCAGTGAGTGGCATCTGTGCCCTGCCCACTGTTTAAAGTATTCAACATAATTTTGGTTTGGTTGCTAATTTTCTGATGCATTTTTCAAATGGTTTTGGTGACCTTGCTAAGAAATGATAAGAGTCTTAAACCCCCGATTGATGGCCTTGATGCCCTAAAAGCTCCTCTCTTGACTGCATTCCACAAAATGAAACATTTTGACAACTTTATAAAACTCAGGGGCAAAATAGCATCCTAATAAATTCCAGATAAAAGACCTGGATGAAAAAATAAAGAAAAAGCTTTGGAAGTCAACATGAATTCATGACATTACCTGCTTGCTTTAAGTTTCTCACTTTGGGTAGAGAATGTGTCAACTGCAATTTAAAATATCTCAAGAACCAAAAGGGCCAATAAATGAAAGTTCGGGAAATGGCAAGTTTTACGAAAATGTTAAGAATATGCTTCACTGTGTTATATCAAGCATAAATTCGGTCTGGGAGCAAATATTCTTTAAAGGATGATGGACTTCAGAAACCAAGACCACAAAAAGAGAAAAACAAAATCAATTTAAGAAACTATATAAGGATGGGATTCTAAAATAAAACTCACCTTCTGCTTAATGGCAACAAAAGAGCCAATGAAAACCAACGGTATATGTACACAACAAACCACAAGCTCAAGAGAATAAGTATAGTTGAGAAGGGAACAGCAGCGGAACTCCCAAATCCCCAATAGATGAGATTATTAACAAAAAATTGGAAGAAGATAATTCCTGGTACCAAGACGCTAGTCAGAAGTACATTAGCTTGCAAATATTGTCCACCCATATCTGAAAAAAGAATCCGATAAAATCATGTAAGAGTGTAGAAATTTAAAATTATTTTTTAGAGGTTTTCAAAATGAATCCTATTCATAGCTTCTTGTTAAACTGCTGAGAGTAAGTGCTGAAATTATTTCACTTACATCCAAAAAGTTTGTGACATTTATACAACTTAATAGAAGCTGTGTTTTCTTTTGAAATGAAAAATGTTTATATGACCTTGAGAACATCCATTTTCTTGCATTGCATGCTGTACAGGCCTAATCCATTTTCTTGCAAAGCATGTTACACAGTGAGGCCTTGTAAAATATCTCCACCCAACAGCAGTAAGAATGCCATCACATTTTGTACATTTTGACACAAGGTAAAGCAGCATTGAGAAAAAAAAAACATTCCACAATCTACAATTTTAAACTGAGTGAATAAACTTCGACAGATTTTACCACCATTCAAGAACATTCTGTGAAGATAGGAATTGGACCATTTGAATTTTTATGCTCAGTGACATATGTATTTCTGAAATATCAGACTTTAGGTACATTATAATACAAAATTGGAATTCTGAGTTCACATGCTTCCATATAATTCCTTTTTAAAGGCCAAATCTTCTCACCCTAGATAGTTCTAGAACGTGGGTTCGGTATTTCGTTTTGGTGGCTATGAACATGCCCACATCCTCCGAATCTTCGCGATAAACGAGCCAATCTCTCACAGGTGAACTACAAAATGTGTTCCAAAATTTGAGTTGAAATAAAAATTTGCATGGTGACATAATTCTTTTTTATGAAACAATGACATAAGGATGAATCATAAGTGTGGCTTTTGCAGTGGACTTTGTCTAAATTGCATTTTTTGGGATAAAAATACGCATTTTAATCTGCTTTAAAGTACGGCTGAGTCCCTGTTTTTGTTCCAGTCAAGTATTGCCTTTTTGGGATAAAAATACACATGTTAAACTGCTTTAAAGTACGGCTGAGTCCCTGTTTTTGTTCCAGTCAAGTATTGAGATTTATGTTAAGTGTTGTATTATCCATGTACTGCAAGAAAACAAGGGAACACTGTTCACTGTGCACTGAGCTTCGTTTGTTTATATCCCATGCTGTGCCTCACAATTCCATAAGCCGAAGAATTACTGGACTAACTTGTTCTCCTCACCTATATTAACTTAAGCCCCTCCCACAAATGTCTAAAACTCATCCTCATCTCTGAGACAAAATATTTGTTTCTGCCTTCAGAATGAGTAACACCATTACAAGATGCAATGTGTAATCAGAACACACTCTATGCAGTACATGCTACATAATATAAGCTGCAGTACTCTGCACTTTTTTAATTTGCTCTCAGTCTAAGAGCTGTGCCAATTCATAACTTCTGCAGAGTACTACAAAATTGTCTTTTGGTGTGAAAATTGTCTGACTTTAATCAAAAGATCCAAAACAAAAAGATGAGAACATGCCAAAATGTTCTACAGTTTTAAACAAGGTCTGTCAAGAAGAAATCAGAACATAACATTCTGTTCTTAAGTTTTAGATACGACCTTAGAATAAAACTAGAAAGCCAACAGGCTTAGTGATTCCTTGCCATATGATATATCATAGCAAACATGGATGCAAACATGACATGCATGAGATCCCTTACAATTATCCTACTTAATTGAGATACTACTGTAGTAAGGTCAAAACTTTTTGACCTCATATAACCCAAAATGACCTTTCAACCCCATTTAAAACAATAGTGATCACCTACCCAACACGTCCATCAGCATGTGCAATTCAAAAGCTTAGTACAGTATGAGCATGGAAGTACTACCTCCATGTTATGAGATCCCTTACAGTTATCCCCCTAAAAATATTATGTCTCCAAGGTTTGATCTTTTGTCACCCCAAACCTTTGATCTCCACAAACAAGAGGAATTTCTCACACAGCTTCAATATGCCAGAAAACTGTTTTGTCTCGTCACTTGATAAAGCAGTATTTTTTAACCACTTTAATCAAAAGTTTGGATAATGGAGACAGCTCTCCATTCTGAAGTCTCTTTGTTCCGATGCCTATATGTTTAAAAAAGTCTGCATTGAGGTAAGTGTTAAAACAAGCCTTCATCCCAACACTCTCGTACATGCATTGCATCAAAGAGACATCTGAACAGAGATGTGTAACCTTGGCTATTAGTGGCCACAATTTTTGCTTTATGGGGGAAATGCCCCACCCATTGTCTATGGTATCCTTGCAAATTAACAAAAGCTGATATCCCTATTAATCCATAATTTAACAAGACTTTTAATTTGCCTTTTGTCTACTTATACTGTAGGTACAGCATAACACACAGTACAATTATTCCTTGTTTGATATACAGTATACAACATTATGCTTGCTCTTATTACCTTAACTACTTTTAAACGACAGCAGCAATGCAAAAAAATCTTAATACCTTTGAAAAGTGTCATTAAGGGTAATCTTGAAGCAATGCTATGCAGTAAGCTTAATGATACATTATTTTTTGGGGGGGGGATAGTGACATGGATAAAAATGAAATGTGAGACAAAACTTCCCACTTGGTGATGATATTTGACATAACTATAATTCTTCATACAGGGGTTACTTTTTGGGTGCGGTTATCCAGATATTTGCAGAGATGAGGCAAGTAGTACGCTGATACATTTTATGCTATCAAAAATTTTAAACAACAAATTCTAGAATGAAACTAAGTGATAAATAATCACTGTAGAGCATATTGAAACTGTAAAGCAGAAACAACATTCTAGATAGACACCAATGTTTAGAGTTGTGTTCAACAAAAATCCTAATACAAACACAAAATTTGTTCAATTCCACCAGCTTCCATGTAAAGGACACTAATTCTGAAGAGGGTCAAGCTACAGTATTTCTAAGATGACTTTCAGTTTAGAAACTTGATCAAGTGTACATGAACTTCTTCATCTCAAAACAATGGCTAGGCAAACAACTTTTATTTGTGGTCAGATGGGACAAGATAATGTGGACAGTTATTTTATGCTTGATTTTGCAGACTTGTGACTTTCATGGAGGTATGACATTTTGACCACAAATAGAGGACTGAATGCCTGCAGGGAATGGTAGGAAATAGGAGTATATACAAACAATGGGCTGTCATGGTTGTTATGTACTGAGATAAAAATAAGCCTTCTTCAGAGGGTTTATAAGAGTCAAACACCACTTATATAGTAACCAGAATGCAAAGCATTCATACTCGCGAATGGAGGCGGTCTTTACCAGTTCTAGTGATATTGATAAAAACAAATTGCTTAACTTAGCAACTTGCAGATGGCAGTAGGTTCCATTTTCAGATTCTTTGGTATGACTCGACCTAGGAATCGAACCCAGGCCCTCGGCGTGTTAGGGTGATGTTCTACCATTAGACCAAATACGTGAATTTTTTATAATGAGGAGGTTTGTGCATTTCAGGAAAATATATCAGTGTTGAAAATTAATACAGATGAAACATTAGTGATGGGAGGTGAGGGAAAAAGAAGTGTTTATGATGCAAGCTCAAGTTTTAGAAAACTATATGTGAGGGATACCTTTATAATGATGTTAAAATTGACTGAATAAAACAAGTAGTGGATGATATTTTGTACTAGATCTAGAAAATAGACGTGTTCAAATTGCAGAAGAATTATTTTATAAGTAATTTCCCGCCGTAACCAAAACTGTCAGAATTTCATGCATATTATTGGAAGTTCAAAATACCAAAATTTCCTCGCAAATGACAATTTCAGCATTTTTAACTTCCTTAGTGTTCTCAGTATTGTTTGATGGCAGTGCTTATTACGGTTTGGCAGTTCAAGCAGATCACCTGTGAATGCATCACAGGATGACCAACAAAGCAAGCATATGCTTCCAGATCAGAAGAGATGAAACTTAGCAATCGTCTTGGCTAATGAGGTTTAAGGGTAGAGAGAGATAACTACACAGTCTTTTATTTTGCTACTCCTCATCAAAGATCCCTCTTCCCATTCCTACTGTAATTGTCAACAACAAAAAACAGTATAGAATTTCTCACCGGCCTCCTCTTTCTTTGGTTGGATAAGTGCTCAGCTTGTGGTATTTTCCCTTACAGTACGGTTGCTCAAAGGAACCGTTTTAAATTTGTCTTACAAGATTGCTAAATCTAATTATACCATGCCGTCAAGTACATCCACCAATGAAACCAGAAAGCCAAAAGGCTTAGTGATTCCTTGCCGCTGAAATGTAATGCCTTTTTTCACATTGACATTGCTTGGCAATGTTTTTCAATTAACAGGGCTCCATAATGTGCCCACAAAGTACACATGCAAGGCATCCAATCTTCCTACATTGAGATCCCCCTTGCCCGTTGTGAAGCCAAATGACATTTGACCTCCACCAAAAACTTCTGGGACCATGCATTCACTATGTGCCATCTACAGGACAAGTTACAGGACCCTACAAGTGACATTTCTGGAAAAACTGTGCAGGAAAGCTTGTCAGGCTTTGAACATGCTGACTCCAAATGAACTTTGAACTTTCAGAAAATCAATAGGGATCATCTACTCAATATGGCCAACACACTCGCCAAATATGAGTACAATCACATGTACCGTTCTTGAGATATCGTGTTTACGAAGTTTTGACCTTTTGACCTCTCGTGACCCCAAATGACCTTTGATCTCCACCAAAAACAGGAGGGATCATCTACTCAAAATGGCCAATGCACACACCAAA
This sequence comes from Holothuria scabra, assembly GCA_037179385.1. Taxonomy (NCBI): domain Eukaryota; kingdom Metazoa; phylum Echinodermata; class Holothuroidea; order Aspidochirotida; family Holothuriidae; genus Holothuria; species Holothuria scabra. The sequence goes on from CM074190.1 coordinate 44,844,882, forward strand.
TATGAGATTAGTCACACTTACTCTTCTTGAGATACCGTGTTTACAACAATTTTTAAGGAATTTACCTATTGACCTCTCGTGACCCCAAATGACCTTTAACCTCCACGAAAATCAATAGGAATTATCTACTCAATATGATCAACCCACACACCAAGTATGAGCATAGTCACATGTACCTTTCTCGAGATATCGTGTTTATGAAGTTTTGACCTTTTGACCTCTCGTGACCCCAAATGACCTTTGACCTCCACCACAAACAAGAGGGATCATCTACCCAATATGACCAACCTACACACCAAATATGAGCATAGTCACATGTACCGTTCTGGAGATATCATGTTTGCGCAGTTTTGACCTTTTGACTTCTCGTGACCGGAAATGACCTTTGATATCCACCAAAAACAAGAGGCATCAACTACTCAATATGGCCAATGCACACACCAAATATGAGATTAGTCACACCTACTCTTCTTGAGATACCGTGTTTACAACAATTTTTAAGGAATTTACCTATTGACCTCTCGTGACCCCAAATGACCTTTAACCTCCACGAAAATCAATAGGAATTATCTACTCAATATGATCAACCCACACACCAAGTATGAGCATAGTCACATGTACCTTTTTCGAGATATCGTGTTTATGAAGTTTTGACCTTTTGACCTCTCGTGACCCCAAATGACCTTTGACCTCCACCACAAACAAGAGGGATCATCTACCCAATATGACCAACCTACACACCAAATATGAGCATAGTCACATGTACCGTTCTCGAGATATCATGTTTGCGCAGTTTTGACCTTTTGACCTCTCGTGACCGGAAATGACCTTTGATCTCCACCAAAAACAAGAGGGATCAACTACTCAATATGGCCAATGCATACACCAAATATGAGATTAGTCACACCTACTCTTAAGATACCATGTTTACAACAATTTTTAAGGAATTTACCTATTGACCTCTCGTGACCCCGAATGACCTTTAACCTCCTCGAAAATTAACAGGGATCATCTACCCAATATGACCAACCCACACACCAAATATGAGCATAGTCACATGTACCATTCTCGAGATATCCTGTTTATGAAGTTTTGACCTTTTGACCTCTCGTGACCCCAAATGACCTTTGACCTCCACCAAAAACAATATGGATCATCTACTCAATATGGCCAATGCACACACCAAATATGAGATTAGTCACACCTACTCTTCTTGAGATACCGTGTTTACAACAATTTTTAAGGAATTTACCTATTGACCTCTCGTGACCCCAAATGACCTTTAACCTCCACGAAAATCAACAGGAATTATCTACTCAATATGATCAACCCACACACCAAGTATGAGCATAGTCACATGTACCTTTTTCGAGATATCGTGTTTATGAAGTTTTGACCTTTTGACCTCTCGTGACCCCAAATGACCTTTGACCTCCACCACAAACAAGAGGGATCATCTACCCAATATGACCAACCTACACACCAAATATGAGCATAGTCACATGTACCGTTCTCGAGATATCATGTTTGCGCAGTTTTGACCTTTTGACCTCTCGTGACCGGAAATGACCTTTGATCTCCACCAAAAACAAGAGGGATCAACTACTCAATATGGCCAATGCATACACCAAATATGAGATTAGTCACACCTACTCTTAAGATACCATGTTTACAACAATTTTTAAGGAATTTACCTATTGACCTCTCGTGACCCCGAATGACCTTTAACCTCCTCGAAAATTAACAGGGATCATCTACCCAATATGACCAACCCACACACCAAATATGAGCATAGTCACATGTACCATTCTCGAGATATCCTGTTTATGAAGTTTTGACCTTTTGACCTCTCGTGACCCCAAATGACCTTTGACCTCCACCAAAAACAATATGGATCATCTACTGGATATGACCAACCTACACACCAAATATGAGTATAGTCACATGTACCGTTCTCGAGATTTCGTGTTTACGAAGTTTTGACCATTTTACCTCTCATGACCCCAAATGACCTTTGACCTCCACCAAAAACAATAGGGATCATCTACTCAATATGACCAACCTACACACCAAATATGAGCATAGTCACATGTACTGTTCTCGAGATATCGTGTTTACAAAGTTTTGACCTTTCAACCTCTCGTGACCCCAAATGACCTTTGATCTCCACCAAAAACAATAGGGATCATCTACGCAATATGGCCAATGCACACACCATGTATGAGATTAGTCACACTTACCCTTCTTGAGATTTCGTGTTTACAAGCAATTTCTAAGGAATTTACCTATTGACCTCTCGTGACCCCAAATGACCTTTGACCTCCAAGAAAATCGATAGGGATCATCTATTCAATATGACCAACCCACACACCAAATATGAGCATAGTCACATGTACCATTCTCGAGATATTGTGTTTACAAGATTTTGACCTTTTGACCTCTCGTGACCCCAAATGACCTTTGATCTCCACCAAAAACAATAGGGATCATCTACGCAATATGGCCAATGCACACACCATGTATGAGATTAGTCACACTTACCCTTCTTGAGATTTCGTGTTTACAAGCAATTTCTAAGGAATTTACCTATTGACCTCTTGTGACCCCAAATGACCTTTGACCTCCACAAAAATCGATAGAGATCATCTACTTAATATGATCAATCCACACACCAAATATGAGCATAGCCACATGTACCGTTCTCGAGATATCGTGTTAACGAAGTTTTGACGTTTTGACCTCTCGTGACCCCAAATGACCTTTGATCTACACCAAAAACAATAGGGATCATCTACTCAATACATCCAATGCACACACCAAATATGAGATTAGTCACACTTACCCTTCTTGAGATACCGTGTTTACAAGCAAATTTCTAAGGAATTTACCTATTGACCTCTCGTGACCCCAAATGACCTTTGACCTCCAAGAAAATCGATAGGGATCATCTATTCAATATGACCAACCCACACACCAAATATGAGCATAGTCACATGTACCATTCTCGAGATATTGTGTTTACAAGATTTTGACCTTTTGACCTCTCGTGACCCCAAGTGACCTTTGACGTCCACCAAAAACGATAGGGATCATCTACTCAATATGGGCAATCCACATGCCAAGTATGAGATCCCTCGGACTTACCCTTCTTGAAATATCTTGTTTACAAGCCAAAGTGTCACATACGCACACACACACACACACACACACGACATCACCATTGCATAGATTCCTTGCCTGCCTACGGCAAGGAATCAAAAATCTAATGTGTGAATATTTACAAAATGCAGAACAAAAAACTTGGGTTGATGTTAACTAAGTTTATTTAGATGCGGTTAAGCATACAGATATATAGGTCCTGCACATGGCACATTTGACTTTCAACTGAAACATATCAAAATCTCGAAATGGCTTTTTCAAGCCACGGTAGCAATTGATATCATCAACTGTATCATATGTCGTTCGGCTGATCATATGGTCACCGGCAAAGCAAGCGCCTATTCGTAAGGGCGATTCATGTTTCAGTTGAAATGTCTAGGTCAGAAGAAAACTATGCAGTTATTACTGCGCAATTTTCGCATCCGGGAGACTACGTTTTCTTATCCGTTCTCTATTCCTAACCTTCTAAGAGGGTCTTCAGTTCTGAACAAAATAAAATATAACTTAAGTTTGTCACTCTTGTTACAGTTATAAGTTGCTTCATTATGAAAAGAAATCCCATGTCCAATGTTTTCCTTAAAACAACACCTAAACTTTTAAGTCAACAGGTTGCTCGGATGTTTCAAACTGTAAGAAAAGAAGGGAAACAACCACGTCATAAAGAACGGCAGTTGACAAAACTATAGAAAGGGCTTCTAAGAACCCCATACAGTCATTCCCAGAACCATGTGATTCAAATATCCCTCAAGTAATATCCCTCAACATGTAATGAAACCAGAGATATCCTTAAATAAATTATCTGCTTTCATGGTAAACGCCTTTTAATTTACAAACACTTACAAAGTAACAAAACCAACATGGTACAGATTGAAAACACTGTAACAAGTCCATAAAGCGACTGCTATACTTCGCATTCGCTCGTAAAAAGCTTAAATCAATTGAGCTATATGTTTGTATGAGGTAATTCTTCAGGACACTGTGGGGATGACTGGCAGTCAACTGTGAAAAATTATGCCAGATAACAGTGACCAAATGGCAATGAATGGGTCAGTCACAATTTGATTCACTCTATTAGGCAATGACAGTACATGTGCGCTGAAGGGTATTTGATACGAAATGATCAGTATAAATTAGGTTCTTTTTTATCAAACTAATTAACTGTGGTATATCTAATTAATCAATTCTCATTTCCAATTCATGCATGCTTGCATGCACATGTCCTCATGAGGACAGTAGGCACAAGGTTTGTCAAATATTAGCACTTTTTCCACTAAATTTATTGTTTTCTTCAGGTTTTCTTTAAGGTTATTGGAAAAGCAATAGTTTGTCATAAAAGAGATTCTTGTGCATCACACGGAGCACTCTCTGTTCAAAGTTTACACTTATGAAGTTCCACATCAGTCATCTAGTTAGTGTGCATAGAAGCATCTTCTAATATTTTCAGGCTATGTCCCCAAATGACCCTCATACAGACTGTTTAAACTCACATGTTCCACACTCTGCTAGGAACTTTCATTTAACAGTGGAAAATCAGTTTCATGAAAATCTATTTACTTGTGGCTGCAAAATCAGCATACCCATGAGCATTGAAGCATGTATGTTAGCCTGATGAACAGATTTTGCCTTTTAAGATTTTTATATTTTGCTCTGCCCACTTTTTCATGTATTAATACTTGGAACTTGATGTAATAGCAGGGCACAATTTCATTCCAGAATCAACATACTGTATAGTAACTACCATGTGATGTGCCTTTTGTGCACTTTTGATTTTCTTCCTATGAGTTTGCTTCAGTACTTTACAAATACGTTTTCAAAATTACCTCACTAAAGAATTTACATTGTAAAGTTAATAAACTGTTCCAAAAAAATTATATACCTATGCCTATTACATTACCCATGCTCAATTATTCTTACCCTTGCACTCTATCCACTCATGGATATTAACTCCAACAGTTATATACTCTTTTGAGATGTAGTGTTTGCAAGATTTAGATGTTTTGAACTCTGATGACCCCAAATGACCTTTGACATCCAATAAAAACAATAGGGGTCATCCACTCAATGTGGACAATCCACTTGGTAAGTATGAGATTCCTGGCAGTTACCTTTCTTGACATATGGTGTTTACAAGTTTTTGAGCTTTTCATCTCTGGTGACCCCAATTGACCTTTGACCTCCACCAAAAACAGTAGTGATAATCTACTTAATATGGGCAATTCACATGCTATGTATGAGATCCCTCACGGTGACCCTTCTTCAGATACAGTGTTTACAAGATTTTGACCTTTTTACCTCTGGTGACCCCAAATGACCTTTGACCTCCATAAAAAAGAACAGGGACCATCTACTCAATATGGGCAATCTGCATGGTAAGTATGAGATCACTCACATTTTTCCTTCTGGAGATATCGTGTTTACAAGCAATTTCCAAGGTATTTACAATTTGACCTCTGGTGACCCCAAATGACCTTTGACCTCTACCAAAAAGAATAGGGACCAACTACTCAATGTGGACAATCTACATGCCAAGTATGAGATCCCTTGAGGTTACCTTTCTTGAGATATCATGTTTACAAGCTGGCGTCACACACAAACATACACACACACACACACATCCACACACAACAACACCATGGCACAGATTCCTTGCCTGCCTTCGGCAAGGAATCAGCAAGGGCTAGGCTAGGGCCATAGGGGGCTACGTCAACTTTCCCAAGGTTCAATTTTCCTGGGTTTAATGTTTCGGAGGATCAATGTTCCCGAGGTTAGATGTTCCCAAAGTTCCATGTTCCCAGGGATCTATGTTCCCAGGCTGGGAACAATGAACACTTTGCTGGGAACATTGAACCCTGGGAGTAAAGAATCTTGCAACCATCACCAACCATTGAAATAATACAAAAATGGGGAACGCTGAACCTTAGGAACATTGAACCTTGGGGATAACGAACCGGTAATCATCCACAACCATTAAAACTAGAGCACCATCAGTGCTGAAGCTCAAACATGTTGAATTACTGCATGGAATGACTTCCAATGCCAAGAAAATAACTCCCTATGGAATGGATATTCTAATCACTACAGGGACTGTACTTGTCATACATGGCTGTTATTTCTTGAACAGATGTACCCACAATTTAGAATGTTTTAATTTCTCTCAGCTATTACCCACTACTGCCTTGCTTACTACTTTTATGGAAAACAGTAGGTTTAGTAAGTAATCAGCAAGGCAGAAGGCAAGTTTAATGAGCCACGATAACTTTATAGTAAGTAAAACTTCCTAACTGAACACAATAAAAGAAATTTGACACTATATATCCCTTCCACAAGCAAGGCTGGTTTAGAAGCAGTGTCACATGACTTGATGCTTGAAGACAGACAGTTTTAAAGGGAATGCAGTTCAATGAGAAACATATCGTAAGCTTAATTTGTGAGGCTAGTAGAGAGGTGGAACAAAATTGGTCCAAAGGTTCACAATTATTATTCATCCCAAACTGGACAAGAAATTTGTAATTCACACATGCCAGGCAGTCATCCCCCGACCAATTGTGGGGACAATTTTGCAATGCATCTAGGAGAATATAGCATTTCAAAATATTTTCTTCTATGGCCTTTAAACATGGCATTTGAATGACCTTTCACCTTTATTTTTTTAACCGACAAGAAGCCCTTCAAAAGTTGATCAAACATGCCATGTTTGGTAACTACTGCTCTCACAGGTGCAAAACATTAGCAACATGTCAAAAATAGTCGCACCTTTTGACCTCGTATGACCTCCAATGGCGTTGGATAAACAAATCTATGTACAAGACTAAGCAACCACTACATAAGATATATTATGGTCAAATTTCAAGGAGGAGCTAGGCTTTAAAAAATATTCACAAAACAGCCAGTAAAGACCCCAAGATGACCTTTAACCTCAAATTTTTGAGCACAACATGTAGCCCTAGGATCAATGACCACTGTGTCCAAGTTTTGTTACAATTCATCTACAAATGTGCCCCTGAGGGCATGATAGGCAATTGTGAACAGACATGATAGATAGACTGGTAGATGGATAGATAGAGTGACGGTAGCAGATCACAATAGCTCAAACAGCTCTTTGAGCTGGTTTGGACTAATAATACAAACAACTGGGAACATGGAACCCTGGAAAAATTGGACCTTGGGAACATCAGGTGGACCCCAGGTAAGGGAAAGAAGAAGAATTTGACTTAGAAAGAAATTTCTCTCAATATTCTAAGTGTTGATTGCACTCAGTCACAAGTCTGTATGTTTATATTGTACTGGAACATACAGGTCTTGAAATGGAGGTTTAGACTTCAACACTTGTCTTCCATGAATTGCCATTTTTATTTCCAGCTCATTCATAGTATTTGGACGCAACACATTTTACTACTGCCAAAATGATCTTTCAAAATGTCAATCCTTAATCTAGAATATCAATTTCATTTTGTTGACCCAAATGACGTTTCACTTCCTCAAAAGCAATAGGGATTATTTACTGAAGAAGGGACATCAATGTGTAAAGTATGAACACTTCAATATTGCATATATGAGATGTCATGTATAGCTGTTTTCAAAATTTTTAGTTTGACCTGTGTTGACCTCTTATAACAATTACCATCCACTCACAACCATAGTGAACATCTACTCAACATTTTACATCCACACTGTAACACCTCAAAACTGTTTGCAAGATTTAAACCCCTTGAGACCTCAATCAAATGACGTTTAGATGCCATTTAAAACAAGTTGGAACATATACTCAATAAACATCGCATGTCAGAAAAAATACCCTTAGCACTGTTCTTAGTATCAATTATATGCCCATTTAAGCATTTGAAAATGACCATGAAGGTTGACATTTGATAGCACTTTATCTCAGAATAAGCTGAAAGGGGATGTAGCCCTTCAGTGCACTTTAAGTAATTTGATTCCCTTTTTGCCAGCACTTATTTCAGGATTTGTTGTAAGTTGTTATTTGAACCCCAAAGTTGTTGGGCTTCTATTGTACCAGAATGGTAAATCAAATCTGCTGCTCACTGAAGCAGCTAATATCAGTAATGAACCAGTGGTCGGGTACTATAATTGGGAAAAGCAGTTTTTCCCTTAAAACTGTGGTAGCCATGACGGATCTCCTTAAAGGCCAATATCCCGTAATGACCCACATGCCAAAACCAAGATCTCCGACAGCTACTGACCCAACTAACATTGGGCATTGAAGTTCCATGAACAGCAATGAAGCAGAGAAAACAATTTAGTGAACCACAAGTGGTAAAAGTACATCAGACAGGTTTAAAGATGAGGCATTTAACTTTGACAAACCAGTCTAACAGCTGTCATTTTTGAAATAATGTCAACAACCAGGTGTCACATTTATTACCCTCCTCCCCTCCCCATCCCCCTCCCTGGCTCCCTTCCCAACACACAAGCACACATCATATGCTCTAGCAAGAAAGTCCTTCCATGGAATTTTTACTATTTCAAAAAGGGAACTAGAGCACCAATGGTGCAGAAGCACATACCTTCAAAGAGTCCCTAGGCTTTCTAGATACTAGTTTAAATGATCTCAACTGACATATAACCACAATTTTACTCTTTCTTCCTTAAGGCAACCGAATGAATGTCACCAAAGTATTCCAAGCTATCTTCAGCGTAAATTTATTTTATTGCCCTCAGAGACTTACAATAACAATAGTCTACAATAAGGAATAGAGTATCAGATAATTACACCTTAATATTCATCCATAATGGCCTGCACTAATTATTAACATCAAACAAATGATTAGCACTCTAAAAAGTAAAAATATTTCCAATGTTCATTTAACTTCCTTTTTTAATTCTTTGGCGTGACCTGGCCAGGGGTAAACTTCAAACCTTCTGAATGCAACTCAGATGCTCTATCAGAGTCTGTAAGAGAGACCATGAGCTTTAACAGGACCACGAACCAAAACATATAAAATTCAATAACCTCATCATGAGTCAAGCATCTTTATAACAGAATGTCAACAAGGAGGGTGCTACCTTATATGGTAGGTAGTATTTTGATATATTATGTATCTACACTTTATTCCATTAAGTCCAGTCAAACATATGATCTAGTGACATAGGGGTTCAACTAAATTTGCAACCTTGGTTAAATTCAACTTGACTAATACTTTGGTGAAATCATTTCAGTATTTTAGTTGCAATAACCAACTAAAGGAACTTTTAACCAGACTATGCATAATACTAACTTGATACACAATGTGCTCAAAGAGATCCCTTGCACTTCCTTGATTAACTTTTTTTTTGACTGACCAGAAGATAAATGACAAAGCCAACAATAACAGCTTACATATGGTTCTCAAGGAAGACTTGTTATTACTTCAATTCAATCCACCATTTTCCCTGTTCACTGTTTCCACAAAAGTTTTGTTAGCAATTAACCAAGCAGAAAATAAGTTAATTGGGCTGTGACAAAAAATGGAAACTAAAACCTGCCTCCCTCAACAGTCAGAGACATCTGATCCACACATTACATCCACAGGGAGATACCAGTTTGGAGTAGTGTAGCAGATACTTATGTAGAAAGATCTAGAATTTTGAGCTATTGACTTTTTATTAAACAAAAAGGACCATTGGGCCACATCTTGGGCTTTGGAGCCAAACTTCTTGTTTACAATGAAGGTACTAAAAACCAAGTGTCATTATAAACAACCATCAAAGTTGTACAATGCAATTTGTAGGAGGTGGCGCATTTTGCAGAATTTCATAAAAAGGGACAAAGGGCCCAAATGGGGCCTTGGACCAAAAAATCCAGCATTAACTCCAGAGATCACTAACCAAGCGTCCTTATTACAGACTGTCAACTCTTTTAACATTAATTCAAAGGCAGGCTTAAACGTTTTGTAATATTTCTCTTTTAATTAACAAAACTTCCTGTAAATAATGAAGATACCAACAACTTAGTGTCAATATAGGCAAGCATCAGATTTGTACATGACAATTTATAGGAGGTGGAGCAATTTGCAGTTCATAAAAAGTACCAACGGGCCCTTATGGGGCCTTGGACCTAAAATTCCAGCATACCATTCAGAGATCACTGACCAAGTGTCCTTAGTACAGACTGCCAACCTTTTTAACAATAATTCAAAGGCAGGCTTGAGCATTAATGTAATATTTCACAAAATAGACCCTAGAGGCCATCCTGGGCCTTAGATCCAACCAGAATGCAAAAATGCATTGAGGTTTCGATGATACATACATGCTCTTTTCAATAAAATGCTACATTTCTTGTAACAACTGGTGACCCAAAATAGCCTTTGTCTCCACCTGTAAGTGACTGGTTTTTCTTTCATACTGTGCCTTAAGATATTCTGCAAACAAGGTTTTCAGAGTTTGATGCCAGGTGATACCAGATGACCATTGACCTCCACCAAAAACAACAGGTACAGTACTTTCAACTTACCATAACACATCCACATACTAATTGGGAAATCCATCCAAGTTTCCTACCTTGAAATATCCCATTTTGACAAGTTTTTCAAAGTTTGAACGATCATGACCCCAGATGTCCTTTCACCTCCACAAAAAATAACCTTATACAGACCATCTTCTCAGCATAATTCATTTACATACTAATTTTGAAATCCATCCACCTTTCATACCTTGAGCTATCCTAAACAAGGTTTTCTGAGTTTGACCTCTATGACCCCGAATGACCTTTGACCTCTGCCAAAATCAATAGGGTTCTTCCTCCCATCATAACGCATCAACATATCAAGTTTGAAATCAATCCAAGCTTCCTACCTTGAGATATAGTGTAAACAAGAAGTTCGGAGTTTGACCCCATGTGACCCCAAATGACCTTTGACCTCCACCAAAATTTATTGGGTTATTTCTTACATCATAACGCATCAACATATCAAGTTTGAAATGAATCAAAGTTTCCTACCTTGAGATATAGTGTAACTGAGGATTTCGGGGTGTGACCCCAAATGACCTTTGACCTCCACGAAAAAATCAGGTTCTTTCTTACATCATAACGCATCAGCCTATCAAGATTGAAATGAATCCAAGTTTCCTACCATAATGTATCATGTAAACAAGGATTTCAGGTTTTGACTCCATGTGACCCCAAATGACCTTTGACCTTCACGAAAATAAATTGGGTTCTTTCTTACATCATAACGCATCAGTCTATCAAGATTGAAATGAATCCAAGTTTCCTACCTTAATGTATCACGTAAACAAGGATTTCAGGTTTTGACCCCATGTGACCCCAAATCACCTTTGACCTCCACGAAAATACATCGGGTTCTATCTTACATCAAAACCCATCAACATATCAGGTATGAAATTGATTCAAGTTTTCTACCATTAGATATCATGTAAACAAGGATTTCGGGGTTTGACCCCATGTGACCCCAAATGACTTTTGACCTCCACCAAAATCAATAGGGTTCTTCCTTACATCATAACGCATCAACATATCAAGTTTGAAATTAATCCAAGTTTTCTACCATGAGATATCGTGTAAACAAGGATTTCGGGGTTTGACCCCACGTGACCCCAAATGACCTTTGACCTCCAACAAAATCAATAGGGTTCTTTCTTACATCATAACGCATCAACATATCAAGTTTGAAATCAATCCAAGCTTCCCACCATGAGATATCGTGTAAACAAGGATTTCAGGGTTTGACCCCATGTGACCCCAAATGACTTTTGACCTCCACCAAAATCAATAGGGTTCTTCCTCCCATGCTAACGCATCAACATATCAAGTTTGAAATTAACCCAAGTTTTCTACCATGAGATATCGTGTAAACAAGGATTTCGGGGTTTGACCCCACGTGACCCCAAATGACCTTTGACCTCCACCAAAATCAATAGGGTTCTTTCTTACATCATAATGCATCAACATATCAAGTATGAAATTGATCCAAGTTTCCTACCATGAGATATCGTGTAAACAAGGATTTCAGGGTTTGACCCCTTGTGACCCTACATGACTTTTGACCTCCACCAAAATCAATAGGGTTCTTCCTCCCATGCTAACGCATCAACATATCAAGTTTGAAATTAATCCAAGTTTTCTACCGTGAGATATCGTGTAACAAGGATTTCAGGGTTTGACCCCATGTGACCCCAAATGACCTTTCACCTCCACCAAAATCAATAGGGTTCCTCCTGACATCCTAACGCATCAACATATCAAGTTTGACATTAATCGAAGTTTTCTACCACGAGATATCATGTAAACAAGGATTTTGGGGTTTGACCCCACATGACCTTTGACCTCCACCAAAATGAATAGGGTTCTTCCTTACATCATAACGCATCCACATATCAAGTATGAAATTGATCCAAGTTTCCTACCATGAGATATCATGTAAACAAGGATTTCAGGGTTTGACCCCATGCGACCCCAAATGACCTTTGACCTCCACCAAAACCAATAGGGTTCTTCCTCTCAGTATGGGGTATCTGTGTACCAAGTTTGAGAACTGTCAGATCTTCCTTTCTCAAGATATCGTGTAAACAAGCAAAGTGTCACAAACACACACACATACACACACACATACACACGCACATACACACATACATACAAACACACGCCATCATGAATGCATAGGTTTCTCTTTTCATCGAAACCAAAAATCATGAACACCCCAAAAGGACCACTACCAGAGTACCATTACGACAAACTATCAACAGTGTATGAGATTATCTGTAAGAGAAGAGGGATTTTTGTAGAATTTCATAAAATGGGCAATAAGGCCCACATGGGACCTTGGGACCAAAATTCCAGAATACCTCAGATAGCCCACTACCCACAAAACATTATGTCCACACATGCGGGATTAAAAGCATTTGCAACAAATTGTGGACAGACAGACAGACAGACAGATAGATAGATAGAATGATGCTGCATGATCACAAAAGCTCACACAGCATGCTGGTATGAGCTAAAAAATAGTCCCTTTTAAAGCTCCCAGATTCTGAACTGATCCCTTTTTGTTTCTATTACAAAAACATTTACTCAGGAATAAAGTAAGACAAGACTCACTCTTATACACATTTGTAGACACATAGCCAGCAACAATACCCGTACATGAACACAAAATGATAAGGGTTGTCTCAAGTGAACCTCGATTAACTGGTGATATAATACCTGGGCCAGCTAAACCTGTGGTAGGAAAAAACAAATTGAAAACAGTAAAATTTTCCTGAGGGATTTAAATATGACAATATGAAATGCAGTAATCATGCCATGCTCCTTTCCATTCCAAAACATAATCTGGACTTGGTTGGATACTACACAACACTCCTGGTGGAGTCAAATGTACAGGGTTGAGTGTGCCCATTTACAATCAGTCATTTGGTTAGGGAAACCCCAAGGTTGAGATCTTATTAAAATTGCTTGGAGTCCTGTAATATTTTGAGTTAATAAGTTCCAGTCTGATGGTACAAGGGAAACACCTACTACATCTGTAGCAAACCTTGCTTGTTGGTATACTGTTGTGTTGTGAGATTTATTCTAGCCTCTTGAAGGTCATTTGCAGTCATCAATATCAAAGAGATCTTTAATTGGCTCTAAATGGTTAATTGCTCATGAATATTAATAGTCAGGAAATTATGTGATTTGGCCCAGAAGTCTAGAAGGAAGTCTTCCAGACAGGGCTTCTTTGAAACATATGTATTTTCTAACATTGGTACTTGAGAATTCAAGCTTTCAAGACTCATGACAAGGAATGCCCCTTACAGATTTTGTCAAAAATGTGCAACCATGCATGTAATGTTTATTTCTTGAGTCCTCTGACCAGTTACTCTCATTTCCTTTCTGGAGTTCTTATCTATCTAAGCCAATTATCTTTCCCAGTGAATCTAAACAGCAATCATGCATGGCCATGCAGCTTGTGTACACAAGACTGATAAGTATCTCTGCCATGTGATGGAGTTACAAATTCTTGAAAAAACATTCTGCTGAAAATCTGATCAAAGGCCCACAGGTTTTAGAAGTAAGCATTTCTGTTAGGGGCCATTTCATGGCATGTAATTAATCGAATCTGTAATAATAATTGTGTGTCAGAGAAGAACAAATCAAGAATAAATGCACTTAGAAATTAATATGGAATCTGATTACATCATCTTTTACCAAGATAGTCTAATAATCAAGATTTATCTAAAACGAAGTGTTTTGGCCCAACTGGAGAACCTAAACACAGCAACATTTATGAAGCTGTTGGAATGATGTCTTGAAAATCAGCAAACCTGGTTGCAGGCTGCCAAATTTGTTCTACCCAGAAAACAGACCATCTAAGAAACTTTCAAACTTGGCCCTGTCATAAGAAGAAGAGATGCCATTCTCCTCCCTCGTTCTCCTCCCTCATTCTTCTCCCTCATTCTTCTCCCTCATTCTCACCTTCTTCCTACCAATCATGGTCTGAAGGGGACCACCACAACAAGGGGATATGTACACATAGATGGGATGGAGTTTAATGCCTCAGTTTCTAACCAGTTTATGTCAGTCTGGCAGTCGTCTTCCCTACTCCACTGCTAATGCTGAGCACCAAGCACAATGTCAGAAACTAAGAGGTTCCTTTTTAAAGTCCTAAGTATGACCTGGTCAGGAGTTGAACTCCAGACCTCCCGACAGCAAGTAGGATGCTCTAACCACTTGACCAATAGTAAGCTAGGCCTGAGAAGCAAAATAGACTTAAATATTCATGCAGCTTTAGATACAAAACTAGAATGATATGCTTTTGCTAGAATGAACATAACTGTTTCTGCCAGAGGGGGTAAGGGGGATTTGCCCCCCCCCCTTTTCAGAACAAGGCAGTTAAAATCCCCCCCCTTTTTAATTTCCATAAAAATTAGAAAATTGTAAACATCTTGGTTTCTTAATTTAAAGAAAGATACCTTTGTAGCAATGTTTTAACTTACATAAATAAATGGCCTTTAAAACCCTTCAAACTGTACGTCACATGGTACCTTGAAGCAAGATTTTGTCTCCCTTAACCCACTCATACGTTTATCCTAGGAACAGCTACACTTTGGACTTGGGGTTTAGCAGTTATAAATCCCCCATTTTTGTGCTTCTGGCAGAATCCCTCTATATGGTAGCCAACTGACCTGAAACCTTGATTTTTACAAACCAATTAACACCATTATATATATCACTCATCCCTCTTGACATATTAGAGAAATAACTTTATTTTTTCTGCATCAATTGGTGTGTGTGAAGTTCATATTTTTTTGTGGTGCCAGGTGAAGTATATTTAGGCAGCACTAGCAATACCAAGCAGGGATTAGAAATGCCAAGCAGGACTTTGTGTTTCAAGGCTAGTTTCCAACCTATTGGTTCAAGTCAAGCCTTTTTTCCAGTTGTGGCTCACTGACTTGTTTTCCCTACTCCATTGCTTATGCAGAGCATCACGCACAACGGCAGTAGGTTCCCATTTTTAGAGTTTTGGTATGACTTGACCTGGGAATAGATCCCAGACCTTCCGAGTGAGAGGGGTTGCTTTTACCGTTTGACAAAACATGCGGTCTTGGGTTGTGTTTCCACACAGGGATAGTTATGACTGGCTGAGCCAGAGATGACATAGGCCAGAGAGAGGCAGTAAAGCTACACAGGCATATGAGGGAAGGGTACTACTTACACAGAAAGAATAAAGTCACTATAATAACTTGTGCTCCACTTCCCAGGAAAACAGAGAGTAGCATTGAACTCTTTGGTGGACGAAACACATCCCCTTCGACGAATTTCCACATCTACAAAAAAATTAAGAAAGAGTTCCCAACAAAATAAACTTAATTTGCAAATGACTTTCAACCTACAGTTGTATCATTTTAGGGGAGGCATGCTCTGCTTAAAAGCACTTGCGGCAACCTAAAGCCATATCACATCAGATTTTTTGTGCTTTTTATCTTAATCTTTTTTATATCTGGCCAAAAAGAATCCAAAATTTGCCAACCATATATGATTTGTACTGCAGGACTACAAAAATCAAGTTTAAACTAATTATCACATCACATCACATTGGTAGACACCCTTTTATCAGACTACACATTCGATAAAAGCTGTCTGATGGTGTGACATCACATAACGTAAATAAAAATTTCATCTTACAGATCTTATGACACATATCATATAATTACACTGGTTGGTAAATTACTGAGGCCCTTTTTCAAATCACTGATGGAGAAGATTAATTTAAAAATCTAATCCAGAATTGCTGTGGTGTGACCTGCACTTTAGAACATTTTCCCAAAACATTTCAACTGAGCATATTTCAACATTGGCATGAAGAAGCGAGTGACGCTTAAACAGGAAAACTTGGGGTTAAATTGCATCAACATGGTATACACATAAAATAGCTTAAAACCTAATTAACCATTCTGTTTAAAATATGAACTTAGCAATAGTTTCATCTCATCTAAATATTGTGTATAAGAATCATGGCAGTTGTATCTTTTGAACTTTTGAAAGTTTGGGTGAACAAATTGTCCACGATCAACAAAAAGCTAGATTTCCATCTGTGAGAAGCTTACTATTGCCAAGAGAGTTACCATACTCCCTCATTGTGAATACAGTAATCGACCATTGAATTTTCAAGGAGTAAGAATCAGGGAGGGATGGCTGGCATCTCTCCCTTAGGTTGGGTGGCACCACCCCTCCCTTCACTGGTTCCTACATAGCGAGGCCAGTGCTTTTTTATTTTCAGTTTCATTCAGTTTTGGTCCTTAGAAATGGCAAGGACGATAAAAGAGAGAAATAAGTTTGCAACCTTGGCAGTGGAAACAGTGCTTACTTTTCATAGTTATCTGGGACAACTGGAATCCCATACATACAACCAACCAAATCTAGTGACTTTATTTAATGATATCTTGAGAAATACATGGCTGATTTGGATAGAAGTTTCACCTTAATGTGTAGAATTGGTTCCTCTTTTACATATGAAAATTAAATGTTTGCTTTTTTTTACTGCACCTTTAAGTCATGCTGGCCACAGCCTTTTTTTTCAGTTATAGCTCACTGGCTTGTTTTCCCTACTCTATTGCTTATGCCGAGCACCAAGCACAATGGCAGTAAGTTTTAAAATCTTCCGTATGACCCAGCCAGGACTCAAATTCACACTATATGTAATGTTCACCATTAGCATATGAGCATGGAAACCAGTCTACTGAACTACAACTAGAAATAAAACCAGAAGCTAGAAGTCAAAGCATAAAGCTAACCAAACAATTAATTTTTACCCAGAACCTGTCAAGGGTGGTGTTTTGCTCTCAACATTCTTTTTTCCTTGGAAAAGTAAACATAATTTTTAAGTAGTGCTTTGAGGAGGACATATCCCCCTGTGATCAGCCCCAAGGAACCTGTACCATATTTTAAACACTCCTTCTCTTTCCCACTATATCATTAAAGACTTACCGAGTACTCAACTTTGGTTCTGCACTCTTCTTTGAAGACTCTCCTCACAATTACAGCCACTGCTCCGGTTAAAAAGACAACCATTACCAGAGAATTGAAGATACTGTGCCAAAAAACAAAATAAAAACTGAAAGGTAAAATGTCCTCAAATTCTCAAAGGAAAGCTTAATTATAACCAGAATGCAAAAATGCATTGAGGTTTCGATGATACATAAATGTTCCGTTTCAAAGAGTGCCATCATGCACCATTATCTCCTCATTCAAATGTCATACTAGCATGTTCAAAAAATAATTTTGTCATTCCAGATGACCTTTTGACCTCCATAAAAGCCATACATAGCTAGATATACAAAACAACAGACAGACAAATGGACAAACAGCTATCTTGAAAGATCATATTTAAAAAGGTTTCCAGGCTTTGACCCCTGGAGACCCCAGATGACCTTTCATATCTGCCAAAAACAATGGGGACCATCCTCTGACCGTAATGCATCCACATACCCAAATATGAAATCTATCCAAGTTTCCTATCTTGAGATATCGCATAAGCAGGATTTTCAGACTTTGACCAGCAGTGACTCCAGATGACCTTTGACCTCCATCAAAAACATTACGTACCATCTCCTGACCATAATGCATCCACATACCAAATATGAAATCTATCCAAGCTTCCTACCTTGAGATATCGTGTTAACGAGGTTTTCAGACTTTGACTCCCAGTGACCCCAAATGACCTTTGACCTCTGACAAAAACAATAGGGACCATCTACTGACTATGACGCATCAACATACCAAATATAAAATCTATCCAAGTTTCCTACCTTGAGATATTGTGCTAACAAGGTTTCCAGACTTTGAGCCCTGGTTACCCCAGATGACCATTGACCTCCACCAAAATAACAGGGACCATCTCCTTACCATAACCCATCCACATACTAAATATGAAATCTATCCAAGCTTCCTACCTTGAGATATCGTGTTAACGAGATTTTCAGACTTTGACCCCAGATGACCTTTGATCTCCACCAAAAACAATAGGGACCATCTCCTGACCAAAACGCATCGATTATGAAATCTATCCAAGCTTCCAAACTTGAGATATCGTGTTAAAGAGATTTTCAGACTTTGACCTCAGATGACCTTTGACCTCTACAAAAACAATAGGAACCATCTACTGACTATAGCACATTTACATTTCAAATATGAAATCTATCCAAGTTTCCCATCTTGAGATATCGCATTAAGGTTTTCAGACTTTGACCGCTGGTGACCCCAGATGACCTTTGACCTCCACCAAAAACTATAGGGACCATCTCCTGACAATAACGCATCCACATACCAAATATGAAATCTATCCAAGCTTCCAAACTTGAGATATCGTGTTAATGAGATTTTCAGACTTTCACCCCTGGTGACCCCAGATGACCTTTGACCTCCACCAAAAACAATAGGGATCATCTCCTGACCAAAACGCATCGATTAAGAAATCTATCCAAGCTTCCAAACTTGAGATATCGTGTTAAAGAGATTTTCAGACTTTGACCTCAGATGACCTTTGACCTCTACAAAAACAATAGGGACCACCTGCTGACTATAGCACATTTACATTTCAAATATGAAATCTATCCAAGTTTCCCATCTTGAGATATAGCATTAAGGTTTTCAGACTTTGACCGCTGGTGACCCCAGATGACCTTTGACCTCCATCAAAAACTATAGGGACCATCTCCTGACAATAACGAATCCACATACCAAATATGAAATCTATCCAAGCTTCCAAACTTGAGATATCGTGTTAATGAGATTTTCAGACTTTCACCCCTGGTGACCCCAGATGACCTTTGACCTCCACCAAAAACAATAGGGACCATCTCCTGACCAAAACGCATCGATTATGAAATCTATCCAAGCTTCCAAACTTGAGATATCGTGTTAACGAGATTTTCAGACTTTGACCTCAGATGACCTTTGACCTCTACAAAAACAAAAGGGACCATCTGCTGACTATAGCACATTTACATTTCAAATATGAAATCTATCCAAGTTTCCCATCTTGAGATATAGCATTAAGGTTTTCAGACTTTGACCGCTGGTGACCCCAGATGACCTTTGACCTCCACCAAAAACTATAGGGACCATCTCCTGACCATAACGCATCCACATACCAAATATGAAATCTATCCAAGTTTCCTACCTTGAGATATCCCGTCAACAAGGTTTTCAGACTTTGACCCCTGGTGACCCCAGATGACCTTTGACCTCCACCAAAAACAATAGGGTTCTTCCTCTCAATATGGTGCATCTATATACCAAGTTTGAAAACTGTCAGACATTCCTATCTTGAGATATCGTGTTAACAAGCAAAGTGTCACAAACACACATACACACACACGCACGTGCGCACACACACACATACATACATACATACACACGCACGCCATCATGAATGCATTGGTTTCTCTTATCATCGAAACCAAAAATAGTAATAATAATTCCTATAATAAAAAAGAACTGGGATCCGATGGAGGCAAGTTCCTCGTATATTGAGAAAGAAGCTCGGAAAGCTGCTTTAGGAAGCCTGTCATGAGGGATCCAGCATCGCTGCCCATAGCTCTGCCTTTTTTGCGAGGATCACTTCAGATTCAGAATCAGGGGTATAATTTCCCACTGCCGTCTCCTCTGGCGACTGTTTCTTGACTGCATGTGAGAGCAGCTCTGGTGATACCTGCCTGTCCAACAGGGTTTCAGTCAACGGTCCTTGAAGGAGGTTGCTCTCAGTCAGTGAGATAATACTGTTGCCCAGGCCAGACAGCCTTACTCCGAGCAGTTTGGAGTTGGAGCCAGAGGAATAGATGAAGAAGGTTTCGAATTGGCCAAACTGGAGCCCTGACAATCGGGAGCAGATTTGGACTTAAAGCCCCCTTTAAGCAAGGCTTTCTCCTTGGACCAGTGTTGTAAATCGAGTCACTTGATGTCGAGTCACAAGTCACCTCGAGTCACAAGGTGTCGAGTCTTGACTCACGTCGAGTCTTTAGCAATTCTTGTAGAGTCGAGTCATGTCGAGTCTTCCGTCAGCTCGAGTCGAGTCACTTCAAGTCTTTTGAAAGTTTTGTGTGGTCAGAATGTGTTTCTTTTCTTTGAGTCACTCCAAGTCACCTGGTCTCTAACATGTTCTGTTACCTGAGTCCATGGTGTGATAGGCTGATCGTTTGCAAATGCAGCCCTTTGCTAAGTGACTGCACACTTTTGTTGGAGGAGCCCGGGGCATAGACATACAGGGGTAATTTTCAACGAGGGGGCAAGTGCATGTTTAGTCCGCATAATGTCACCCTTTATCATGTTTTGCTCGAATAGACCAACTGCTTTCACCTGAATTGGGAGGGCCAGTGCCCCCTGCACTCCTGCCTCGTACGCCTGTGGAGTGGGGGTTAAGAAGGTGATCGATGTCCACACTTGTCCTATTCAATTGAAATATGACTTCAAAACCCTCAATTGTGAAGATTGTAATATACACATTAACTTTAGTTCTATATTAATCTTTACACATTGAGCAGTGACACACGGGTCATTCCATGTCAAATCATCGGAGGCTGTTCCTCTACTGACTCAAAAAATTCCCCAAATATTTGTATGTGTAGACAGTGATGAAAGAAGCATATCCTGAAAATTTTGGCGAAATTCCTCAAATTTTGACCGAATTAAAATTCATTGAAATTTCGCAAATCAGTGGCAAAATGACATTTTGGCATTTTTGTCAATTTTGAGGACCAATTTCTCAACGAATACATAACCCAACAGCCTGATATGATACAAGCATAATTAAACTATCCCATAGAACAGGTTTCTGTAATATGAAGCTTTTCAAATGTTGTTTTGTGGAGTTACAGCTTCCTAAAGTGGCCCAAATTGCATTTTTGACAATTTTCGTCACACGATTGGCCAAGTTTAGGGATCAATATCTCTGTAAGTGTAATACAAAAAGCCCAGTAATTTCTGCAGATAGTTGTCTGGTACACAAAGAAAACAGAAAGAAACTTTCAGGGATTTCTTTTGTTTCAATTTGAAGAAATGTTGCCTTAAAAATGCCATTTTTTACTGAATTGCAGCACACGGAGCATTTCTGGTGGCACAAATATCACTGACAGAGACATGGAGAGTCACTGTATTTTTGGTTGTTTGTTTGGGTTATAAAGTTCTTACAAAACTCAAAGTTTAACAGTTGTTTTATCACCTCGCAAAGTTGGGTCATCGCACAAAATGGCGCATTTTTGGGGTCAAAAAGGTCAATGTGGGTCCAGTTCAAAAATTCTGAAAATTTTTGGGGGGAAAGATACATCTGTCCTCTACATGATATTGAAAAATCCTGAGGGTTTTTTCCTTAATATTTTTTAAAAGTTCCACAAAGTCTGTCAGTTTTAATACAGTTCTGCACATACTGTGTATATAAACCCCGGACAGTGTATATATGTACAGTACTATATCATATTCACACTGTATGCCTACACATACCATATCCAGACTCTGAAGTAATGCAACCAAGATTTTACAGCCGTTGACAATGTTAAGAAGCTTTTTATGATTAAAGGCCTATTTCTCTCACCCCAAACAGTACCAATTCTCCAAATCTTCTTACTGAAGTCCCTCCCACAATTGTCTGAAATTCATCCTCATCCAGACACAATCTCAGTTTATTGCTTCAGGGTGAGTATAGAAATACTCGATTTACATTATCAAAACACTCTCAGTACCGTTCATGCTGTGTAATATAAGCTTTGGCACTCTGCATTGTTTGAATTAGCTGTCAATCAAAGAGCTGAGCCAATTGAGAATTTCGGTACCCGGGTTCCAAAATTGTAGTTTGGGGTGAGAGGTTTGGCCCTTTAAGGAAACATTACATTTTTGTCTCAACTTACAAACTGAGCTTAAGAATGACATTTTGAAATAATGGAGGAGGATCCTGCATTGAACCAGTAGAAACTGCGGTCAGAATGTATTGGACAGTTTAAAATTGCCTCTAAGTCGAGTCTTTCACTTCTGTGACTCGAGTCATGTCGAGTCTTTCAAATTTTATTTTATGGTGACTCGAGTCACGTCGAGTCTTTGGCAAGTGGTGACTCGAGTCGAGTCCCGTGAGTTTGAGACTCGAGTCAGACTCAAGTCACTGAAATCGTGACTAGAGTCACATCTTTGACTCGAGTCACTACAACACTGCCTTCCATTTCTTCTGCTGGCCTGACCCCTTATGTGCAGGAATAGCTGGCCTTCAGTCTTGTGGGTCTTGGGTCTTGCAGGCTGTAACCACACATCAAACAATCATAGTGCACAGGTCCTTAGTATAGCTTGCCTTTGTTTCTGTATACTTACTGCAACTCTGAAGCTTCAAAGTTACACAAAATCTTTAAAAGCTTCTGCCTTTAGGAGAACCAGCTAAAAGGGGTATGTTGTGTGGTTAATAAAATCAGCAGAAAATGGCAGACCTGCCAACTGATCATATTGATGCATCTCCCCCTTTAACTCATCCTGGTGTGGACTTTTTTAGTTTTAAATATTAAAGGAGGGACATAAGATCTTAAAACTGTATGGTGTGCTCGCTTCTTGCATAGTTTCAAGAGCTGTGAAAATTGTAGTGTCCATGACAACTGACTCATATTTTCAATGCATTGAGGCCAATTTTAACAACTCATGGGCTGTGCATTCAGGAACTGGGTTCATACCAGGGAACTCATTTTGTGGGAGCTAAAATTAAAACTAGAAAGGTCCTCTAAAAGCCAGACCAAACCAAAGTTTGTAACTTTCTTTTGACAGAAGGTTGCGATTACAGTATTTCGAATCCAAAGTTGATGTTCCACATGAAAGTCACATGGGAGGGGTGTGAAAAAGTCAAATCTGTACGGTCAGAAGCATGTTGAATTTGGTGAAAGAAAATTTGGATACACAGTTTAGATGAATCCCTAAAGACATTTCTGCAAGAGGAGTTTTCCATTATCAGAAGTCACCTACTGATAACTGATATACTAATGACCCAATGTCTTTGGTAATTTAAAGGAAGTTTTGCTGCTCAGTTTCTTACTAATTGGTTAAAGTCGGGCAAGGCAATTTTTCCAGTAGTGGCTCACTGCCCAATTGTCTTCACTGGAACCACTCACCCTCAATCACCTGATCACTATGAAATCAAAGCATGTCAAGCACTTCCCCGTAAGATTTTGCCAGAATTTAAGCAGCCATGCAAGTTTATAAGAGAGCATAGCTTTTTCTAGTCCCCAGCAGTCAGCATATAACTATTCCACCCGTTGTGTTCCTACAAAATATTCTGCACAGGGCGGTGACCATAAGCAGTCCACTTGGCAAGTCCATGAGACAGCCATGGGTAGAAACTAAAAGCAGGGAACAATAGCCTTTCATTTCAACAGAGCTGCAGAGCTCATTTCACACTGTGCACATAACTGCAAGTGGCTATTCCTCCATTGTCCCCTGACTGGAAGAGACTAAGAAGAGCTATGCTCTCTTCGTTAATTTCCTGAGACCTCTGTCCAGTTGCTTCCATTTCAAGACAGAAGTTGTTACCCCTAAACTGATTTCCTTTCCCCAGTTCCATGTACACACATAAGTAGTGCATGACAGTTTGTTTATGTAAGAATGTGGCAATGATAATGTGTGCATCTAGGTAGCTGGCTAATTTGCGTAAATTTAGTTGTCTTGACAGCTGTGTATGTAAATATTATTTCAATAATTTATGTTAGTTGTACTAGTATAAGTGACACTGTGATTATTTTGTTTTGAATATGTTTGAGTGGAACAAGCTGGCACTCTTTTGCCAAGCTTCAACAAGGCATTCACCCTGTTATACACAGAACACTAAGCATGCAGAACACTAAGCATGCAAACCAACGTGTCTTCTCTTCTAGTCTCTCTCATCTCAAGCCAAGGCCTTACTCTCTGCAGCGAGAACTCTTTAACATATGACTGCAAATAAAACAAAGGTAGGGTTTCCCATTTTAAAGGCCCAGTGGTGATTTTCCAGACCAAACACCCAAAATGGAACCATTCCCAAAACCATGATAAAATTCCACTTTCCGAACATCAGGGATGAGCCTGAGACTTCTGAAAAAGAGGAAATTGAGGGGCAGGGAGCAGGGCTGGAGACCCAGGGACCTGCTAAAAGGCCCATGGTGGCATTGATGTCATTTTAATACAGACTTCAGATTGAATAGAACTCTAAGGGCTGTTTGAACATGTTGAATTTCCCTGCCTATAACAACCCTGTCCACACCTTTTTGCTTCAGTGAACGAAAACCAGATAAGAAACTGCCCTACTGCTTGCCTTTTACACCTCTCAAACAGTGGCATATCTGGACGGTATTATTCAGCCTTTGTTCACATCTTCCTCTAGCTGTCTCTTATCAAGCTTGTGGTTTCTTGGAGTGTGCTTGAATGAGTTAAGCAGGAAGTCGGGTAAAATTTGATTACCCCACCAAACCTCCCTTTTGGTGGGGACTCCGGTGAAATATCTAATAGGGTAAGAAATTCCTCATGTACAAGTTAAATAGCTGAGATTTATAAGACATTTACAACAGAAAATTTTTAGGGTCTTTGGCATGAAAAAGAGGAATGAATTGATAAAGAGAACAAGTAAAAACAAAAAGCAAAAAAGAGGACATCCTCAGAAAAGAGGAATATCGTATCCCTGAGACTTCTCCATCCAACATGATATACCTGATTTACACAACTTGTACACTCAGCTGTATGTAAAACTCACCTGAACCAATTGATCCTTGAATGAGGCATACTATCCAACAAATAGTCCCAGCGAGATGCCCAAAACACTGTCACATTTTTCTGAAAGTATACACAAATGAAATGATACACTGTTCACAATTTATGAAGAACTGGATATTTTCCAGTGAAGCTCCAACACTCCACATTTCTGTGATGCAATGCCCCCATCACATTACGTGTTAGGCCCGATGTGGAATTCTCTAGCAAATACCGTCGACCAATGGTCTTTTGAAGTAAACAATACTGAGCCAGATACCACAGTACTAGATAACTGTTGGTAGATCCTGACCACCTGGCCACAACAGCTCATCTCCATTTACAAAACCCCTATCACACATGTAGAAAGCCATATGAAAGTGTATGGGGGGGAGGGCTATGGGGGGGAAGGCTATGGGGGGGAGGGCAGAGCAAATTTTGGACTATGCATCTGACCTTACCCCCTTAAGCAGAGGGTACATTTTCAATGCTGATTTTTTACTTTTCCCTACCAGGAAAAGTTATTTATAACAATCAAAATGCCATAACTTACTTTTTCAAACAAAAGTGCACACTAGATAAAGTGGAAATCTTCATTTTTTTGCTAGCCAATTACACTCGACAACAATTACAGTATGTCTATGCCTACTGGAAAGGAACACTGATAAAACTTTTATACTTCAATATTAAACTAAAGAATCCACCTACACAGACCATCCACTTGACAAGGTTGCCAGGTATTTGATGATGAGCAGATGACAGCATTTGAGTAAGGGGTCCGGCGCAAGCTATGGACTCTCTCCCTGAAATATGCGGCCTTGCTGAGAGACTTTTAGAACAGGGTATCACCTTCAGTTAGCAAGGAGCATACAAAAAATTTATAAAAATCACAACCCCTCAGATAGTTGAAAATGGCATTCCTTAGGTTTGTTAGGCTGCTAAGTAGTTGCTATTTTCAGCTTTTGTTTTCAATAACAAGAGCCCAAGGGAACATCTATGGTTCCTTGTATTTAAGATGATTTTGTATTTAGGGAGCAGCAAGGTAAGGCATTTGCACCTTCAACCCCAATGACTTTTGACCTTCACCAAAAATATAAGGACACATTGAATTTCAAAATCATACAAACACTTGTTGTTTGAGAGAAATTCATCACTTGATTTTGCAAGGTATCTCACTGCATACCTCCCATTTCCATGTGTCAAATACACGAACTTGTCACATTTCACTAAAACGTCATTTACATAAGTTTGGGGCAAGAGGGTAGTCAATTGCCTTGTTGGTCCATCCCAACAATTCAAATTCAGACCTTACAAAGAAGGCACAAAGGTCAAAAGGTCAAATACTGC
Source organism: Holothuria scabra (assembly GCA_037179385.1). NCBI lineage: Eukaryota > Metazoa > Echinodermata > Holothuroidea > Aspidochirotida > Holothuriidae > Holothuria > Holothuria scabra. The sequence continues at coordinate 44,871,562 of CM074190.1, forward strand.
CAAAGTAGGTCAATACTTGCATTTTACATGAACACAGTTCTGTCTACTGTGTGACTTCCCTATATCTCTTGATTATTGAGGTATCCCACCATGCCTTGCATTTCAATGCATACACTACATGCGCACATACAGTACACACCATTAACTTTTCACTGAAAATGTCAACAAATCAAGTTAGAAATTTCATGGAAGGGTAGCATATTTGCCTTTTTTGTTCACCTCAACAAAATGAATCCAGGCATCCAAAAAAGTCCCAAGGTCAAAAGGTCAAATGACGTCAAGTGGGGTAAAAGTAGGTCGATACGTGCACTTTACTTAGACAAACACAACTTTCCATATGCCATCCCCCTATGTTTCTTGATTATTGAGTCATGGCACCACATACCTGGCATTCCAATATGTATGACCTTCACAATAACTAAACTGTCACTTATATGTCAATAACTTGAGTTGGAACATCATAGGAAGGTAGTGTAATTGCCTTAAATTTGGTTCGTCTGTAAAAGACAAATCCAGGCGTCACAAAAAAGTCACAAAGGTCAAAAGGTCAAATGAGGTCAAGGTGGTGGGTCACCGCATGCATTTCACTTACACGAACACAAATCTTCATTACACCACCCCTCTAAAATGTTTCAGTGGTGAGATATCAAAAAAGACATTTCTTTCTGATTTTTTACCCTTTCCAATTATTTTGGTTAATATAACAACATTTTCACCACCCACCAATACCAACTGATCCTACAATTATGCCACTGTTTGAACAACATATACCAAGTTACAGCTGCTATAACAGAAATTTACTTTTTGGCCTCTGTCAATCACCAGTGACCTTTGACCTCCATCAAAAATGATAGGGCACATCTACTCAACAACATCTACATACATACCAAGTTTGAGAAAAAATGATCACTTGGTTATTGAGTTATCGCAACACATACCTCGGATTCCAATCCGTCACATACACACACACACACACATACACCAAGGGGACTGCATAGGTTCCTTGTGTAACAAAGGAACCTATGCAAAGGAAATCCCAAAATGATAAGAAAATTGCTAAATAGGAAACACAACTACCATGGGATAAATGCGAAGTTAGCAAATCATGAACATTCTACAATCTTTTGATTTTTCAAGAAAAATTTACATTGACCATGATACTTTTATACTTCCAAGCAAAATTTTGATGAAATTCTGGCACACTTGGGAGCATTCAATTTAAATTATGCCAGATTGTTAAAGACTCAAATGGACACCCAAAACTTTCCACACTCTTGCCTACAATTCAGATCATGCGCAATCAAGTTTTTGGGGCAGTCTTTCAGTGCCTAATACACATATAACGTATGATAATAACATTAAGAAAATTTAAAAATTGCAAAAACACACCAACATAGATCTTCATACATGTAGGTGCAGGGATTTCACTGGAAACTCAAAAACGGGGGAGGGATTTATTTCTGCAAAATCCCACATCCAAATTAATGATGCCTTTGGCCAAGTTTGCAGGTGGGTTTGAGGAGCAAAAGCTTGCTACAAGGCTCCTATAACAAGCAATTTGAAGGGTTTGAAAGGCTATTTATTTGTGTAAGTTTGAAGAACACTGTTACAAAGACATCCTCTTGTTTATACGAAACCCAAATACTCACTTTTTCAGTTTTAGGAAAATGAACCAGAAAGCCAAAAGGCTTAGTGATTCCTTGCCACTGAAATGAAAGGCCTTTTTTCACATTGACATTGCTTAACAATGTTTTTCAATTAACAGGGCTCCATAATGTGCCCACAAAATACTGTACACATGCAAGATATCCAATCTTCCTACATTGAGATCCCCCTTGCCCATTGTGAACCCAAATGACATTTGAACTCCACCAAAAACTTCTGGGACCATGTATTCACTACGTGCCATCTACATGACAAGTTACAGCACCCTGCCTTTCTTGAAAGATTGTGCAGGAAAGCTTGTCAGGCTTTGAACATGCTGACTTCAAATGAACTTTGACCTTTGGGAAAATCAATAGGGATCATCTACTCAATATGAACAATCCACACACTAAATATGAGCACAGTCACATGTACCGTTCTTGAGATATCGTGTTTAAGAAGTTTTGACCTTTTGACCTCTCATGACCCCAAATGACCTTTGACGTCCACCAAAAACAATAGGGATCATCTACTTAATATGGCCAATGCACACACCGAATATGAGATAAGTCACACTTACTCTTCTTGAGATACCGTGTTTAAAAGCAATTTCTAAGGAATTTACCTATTGACCTCTCGTGACCCCAAATGACCTTTGACCTCCACGAAAATGGATAGGGATCATCTACTCAATATGACTGAACCACACACCACATATGAGTATACTCACATGTACCATTCTGGAGATATCATGCTTAAGAAGTTTTGACCTTTTGACCTCTCGTGACCCCAAATGAACTTTGACCTCCACCAAAAACTATACAAATCATCTACTCAATATGGCCAATGCACACACCAAATATGAGCATAGTCACATGTACTGTTCTCGAGGTATTGTGTTTAAAAAGTTTTGACCTTTTGACCTCTCATGACCCCAAATGACCTTCGATCTCCACCAAAAAAAATAGGGATCAGATACTCAATATGGCCAATGCACATACCAAATATGGGATTAGTCACACTTACTCTTCTTGAGATACCGTGTTTACAAGCAATTTCCAAGGAATTTATCTATTGACCTCTCGTGACCCCAAATGACCTTTGACCTCCACAAAAATCGATACGGATCATCTACTCAATACGACCAACCCACACGGCAAATATGAGCACAGTCACATGTACTGTTCTCCAGATATCGTGTTTAAGAAGTTTTGACCTTATGACCTCTCGTGACCCCAAATGACCTTTGATCTCCACCAAAAACAATAGGGATCATCTACTCAATATGGCCAATGCACACACCACATATGAGTTTAGTCACACTTACTCTTCTTGAGATACCATGTTTACAAGCAATTTCTAAGGAATTTACCTATTGACCTCTCCTGACCCCAGATGACCTTTGACCTCCACGAAAATCGATAGGGATCATCTACTCAATATGACCCACCCACACACTAAACATGAGCATAGTCACATGTACAGTTCTCGAGATATCGTGTTTACAAGATTTTGACCTTTTGAACTATCGTGACCCCAAATGACCTTTGACGTCCACCAAAAACAATAGGGATCATCTACTCAATATGACCAACCCACACCCCAAATATGAGGTTAGTCACATTTACCCCTCTTGAGATATCGTGTTTACAATCCAAAGCGTCACATACGCACACACATCCTCACACACACATACACACGTCATCACCATCGCATAGATTCCTTGCCTGCCTACGGCAAGGAATCAAAAAAGGGGGAATTTACTTTGCCCTCCATCTTGAAAGTAGGGACAATTCCCCCTTTGTGGAAATATTGATGGTTGGTTTCTTCCCCTCAAGCATCACCAAATCAAGTATCAAATCTATCTGAGTTTCATACTTTCAGACATCATTAAAACATAGTTTCCAGATTATGACCCTTGTGATCCACACAGGTCTGAGGTTTGAACCAGAAAGCCAAAAGGCTTAGTGATTCCTTGCCGCTGAAATGTAGGGGTTTTTTTTTCAAATTGACAGTACTCTGTAATGTTTTTTAAATTGACAGTACTCTGTTATGTACCCACACAGTTTACATGGAAGGCATCCAAGCTTTGCAAAGTGAGACCCTGGATGACCTTTGACCACATAGGACAAGGGTTCTGCTCACTATATCACATCCACATACTTTGTGTGAAATTTTGCAGTATCCAAGACTCCAACCATGAGAAACTGTGTAAACATGATATTGAGACTTTGACCTCTCATGACCCCAAATGACCTTTCACCTCCACCAAAACAAAAGGGATCATCCACTCAATATAGCCAACACACACACCAAATATGAGATTAGTCACACTTACCCTTCTGGAAATATCATTTAAACAATCTTTTTCTAAGGAATTTACCATTTGACCACTTGTGACCTCAAATAACCTTTGACCTCCACCAAAATCGATAGGGATTATCTATTTAAAATGGCTAACACACACAACCAAATATGAGCATAGTCACATGTACCCTCCTTGAGACATAGTGTTTTAAGAGGTTTTGACCTTTTGACCTCTCATGACCCCAAATGACCTTTGAACTCCACCCAAAAACAATAGGGATCATCTACCCAATATGGCCAACTCACACACTAAATATGAGATTAGTCACACTTACCCTTCTTGAGATATCATGTAAACAAGCCAAAGGCGTCGCACACACACACACACATGACATCATGCACCATTGCATAGGTTCCTTATATTTCCACATTAAGATATGCACCCTCCTATGGCCTAGTGGACCACAAAATTACCAGTAAGGCCAAAGGAGGCTCTTCTTCAGAAAGCAACTCTGACTACATATGGATGCCATGTAAACTGTGGTGCTTGCCTGACATAATTTTAGTATTATCAGTCACTGACCAATCTTACCAATGAGCAGTGGCAGCTCTACAAGGGGGGCATTTGTCACCTCAGATTTTCCTCACATTTTGAAATGCCTCTTGTGAGACTTGATTTTTTATTTTGATTTTTTTACCGCAGAGATATGCTAAAGCCTCATAGCTTCCCACAGCTGTGCCTCCCGGCACCCCAACTAAGGTTTTGCCCCTGGGTCCTAACCATAGGAGGGTACCCCTTGGTCCTAGCCATTGGAGATTGCACTTTTCACTTGGTTTCAGACTGTGAGAAAAAGTTTGTTAATCCCAAACATTTTCCTTTGCCCATAGATTGCCCCTCCCCCATTTTCCTTTGCCCATAGATTGCCCCTCCCCCAATTTTCACATTCTGGCACCACCACTGTCAGTGGGACATGTGGGAATTTTTTACAGTTGACTTGATCAACCATGAAGGTGTTACATCATGAGGCTGTATTTCCTTGTGACTTGGTTTTGTTTTGCAGCATGTCTTGACTTGACACAGGTTACCCAATCTTTACCCCAATTTTCAAGTGTGACACATCATGAAGGGAGAAGAATGGTCCTGTGTGTCAAATGGTTCACATATATCACATGTGTTACCACTCTCTACTACACTATTCCCTTACCTGCATATGCTCTACCACATGCAGTGGCATAGCAACTGGGGAGGGGGAAGGGGGTTGGAACTCCCCAAGACCCAACGTTGCAATACAAAAACACATAAAATAGCAGCTTCTTCCTCTCTATCCTTTGACTTTGCTCAGTCATATTGTGCCCCAGAACCCCCCCCCCGCCCAAGACACCAAACCCCCCCGCATGACACAATTCTGGCTATGCGCCTGAACACATGCTATATTGTCTGTGTCCATATTGCACATGCTGTGCATGTTTTTGCAAGGATGGATACAGTGCCCCATATTGAAATCAAGCTAACAGGCCTCAAAATTTGTTTTTCCCACTCTAAGGCAAAAATGGCCTTTGTAACCAACATTTTTTGGTTAAACAGAAGCCAAATTTCTCTCATCCAAGGCCAAAATGTAAAACACTTGAAAGAAGAACAGAACAAGGGATTGCACAGTAGGCTGCAAATGATTGCTTTGCATAGTGTGGGAATCACATATCCACAGAACAGAACGAAAGTGAAAACATATTGATTGACATGTGCTGCATTGTGAATGCTTGGACTGCAAAAATGAAAGGATGAAGTAATTGCACTCGGACTCGGTATTTACAGTAGATCAACACATACAGAGCAGCCTGACTAACACATCCTTGGCCAAAAGTGCCCTGTCATAATTGTGTGAAATATGCCTGTCGAAGGCCAAAACAAAATTTACGGCAGCCACGGCCTCCGTGGCCTTTGTGAATTTTGAGGCCTGAGCTAATAATAGGGATTCGGGTTCAAGTTGCAGCACCATGCATTTTCAACAATAGACAAGTTTGAAGTTGTTATCTGTATGGGCATGTTGACCTTTCCCATCAGGTAAACTGGTAACAAAAGTTACAACCAGAATGCAAAAATGCATTGAAGTTTCGATGATACATACATGCTCTTTTCAATAAAATGCTACATTTCTTGTAACAACTGGTGACCCAAGATAACCTTTGTCTCCACCTGTAAGTGACTGGTTTTTCTTTCATACTGTGCCTTAAGATATTCTGCAAACAAGGTTTTCAGAGTTTGATGCCAGGTGATACCAGATGACCATTGACCTCCACAAAAAACAACAGGTACAGTACTTTCAACTCACCATAGCACATCCACATACTAATTGGGAAATCCATCCAATTAGTTTCCTACCTTGAGATATCCCATTTTGACAAGTTTTTCAAAGTTTGACTGATCATGACCCCAGATGTCCTTTCACCTCCACAAAAAATAACCTTATACAGACCATCTTCTCACCATAATTCATTTACATACTAATTTTGAAATCCATCCACCTTTCATACCTTGAGCTATCCTAAACAAGTTTTTCTGAGTTTGACCCCCATGACCCCAAATGACCTTTGACCTCTACCAAAATCAATAGGGTTCTTCCTCCCATCATAACGAATCAACATATCAAGTTTGAAATCAGTTCAAGCTTCCTACCATAATGTATCACGTAAACAAGGATTTCAGGTTTTTACCCCATGTGACCCCAAATGACCTTTGACCTCCATGAAAATTTATTGGGTTATTTCTTACATCATAACGCATCAACATATCAAGTTTGAAATGAATCAAAGTTTCCTACCTTGAGATATAGTGTAAACCAGGATTTCGGGGTGTGACCCCATGTGACCCCAAATGACCTTTGACCTCCACGAAAATAAATAGGGTTCTATATTACATCATAACGCATCAACATTTTAAGTATGAAATTGATCCAAGTTTTCTACCATGAGATATCATGTAAACAAGGATTTCAGGGTTTGACCCCATGTGACCCCAAATGACCTTTGACCTCCACCAAAATAAATTGGGTTCTTTCTTACATCATAACGCATCAGCCTATCAAGATTGAAATGAATCCAAGTTTCCTACCATAATGTATCACGTAAACAAGGATTTCAGGTTTTTACCCCATGTGACCCCAAATGACCTTTGACCTCCACGAAAATACATCAGGTTCTATATTACATCATAACGCATCAACATTTTAAGTATGAAATTGATCCAAGTTTTCTACCATGAGATATCATGTAAACAAGGATTTCAGGGTTTGACCCCATGTGACCCCAAATGACCTTTGACCTCCACCAAAATCAATAGGGTTCTTCCTTACATCATAACGCATCAACATGTCAAGTTTGAAATTAATCCGTTTTCTACCATGAGATATCTTGTAAACAAGGATTTCGGGGTTTGACCCCATGTGACCCCAAATGACCTTTGACCTCCACCAAAATCAATAGGGTTCTTCCTTACATGATGACGCACCAACATATCACATATGAAATTGATCCAAGTTTCCTACCATGAGATATTGTGTAAACAAGGATTTCAGGGTTTGACCCCATGTGACCCCAAATGACCTTTGACCTCCACCAAAATCAATAGGGTTCTTCCTGACATCCTAACGCATCAGCATATCAAGTTTGAAATTAATCCAAGTTTTCTACCATGAGATATCGTGTAAACAAGGATTTCGGGGTTTGACCCCACGTGACCCCAAATGACCTTTGACCTCCACCAAAATCAATAGGGTTCTTCCTTACATGATAACGCACCAACATATCACATATGAAATTGATCCAAGTTTCCTACCATGAGATATTGTGTAAACAAGGATTTCAGGGTTTGACCCCATGTGACCCCAAATGACCTTTGACCTCCACCAAAATCAATAGGGTTCTTCCTGACATCCTAAAGCATCAACATATCAAGTATGAAATTGATCCAAGTTTCCTACCATGAGATTATGTGTAAACAAGGATTTCAGGGTTTGACCCCATGTGACCCCAAATGACCTTTGACCTCCACCAAAATCAATAGGGTTCTTCCTTACATGATAACGCACCAACATATCACATATGAAATTGATCCAAGTTTCCTACCATGAGATATTGTGTAAACAAGGATTTCAGGGTTTGACCCCATGTGACCCCAAATGACCTTTGACCTCCACCAAAATCAATAGGGTTCTTCCTGACATCCTAAAGCATCAACATATCAAGTATGAAATTGATCCAAGTTTCCTACCATGAGATTATGTGTAAACAAGGATTTCAGGGTTTGACCCCATGTGACCCCAAATGACCTTTGACCTCCACCAAAATCAATAGGGTTCTTCCTTACATGATAACGCACCAACATATCACATATGAAATTGATCCAAGTTTCCTACCATGAGATATTGTGTAAACAAGGATTTCAGGGTTTGACCCCATGTGACCCCAAATGACCTTTGACCTCCACCAAAATCAATAGGGTTCTTCCTGACATCCTAAAGCATCAACATATCAAGTATGAAATTGATCCAAGTTTCCTACCATGAGATATTGTGTAAACAAGGATTTCGGGGTTTGACCCCATGTGACCCCAAATGACCTTTGACCTCCACCAAAATCAATAGGGTTCTTCCTGACATCCCAACGCATCAACATATCAAGTTTGAAATTAATCCAAGTTTTCTACCATGAGATATCTTGCAAACAAGGATTTCGGGGTTTGACCCCACGTGACCCCAAATGACCTTTGACCTCCACCAAAATCAATAGGGTTCTTCCTGACATCCTAATGCATCAACATATCAAGTTTGAAATTCATCCAAGTTTTCTACCATGAGATATCGTGTAAACAAGGATTTCAGGGTTTGACCCCACGTGACCCCAAATGACCTTTGACCTCCACCAAAATCAATAGGGTTCTTCCTGACATCCTAATGCATCAACATATCAAGTTTGAAATTCATCCAAGTTTTCTACCATGAGATATCGTGTAAACAAGGATTTCGGGGTTTGACCCCACGTGACCCCACATGACCTTTGACCTCCACCAAAATCAATAGAGTTCTTCCTGACATCCTAATGCATCAACATATCAAGTTTGAAATTCATCCAAGTTTTCTACCATGAGATATTGTGTAAACAAGGATTTTGGTTTTTGACCCCCTGTGACCCCAGATGACCTTTGACCTCAACCAAAATAAATAGGGTTCTTCCTCTCAGTATGGGGTATCTGTGTACCAAGTTTGAGAACTGTCAGATCTTCCCTTCTCAAGATATCGTGTAAACGAGCAAAGTGTCACAAACACACACACATACACGCACACACACACACACACATACACACGCACATACACACATACATACACACACACGCCATCATGAATGCATAGGTTTCTCTTTTCATCGAAACCAAAAAACATCTGGGCTCTGGTTGTATTGAGGAAAGATTTTACACAATAATGAGTTTAAAGGGAAACATTGCGTTTGTTTTTACAAGAAATTTTATCCTTTGAAAACCAATATTTATTTGCTAAGAGTGATAAATAATTACAAATGAGACAATATGGTAGCCTTGAAATTTCTAAAAAAAAAGTTTCCCTCAGATAGAAATTTAGTTGTTTGTTGCTCAAGAATAATTTGTTCACCCAAACTTTCAACATTTCAAAAGATGCAATTTCTACAACTCTTCTTGTGCATTATATAGTTTGAGAAGATGAATCTATTGCTGGGGCTCATTGTTGAGACTGAATGATTTGAAACAGTGAACCATTTACCTTTAATGCTATGTTGGAGCATTTTCCTTTAAATCTGTAAGTACAGCAAACTGAGACTGGCTTTAACTAGTTCTGGGTAATCATGAAACATTACACTGTTACCATACTAATAATCTGACAAAGCTTTCACAAAGTACACACTTACTGTAAAGGAAACATTGTATGAGTAGGTAATGCTTATATCCGTAACATCCCCCGCATCTGAACTTCCTCCAGGTATAAAAAATCCATTGCCTTCCCCTTCGAGAGAGGGGGTGCATGACTTTATTTTACCATCCTTCATAGTTTGCTTGATGCTGCAATGAAACAAAATGTGAAGAGAGAAGATTTATCCGATTTGATTTGTTGGTGTTAACCACACATGGACTGAGCATGTGACGGGTACGTTTCAGTCGTAGATTGTGGCCACCAACTAGGGCAAAAGGTGCACCAAGATGGCTGCCATCAAGCTATAAGTTGTAAAAGTACACAATGACTCTGTAATATTTTAAACAAAAGTTTAATTTGAATGAGAAAAAATATCATATTTCCTGCAATACATGTAGTGATTATGACCTTATCTAGCATTATTTCAAAAATATTTCAAGTTTCTTTCAACTTCTGTTGTTTTGAACTACTTGAGAAAGTACTTTCACACACAAAACTATAGCAAACAGCAATCTTGCTACATAGATACTCACACATATGGTACAGTTACAATCTAATGTACAGTCTGTTCTGTCCATGTCTAGGAAATACGTGGTGTTAACCTTACAAACTTAAAACATTCTGGTGTAACCTGACAGTTCTCACAGCCTTTCTTCCAGCGGTGGGGCACTGAATCGTTTTACTCTACTCCTTGTGGAGCAAAACATACAGCAGCAAAAGGTTCCATTTCTCAAGTGTTCCATATGACTCTGTCTGAAAATCAATGAATGGCTCTATCATAACTTGACAATGTTGACTCTTCATGGTACATATAGAGCACTGGTAGTCCAGAAGCTCATACCAAACCACAAAGCCAAATGGTTTGCTGATTCATTATCTCTGAAAATCTTTTTTTTTTTTTCACTTTCCTCAGTTTCAAATTTGACACAACTAAAGCAGGAAGGCTCCTGAGGAATGTCTTGCTGGATTCCTCTCACTACTGCAAATTTAAAGCTTGAAATTCAGGATTTACCTGCTCATTATAACTGCATCGACAGCAGGCCTTTAGCAAGGATTTTTGAAGTCTCAGTGAAACAGGCAATCAAAGTTTGACAGAGAATATTAACAGTTTGTTTCATTACTTGGGTTTTCCTGTTTTAACGTATTAGATAGAAGAATCAACAGACATTGAAGAAATCTAAAGTGAAAAGAAACATGAATTCTGTTTAAATTCCTGTTGAATTGGACTTTGACCTCTGGTGACCTCAAATGACCTGTGACCTATCCCCAAAACAATAGGCTCTTTGTCTGCAATCTGCATGCCACTTATAAAGAGTCACAGTCATTCCTATCTTGAGATAACAAAATAACATAGTTTTTGAACTCTTACTTCTGATTACCTCAAATGACCTTTGCCCTCTCCCAAAACAATAGGGTTCTTCACTTTTCTCAGCACAGATCTAACTACTCATCTGCTAGACCTTTTGCTCCTGAAGGGGATCCATTCCTCCATTATGAGTTCCTGTGTACATATAATACATTCCGTATACACAATACTTTCGTACAGGATCTGCAAGTACTAAGTTCCCTCATAGTTATTATACTATAACCTGGTTGGGGAACTCGGCGTGTGAAGGCTGAATGTGGGGCTCTGCATATTTAGTGGTCACATGACAGTGAGAGTGCAGATCCCCCTAGCACAGCAATGGTAGGTACTGTATTATACAATACACACTACAATTCTCATCATGTGGAAGGCAATTGAAAAGGCTTCTAAAACAGGTTGTGACCCACCCAAGGGGAGGGTGTGAAATCACTTTGGTACTAATTTGACAAATAAAAGAAATAAAGCAGTCCAGCTCATTGAAAAATGACAGATATAGTGCCTGTCGTAATGTGCGAGGTTGCCATACAAACGGTACAGCTAGTATACAGTGTAGTCTCGTCATTACTACATAGCATAATATGCTAGCCTGCACATAGCAGTCTCTAAACAGCACTGCGCTAATTCCTACTTAACTTAACAGGGAAAAACTCGGAATTCGGCTTTTTCCAGCCTTTAACTTTTTTTGAAACATGGTCCTCCCTCTTATGGCATGCATTCCTCTGCGATGAACGTTGGCTATTCGTTTTGTTAAGCCCACACAGACTAACACATACATGAAAACATTGCATATTCCGGTTGCAAAGTGATCTCACAGGCTCGTTGCAGTGTCTCCTATTTTAGAATAGACCCAACATAGCTGGGAAAAAGAACTTGAATGGCCTCTTCGTGTGCATGAGAAGGTGACCACTTACTTTTTGGTACTTCAGTGCACTCAAACACCATCTATTCACTTGTACTTTTTTACTTTTTTTATTGGGTTGTTAATGTAGTGTTTACACATGATTCCATCGTGTGCACCAGTAATATCATGTGACGCACTTTTCTGGAGTTCTCAACACACCTGCTTGGGCTTGTACGTGTGTGCGTATAGGTACAGGTTAAGTTTCCCAACCAGGGAAGTATATATTAACTATGGTTCCATGCTAGAATTGTTGATGTTTGTAAGTTATCTGCTAATTATATTCTAAAGAATAAACTGAATAATTTTTACTTTCTTTCTCATTCATGTCTTCTCCCTTGTAAGTACCTTCATCATAACTGTCCTGGGGCCTGTTCCACAAAGAGTTACGCACAATCTTAAGTATGATTTACTGTTGACTTAGGTATGGGGAATCAAACTTAAGATTGTGCGTAACTCTTTGTGGAATGGGCCCCAGGTCTGAATTCAGAGAGCTGCACTTACCTTACTCATATTAGATCCCCCGGTCTTGATTTAATGTGGGTGCCACTACATTTTCATTAGATATAACCCAAGAGAATACTGTATATACATAAGAAATCTCTTTATACCAATTCATTACCCAAACACAATTACACACCACAGGGAGCTAATCCTGAATGCATAAGTGCAATGGTTTCGCAGCAATACACTACATTTGTAGCAATGGTAAATTTGGGTTTCATTGTGAAACCATATATACTGAAAGGGTTTAGGCCCGCATCGGGCACACTTACCTTACCCACGCCTATTTATTTCACGGAGATGAAAGACCACACTGTATACCTTGTGACTGTGCTGTCACTGTCAGTCACATTCTCGTTGACTGCCATGAATACTCCCACACTCGCCAGAAATACTACACCGTACCCGACCTGAAAACCTTGTTTGAAAAAACTGATTCTTCCCTTATTCTTGGCTTTCTCAAGGAAAGTAAACTTCATAAAAATTTCTGACATGACTCCCGTTTTGCTTTTTAGTAGAATTTGAGCCTTCCGGATTACATTGTTACTTTTACTTTTCCCTTTTTTAGGTAGTTTTACCCAAACAATGTAACTGTCCAACTTGGTGACACTCTATAACACATGCGTGTTGGTGTGTCGAAAAAACCCCATCTAACTAACTAACTAATGAAAGGTTTTAAGGGCCAATCCTCTACAATCCTCTACAATCCACTGCAATATTTGTAGGGGTTTACGAAAATTCTCAATTAGCTCAACTCTTTGACTGACATCTAATTCAAACAATGCAGAGCACCAAGCTTATATTACACAGCATGAACTGACTGTACTGAGAGTGTTTTGATTATACACATTGGGCTTCTCTATACTCATCCTGAAGAAATAAACTCAGCTTGTGTCTGGATAAGGATGAATATTAGACAGTTGTGGTTGGGGCTTAAGTAAGAAGGTTAGGAGAACTGATATTGTTTGGGCGAGAGAATTGAGCCTTTAAGGCATTCCTCCTTTGTAATTTTGGAAGTCTTTGTATTTCTGGCAGCATCTGAGACAGTAAGACATATTTTAGTCAGTTATCCCTGGTACCCACACTTCTCTTACCTGTTCATATCAAGTTTGTTTTTTACCATTGGTGATTTATATGACCCTTGACCTCCGTCACAAATATCTAAGTTCTACCTGTTACTAAATTAAGCAACCCTATGTTGCAATAAGCAGGCTGACTTTTGAAGTACTGAAATTTTAAAACTTTTTCCAAGCATTCTTAAGACTAATGCAAATATCCAGGCCTTGAGTGTAGATTCTCCAGGTGTGCTACAAATGACACTCCTCAGAAAATTAAGGAGGGTGGTAGGTGAGCTGTTTTATTAAACTGAAATAGATTTATATGAGCTCCAATTCTTAAACTAGGTGCACAAAAATTACTTTCCTCACAGTGATTTGAGGTGAGTGATGGTGTGCAATGGCACTTGCACACCTCAAAATTCATGGCTTCAATATCTAGTACTGTAACTACTTCATGGGTAAGGTTCTAAATTTCATGAGCCGATGGTAAGTTTCTGTTAAAACCAAACACCCAAAATTCAAGGATTTTCATTACAATGATAAAATTCTTGACATGACTTGACATGGGAACCATGAATACAGTGATATGGTGTCACAACACCAAAGTCCCCTCCTATCACAATCCCTGTCTATCCTGTGCTGTACAGATGTCTCACCTGAAAGGAACAATCCTTGCTCTGACAAGCCTAGAGACAGAAACCTCCTCTGTTTCTCCTTCTTTTACGACTGGATGATATTCAAGGTAAATGTTCACATGGTTGAAGATGTAGTACCTATTTGCTCCTCCATAACGTTGCTGTACATGGATATATAAAAAATATCTTTTAAAACACAAAACCTTGTTGTAGTTTTTACATTCTCTGAAATTTTCTTCTTCAATAACAAAGTAATAATAATGTCCTCACAAGTTCATTTACTGTGGAATGCGCAGTAATACTCTCTTGCAACATCCCATGTTTCATACAATTTGCAATTATCCTCCACAAATGTTTTGAAAAACCAAATTTATTTCTATTTGTACAAGTATTAAACTTCAGCACTAATGCATTATACTAGTACAAAAGCCACTTGGGGAAAGATTCAGATAATACCTACCTCACCAATTATGGTTGCCATCAGACTTCTGTGAACTTTATTTCATTTATTAAACCAGTTTAAATACAACTTGTACACAGAAAGCCAAAGACTTAGTGAACTTTAGCCTTGAAATGAAAGCCTTTTTTTTCCAAATTGACTGTGTTCTCCTAAATTACCAAAAAACAAAAAAGGATTTCACACTTTGACCTCTGTAGTTCTGTTTACCCTGAACACGAAATATCTACATACCAAAATGAACAGTGTCAGTAATTCCTCTACCTCGAGATATTGCCATAACAAGGATTTTGCACTTTGACCTCTCCTGACCTCTGATGATCTTTGACCTTTCCCCATAACAATAGGGTTCTTTTTCTCAACATGACAGATCTACATACTACATATGAAGTGTTGGTCATTCCTATACCAAGATACCACAATTAAAAGATTTGTGATTTAGACATCTTATTAACTTTGAATGACCTTTGACCTCTGCCAAAAACAATAGAGTTCCTCCTCAAAATATGACAAATCAACATACTAACAATTGAAAGTGTAACTGCAAATATTGTGATTACAAGGAGTGTCACAAGCACATCCACACACGCACAGCACATACCCATAATCAAAGCCTTATGGGGTACAGAGAACAGTTCCCTGTCAGGAAATCATCTGAATTTCCCTTTAGCTGATTAAGTCATGCAGCACATGAATGCCAAGAGAGAGGGTGGACTCTCAAACATCACGTGACAGACATCAGTGCATCATCCCAGCTTTCCAGTAGCTGTGTCAGTTATAAATCCCAAGTGAGTGAGGAAAGATATGCCAGACTTTTGCTCTTGTTAGTTGACCTGTACCAGCTAAGGCATTGTTCGTAGTTGCATGCATGCGAGCAGGCACACACACCATCACCATTGCAGATTCCTTGCCTCGTAATTCAAGGAGTGTACAGTATGACTTACATCAATAACACAAGCATCCCTACGCTTTCCATTAGAATCTACAAAGCAGCCGACGGGGAAGCCTGGAGAGCAGTATCTAGACTGGTCGTTGACATCCTCGAGATCAGTTTGTACTTCATAACACCATGTGACTGGCATGTTGTCGATAATCCTGAAAAAAAATTACAACAAAAGTTAGGTTAGATAGGTTAGTTTAGAAATGGTTAGGTTGAACAGCATTTTACAGCTCATCTTAAAATGTTCTGGTTTGAACTAAAAGCTCTAATGGGGTCTGTCCTATGTTTCCGAGGTCCAAAGTTCCCAAGGTTCAATGTTGCCAAAGTTCATTGCTCCCAAGGTTCAATGTTCCCAAGCATTGGTGTTCCATGTTTTTGCATTATTTCAATGGTTGGTGATGGTTACAAGGTTGTTTCCTCAGGGTTCAATGTTCCCAGCAAGGTGTTCAATGTTTCCAACCTTGTAAAATAGAACTGTCAGAACAAAGAAGCTTGGGAACATCAAACCTATGGAACACTGCAAACCCTAGGAACATTGAACCTAGGGCACACTGACATGGTCCCACTCTCCCAACCTTTTCTCCCAGTTGTAGTGAACTGGATTGCTATTACTAATCCACTGCATATTCATGACATTAATCATAAAATCAGTCAGTTCCATTTTTTGCATGGGGTCACTGATATACACATACTATATGTACTGTGCTTATACCGCTTTCTGCACATTTGGCTACAGGCTACAAACAGTAACAATTAACAACTTTCACCTGTAACAGTCTTCACACTTGCAGAAGAGGCACTTACCTTTCTTGAGTTACTGTGTTTTCAAAAAAATTTTCTAAGGAATTTACCATTTGACCTCTCATGGCCCCAAATGACCTTTGACCTCCATGTAAATCAATAGATATCATGTATTCAATATGGCCCACCTACACACCAAATATGAGATTAGTCACATGTACCTGTCTGATACCAGGGATCAAACGGATACCACGTTTACAAGGATATAATCTTTTGACCTCTTGTAACCCCAAGCACCTTTCACCTCCACCAAAACCAACTGGGACTGTCTATTCAATGAGACCAATTCACACCCCAAACATGAGGATAGTCACATGAACCATTCTTTAGATATAGTGTTAACAAGGTTTTGACCTTTTACCATCCCATGACCCTTGCTCTCCACCAGAAACAATAGGAATCATTTACTCAATATGGCCAACCCACACCCCAAATTGAGATACTGTGTTTACAAGCAATTTCTAAGAAATTTACCATTTGACCTCTCATGGCCCCAAATGACCTTTGACCTCCATGTAAATCAATAGATATCATGTATTCAATATGGCCCACCTACACACCAAATATGAGATTAGTCACATGTACCTGTCTGATACCAGGGATCAAACGGATACCACGTTTACAAGGATATAATCTTTTGACCTCTTGTAACCCCAAGCACCTTTCACCTCCACCAAAACCAACTGGGATTGTCTATTCAATGAGACCAATTCACACCCCAAACATGAGGATAGTCACATGAACCATTCTTTAGATATAGTGTTAACAAGGTTTTGACCTTTTACCATCCCATGACCCTTGCCCTCCACCAGAAACAATAGGAATCATTTACTCAATATGGCCAACCCACACCCCAAACTGAGATACTGTGTTTACAAGCAATTTCTAAGAAATTTACCATTTGACCTCTCGTGACTCCAAATGACCATTGACCCCCAGAAAACCAATAGAGATCATCTACTTAATATGGCCAACCCACAGACCAAATATGAGCATAGTCACATGTACTGTGTTGAGGTATTGTGTTAATAAAGTTTTGACCTTTTTGACTTCTTGTGACCCCAAATGACCTTTGACCTCTACCAAAAACAATAGGGATCATCTATTCAATACGGTCTACGCACAAACTATATACTGAGATTGGTCACACTTACTCTTCTGAAGATAATCATGTTTACATGCAATAGCATCACATACACACACGCACACACCCACACACACCACACACCCACAAATACACACCACATCACCATCGCATAGATTCCTTGCCTGCCTTCACCACGGAATCAAAAAATACAGCATCTCCTGGTATAAGTGAGGAGGTGCTAAACCTCCTTGGCACAAGGACTATGACAGCTAGATAAAAGAGATCGTACATTTGCTACCTTTGCTCCTCATGCTACAGTATACTTACCAGTGATGCTGGTAGTTAAACAAGACAGCTTTCTTCAGTAAATTCAACTTGGCTTTATCTTCCTTGTTACCATCTTTTTTGTCAACCTTGTAACTTTTTGTACAAACTTTTTGACAACCTTCATCTTTTTTGAATGTGAACTTGTATGGGGATGGTTGAATACGATCTCCAAACACAACTTGACCCAAATTTTCAGCTGTGGAGGAATCTTCATCTGCTTGACAGAAATCAAACCTGGTTGAAGCAAAAGCACACCTTTAATATAAACACTTCTTTGTATACATTTGCTGAGACTATGTGGCCCTGGGTAGGACCACAAACTGCATTCAGATGTGGATTTTTTTTAAACATGAGAAATGAGGTTACCCCTTGCCTCAACTACCTCCAAAGCACACTTGGGCAAGACCCACACATTATTGTCCAGTGCCTTTATCATGCTGTTTCCCCTTGTACATTATGGGTTGTAGTATATACCCATGGTATCCCATGAGCTGTCATATCAAGAGACTAAAGGGCAGGACTTAAACCTGTTTGCACCAAAACTGAACCTATTTGAAGTTTAAACTGTCTTCAACTTTTCATCTAACTGACATTACTGGTGTGTGATTACATTCCATTGCTGAAATTAGCTTTTCATGTATGTAGGAGTGAGAATACGATATCAGTACCACAACATGGTGACCCAAGATGACCTTCGACCTCAACCCGACGGACTGACGGATGGATAGACAGACAGACAGCTATCTTGAAACATCACATTTCAAAAGGTTCCCAGACCTTCACCTCCAGTGACCCCAGATGACCTTTGACCTCCACAAAAAATAGTAGGGACATCTCCTGACCATAATACATCCACATACCAAATGAGAAATATATCCAAGATTCCTATCTTGAGATATCACATTACCAAGATTTTCAGACTTTGACCCCTGGTGACCCCAGATGACCTTTGACCTCAAAAACAATAGGGTCCATTTTCTGACTATATTGCAGATCTACATACCATAAATGAGATCTATCCAAGTTTCCGACCATGAAAAATTGCGTTAAAAAAGTCTTCATACTTTGACCTGGTGACCCCACATGACCTTGGACCTCTACCAAAAACAATAGGGTTCTTCATCTATGTACCAAATGACAACTGTCAGTTTGCCTTCTTAAGATAGTGTTAACATGCCAAGTGTCACAAATATACACACACAAACATACATACAAACATACACATGCCATGCAGCAGGATTTCACAGGTTTCTATTTCATCAGAACCAAAAATGACCAATCTTAAAAGTGAGCTTTATCTTGAGTTACGCAAAGTTTAGTGCAACAAGCTTAGAACATTTTCGTCTCTGACTTTCTTACGAGACCCTTGTGAAAAGACATGCACAGAAATGCCTTCAAGAAATAGTGTAATGTACCTTTAATAGGTACAACGTTTTTTGTAAGCCTGCAGGGATGTGCCAGCATATAAAAAAGGGAAGGTTAAATACTTTTCAAGATTAACCATGTTACATTTTTCAAATGGTGGAAGCTACAGTACTATATGTACAAACAGTTGGTATTTATATGTCTCTTTGTTTGTGGACTGTGGCCAAGAGGGAAGGTGCTGTTTTTAATTTTGAGAATTTTAATCATTTGAATAGTACATTCAGGAAATATTATATTGTTGTCCTTACTTATGCTATTGTAAAAGTAAACACCTCTTTTATCACTGCCCAGAGCAGTGGTGTGAGCAAGCTTTTGAAGTGGCCTTGACTGACCTGTGTAGTCTGCAGGAAGGGAGTCAGCTCTGACCCCAAAATAAAATTTTTTGTAGTCACCTACAGAAATTCTCAATTGGCACAGTTCTTTGATTGACAGTTAAGTTCAATAAATGTAGAGTATGGTAGCTCATAACATGCACATTGGGATCTTGCAAACAATATACCCTGAAGCAATAAACTGAGATGGACAGCTGTAGGAGGGGCTTAAGTAAGTTAGAAGAAGTAGAATTGTCAGGGGTGAAAAGATTAGGCAAACATACTTTTACATATCATGCTAATGGAAACATTCGCAGCCACATGCATACTCAAAAATCATCCAACCTAACCCGCCTGAAATGACCAAACCTGCTTTGAACATACCCAGAAGTTCATCTGGCTTTCTAAATAGCTTCTAAATGTAATTTGAGTGGGCGGTCCTATTGCAATTTTTTTTTTCATACCTTCAACTAGTGACCATTAATAGAACAAACAAAATGGCTGCCTCCTTGGCAAGACAAACTAAGCAGTGAGTATTTTTAAATAGAAAGAGTAGAAAGTGCCGAAGGGAGACTCAATGACAAAAGTCATTGAGATTGATTCAAATGGACATCTCCGAACAAACTGGATGATAACTGAAGCTCGAACCAGTTGTCAGGATGCTTTCCAAAGCAAACGTTGTGATCTGGGGGTAGATGAAGATCATGCATAAGCACAGGGACCAGTTCTGCCAATTTAGGCAATTGGTGGCCATTTTGAATTGTTTTGCCAGAATTGCATTTTGAACAATGGTAATGGATAGAGCTAGGTGCCTTCTACAATTTTCATGTTCAGACAAAGTTCAGATTCCATTCCAGTAAAAGGTTATTTTAGAGTGCAATAATGCCAAAAACTGTGTTAAGCTAGCTGGCTGAAAAGGGCTGAATAGGAAAATTCAGGGTGGCTACAAAAAGGTGAAAGCAAAGGGAAGGGTTTCACCATCCCCTTTGAAAATTTATATAAATTTGTATCCTCAGATGCAAACAGGTGCAACATTTTGCATTGGTTGACATGAACTTTTTGCTCCATTACAACAAAAAAAATCCAGAATTTGGTGAGGGGACCTTGGCCACCCTCCCATACCTCTGGATATGCCAATGTACATGACTTCACTGGATGATATGATTGGTAGATTGCTGCCCAGAAAGTAAGAAGTTCAATTCCCAAATTTTCTGTCAAGAAAATTAGAGATTTTATTTTCTCATCACTGTTTTCACTCAGGCTAAAAATACATGCAGGGATTTCACCCCTTTCTCAAGTATTCTGGGCAGATATTAGATGGTACACAGGAAACAGTGTAGTTATTTCCCATGGACAAATATTTTTTTTGCAGGACTTGCCAATTGAAAGCAGGAATCCCACAATCCCGTAAACCTTAGAGTAAACAGTGCTTCCAACTTTCCTGACTGTAAGCTGCTACTTTAACAGCCACAACCTTTAGAAATAGCATTATGGCAATCCAGCTCATCCTAAATTACCTGGCATAATCATATGGTATTGCTGACTCAACTGAATCCAGCCTGTTGACGAACAAGTCCACCTCACTCTGGGGAGGAAAAATAAATTTTTAATCATTAAGTTTGCACAATTTAGATACAATTGCAGACATAGTTAAACAAATGCAAACTGCAGGGGGCCAAAACTGGAAAGTCATGAGTTAGACTCCTGGCCAGTCATACCAAAGACTTTAAAACAGAACCTGCCATTGTGCTTGGTACTTAGCATTGGCAATGAAGTAGGGAAAACAAGCCAGTGAGCCACAACGGAAGACAAGTTCGGTTGCAGCCTGCTCGACTCTAACCAATTGGTTATAGAAACTGGACTTTACACTTCATCTAACCTGAAGACAGCTGCACACTTACACCACTCTGCACACCGCAACTCAACTCCATTGTCAGATTTCCAACAGTTTTGTAATGTGTGTGCATTTGCCACTGCAATTGGCAGTTGCAAGACCAGTTTTAAGTCGTGCAGACTTCACCAGTTGGTCTTAGCATTGCCAATCACAGTCCTAGAGACAATCGAGTTGAGTTGCGGCGTGCATAGTCGTGTAGTATGGGGCTAGCTTAACTTTCAGGAAGCTACTGCAGTGCTGAAGGCAACTGGATTCAGGAGACAGTCAGTTAGATGAAGTTTTAGGTCAAGTTTTCAACCAATTGGTTCAGGATGGAAGTCAACATTTTACAAAATTTCTTTTTTGATAATACTTAGATCTTAGTAGAGACATAGGCCAAGGTTATACTGTCATTTCCACAAATAATTTTAGATAAAAAGTTTCCTGTATATGTTTGATATATTATTGAGGAACACGTTCTAATGGAGCATTCTGGTAAAATCCGCAAAACTTACATGGTTTGGGAATCTATAAACCCTACTTACCTCATCTCTTACACATATGATCAGCTCCATCTATCGCGGAAGATGTACTGACGAAATAAGTCCCACAGAGGGCATGCGCTAGTTAACCATTGACCCGTCCTTGCTTAAGTGGCAGCGGAACCCAAGAGATTTCGCTTCGGAATGTTTAGACCAGTGCAGTACCCATGGGTAAATCACCAAATGAACCACAGCAAACACCTGATTAACAGAGGGCACTAAAAGCAAGAAGGAAAAGTTCACAGGACTTACCGATTCTAACGGAGGATGGTTGAGGTTGTGTACAGAATGTCCAGACATCACCAGCAGGCACAGCAGTTTATAAACATTAGTAGGTGAAGTTAAACCACAGTGCAGACGAGATTCCTAGGCAAGATCTCTCAGGTTCCAGAGTGGGACCAGGAGGGGGGATCCAGATGGGGTATGTAGAGTTAATAGATTCCCAAACCAGGTAAGTTTTGGGGAATCTATCACACTCCTACTTACCTCATCTCTTAGACAAATGAACAGGTTAGCACCGGTTGCATGGCGGGACGGCTGGAACTGGAGACTGAGCCGATAGAGGAGACTGTCTGGAAGAAGATTGTTGGTGGTGGTGACTCAGCACTGCCTTGGCAAAAGACCCCTCAGCCGAAACTGTATTTGTGAGGTAACAGGAAACAAAGGACAACGATGTCTTCCACGTTGCTGCCTTGATGATATCTTCCAAAGGGACACCTTGAAACCATGCTTTAGAAGTCGCATGAGATCTGACATCATGGGGGCTCACATGTTCTGATGGAAGTGTAAAGGGCTGGATGAGGTCCCTGATCCATCTGGAGATTGTAGCCTTTGAAGCTGAATTATAAGGACTCCTCGGGATTAGGAAGAGGTTGTTGGAGTCCTTCAATGTCTAGTTCTCTTAATGTACTTCTTGAGAGCTCTCCTCGGGCATACCAGATTATCCTCTTGTACTGAGGAAACCGAATGCACAGCGAGGACGTACGTCTCGGAAGGGTTAAAGGAGATTGTCTGATTTTTAGCTAGGAAAGTGGGATCTGGCAGTAATCTCACGCTATTTGGGTCAAACCAGATGAAGCCCTCCTTCACTGTGAGAGGGTGTAGGAACTCCTTCTCCTTGCAGAAGCTGCAGCCAGCAGAAAAACCATTTTGTGAGTCAGATGCTCTAGACTGATTGAGGACAGTGGTTCGTAAGGTGAGCTGGACAGCCGACTGATAACCGAGTTGATAGACCAGGACGGAGGTAAGTGCCTAGAAGGTGGTCTCTGGTTGAACATCCCTTTCAGTAGGTGGACAATAGTTTGATTGTCACCTATGCCAGAGCTGTTTTCAAACCCATTGTGAACCGCGTTGATGGCAGATCTATAGTTTCTTATTGTATTGACCTGCTTCCCCTCGTGGAATAAGGCCGTCAGGAACTCCGTTACTTGAAGAAGGGTAGCTTCCACAGGATTGAAACCAGGGTCTGATGCCCATTGCCTGAATCTGTTAAGTCTGGCAAGTGCTAAGTGCAAATAGTCGATCTTCTTCTGGATCCCGCAGGGATGTTGACAACGTCTGTAGGAAGGCCTTTCGCTCTGAGGTGATGCTTGAAAAAAGCCATGCAGAAAGACGAAGTGTCTGAAGGCCCTGGCGGCAGTTTCTGCCTTGACGTTGAGTCAGCAGACTGTATTCCCTTGGGAAGCGGTATGGTTCGTCCACCAGCATGCTGAGAAGGAGGGGGAACCACGGCTGGTTCGGCCAAAAAGGAGCTATGAGTATCATTATTGTGTGCAACATTGGAGTTTGGCTAGTACCAGGTGGATGAGGTTCCAGGGCAGGAAGGTGTACAGGAACATGTTTGACCAATCCAGCACTAAAGCGTCTGTCCCTCACGCTGATGGGTTGAAGAATCTTGTGCAAAAGACCGGTAGCTTTTTGGGGGGTTGCAAACAGATCCACGTGTGGCCCTCCCCATAAGCTGAACACGTGATCTGCTCAGACCTGTGACAGAGACCATTCCTTGTGATCCGCAGTCCAGCCCCTTGAGAGAGCATCTGCCAAGATGTTGTCTTTTCCCGCTAGGTGTGAGGCTTTCAGCAGGATGTTTACCTCGAGACAGAATAGAATGAGGCTCTGAACCCTTCTGCACAGTATCTCTGACCTCGTGCCCCCTTGTTGTTTGTTGACGTAGGACACTACGGTTTCGTTGTCCGACATATCCGTCAATGCTTTTCCTGCCAGGAGGTCTTTCCAATGACTGATTGCCTTGAACAGCGCCTCCAGCTCGGGGACGTTGATATGACGGGTTGACTTCTGAGGGGTCCACTTCCCTGCTAGAGTTCGATAGTCCCAGGTTGCTCCCCCTCACGTCAGGGACGCATCTGTAGTTATAGTCACCGAGGGCCAGGGGGTCTGAAATGGTCTGCCCTGGGTCTGGCTGAGGTCGTGAATCCACGAAGTCAAATGAGGTTTGACATCCTCTGTCAATGGGATGTGCTTTTCTGGGTTGTCCAACTTGGGCACAAAATGCTTGAGGATATGAAACTGGAGTGGCCTCATTCTTGAGGCGACACAGAAGCAGAGTCTCTACTTGGCCTGCCATCAACCCGAGGCATCTCAGCCATAGGCTTGCAGAGTTGCTGGATGGGAGTCCCGAGACAAAAGCTGCAGAATGACTTCGTTGATGGATTCCCTTCTTTCTGGGGACAGGAGAATCCTTCCTTGTTTCTGGTCGAGAACGGCCATAGTTAGTGACTGAGATGGGGTTAAGCTGGACTTGGCCAGGTTTTCAATCCAGCTCAGACGGTGAAGGAGGGTGATAACCAGCATCATATCTCTGAGAGCTCCTGTCGGGAATTTGCAACTATTAGCCAGTCTTCCATATAAGCGAAGACAGAGATGCCCGGTCTTCTTAGTTAGGCCAGGACCACCCTTGTCACCCGGGTGAAGGTCCCCAGTGCAGTTGACAGGCCCAAGGGCATGGCTTGGAACACATAGTCTGTTCTGTAGTAAGAGAAGGCCAGGAAGCGCTGAAGATCTGGGTCAATTGGCATGTGCAAGTAGGCATCCTTGAGATTCACAGTTGAGGCCCACATGTCCTGATGTAACGAAGGAACAATTGAAGCCAGAGTTTCCATGTGTAATCATTTGGGGTGAATGAAGGCTTTGTTCAGCAGTTTCAGATTTAAGATGGGTCCCCACATATCCGGCTTTTTTCGCATGAGGAAGAAGGATGATCTGTAGAGGAATGGTGATTCCTTGTGTGTGGCAAGCCGGATGGCCTTTTTCTGGGGAAGATCTGTGGTTTCCTGTTCCAGAGCCCGCCTTTGGGTTGGATCCGTCCGGATTTGAGTTATCTTCCAAAGCCCTCCTGCTGGAGGGTGGCTGGTGAACTCTATTAAATAACCAAAAGTCACTACGTCAAGCACCCAAGCCTTGGGTTGAATTGCTTCCCACTCTTGTGCATATTGTTTTAGTCTCCCCCCCCCCCACCGTCGGAAGCAGACTGGTGGGGGTGGGCATCCCTAGGGCTTGGAAAACTTTCCCGCCGCAGGTCTGGATGGTTGGGGTTTCCAGGAGCCTGCCTGTCTGTTAGGGGACGACTGTTTGACCTCATGCGTTGATTAGAGAAATCCCTCACTGGGCCCGGAAAGGCCGGACGAGGCTGACGTAGAGGGCGCTGGGCATCCGAAAGTCTGATAAAGCGTGTCAAGGACAAAGAAGTCGAGGGCCTAGAGGAAGGCCTTTGCTTGAAGGAAGACCTAGGTCTGAAGTCTGCATCTCAGTGGCGGTTCGTGGCAATGGGCATCTTGGGCACTGCCCCTCCAAGAAACTCCCAATAATAAGGATCAAATTTACGACAAATTTTAGTGAAAAAATTGATTAAAATTCCACTATTTTTTAAATCTTTTTTGCCAATACCTTTGCATTCCAACCAAAGCTTGTTTGTAAGTGAAGGTAGATAATTTGTCATAGAACAGTCTTTGCCTGTGACAGCAGAACTGCCATTGAGTAGCAGACTACTGTTCTGCTGTAAATACATAGCGTAAGATGGGCAGATTGCAATCTGCCCTGCTCAACATGTTGTGAGCATGCACACTTACATTTTATCTGCTGAGATAACAAACTACAGGCAGCCTTTCACTTGCCCTCCCTGATCTCGCTTTGTGGCACTGTATGCATACACCGGTGCATACACCGGTACATACACCGGTAATTAAGAATGCGTTAAGCAGCCACGTGTGTAACCTACAAACTATGCTGCGGTCTCACACAGTGCAAGTCAAAATGCTAATTGCAGCTTGGGTATACATGTGCCAGGGCTCTTCGTGTGTTAAGTGTCATCTAATTCCCACAAAACCCTATCAGTTTGAGACATGAATGCAACATGAATACTGTCAAAAGTTTACAAACTTGTCCATTTTCGAAGCAGAGTCTTGAAGAAAAATTGGAAATCAAACGATTAGGACCACATAGGCCGCACATACTGTCTGTATTGTCTTCACGTAGGTTTTCACCCAGCTGGTACACTAAGTACAAATGGCTTACAGGATGTGCATATGGTATATTGCTTTCCTTGCATTCTCTTCGGAGAATCTTTACGAGAACACGCTTGGATGCGATCTGTAATCAACGACTGGAATCATTTGTCAGAAAAAGTAAAAAAGTATATAAAGTGCAGTCGCCATGTTGAGAACTGCTTGAAACTCGCATTTTTTGGCAAAACTAACATTGCGGAGCGACTAAGTGCTGCATATTGCACTAGCATCCAACGGCATAATCTTGAAGTTGAAAAAAACCGCCATGTACTTTCAAAAATTATTGACTGCATAAAATTTTGTGCAGCGTTTGAGTTAGCATTGCGGGGACATGATGAAACTGACCATTCAGAAAACCCAGGGGTATTCCCTGGGTTAGTCAATTTCACTGCATCTCTTGATTCTGTTTTAAGCAAACATTTAGAGACAGCAACTGTGTTTAAAGGAACATCTAACACTATACAAAATGAACTCTTGGATATTATGTTCAAAATAGCACAATCAGATATTCAGCAGGAGATAAAAGATACCAAGTTTTTAGCTGTGTTTTCAGTTGAATCTACTGACTTTTAAAATCACCTGCAAAATGTAGTGATCCTAAGGTACATTGTCTCTGGACAGGTTGTGGAGAGGTTTTAGTCCTTTTGCTCCATGGAGCAAGGGGATGCAGTTTCGATAGCTAAGGTTATTGATGCTTGCTTGAGTCGTGTTTTACCCAATGCTGAGGATAAAAGCAAGCTAATTGCCTAATGCTATGACGGTGCATCCGTTATGAGTGGCCTCGAGGGTGGCGTTCAAACCATAGTGAAGCAGTCATATCCCCATGCTCACTATGTGCACTGCTATGCTCATCAACTCAACCTTGTACTTTAGCAAGCTGTATCACAGGTATCTCAGATCTGGTTATTTTTTGCTAATCTTAGTGGCTTCTCAGTATTTTTCACTCGCTCCCCCAAAAGAGTGGCCTCTCTTGATAAATCAGTCGGTACTCGGTAGGAGACTTCCCAGATCGGTGAAAACAAGGTGGAATTTCAAAAGCAGGCTAGTGTTAACTGTTAATGAGCATCAAGTTGATCTTATCGAATGCTTTCAGGATATTATAGTAAATTGGAAAGGGGATCAAATGACAGTCAGAGAGGCAAGTGGACTGTTGAAGTGCCTTCAAGATAGAGATTTTCTTGGCTATCTGAACTTCTTTCAAAAAATAATGCCTCATGTTGAAATTCTTTATGCTCAACTTCAGAGAAGACAGATACTGTAGATCCTGTATTTCTGCAAAACTGTAAAAGCAACTTCATCCAAGCCGTCAACAATGTGAGAAGCACTATACCGCACATACTCCCTTCTATTGCCCGAGCCTCTCTGCCCTCAAAAAGGCCAAGGGTTGACACCTCAGATGAAGAGAAGACACGTGTACTACACGAGGTGACCGATATCATAATTTCCCACTTTTGCTCTAGATTTGATTTCTCAAATCATCTTGCTGCTGCAACCATGTTCAACAGTGAATCATTTGAGAAGTTTAACCAGACTTTCCCAACACAGATCTTGAAATCAACAGTTGAGACCTACCCAATGCTTGATGAAACTAAACTTCGGTCAGAGTTGTCAGTGATCTACAGCCGAGGTGAATTTCACCAATGCTGCGGTGCTGTAGCCTTGCTTCAAGTGTAAAGTGGGTAGTAATTGAGGGTATAATTATAAATGAAATTCGCTACACTAGTAGTGTTATACAGTGCCAACAGTCATTGTAATATTATGTTATGGGCTAGCCTAAGCCTAAGCTGGCCTTAACTAACGTTGGAGTCGAGCGTACAATATACTAGGCTAGGCGTACGTCGGTTAACTATGAGTATGACTTACCGTACGTCGAAATGGATCACATTCTCAGCTGTAATCAATTATTACCAACCATTATTCCATATATTCCTTTCTCCTAATTCTAGCAGCTTTCATAGCCTTTTAATGAGAGCAGTAGATATTCTTATGTACCTTTCTATTGTTATTTCTTACGTTCTTAGAGTTATTTATATGCCCACTTACTAACAGTTAAGCCTAACGTTTATCTTTCAACTCAGCAGTACGGTGCGCCTTTGAACCGCGCGCTGTACAATGGTGTTCATGCAGTCAATGTTGTACGCATTTCCACAATTGTCTGTGACGTAATATTGGTATGAGTAATATAATTACGTCACAGAGGATTCCTTTTCAGAGCGTTTATTTATATGCTGCGTCTGTGCAATGGAATTATTATTTTACTTTTAAAACTGGAGATGCGAGTTTGTTGTTGAGATTTTCAAAAGGACAGAAGAGAGCTGCATCTGAATGAGGACGGACGTCCGTAGCGTGTAGTGCGTGTGATGTGTTTGATTGCGAGCGTGACTAGGAGTTGCTAAAGGAAAGAGATAAGTTAATTTAATGTTACAAAGTTCGCATTTTTACATCAGATGCCAGACTGAATAATTTGACCAATGAAATAATTAATATATTGAATCTCAGAGTTAGAATTAATTTGTACAGGATGGACCCGTGGTATTAAATCATTCGAAACGTAGAAAGAATTGTCCTTTTATTATTTTGTCAATTTGCTCCCAATTAAATTATCCACCTTTGAATCCTCATATTCTTAGGACGGAATAAACGCATTTTGCCGACCCACTTTAGTAAAAAGTCCTAACATTCGCCGACTTTTACATTGGTAGTACGAGTGGGGTAGGCAATTGCTGATTTATTGAGTACCAAATTATACCCAAAATTTTAAGGAATTTTTGAAAGATAGTTTTTCAGTTATTGAGTCTGGCAATCTATGATTATTTAGGCCCTTATTTATCTGTTTATTTTTAAGCAGTGACATGAAATGTTTGTAATTTTGTGCTGAAATGCTAACGCTAGCCTATTTACATATGTTTGTAATACATTTGTGAGGACCGTTTACATTATATAACTTGACCGTACATACCATACCATTTTTGTTTGTCACATATCCATATGCGTTAAGAGGGCAGTAGTTAAAGAGTTGTGCCAAAGTTTTTGAGATATTCCAAGAGTTTCTGCAAGCTTAAGTAGCTACTGTATAATGAGCCAAACAGAACAGACTTCAACTGGTGGTCCTTCTGGGCAATCAGAATCAATTCCAAATGATCAGGGTGATGTCCCACTAACACCACAGAGAGTTTATATTCCAGTTGATCATAGGGTACCCACCTTTTCTGGAGCCCCTCTCAGTAAAAATGATCCTAGCTGGGGTGAGTGGGTTTCAAACCTAAAGGCAGCATTGAGGGCTTGGGGGACTCCCGAGGACCAGCAAGCAGAGTTTGCTCTGAGGTACTTGGGAGGAGTAGCTAAGAGGGAGGTGCTTGTTTTGGCCCCTCAAAGCCGTACTTCGCTGAAAGAGGTGTTACGCCATCTTGAGGAAATATATGGTGACAATGCTTCGCTGCAAACCCTTATGACCCAGTTTTATGCGAGACAGCAGAGACAACAAGAAAATGCGAGACAGTATGCATTATGCCTTCAGGAATTATTACAGAGGGTGGAGGTTCGTTTTCCACGTGCGCTGCCAGATAAAGACCGTACCCTTCGAGATAGATTTGTAGAGGGCTTAACAAATAATACATTGAAGCTTGAGCTGTGCAAAGAGATAAGGAAGACTCCAGAAAGTACCTTCCTTGACATAAAACGAGAAGCTTTAGAGCTCGAGAGTGAACTGGCCGCTGAACCCATGATTGGAGTAGCTTCCACTGGGCTCCAGCAAACAAGAGCCAAGTGGAACACAACCAGACAAGAAGGGACAAATAGTCCAGACGGATTTGCCAAATTGCGGTGGGAGATGGAGGAAGCTTTTTCAGCCATGCAGAAACAGATTAGTGACCTCCAGTCTGTGGTTGCCATGGCAATGGGCAGTAGGAACACAGGTAGCTCAGGAAGGAGACCAACTGATCAATTTACAGACGATGGAAGGCCCATATGCAGGTTTTGTAACATCCCTGGTCACGTGGAGAGGATTTGCAGGAGGAAAGCTGCATTGTCCCAGAATTCAGATCCTGCATCCCAAGTAGCTGCCCCCCAGCTGCCCCCAAACTAGTTAATTCCACCGTTGCGAGCCAAACTGTGGAACACCAACAGAACGAATTGCCTGGCTCATTGCCACTCACCCCTAATACCAGAGACAAGGTTGTTGGAAATTACATGATTGTGAAGATTGGTATCGAGGGTCAAATGGTGCCTTGTATGATAGATACCGCTTCACAAGTAACGACAATATCTGAGGCTTACTTCAACGAACATTTGAATCTCAAGGACAATCAGAGTCTTGATTGGCTAAGGGTTACAGGTGCTAATCATTTGGCAGTCCCTTTTAATGGATGTGTTGCTTTAAGAATGGACATTTCTGGAGTCCACATTGAGGTTATAGCACTGATTGTCCCAAAAGAACCTACCAAGGGAATTCCTTGTTTGCTGGGCATGAATGCCATTAAACTTTGTAAGACAGAACTTTTCAGGGAGGTAACAGATTTGAACCAAATTGATTCCAAGTCAACTGATTTGCTGCAATTGCTACACACTGCTGAAGTAAATGGAAGTAGACAGGTACCTCATGCAGAAAGCACGGGTGACACCGAAGGAGTATTGGGAAGGGCGACCATCCCCAAAGGGAAACCTGTTATGATCCCAGCCCGCCAAGAGGTGATAATTGAAGCATATTGCATCTTAGGGGATGGAATGGCAAACCGTCAAATTTACATACAGCCCCTTCCAGTGGAGCAAAATCATCTACCAAAGGACATACTTGTGGCTAAAACCCTAGGTACAGTTCAGAACAATCGCACTACGGTCAGGTTAATTAATCTGGGAACGAAGGACATTTGGCTTCGAAAGGGAAATGTCTTAGCTAATTTGCACGAAGGTATTACGAAGTGAAAGAGGGCCTGATGTAAAATTGATTCACACTGACCAGCATACAGTGCAAATTAATATTGTGCAGCAAGAAGAACAAGAACTTACCAAACCTTACACTGATGCAGCAGATCAGCTTCCAGTACCAGTGAATGTCAACTTTGATGAACTCACCTCTGATCAAAAGGATTCACTCAAATTGTTTCTCCAGGAACATCACGATGTATTTTCCCAAAACGACTATGACTACGGGTCAACATCTACAATGAAACATGAGATCCCCACAGGTGATGCCCCTCCAGTGCGTGAAAGGTACAGGATGATTCCTCCCAAACTGTACCAGGAAGTGAAATCCCAGATCAAACAAATGCTGGAAAAGGGGGTAATAAAGGAAAGCTGCAGTCCCTGGGCAGCTCCACTAGTAATTGTAAGAAAAAAAGATGGAAAAATTAGAATGTGCGTCGACTACCGTAAACTGAACAAAGTAACCAGGAAAGATGCTTTTCCCCTACCCCGTATAGAGGAGTCACTCAATGCTTTGGGAAAGGCCAAGTATTTTTCAACGCTGGATTTAATCAGTGGATACTGGCAGGTGGCGGTAGACCCGAAAGACAGAGAGAAGACAGCATTCACCACACAGATGGGGCTCTTTGAATTTCAGAAGATGCCTTTTGGGTTATGCAACGCACCGGCGACATTTCAGCGGCTAATGGAAGCTTGCCTTGGGGACATGAACTATGAATCTGTACTACTCTATCTGGACGATATTATTGTATTCTCCACCAACTTTTCATCTCACCTGCAAAGACTGGGTAATGTTTTGAACCGTCTCCACAAACATGGATTGAAAGTTAAGCCCAGTAAGTGCCACTTATTTCAAAGTAAAGTCCGCTACTTAGGACATGTTGTGTCATCTGAGGGAATCGATACAGACCCAGACAGGTGCAATGTCATACACAACTGGCCAGTGCCCGAGTCAGTGAGAGATGTCAGGTGTTTTCTGGGAATGGCAGGGTATTACCGTAGATTCATTCGAAACTTTTCGAAGATTGCACGACCCCTGCATCAGCTTACATCAATACCAAAGGAAGGACGGGCACCCAAGTTTGACTGGACCCCTACATGTCAAGCTGCTTTTGAAGAACTGAAAGAGAAGTTATCCTCTTCACCAATTTTGGGTTATGCTGACTATTCACTGCCTTTCCGTTTGTACACTGATGCTAGTGACTCAGGGCTTGGAGCTGTCCTCACTCAAGTACAAGGAGACTCAGAAAGAGTCATCTCGTATGCAAGCAGGTGCCTCCGGAAATCTGAAAGAAATGCAGAAAACTATAGTGCATTCAAACTTGAACTGTTAGCTCTTACATGGGCAATAACACAGAAATTTAAGTCCTACCTATCAGGCACGAAGTTTGTTGTATACACAGATCACAATCCATTGGTGCACCTCTCGACAGCCCAACTGGGAATTATGGAACAAAGATGGGTAGCCAGATTGTCCAACTTTCAATTTGACATCCAATACCGCCCAGGAAAAAGTAACGCCAATGCCGATGCATTATCCAGAAAGCCAGGTAATGAAGTGCCCACAGAGGTGTGTTCCGATGATGAGGAAGTTCACACTTTCCAACAGCAGGCTAGGCAACTGCCTTCCTCGACAGAGCAAGACAGATCCGGTGCTGAAACATTACCTAGCCTCAGTCTGGATGACATAATGGAAAAACAAAACTCTGATCCTGTAATAAGTGAGGTAAAGGGCTACATGATATCAGGTGTTCATCCCACCTCCACTGGTAAGTCATCTGCAGTGAAGTCCCTACTTCAGCAATGGAACAACCTAACAATGAAGGATGGGCTTTTGTTCCGCAAATGTGGTGGCGAAAACCAGCAAGAGGCATCACAACTAGTAATACCAAACTGCTTGAAGCAGCACATACTTCGTAGCCTTCATGATGAAATGGGTCATTTTGCAGTGACTAGGACACTGGCGTTAGTACAGCAGAGGTACTATTGGCCTGGTATGCAAGGGGATGTGCAGAGACACTGTTCTGAATGTGCCAGGTGCAACTTAGCAAGACCTACTACCAAGAAGGCTCCTCTAGTTAACATTAAAGTTTCTGCACCACTTGAACTAGTTGCCATTGATTTTTTGAAACTTGACCGCTCTTCAGAGGGATTTGAGAACGTTTTAGTGATTACCGACTATTTCACGAAATTTGCTGTTGCAGTACCCACCAGAGACCAGACTGCGATTACCGTAGCAAGGGCCCTGTGGCAACATTTTTTTACAAAGTATGGCTGCCCAGCCAGGATTTTATCAGACCAAGGAGCTAATTTTGAATCAAGAGTAGTGCGTGAGCTTTGTCAACTCTACAATATTGAAAAGAGTAGAACCACTCCCTATCACCCCTCCAGCAATGGACTCTGTGAACGGATGAATCGTACCCTTATTAATATGATCCTCACCCTACCCAAGGAGAAGAAGCAATATTGGGCTACATACCTTCCAGAGCTAACGTATATCTACAACAATACTCAACACTCTTCCACCAAACAGACTCCCTTCTATCTCATGTTTGGCCGTCATGGAAGACTCCCAATTGACTTCACTATTAAGCTACCCAACAATGATGAGCAATGTTCCACTTCAGATTGGGTTACACAACAT
Organism: Holothuria scabra; assembly: GCA_037179385.1. Lineage (NCBI taxonomy): Eukaryota > Metazoa > Echinodermata > Holothuroidea > Aspidochirotida > Holothuriidae > Holothuria > Holothuria scabra. The sequence continues at coordinate 44,905,757 of CM074190.1, forward strand.
TCTCAATGCTTGCATCATGCCCATGCTGCTGCAGAAAGAGAAAATACTCAAGCATTGTTAAGTCAAAAGAAAATGTATGACAGGAAGGTAACAAATCAGCCACTCAACAGAGGGGACAGAGTACTTATCAAGAAATTCAACTTTGAAGGCAGACACAAACTAGAAGACATTTGGAACCCTCAGCCGTATATAGTGGTGGAGCAGCCAAGCTTGAACTTTCCAGTCTATGCAGTTAAACCAGAAAATGGTAATGGAAAAATCAAAAGATTACACCAGAATGCTATCAAACCATGTACCATACCAGTCCCATTGAAAACAGAGACTCCTGAAAACATGTCCCAAGTACCTGTACTTACAGGAAATTATGTACCCACACCACTAATGACATGTATACCAACTGGCGGTACCAACAACAAGTCGAAAGAAACCGACGAATCACTGATGACTTACGGCAATAACGATTTTTCCTCACAAGAGTAAAGCACCTCTGCTCCCTATACATATTATCCTCCTACCATGGACTTTGAATTGGATAGACCCCTAAGGCAGTCACGTAGACTCAAAGGCCTAGATCCTGAAGAGTCTGGCATTAAATTGCTTAAATGCCAAGAATTAAATGCTAATAGGGTAATAACATGGGCTTGGGTGGAAAAGGGACTACAAATTGCTAGAGAGGCTGATTTCTTTAAACATTGTGAGCTTATCTTACTCTTAGTTTTTATTATTGTACTGTAAGACTGAGTTTGGCCTGAATCAAGCCTCAAACAAGGTAATGACATATAGCTTAGACTATACTTCATGTTGTAATTTAGTATACTGTATACATACTAATATTGAGTTATCATTAAAACTATGACAGAAGTTGAAATTCCACATAGCCTGCAATGCTGGAATGCCAAGGTGTTAAATATGCAACTAGGGATCTAGTTATTATGTTTTGACTACAGTGAAAATCCTTTTGTTCATTTTTTTTAATTTCTTTCTTTGAAAGCCTTTGTTGGCATGGAAGCCAACACAAAAAAAGCAGGGCGAGAAAAGGAATTTATACAAATCCTTCAATGCTTTACTAACCAAAGGTTGAATTGTTTTTCATGCATTTATTTCCTTATTTATTTATCTCATACAGTGCTCAGAAGTTCTATTCAGCAATTTTAGCCTAGATCTAGGCTAGGTCCACTTGTTGGAAGCAGTTATTGTGCATTCTCTTGCATACAATCTGCAAGACTTCGGGAGAAGTCTGGTTTTCAGGGGGAGGAAATGTAAAGTGGGTAGTAATTGAGGGTATAATTATAAATGATATTCGCTAGACTAGTAGTGTTATACAGTGCCAACAGTCATTGTAATATTATGTTATGGGCTAGCCTAAGCCTAAGCTGGCCTTAACTAACGTTGGAGTCGAGCGTACAATATACTAGGCTAGGCGTACGTCGGTTAACTATGAGTATGACTTACCGTACGTCGAAATGGATCACATTCTCAGCTGTAATCAATTATTACCAACCATTATTCCATATATTCCTTTCTCCTAATTCTAGCAGCTTTCATAGCCTTTTAATGAGAGCAGTAGATATTCTTATGTACCTTTCTATTGTTATTTCTTACGTTCTTAGAGTTATTTATATGCCCACTTACTAACAGTTAAGCCTAACGTTTATCTTTCAACTCAGCAGTACAGTGCGCCTTTGAACCGCGCGCCGTACAATGGTGTTCATGCAGTCAATGTTGTACGCGTTTCCACAATTGTCTGTGACGTAATATTGGTATGAGTAATATAATTACGTCACAGAGGATTCCCTTTCAGAGCGTTTATTTATATGCTGCGTCTGTGCAATGGAATTATTATTTTACTTTTAAAACTGGAGATGCGAGTTTGTTGTTGAGATTTTCAAAAGGACAGAAGAGAGCTGCATCTGAATGAGGACGGACGTCCGTAGCGTGTAGTGCGTGTGATGTGTTTGATTGCGAGCGTGACAAGGAGTTGCTAAAGGAAAGAGATAAGTTAATTTAATGTTACAAAGTTCGCATTTTTACATCAGATGCCAGATTGAATAATTTGACCAATGAAATAATTAATATATTGAATCTCAGAGTTAGAATTAATTTGTACAGGATGGACCCGTGGTATTAAATCATTCGCAACGTAGAAAGAATTGTCCTTTTATTATTTTGTCAATTTGCTCCCAATTAAATTATCCACCTTTGAATCCTCATATTCTTAGGACGGAATAAACGCATTTTGCCGACCCACTTTAGTAAAAAGTCCTAACATTCGCCGACTTTTACACAAGAAAGTAATCTGACAGAAACATTTTCAGAAGTACAGTAATTAAACTGCTTATGATCCTCATAACAACCCGTATGTCTTCAAGTGAAGCTGAGAGATGTTTCTCAACCTTGAAAAGAGTATAGGAATTTTTAAGAAACACCATGTCTGCTGATAGGTTAAATGCTTTAGCTATGCTATCAATTGAAAAGAAGTTCATAAGAGAAAATTCAAATTTTAATCAACGTGTAATTGAAATGTTTGCTCATCTCAAAGAAAGAAGAGCAACATTTCTTTGTAATTTATTATCTCAAAGAAAGAAGAGCAACATTTCTTTGTAAGTAATTTATTTACTCTACTTTAACTTGGCCGTGCATGTTTGCAATGTTCAAATATGTTGAATACTTTAATATTGTAAGTCTTGCAGTGTTTCATCCATACATTTTAACAGAACATACTTTCCTTAGAAAACAAGACAAATGATGAACATGTGAGACAACCTTAGCTTAAGTAAAGTCACTGTCATCGGAGTTTAGCCACGGGAGCCTCCACGGGAGCCGCCATATCAATCTTGGACAACTTCGCTTCTGAAGTTCTCCTTTCCTTTGAAAAAAAGCGTCCCTTGGAATCTACAACATTGGCCGACTGAAGTTTATTTCTAGCCGCAGGTGGGACCTGAGGGAAAATAGTGCCTTCCACTCAGCTTCTTCCACCCTAAAAGCAGTAGAGGAGTGTCTAGGAAAAGCCTTCCATTTCTTACTCCCAGGCAGCAATGATTTCAAAGCGTTCCATACACTCCACATCGACCGGAAGAGCTGTAGGCGGAGGATGGCTGGATTTATTAAGAGTCAGTTTCGATTTCTTGGCCGGGGGCTGCTCCGGGGGAAGGTCAAAACCCAACCCCCTTCTCACTTCTTCCACCGCATTCTGAAAAGCCTCAGCCAGAATATCTGTACCAGTCACAAGGTCCTCATCACCGGAGCCTTCCTCCAAGGACGAAATCTCTGGGCAAAAAGGATCAGGGCACTGGGGTTGTGTAATCTCGCTCACGTTTTCTACCGCAGAATCTCTCTCATCGGCAGGGTAATGAGGTTCCTCCTCCCGGTCTGAGGGAGGCTGATGGTCCACAACTCGAGACGACTTTTGGCCTCCCGCTGTGGCTCCAAGACTTGGCGGAGGCACGAAAGCAGTTCGGATATCAAATCTGTAGAGTCCCTGTCACCCAGGCCTCTTTTCCTACCTCTATTTTATCCCCGGCGGGTGGTATCAGAAGATTATATACCAGTAGCCAACTGTTGAGTATGTCGCCTTGACAGAGGATTGTCCTGTGTCTGTTGTAGCAGCTCATGCAGGCCGACGCCTTCGAAATCTCTCTGAACCCAGAAAAGGAATCTTCACCAAAAAGTTCTCCAGCCTGAGGGGTTGGTGTAGCAGGAGTAGTTCCCTGAGAATCCTCAGAAGGCGGGACCGGGGCCTGTGAGCTCGAGGATCGACTAACACCTGAACCAGAAGGATGATCCCCTGCTTTACTAGAACTTGCAGATTTTGATTTGGCCCAGCCTTTCACCGGGGCTTTGCCCTTCGAGGTACTACGAGCCCAGGTAGCCTTCGCTGGAGTACGGTTAGCAGAAGATTTATTACCCCTGGTAGGGTCAGGAGTCTTGTTTCTTTGGTTAATATTACGTGCCGTAGGTCCACTGACATTAACTGGATCAAGAGTCATATGCGCCGTAGGTCCACGGACACTGACTGAATCCTGGTCATCTTGAGTCATATGCGCCCTAGGTCCACGGTCGCTGACTGAAATATCTGATTGTACTGGGTATCATTGGAAGCAGGCTTAGATCTGGACTGGACATACTTCTTCACACAAGCCCAGGACGTCTCATCCCAGTCAGAACAGATGTCACAAGTGTTGTCCTTCCCGCACGGGGGACATAAAGGGCAGCTGGTGTGTTTATCCCAACTTCTGAAAGGCCGAAACTTGCAGCAAACCTGACAGAGAGAATTCATGTTCATCAAAACTTCTATGGGAAGGTTCAAAACATCAAAAGCATCAAGATCTTAGGTGAAAAGAAAAGGCGAGGCTCCAGAAGAACCCAAAATCTGAGAAAATATAACTAGCAAAAACATGCGAGGTACATCGTTCTGCTGACGATAAATTTTTTTAATTGGGATCTCCTCAAGACTGGAGCGATTGCCCACTGCACTACAAGTGCCACTGCCAGCAAACGGCCTATTTAGAGACCTTAAATGCATATGATATTGATCACAGCTCTACAGGAAACTACACTCTCCTTTGGGGACAAGTGCAGACAGCTGATCAGATGATTTGTTGACCAGTCCAATCCAGGAGTCCTAGGCCTATATCCAACCCTACAGCAGGCCTAACTTAGTCTCCCACACCTGCAAGGTCAACTCTTAATGTAGCTGTAGCCTAGGCTATATGTGCTTGACGTGCGTCCACGTTCCATATTGTTTTGCCCCAAAAAATGATGTAACATAGTGTGTCTTCAATCCAGTAAACTTATTGTCTAATAAGTACAGTATAGTGACAGAGGTATACGTAGAGGCCTACACAAATACCTAGACCTGCAGCCAATTATGTAGCCATGTAGGCCTAGCCCTTGAACAGGACACAGCTTTACGTTCCTATGCTATACACTTCATTTCTGGGCCCTTGCCCGGTATACACAAAAACACAGCTCACTTGCCTACTCACGCGTGAGTAGGCATCCCTCACGTCCCCAAAAAGATACCTTTTCTCGCCAAACTTTCCACAGATGATCTTTGTCATCACATTCACCTTCCACACAAGTCTGTTCACGAAATAAGACCTTTATGAGGGAAATTTTGGCTGGATAATTCTGCGAGTAACATTAAGCCTGTGCAGATTATTTTTTCAGTCGAAGAAGTCAGTGTTTGTCATGTGATCACATTTAAAACGGAGAAACCTACGCATTGACTGTACAATTTCGTAATGTACAGAGAGCTTACTATATGAAGTTCAAGTATTGACGAGCCGCGCTTACTAATTGGTCTTCGACAGCTTGTCTAGCGGAAGTCCTTCCCATCATGCAACACAGTAGCACTGTAGCAGACGATCAAGATGTCGATGTTACTGCGAAGTATGACACCACATTTTTCCTGCCTTTTGCTATGAATTTACTGGTATTAAACATTCCAGAAGGTAGCCTATAGGCCTAGGGTGCGTTTGGGTATTGTCGGACAGTTGACGGTTTTATCTTTACAGCTCCCAACACACTTGCACTACACTGATGCTAACCTGATACATTGACAGGCACAACTGTGCTAATGTGCCCCAGATATGTATTGGATCTACACATACGTACAGAGACCGACCACAGCACTTTGAAAATGTTATGTGTATGTTGGGTATTGTCGGACACAATCGGGTGTTCTCGGACACTTTACTATTTCAATAATATTATTACTAAATATCAGAAAATACACATCAAATGATAGAGAAATTATCCATTTAATCTATGTTTAATGTCCCAACACAAAATTTAGTCCGAAAAACTGAGTTAAGTTTTCGTAAGAACCATTTCATATTGTCATTCTTTTCCACTACGCATACACATATAGGCATACGTATGCATACATATTAGTGTGGACATGTATGTAGGTTTGTGTACTGTCCGAAAACACCCAACAGAGACAGCACTAGTTGAACTGAGCTGTAAATCCATGTGAAGGCATATAGCACAGTATTGTGCTTACTAACGTTTTAACCAAACTTGTGGCAATCAAAAAAAACATATTTCTCATAACATGAATTTTTCTACAAAAATTTACAGCCCGGCATGAAAATTTCCAAGATCTTGCACACTTGGAAATGTGCCAAGGAATTTTTAAACTGAAATTTATTGCTGCAATCAGGTTCTATTTTCTTGAAAATGAGACGGCTTCATGATGTACGGATGTGACTGTGCAGACTGCATACAGATATCTACGAAACAACTGCATGGTGTGAAAAATCAATCCAACTATCGTTAGTCAGTGACTTCAATTATATACCACTGTCCGAGAACACCCGACGTCCGAGAATACCCAAAGTGACCCTAAGTGGTATTTAAGGATGCTCAAAATCATTATACTCAAATCTGTTCTATGAATCATTCCATCGTAATTAGAGCTCGGTTTGTTGTTTTGGCTTAAAACGTTGTTACCTTTGTACATGTAGGCCAGTGACCGTAGTAAGGAGTGACTACAAGGAGCGGATTATACGGTCACGTTCAGTGACTATGTAGGCCTAGCCTAGGCCCTAGGCCTATGTACTAGGCTAGTCGGCCTAGGCTACACAAAGACTATGCACAATATGATATGCATCTACTGTACACCCAGAGAGGCCTAACGTATGGCTAGGCCTAAATATGGCATATTCTAAGCCAAAATAGGCTATGCTTCAATCAGACAAAAATTGGTCCACAGTTGAATCACAGGTCGTCCTAGCGTTATATAGTATATATAGTACATACATAAAAAGGAAAAGGTTGGTCACATCGCCTAACACCAATGCAGTGCTTCGCACAAAACTATTCATGATTCCTCACCTTCCACTAGATTTTACCCCTTCAAATCTCTCGAAAACATTCCTTCATCTTTCTCTGATAAAACAAAACAAACGTTGAGAAAAAAACTGACATCTATTGCAAGAAATCTTCTCATCTGATTCTTCGTTAACCACACTCTAGATCACTCTTCTCCAATTCCTGACGTCACATTACGTAATGGGAATTGCCCTCTACAAATCCGGTTCTGCCATTGGATAGTTCGAACTGCTTTCGAATCTGTCAACGACCAGACTTAATTTTTTTTCTGCTCGGGGAACGTGAACAAGAAATGGAAAACACGAGCATACAATTCCCCAAGCTGTGCTACGAAAAAAAAAAAATTGTGTGTGGCCTACGTGCGGTCTTTATGTACAGCATTCATACAACAGGCGTTCTCGGCATTTAAATATGCACTGGGTTAACAGGGAGTACCGGATTCGTACAGGGCAATTCCCATTACTTAATGTGACGTCAGGAATTGGAGAAGAGTGATCTAGAGTATGGTTAACGAAGAATCAGATGAGAAGATTTCTTGCATTAGATGTCAGTTTTTTCTCAACGTTTGTTTTGTTTTATCAGAGAAAGATGAAGGAATGTTTTCGAGAGAATTGAAGGGGTAAAATCTAGTGGAAGGTGAGGAATCATGAATAGTTTTGTGCGAAGCACTGCATTGGTGTTAGGCGATGTGACTAACCTTTTCCTTTTTATATATATATACTATATATACTATATAACGCTAGGACGACCTGTGAGTTGAATTAGCCTAGCCTAGGTCTCCTCCACAACCTCTCTTTCCTCTCTTTACTCAGTCTTTAGTTTATAGCTACTCATAGGCTTACTTCCCTGTTCAGCATACCTTGCAGGATTCATCGGTGCCCTCATTTAACAGAGCAACTCTTTCTGAGCAAAAACTTTCAGGTCCACGATATTCTGGGAAGTACATCGCCCGACTGTTTCCAAATTCAGCAATAAATAGAAACGTCTTCAGCAATCCTAACGATAGGATGAAATGACTAACGTTAAACATTGTAACTTGCTGGCTAGCCTTCAGTAGCCTGTAGGTAAGTTAGGTATGTCAGGATGCAAAGAAAGCTAATAACCATAAAACGAAGAATCCATGCTGAACTTGGGTTGACGAATGAAGATGATCCAAGCGGTTACTTTCTGAAACGCAACTAAAGGAGGAACTTAAATAGGCCTATGCTAAACAAGTTAGTAACGACGTTAGGCCGGGCAAATTCAAAGTCCACGGGTTTATTATCCGGTTGTCTCACGCTAGTACTAGTAGTAGTACTATGTATATAGGTACCTACTACTGGTCACTGGTTCACTGCCTGACTGCTAGACTGGTACGTTAGACAAACAGTCCAACTCTATTCTAGGAATCATTGTAGTTTTAATACTTTTCGCAAAATTTGTAAAGTTCAAGTGCTCTTAAAAAACCACTTTATAAGAATATAGCATAAGTAAGGAAGAGAATAAAAAATTTTTGAGAGTGTTATTTAAGTTGCTAAGCAAAAAGAAATGAAATTAAAATTTTTGGTCCCCTACGAATAGTGAAATAGCCCAACGGGAGGCAGCTATTTTTAACCACTGACGTATGGGTAAACGAAGATATCGTGCCTAGGCCTGCTCTATGGTGCGGTGCAGTCGACTCTGGTTGCAGTGACATACAGCATCTTTCAGCTGGGTGATATCACGTCATCGCGATGGCACTCATGACATGAGTTGTCTGGATTAACACAATCCTCCTATAGTACTGTAGCATACTGTACCTCTGCTCAAGGCCTAGGCCCTAGCTGTTTTAAAATTTCAGATCCGAGGGCTTGCATGCTTTGAGTACAACGCTCGCTCCTACAGTAACTTTCTGCTACCATAGACTCATATACGCCTAACGTTAACGTTAGGCCTAGGCTAGGCTAAAACTACAGATTACAACACCGAACATACGCTCCGGTTTAACATGAAGTTATTTTGGTTCCTTTTTGTAGTAACTGGGGTTGGACTATCGTATTTGCTCTACACGCCGGTTCCCGATGGTCTAACACAGCCCATGAAATACCGCATCATTGGCGCAGGGGTCAATGTTTTCAACCTGGTGGTAATGTATTATAATTACTAGTGTTGCTAGTATTATCTTTGACTTTACTTTTACTCTATGGTTAGGCTAGCTAGGCTAATTAACGTTAGTACAAGCTGCTGTACCGGTTAAAAGAACAATAATTCGGCCTAGGCAACCTTGGCTTTTCTGTCAGAGTGGGAACTGGTGGTGACTCCCAGCAGTTCAATTTACATGGATAATGTTGTTTTCTCTGAGGAACTGGTTTGTAATAAACTTAGGAGTTTAACGGCTAGCAAATCCCCGGGGCCGGACGGGATCTATCCTGCCCTTTTGCATGAATGTTCTGATATTTTGTCCGTTCCTCTGTGTATTAATTTTCAGAAATGTCTGGACGCAGGCTTTATTCCTGCTGACTGGAAGGTTGCGAATGTAACCCCTATTTTCAAGAAAGGGAGTCGGAGCCTTCCTTGTAACTACAGGCCTGTTAAGTTTAACCAGTGTTGTATGTAAAGTCATGGAGTCTGTGGTTAAGGATTGTATGCTTAAGTATCTTTTAGACAATGGTTTACTGCTTCTGTCTTAGCATGGTTTCCTTCTTCTTCTTCTTCTTCAAAAAAGGTGACACATCCAAAGGACATTCTTTCACCACGCATGCGTCGAGAGGCTAAATAAGCCCAGTAATATAGGTCATAGGGTCCTTATGGACAGAGGCAACCCTCATTACATTCAGGGGGAGACGATTCCAATCCTTAATGGTTCGAGGCAGGAAGCTAAATTTATAACAGTTAGTACTGGTATGTGGGAGACAGACATGAAGGTCATGCATTAAACGGTTCTACCAGTAGGCCGCTGGAGACAGTCAACAGGTAATTGAGCCTGGCCAAACACACCTTTGGAAAAAAGGATCAATCTACTTTTCTTCCGCCTATCAGTTAAGGGCAGAAGGTTTAGTTCCTTAAGGAGCCTGGTCATTGATCCTGGCTCCCTAGAATAGTCAGAGGCAATGAATCTAGCAGACCGTTTTTGTATACTCTCAAGCTTGTCGCGCAGGTAAACCTGGTGGGGGTCCCAAACAGTACTGGCGTACTCCAGCACAGGCCGAAGGATTCCTTTATAAGCCATTAACCTGACATCACCACGGCAGGAAGATAGGTTTCTATACAAAATACCAAGAATCTTATTTCCCTTGTTACAGATATTTTGGATATGCTTTTCCCAGTTCAGATCTTTAGTGATGGTAATTCCGAGATACTTAATACTATCTACCCTCGGGAGCTCAATCCTATTTAGAACATACCTAAATGTATGGGACTTTTTTTCCGAGCAAAAGTAATAACGCTACACTTAGTGGGCTGAAATCTCATGCCCCACGTGGAAGCCCACAGCCCCAGCTGCATGATATCATTCTGAAGTTTATGACAATCCTCATCGGACTCAATAATACGGTAACAGACACAATCATCTGCAAAAAGACGACCCTTGGAAGAAACACCATCGACGATATCATTGGTGTGAACCAAGAAGAGAATCGGTCCTAGGACAGACCCCTGGGGAACTCTAGGCAGAACTTGCATTGGGGGAGACCGGGTTCCATTGACAACAACAGGTTGTTTACGATCACCAAGAAAGTCATCAACCCAACGAAGAATCTGATTTGAAACACCAAGTGTATACAGCTTGGTCTTAAGCAGTTCATGAGGAACAGTATCAAAGGCCTTCTCAAAATCCAAGATAAACACATCGATTTGTTTAGGGGCATCAAGGGAGGAAGCCCAGTCCTCAATTATCGACACAAGTTGTGTTTCGCAACTATGAGACTTACGAAAGGCGTGCTGGGTGGGAGAGAGTAAGTTATGTATTTCAAAATGGTTCATAAGGTTTGAGGCAATAATATGTTCGAATAATTTACAGCAGACACATGTAAGAGAAACAGGCCTGTAATTACAAGATAGGGAACTGTCACCTTTTTTGAAAATAGGGCAAACATTTGCAGTCTTCCAATCCTCTGGAATGCATCCTTTTGTAAGGGATTGCTGAAAGAGATGGCTTAGAACAGGTGCAAAATCAGTGGCAATCTCTCTTAGGACCCAAGGATGGATGCCATCTGGTCCCATGGCCTCATTGATTTTAAGACCATGCAAAAGCATTTCAACGCCAAAGGTGGATATAGTTATATCATTCATTCTCTTACACGTGGGCCTGATGAGGGGAACAGTATGAAACACTGTTTTAGTGAATACACTGCCTAATAGGTCTTGCGTCTCTAATTTACTTAGCTTTCTTGAAGATGTCTCTTTGTCTCTTGATTCAGGTCATTGTGTTGATGTCATTTACCTTGATTTTCAAAAGGCATTTGACAAGGTCCCATTAGGTAGACTTATGGTGAAATTGCATGAGTAAGGCATCCAAGGGAGATGTGCTGACTGGATCAAGTCCAAGCTTTTTGGTAAATCCCAGAGGGTTGTTGAAAATGGTAATTTCTCCTTTTGGAAAGTCACAAGTGGAGTACCGCAAGGTTCTGTTCTGGGTGCAATTCTTTTTTTAGTTTTTATAAATGATATTGTTTGCTCTCTCTCATCTTGTATTATTAAGTTTGCTGATGACACTAAGCTCTATAGGAATGTTAATGATGGAAAGGATGCTTCTCTGTTGCAAAGGGATTTAGATAGGCTAGTTACTTGGTCTCAGACTTGGCAAATGTCTTTTAATGCTGATACATGCAAAGTTCTTCACTTTGGATCCAAGAATTTGAGCCATGAGTATACCATGGCTGGTAGTGTTCTAGGTAATGTGACTTCTGGAAAAGACTTGGGTGTTGTCATTTCAAGTGATCTGAAGCCTTCTAGGAAGTGTGCAGCGGCTGCTGCTAGGGCCAATAGGGTGCTTGGTTTGATCAAGAGGAATTTCAATAATGATATTGTGTTAAATCTTTAAAAGCAGTTTGTTAGGCCACATCTTGATTATGCTGTGCAGGCATGGAACCTTTTTGTGAAAAGGACAAGTTTCTCTTAGAGCAGGTTCGGAGGAGGGCCGCATGGCTTATTCACAATGTGCGTAATCTCCCTTATCATAATAGGCTCAATTGTCTAGGACTTACTTCTCTCGAGTTAAGAAGGGTTAGGGGGGATATGCTGCAGGTTTTCAAGTTCCTTTCTGGTAATGATTCTCTGTCTAACTGCAACTACTTAGAGGTTTGTGCTGATTCCCATGTTTGTGGCCATAATAAGAAGCTGTTGAAATGTTTCTCTAGACTTGAGATCAGAAAGTTCAGCTTTTCCCATAGGGTTGTCAATGAGTGGAAAAGTCTCTCTGAGTGGGTTGTTAATTCCACTTTAGTCAATTGCTTCAAAATTAACATCGACAAGTATTACCATGACAGTGGCAGGATCTTATTGTATTGGGTTTGTTTAGTTTTTGGATTAGGTGTTGGTTTGGGTCTGTTCTTTAGGGCATCTTATGGGGTTTTTACCCTCCTTTGCCCTTTACTGTAACTTGTTATGTTGTTAAGGGTGCCAGGCTAACCAGGTCAAACGTCCCTGTTGTTGGTCAAAAGTCCCTTTGTTGAAATGTTCCCGCATCAAAATGTCCCGTTGTATATTGTAATATGAACTGAGTTGTTTAGTTTAGTTGAAACTATTCAAGTTGTTTGTAACTTTGGTAAAACTTGAACATATATTATGCATTGTGGAATTTTCATAACGTCTAAAACAGGTTGCCCAGGCCTACCTGTTGTGCGTAATTGCTATAAATGGATTTATTTTGTATGTATGTAATTGTTCTTTTCTCTATTTTTTTTTTCCTTAACTAATAAGAGAACAGAAATCTTGTTAAAAAGTATGTCAATTGTCCAAACTTTGCTACATTTTCCCTACATTAAAAACTTGCAATTTCCAATTGGTAAAAAGTGGGGAGGTTTTGGTAGCAGAAAAGCGGTGCATTTTGGTCTGGGACGTTTTGATGGGATAACATTGCCAGAACAACTTGTTCGCATTACTCACAATGTACAGTATAGGAAGTACTACCTTGGAGGTAGTACTTTCATGGGGAAGGTGTCCTAACTTGGTGCATGAAATAAATCAACAGTCTGAATCAGGCACAATTGATTTAGCCTCAGTCACATTAGGACCCACATTCAGATTTTGAATGTGAGGCTCAATCCTGTGCTAGGCTAGCTTCAAAATTGGGGTTGAATGTGATAGACCCAATGTGAGGCTGAATCCATACCGTAGCTTTAGGCCTATACTATGAAATTATGTGAGGCTAGTACTCAATCAGTGCCTAGTATACTAGTTTACTACGCTCCAAACATTACACTCTGAATACGCCACCAGTACTACATGGACCAAAGTGCAATGGAGCATGGTATGTATGGCCTGCTTGAGGACTAGCACTGCACATGACCTTGCCCCCCCTTGGAAAAATTTCTGCGGACGCCCATAACAGATAACAGCACAAAGCTTCCTTATGTAGTCACACTATGTCTTTATGGAGAAGAGTATTCTGGGGGCTGTTCCACAAAGAGTTGCGCACAATCTTAAGTTTGATTCACCACACTTAAGCCAACAGTAAATCATACTTAAGATCGTGCTCTTTGTGGAACGGGCCCCTGGCACCCTATCTGCAAATTCATGGTCCACTGGCCAGGGAGTCTTTATCTTAATGCACAATTCATGAAGTGGAAATACCCTGGAAAAGGCCTCAAAATCCGGGTTTTTGGAGCATCGGAGGAGTTAGCCTAATGGTCAACTTAAAGGCCCAGTTCTCTCACCCCAAACAGTACCAATTCGCCTAACCTTCTTACTGAAGCCCCTCCCACAATTGTCTGAAATTCATCCTCATCCAGATACTACCTCAGTTTATTGCTTCAAGTTGAGTTTAGTAAAACTCAATTTATATAATCAAAACATTCTCAGTATACCGTTCATGCTGTGTAATGTAAGCTTTGGCACTCTGCATTGTTTGAATTAGCTGTCAATCAAAGAGCTGAGCCAGTTTGAGAATTTCGGTACCCCTGTACCAAAATTGTAGTTTGGGGTGAGGGGTTTGGCCCTTTAGTCATAACCAGTTGTTGTTCAGTGCAAGCCAATTGGCCTAGCTCTTTGATTGACAGCTAGTTAAAACAATGCAAAGTACCATAGCTCATATTACAGAGCCTGTACCAAAAGTGTTTTAATTACACATTGGGATCATGTATACTTTACTGAAACAATTAAACTGAGGATATTGTGTCAAGATGGATAAGGGTGAATTTTAGAAAGTTGTGGGAGGGGCTGAAGTATTAGGTGAGGAGAATTGTAATTGTTTGGGGTGAGAGGATCAGGCCTTTAAGGAGTTTACAAACATGAAGCCGAGAAAGTATCCTGCAGACCTATTGTAAACTGAAAAAATAGTAATTTTAATAGGGCCTAAAATGACAAGTTAAAAAGAGAAACAAGAATTATGTAATTTCACCATAAGACATGGAAAATTTCTTCATAACACTATAGTTCACCTATGACAGTCATACCCCAATTAATCTGCAAGGTCTTGCTAAAGGGTTCTCAAACTAAAGTTAGGGAAGGACTCTTCCAAAATTACCAGTAAGTTGACCTAGACTACACTAAGGTTCCATCATACTATTTTTCAGATCTTTTTTCTCCTTTTGTCCTTTTGCTATGTTTCTCATTTAATTGATAATTTACATCTCTCTTCAAGGTCATAGCTGGCGAAGGCAATAACAGTCTCCTGTTAATCTAGTGCCCTTCTGCTCATCTGAATTGTATAAACTTTGTAAAACATAAGGAACAAAGTAGATTCGAATTGAAGCAATTGAATATTGGATTTCAGTGCCTGTCACATGCAAATTCCAAAATAATTTCTTTCATACTTATCTTCAGTACTAAATTGTTCATAGACAAAGAACCTACTCTTTCCGTGTTGTCTCACAAGTGTGAAAATAATCTTTCAGGTTCAAAAGGCTGTTACCTTTATCCCCCCCCCCCCTGCCCACCAGTCCCCCAGCATGTCATTTATTTTATGCTTGAAAATGATAATTAAAAACTGTTTGTCTATTTGTAGGTATCAATACAAGACATTATTTGGCCAGACAAGCCAAATGATATCCTTACCATGCGCTACTTGTCAGCTTTAGGCAGGAATATACAACCAGAGGTTCCAGGGTCAAAGTTCAGGGCCAGGGAGACAACATTTGACGGCGTGACTGTACGGTTGTATGAGCCAATCAGTAATTCCAGTGACCTCTTGCCGGGATTCATCTTCTATCATGGCGGTGGCTTCTGCATAGGGAGCACAAGTAAGTAGTAGAATGCATAGAATTTACAAATTAGGCATTTGGACACCTGCAGGTGAGGCACCAACATTTGCCATGATAATGTCACTGTAGTACCCACTCTCACAAGAGGGTCCAGGAGACATTGGGTGAAATTCATTAGACAGAAAACAAGAAAAGCTCTGTGAGACCAAAAATAAATAAAAATTAAGCAGTCTTTTATTTCTGTCTAATGAACCATTTCTTATTTTTGGTGTCGTATACCCATACTTTCTTTTAATCTTGCAAACTGTGTGACAGGTCTTTTTGAACCCTATAACATTTGCAATATGATCGCATACCCTCAGTCAGGGGGACTTTTCATCTCACAGAATGTAACGTAAGTCCTCATGCGACCTGGTGCTATTCTGTTGAGTCAATTATTGAGCTTTCTGGAATCCTCTCAATGCATGAGTGTCACATTACCCCAGTGTCACATGATGAGATTGTGCAATACTTGTCCCCTCCTTAAGTTCACATCAGGTCTCACCATCTTTGATACAGGCAATTTGTTGGTAAGGCAGATGACCAAATTTCAAGGGACAGCTCCAGAGATGGGGGCTAAAAAGAGCAACAATAGATCAACACTGAGTGAAGTAGGCTAGGAAGGGTTTTACACCTCCGTTAATTGATTCCTTGCCATAGGCAGGCAAGGAATCTATGGGATGGTGATGTTGTATGTGTGTGTGTTTGTGGCACTTGCTTGTAAAAACAATATTTTAAGATAGGAATGTCCAAAACCTGTCATATTTGGTATATAGATTTTTCATGTTGAGAGGAAGAACCCTAGCATTTTTGGTAGAGGTCAAAGGTCATTTGAGGTCACCAGGGGTAAAATTGCAAAAATGTTGGAAATGGCTTGTAAACACAATATCTTCAGATAGGAGTGACTAACACTTTTCATACTTAGTATATAGATTTTTCATGTTGAGAGGAAGAACCCTATTGTTTTTGGTAGAGGTCAAAGGTCATTTGAGGTCACCAGTGGTAAAATTGAGAAAATGTTGAAAATGGCTTGTAAACACGATATCTTCAGATAGGAGTGACCAGTACTCTTCATATGTGATATATAGATTTGCCATGTTGATAGAAAGAAGCCAATTGTTTTTGGTAGAGGTCAATGGTCATTTGAGGTCACCAGCGGTAAAATTGCAAAAACACCGAAAATGGCTTGTACACAGGATACCTTCATATAGGAGTAACCAGCACTGTTCATATGTAGTATATATAGATCTGTCATGTTGAGAGAAAGAGGCCTATTTTTTTTGGTAGAGGTCAAAGGTCATTTGAGGTCACCAGCGCTAAAATTGCGAAAACTTCAAAAATGGCTTGTAAACATGACATCTTCAGATAGGATCGACCGACAATTCTCATACGTGGTATTTAGTTTTGTCATGTTGAGAGGAAGAACCCTATTGTTTTTCGTAGAGGTCAAAGGTCATTTGAGGTCACCAGCGGTAAAATTGCGAAAATGTTGAAAACGGCTTGTAAACACGATATCTTCAGATAGGAGTGACCAGTATTCTTCATATGTGGTATATAGATTTGCCATGTTGAGAGGAAGAACCCGATTGTTTTTGGTAGAAGTCAAAGGTCATTTGAGGTCACCAGCAGTAAAATTGCGAAAACACCGAAAATGGCTTGTACACAGGGTACCTTCATATAGGAGTAACCAGCACTGTTCATATGTAGTATATAGATCTGTCATGTTGAGAGAAAGAGGCCTATTGTTTTTGGTAGAGGTCAAAGGTTATTTGAGGTCACCAGTGCTGAAATTGCGAAAACTTCAAAAATGGCTTCTAAACATGATATCTTCAGATAGGAGTGACCGACAATTCTCATACGTGGTATATAGTTTTGTCATGTTGAGAGGAAGAACCCTATTGTTTTTTGTAGAGGTCAAAGGTCATTTAAGGTCACCAGTGGTAAAATTGCAAAAACACTGAAAATGGCTTGTAAACACAATATCTCCAGATAATAGTGACAGATACTCTTCATATTTAGTATATAGATTTGTCATGTTGAGAGAAAGAAGCCTATCGTTTTTGGTAGAGGTCAAAGGTCATTTGAGGTCACCAGCGCTAAAATTGCAAAAACACTGAAAATGGCTTGTAAACACGACATCTCCAGATAATAGTGACAGAGACTCTTCATATTTGGTATATAGATTTGTCATGTTGAGAGAAAGAAGCCTATTGTTTTCGGAAGAGGTCAAAGGTCATTTGAGGTCACCAGCGGTAAAATTGTGAAAATTCTGTGCCTAAAATGTAAAGAAAAATCTATCAAACACTGTCAATTTGAAAGCAGGTAAGGTATTTGATTGCAAGGAATCACCTAGCCTTTTGGCTTTCTGGTTTTTAATTTAATCTAGTACAGCCCAATCTATTTTTTGGAGTTGTGAGATACATCCTTGTTACCCCTTCATCATTGTTCATGTGTTGCCACATGCACAATGGCAGTAGGTTCCATTTTTAATGGTCAATAGCAGGTTCCCTTAACTTGTTTCGAAGCAAGAATTAAATATCACCAGTTTTGTGTTATTTTTCTTTAAAGTATCTTCCATCATATTCTATGACTTCAACATTGGACATCCAAGGTAAACCAAATAGTTACTTATGGTAGATTATATCACATATGAAGAGAAAAAATGTCACATGACTCTCGAGAGCCAATGACAAAACAGGTCAGTCTACTACACTGCTTCAAGTTGGAGTGTGGGCTCTTGCCATTTAAGGTCTGTTGTATGACCCATCACAGCCATCTGAAACTTATTTTGGAGCAACAGCTAAATTTTACAATATTCCTCAGTCATAAGGGAAGAGTTGTTTTTCCAACCAGCCAGTATGGGGAGGTGGGCAAAGGAAATACCTAAGTGACTTGGCCATAACTGCCAGTTAGATAAATGACTCTGCCCTTATTTCTCTTCAAATTATTTTTCCTAATATTTTATGATTTCAATTAATTTTGCATAGATAAACCAAGCTGTTACTTCTCGTAAATTTCACATTAAAGGAGAAGAATTATTGTCACAGGACTCTCAAGAGCCAATCATAAAACAGGACAGTTTTCTGCATTACTTCAGGTTATGGTTAATGGATTTCCCCTTTAAAGTGTATATTTATGCTCCCAAATTATGTTTTATGGTCAAATGATAAGTAATCAAGAATTAATTGATGTATGGTTAACAAAATGAATATTAACACTGTGCAACACTTCATGTCATTGTTTTTGTAAACCTTACCAATATTTCTAGAAACATGCATTCAAAGTTCCAAGAGGTATTACCCTGAGAATGGTTGAAAAAGATGTTGACTTAATTCCAACAAATCTTTCCCTGTAAAGTTTTACACTTTTAACTGTCAAGTGGAGTCAGGAATTTTTGCTGGTATGTCACCATTTCTTTAAGTTTTGCTACGCCTACAGGTTTTTATTCTTTCTTCCACTTCACAGAAATGTATGATGGCTTAACGAGAGAATTTGCAGATGAAGTGAATGCAGTTGTTGTATCTGTCGAGTAAGTTTGTCCAAGGTTGAATTTTAACAAATTAAGGCACCAAATGGTTGAAATAGTCCCAGCAAAGCTTGCTCTAAGTTTCTATAATTTTATTAACTTTTTAAGTGTGGTATCTCTTGCAGAATGTAAAAACTGCATCCCAGTAGCATGTAGCATTTCAAAGAGTAAACTTTCAATATTGCTTTTTCTTGAGATGCGGTGCATTATTGGAAATCTTTGATGTCATCGCGGCACATAAATTCAAGATTGCATTCAATTTATTTTATATAATTTTGATATTGCTGCAGGGAATTTTAAGTGACATTGTTTGCTACACCCCATATATGATGTAGAGTTATGCTAGATCTACAAGAAAAGATATTCAAACATTCCAACAGTATCAAATTTTAAGGACAAACAGAAAATTCAGTAATAAAGAAAAACAAAGGAATTTGGCACAATGTGTTTACATTATATAACTTTCAATGGCTTTGATGGAAAGTAGATTTTAACAAAAAAGTCTTTGAAAGTGAGAAATCTTGAGTAAGGAAAGGATTATCGCAACAAGATTTGAAGGATGTGGTATGAAATATATTTCTCTTTCTCTTATGACAACCAAGTAATCAGCCACTGGAATATACCTTTAGCCCTGTAGTGCCTTCCTTCCATCTGGGGAATTTTATGCTTCTTGAAGGTTGGCAGAACAGTGGCAAAAACTTGCCCTGAAACAATATCCCTAGGCTCTTGACTATGTGACCAAGGGCAATGAGCACCATGTGACTGAGGGCAAAGAACCCCTCCCCCTAGTTCGATGTAGACAGTCCTTACAACCATGAAATAAGAAGCAAAATACACCCATGTAGTTTTGCCTGTGTAGTGGTGGCCTGCTGTGAGAGGCTACACATTGTAGCAAATCCAAGAATATTTTCTGGGTTTGTGTGTTTGTTCAACATCAGTATGAATTGAAGACAGCATTAAGATCTTTCCTGCTTAAAAATCAGAACACTCTGACCAGAAGACCTTACAAAGGGGAGGTCGGGTGTAAATATAATTTGACTTATCAGAAACAGTTCTTTGTTGTAAGGACCCACTATCACCCAAAAACTTACACTAAATCCCTGGCCAGTGTGGAGCTTTTGTTCCCTTAATTACACAACAGATAAACTCCTGTTGCTCAGTTAAAAATCTTTTATTTGTGGTGATTTCAAGAAGTCTAAGACCATTCTCAGTTGGATTACGTTAGAGATAAGCATTTAAAACGGGTCCAAAATAGGGTCTGGGCTTTTCTGCAAAGAAGTTCCTTATGAAATACCAGGGCTGAAATTAAACACTCTTCCAATCATCTGTTTAAATATTCCATCGAACAACCACTTCTTTTTTTTGACTGTTGGATGGACAAGTAGCTGATTTAATTTGAAACTGACTAGTTTACTTCATCAGTAAGAAAACATGTCAGAGAATTCTCTATAGATCTATAGAAGCAGTCTTGAAAAATGGCATGGACTACCATTCAAAAGTGAAATGGGTAGAAATTCAAATTGGGCTAACAGACTAAATAACTGCATTCCCTTTTTCAGGGCATATCTTGATGAGCATGTAAGAATATAATGTGAACCAGAACACTCTCAGTGCATGCTGTGTATTATTAACTGCTATGCATCTTTTCAATTTAATGTCAGTCAAAGAGCAGAACCAACTGAAAATTTTACTATGATATCCGAGAAGGTGTACTTTGGGATGAAAATCTGGCAGCCACAGAAAAAAATTTGATTTCACATGCTGTTGCATACTGTGAGGAAATATGCCAGCAACATCAACAATGGCTGCAACCCCCTTCCCCCTCCCTCCCCCCAGTAGGAATTAGGAAAGTGGTATATTACTGCAATAAGCAATGACAATGGTTCTTTACCACCATAGAATCTTTTAGGTTGTTACTTTTGTGGGAAGGGGATTACTTGGGGGTTTCTCTCTTTCTGTCCAATGGGGGTGCATGTTTACAAATGCTCCTGGGTTTTTGTATACAGTACATCCTTTTTTTTACTTTCAGGAGGTTGAGAGTTCAAGTCCTGGCCGGGTCATACTGAAAACTTTAAAAACAGAACCTACTGGCATTGTGCTTGGTGCTCAGCATAAGCTGTGGAGTATTGAAAACAAGCCAGGGAGCCGCAACTGGAAAAAGGCAATGGCCGGCCCTACTTGAACCAATTGGTTGGAAACTGGGCTGTAAAACTCCATGCTGCTAGAATTGAATAGGACATTTTAGCCAATGTTACCCGAGAAAAAGGCATTTTCTCCGGTGAAGCTTGTCTCTGTAATTGCGTCAGTTAACCCCGCTTAAACCAACCTTGTTGCTCTATTGAGCAAATAGTCTTTGAAGGGGACCTTTAAGTGTATTGATCTCAAGATGCTTAAAGGAAGTTCTCTGATAGATTCTGGATTATTAGTTGCCAGCTTGGGATGACTTAAACTTGCTATTAGCTTCTAGCATCATGCGACTGAACATAACCTAACCTTTCACTTTTACTTACTTTTGTACAATACAGTAATTATACAGTAATATATATATGTATATATATATATATATAAAACGATAATTCCCACCTTAGGGGGAAATTGTTATATCTGCGCGTACATAGGGCGAAAAAATAACAATGAAATACATCAGGAAAAGAATTTGCCCTAATGTCTAAAAATAAAAACAACGTTATTTCAATGGCCAGCCATCCGTTGGTGTTAACAGCTAGGTGTCCGTAAATTTGACAACTTTGAAGTAATTGCATCTACTTTGTAAATCTAGGAGGGCGTCCTTGTCCGTTTACGCATTCCTATAGAAAAAGTGTGTAGAAACTTTAAGGCGAAACTTATATTTCATTTCAAAAAATTTTTCCCCCTAAGGTCGACTTTTAAACAACAACTTTCCCCCTAAGTGCCAAATTAGTGAAATATATGTGTGTGTATATATATATATATATATATATATAAATAAACATGACGGAGAAACTGTAAAACAACGGTGCTACAGAATTGAAAGGCTGGATCTCCGAGGAGATACAAATAGCGGAAGGCTAGAATTGGGATAAATTAAACAGCCAAAAGGTTTGAAGTAGAGCTTTCGAGGAATACTACCTCTTTATCTACCTCTACCTCTTTATTTTGGAAGCTTTTAAAGGTGTTGACAATGGTCTCACCTCTATTGTAACAGGATAATCCTTCTTAAGGCAATTGAGCAGGTTGATTGACCGGGAGGGTCTGATCGGATTACTCGGGTGTAACCCATCAACAATAGGAAAATCCTCTTCAAAGTAAGTAGAGAAATTGTTAGGCCGGAATGGCCTGATCGGATTATTTTGGTTAGCATCATCAGCAAGGTGGTTAATCGCTCCTGATGTTCAAGCCGAAAGGCGATGTGGTTTTGAGATTGAGTTCCCAGAAATTTTCTTTAGATTTTTCTAGCTTTGTCGGTCCATGTATCGTTTTGGTCGATAGCAATGACCCGTAAGTTTTTGATAGAATGTTGAGGCAAATTGAAATGGTTTGCAACAGGTTGTTCAACCTTTTTGGTTTTAATTGCTGACCTGTGCTGTGTCATTCTCATTCGAAGAGTATTTTTGGATTCTCCGACATACTGCACACCACATAAATTGCAGTATATGAGATAAATGACATTTTTGGAAAGACAATTAATTTCTTGTCTAATTTGGAAGGTGCGTGCATTTTGATTGCTCTGGAAGCCTTTTGTGGAATCAACCAGGGCGCACGTCTTGCAGTTGGAAGGGCAAGGTGAACAACCTAAATTTTCGTTGTTTTCCTCGACTGAGGCTTTGTCCTGGAATTTTGCCCGAACCAAAATGTCCCATAAATTTGAGGGCCGCTTGAAGGCAACAACGGGGGGTTGGGGAAAGATAGACCTTAGGCGATCGGTGCTCTGAAGTGTAGGCATATGCTTTTTGATGAATTTGGCTAGTGGTGGTAGACCGGGATGGTACTCAGTTACCAACGGCACTCTGTCCCAATTGCGCTGACGAGTTTTGTACGTCAGAGTTTGCGAGTGAGGGGTTTCTTTTGCCTTTTTGATGGCATTTTCAATTGAACCCCGAAAATACTGCCGGTTACGGAGGTAACCGGATAGTTCCTTTGCCCGAGTGTCAAAATCTGTTTCAGAGGAACAGATGCGTTTTATGCGGAGTGCTTGACTGTACAGAATGTTTTTGGTGCAGTGCGGAGGATGGCAACTGCTGGGTAGAAGGTAGTTGTGCTTGTCCGTTGGTTTGTTGAACAAGTCTGTTTTGAGTGATCCATTTGCTATGGTTACAGTGGTGTCCAGGAAGTGGACACTGGACCTGGAATGGTAGGCGGTAAATTTGATGGTGGGATGGAACAAATTGATGTTTTCAATAAAAAATTTTAGACAGTCTTCACCATGGGGCCAGATCATGAAGATGTCGTCTATGAAGTGTAACCAAATTTGTGGTTTCAAATTTTGTCGAGACAGAAATTTTTGCCCGAAGTTGCCCATAAACAAGTTAGCAAATGGGGAGGGAGCCATTTTGGTTCCCATGGCTGTACCATGAATTTGGAGGTAGTGGTGGTCACCAAAAATGAGATTGTTGTTGGTCAAAATCAGATGCATGAGTTCGCCTAAGTCTTTCTTGGCGGGAGTTTTGCCCCGAATCGGATTGAAGGCGTTGGTGCAAGCGGAAATGCCTTCCTCATTTGGTATGTTTGTGTACAACGAGGACACGTCAAGAGTGGCCAAAATTGTGTCCGACGGGAGATTTTTGATCTTCCCAATTTTGCGGATGAAGTCCGTAGTGTCCTGAACATAGGAGGGGAGGGTTGGAACCAGGGGTTGGATAAGCAGGCCAACAAATTTTGAAATTTTTTCCGTGGCAGTCCCGTTGCCGGAAATAATGGGTCTGCCCGGACTACCCATTTTGTGAATTTTGGGCAGAGAATAGAAATATATATATATATATATATATGCTACAGGGATAAAACTTTAAATGAAACAAATCAAAGAGGTTTAAAGTTGTTCCTATTTTGCTCACTACTGATAATTTTGCTGGTGAAGGATGAAGGTATGGTGTCAGGGCTAGAGGTGTAACTAAGCTCTCTCAAATTACATATATAAACATTAAAAAAGTAGAGAATTTACTAAAAGCATCTTTTGTGTGACAAGTGTTTCATTTTAATTTTTTTTTCCCTTCTTTCAGATACCGGCTCAGTCCAGAATATCCTTTTCCAATTCCATTTGGGGACAGCCTGAAAGCTGCAAAGTGGTTCATCTCCCATGCTGAGGACTATGGTGTTGATCCAATGAGAATTGCAATTGGCGGTGACAGTGCAGGTGGTTCTCTCGCATCTCTTGTGACCCAGCACATACATGATAACAAGAGCATACAAGACCCCAAGGTCCAACTATTGGTTTACCCTTCACTGCAAAAAATTGATGTCAAAACACCCTCCTATCAAAAATACTCATACTATATCGGCAACTACGGTGTACTTCCACCAAAAAGATCATCCGCTTTTATCAACTATTATGTATTTGGACACATAAATGAGGAATTCAGCCAAAGTTATAAAGTTAACAATCACACTTCCAGTGAATTTAAGAAAAGTTCAGCATATGCGAGATTAGATCATTCATTAATCCCTGCCAACTTGAGAGACCCAGTGTTTTATTCCGGACCAACTGAGAAATCGCATGGAAATGCACAAATCTGGGATCAGATTAAGGATACCTTCACAGATCCTAGATTTAATTCCTTTGTACGGGAAGATCTTAGCGGTCTTCCAGTGACATTGATACAGACATGTGGCTTTGACGTTCTTCGAGATGATGGAATTTTTTATTGGATAGCTCTTAAAGAAGCTGGTGTCAAAGCGACATGGGTTGATTATGAGTCAGGGTTTCATGGAATGTATTGGATGGGTGGAGATTCCGAATTTGAATTGGGTAAAAAAATGAGAAAAGATGGTATTGAATTTTTAAAGAAAGAGTTGTATCTGTAAAGCACCAGTCACATGATAGCTATCCTCCATTCCATTACAGTCCAAATTTTGTGAGTTTTGGTTAAAAATTTCTCTGTTGGAAACAGCAAAACATTTGTCAATCCATGATTGGTTCTTGGTTTTTTCTCCTTAAAAGAAGGGTTTTAAGGTCACAACAGGATTTGGTATGTTAGAGGGGTACTTCTTCTAAGCATTTTGGTGAAATTCGCATTGAAATTGGATGTGTGGTTCTCAAGATATAAGCACACAAAGTTTTCACATTTTCAACAAAAAGTAAACTTGAACAACCACATATGACATCATATCCCCACATTAGTGCACAGTCTTTTGTTTTTCTTTAAACTTTAAAGTTGATTTTCTCCTCAACAATCCCGTATTATTAAAATGTGATTGGATAAATGGCATGAGAACTTTACAATCTTTGCATCCCACACAGGGAGGTCCTATTCTTATGAACTTCAAGGTCAACACAGCAGTCTTATAAAAAAAAAAAAAAAGCATTCCGTGTCAATGTGAGGAAGTGATATAAGCTCTGCTGCCCTTAAACTCACTTTGGAATACAAATCTTCTGACTTCATTTTCTGATATCTTGAGAAATACATGTCCGATTTCAATGGAACTTTCTCCACCCATTGTAGATTTGGTTCCTCTTTCACATATGAAAATTAAAGTTTTGCTTAATGATCCCCTTTAAACGTCAGGTAACTTCTAGGTTTATCTTGAATATGCAGTCTTGAAGTTCTAAAATATTATGAAAGATACTTTGAAGAGAAATAGGAAAATTGTGAGCTTTTGCTGTTGTCTCTCACCCTTTAAAGAAACCTGTCTCCTTTTATTAATATACATGTATCATAAGTATTGCATACATTGCCATTTCATGTGATCAAATATTTGAGTTATCAGTTTGCATTACACATAAAATGGCCTGATTTTGTTATTAAGAGAGGTATTTTAGGACTACTGTGGGTAAATCGTTTATTCTGTAAGGACTGTTATATCCACAACCACATTTCAAGACAAATGTTTGAAATACACCAACATCAGACATGGCATGCAAAGAAATCTACAGTACTTTTTAAGTTGTTAAGCATCTGGTTTCACATATAAATGTCAGAAAAAAGTTGTATTCGATCTTTTTGATATATCAAAAATCTTAAATATTTTAGAACCAACATATGTAATTTGAATATTAAAAGTTTAGGTGAAGAGATTTGTATTCTTGATCAACAAACAACTGAATTCCTTTTTGTGGGAATGTTTTATCTTTAATTGAAAACTGCCATACTGCCTTGTTTTGAATTATACTGTATATTCCAGTATTATTTAGAAATCATGATTTTAAGTATGTGAATAGGAAACTTTTGTGTAACAAAGAGGCATTTTTTTCTGTTTGAGTTTAGTGGCTATTTTATGCATAAAGAAAGAATATACATATTTCCAGGACTGTAGCCTGTCTATTGAACCAGGAACATAAGTTCACTGACCGGGCACAAAGTGACCATTTTCAGCAGTCTTCACTCTTAATTTCTGTGATAAAGAAGATGATTTGTCATTTTTTACAGGGCAAGAGCAGTCACCCCAACTTGAGGTACTGTACTGTAAGAGACTGTCCTGTTTCATGATTGATTGGTTGCGTAGAGCCACATGACAAAATTTTTCTCTTCAAATGTGAAATATTCTAAAAGTAACTGCTTGTTTTACATTGAATATGCAATATTAAGGTTATAAATTTTGATAAAAGATAGTTTGAAGAGAAATCAGAGGAAAATTTCGATGTTTAGCTGTTTGCCTCAAAATAAGTTTGGGGACTGCTCTTGACCTTCAAGGTGGACATTAACCCTTTACCGTTGTGCTCCAATCGGGGCATATTTGCGCGCCTCCGGAGTGGGCGGAAAAGCCGACATAGCACACCCCGCATCAGCTTCGGTAGGTTATTGACCCCGTGACCTTAAACTATTGTCCCTCTCGTTGATGTGGCCGAAATTTCGGGTAGCTACTCGCAGTTTCAAGCTCCGCCTGAAACAGTAAAGATGGGTGACAGCCGTGCTCTCCGCATGGGTCCAAAAGGACCCAAACAACGGCTAAGGGTTAATGAAGAAGTGGAACTGAGAACATTCCACCTCCTTACCTATGTACCTTTGCAAAATATTTCTCTTAGTGTTTGCAAGAAGTAACTAAGTACAGTTAATACAGCAGAGAAAAAAATAACTTTTTTTGCTGAAGAATAATTCAGTAATTATGAGTGCAATTTTGTATAAATAAATGTATAACTAATATGATGAAATACTAATGACAACTTTCATACATTTATATAAAATTTTATACAACGATTATTCAAAGTTATGCTTTATTTTACTTTAGCTCTTAATCACCTGCATTTAAAAGAGCATTTACCAGTTGGTGGGGTCTGTTTTTGTAAACAAAGGGATTTTTATTAAATTTTGCATAGTCAAACTACTTATGAAAATATCAATTATGACAGTTGCTTGCACTTTTTGTTCTTTTGATACGAAGCTGGGCAGGCGGGAAACATGGGCATGGTGAAAGGGGGTAGAGATGACCTTGGCCCCCTGATTGAAATTTGAAAAAATATTTCATTTCAGATAAAATGCCCTAAGCACAATCTCGTCAGGGACTGCTCTCAGTACCAATTATATGCCCATTTAAGCATTTGAAAATGAGCATGAAGGTTGACATTTGATAGCACTTTATCTCAGAATTAGCTGAAAGGGGATGTAGCCCTTCAGTGCACTTTAAGTAATTTGATTCCTTTTTGCCAGCACTAGTTTCAGGACTTGTTGTAAGTTGTTATTTGAACCCCAAAGTTGTTGGGCTTCTATTGTACCAGAATGGTAATCAAATCTGCTGCCCTTTGAAGCAGCTAATTGGGGTAATGAGCCAGTGGTTGGGTACTATAATTAAGAACTGCAGTTTTTCCCTAAAAACTGTGGTAGCCATGACAGATCTCCTTAAAGGCTAATATTCCATAATGTTCAAATGGAATAAAAAATAGGCTTCAAATGATGATAAATGGTGCATTCAGGTTGCACCTGCAGGTACTTAAAAGTTTGAAAATTTCCCAAAGGGGTGACAAAAACATACCCTTCTCCTTACATTCCTACAACATACCAATGATCAGACCCAAAAGTTATCCACCAGAGTAAAAATTCCTTGTACCACCAGTGGTGGGGAATATCTTATTATTTGACCCAGCTTGTATTAGGTATTTGACAATAGACTTGCCTTAAATATTTGATCTGGTTAGAGCATCTGACTTGCAGTTGGGAGGAGGGGAGTTTGATTCCTGGCCAGGTTTACCGAACACTTTCAAAATGGAACCTTCTGTCATTGTGTTTGGAGTTCAGCATAAACGGTGGAGTAGGGAAAACAAGCCAGTGAGCCACAACTGGAAAAAATGCTGTGGCTGGCTCGACTTGAGCCAGTTGTTGGGAAACTGGGCAGAAAAACTCTAACAAATTTAAATATTTGATAGCCTATAATACTATACTCGAAGAGTTGTGCACGATGCACTTTACCTTAGCCTTGGCTATAATTCCTGGTAGGTATGCATTGACTAGTTGAAGCACCGGCCTTGTTGTCCTGGTTAAATGTGTGTGTAACATAGCTAGCTACAGATCATTAACAACATAGCATGGAACGTCTCCAACCAGTGGAAAACCAATTGGAAATTAACTCTTTGATAGGAAGTTCATTCACCTTTAAGTGATTTTTCTTGGTCACAAATGTCACATGACCAAACCTCCATGTTAAACATTGGCTTACATTGTTAACTAATATTGATGATTTGTATCTGGCATGCTTCCTGTGCACTTTGCATGTTCCTTGTTGGTTATTACTTCGTGCGTAAGTATGCAAAATGTTATATTACATTGAGATTTTTGTACTCTAGTCGATATATTTATCAGCGATCAGTGCAATCATTTGTACTCAAGTCATGACTGGCAAAATTGCCTGATTTGAAAAACTTTGACTTTCTTCCACAAGGGAGTTAAGTAATTTGTTTTGATGACTATGCGCACACCCTCCAAAATCATCGGGATAAACAAACCATGGAAGTAACAAACCAATCCCCTTTACCTTCAAAATGTTTCCAAAATTTTATTTTACATGAAAATTTCATGAAATAATTCTTTCTTAATCCTTCCATAACATGAGGAGGGATCTCAAGTGTGGTTTAGTGCAATGGGTTGTGCCTAAATTGTCTGTCTGGTCTTAAAAATTGCATTTTAATGGGCCACGAAGTAGGACTGAAACCCCTGTTTTCGTTCGAGTTGACTAGACACTCAGATAGTGCTGTATGCAAGTATAACTGATGAAAACAAGGAAATGCCGTACCTTGTGGGGTCTGATCATTTTTCCCAAGGATCATTATTCTCAAGGTTCGTTATTCCAAAGGTAATATATAGATCGCTATTTCGAAGGGTTGTTATTCCGAATATTCATTATTCCAAATTTAACATGAGGACTGTTATTCTGAAGGTGTGTGATTCCAAATTTCACATTAGGACGGTTATTCCGAAGGTTCGTTTCTCTAAACCTCACTTTAGGACCGTTACTCAGAAGGTTTGTTATTCCGAAGAGTCGTTATTCCGACGTAGTACAACAATCTTTCACTGTATTCTAAGTTTGGTTTGTGTATCCGCCCATGCTGTGCCCCCACGCTTATTCTAGGAGGCAAAAAATTACCGAACTCACTCATTGAAATTCCCTGGAAGTGACCACAGTCATGACTTGACTCCAATCAGTAAAATGAGTGTAGGCTTAGTTGACCTGAATTATTGAAAAAATATAGTATGTATAAATTTGGGCATGCTCCAAGGATTCAGAGTATTTTCCCCTGTAACACATCGTGGGCTGAGTGGCACCTGTACATGCTGTTTGCAGAAAGCTTTATGCTCTATAGTTAACTGCCTCTATTGGCCTTTCAATGGAATAAAGGATCACAACCCTGATTTAAAGGGGGCTATGTCAATGTTCCCCGAGTTCACTGTTCCCGAATCTTGGGAACATCCTGCCTTTGGAGTATCGAAAAACTGGAATAACGAACCTTGTAATCATCACCAAATCATCGAAATGATACGCAAAAGGGAAATATCAAACCTTGGAAACATCGAAATCCCGAGAACATCGGGTTACCTCGATCGATTTAAAGATTAAATACAATCATCCCAATTTGATTTTGTCTAGTGGTCTATCCTGTTTTGTGAATAGCTCTTGGGAATATTTTTCTCACTGAACATACCTTGTGCATTGACAGTACATTGACGTCATCTTGGGCGCAAAAAATGGAACACGTGGCTGAAGAATTTGTCTACAGTACATGTGTAGCAGACAGTATGCGCGTATTTGACTGTTTGACAAATCAGCCCTCTGCATTTGTCTGTGTTGATTAGTTTTGCCCCAAAGAGGGCGTTCTTTCCGCCCTGTGACATCATATGCACAAAGTCTGTTGGAAGGTGTATGAGAAGTAACTCATTGATTTGCATTGAATGTACTGCAGTATTAACGTTCTTTTATAGAAAGGATCATGGAAGAGAAATAAAAGATGCAGTTGGTGAGCATCAACTGCTGTTTTAAAATAAGTAAGTCAAGTGGTAACTGCTCTTTCCCTTTAAAGTGATAACTCTCTTGCCCTTTAAAGTGATTGAATCAACTATGGCTGTTCCTGATTTTGTTACAGTACTATGAAGTACCTTCATTTCTTCCTTTACCTTCAAATATAGATTGTTAATGGGTCTCCTACGAAATTGAGAAATGCACATAAAAGACTTTAAATGGACGCAAGTATATTATGTTGCAGATGTTTGAAATGTTTAACAGTTAGTAAAATATTTACAGTTTATTGAGAGTACCATTTAGTGTTTTAAGACTAATGGTACTTCTGTTTTGTATTATTTTATTACTTACAAATTTTGACATTTTGTCATGAATTCTTATGCACTTCAAAAACAGAAATAAATATCCATAATCGTGAAAGAAACACATTTTCTAGTAAAAAAGTATTTAGTATATGTGTGGGAACCAGTCGTAAGATCACGCACATGAGCTTATACACCTGAGTATGCAAAGTTTTAGTGCACGTATCTTCCAAGACCTCTTTCTACCCCCTTACAACTAAACCTTTTAAGGAGAAATTTAAGCTATTTGCGTCAAACGATAAGAGTGACTTCGTCCATAATAGAGGGACGGTCACAACGAAGAACTCATTTTACGCAACTACACAGGCCAAGAATTTGGTTAACGTTAAGGCATAATAATTGTCAAAGAACGGATCAAGTTCTTTTGCTTAAACCGTTTGAAAATTAAAGACCAAGTAAGAAGGTTAAGAGAATTGGAACTGTTTGGGTGAGAGGATTAGGTTTTTAGACCAATTGGTTAGAAACTGGGCCGTAGAACCTCATCTCAGGTAACTCCTAACTTAATGTAACCCACCTTTTTTAAAAAATGGTAAGGAGAAAGGGGTCCTAGTATAAACCATGATCGCACATCCCGTTTATACCGTATAAAAGATAAGCAAGTTTTGTAACTATGAAGAGTGTTTGGATCTTGGTAAAGACTGTAATAAAGAATGCGAAGCAATAGGCCTATCTGGTGAATGATTCAGTTGGTTCCATTATTCTCCAACCCCTTCGCTGGATATGATGGGGTTGTAAGTGTATTGTGTGGTCGTTCGAGAGCAAAAAAAGCTTGATTTTACTCGGAACTGGTGTTTAAGGGGTAAGATTGTCCCAGGAAAAATACTTTGAAATGAATACCATGTCCTTCACTACTATCAA
The DNA here is from genome assembly GCA_037179385.1 of Holothuria scabra. Classification (NCBI taxonomy): domain Eukaryota; kingdom Metazoa; phylum Echinodermata; class Holothuroidea; order Aspidochirotida; family Holothuriidae; genus Holothuria; species Holothuria scabra. Next base: position 44,937,271 of record CM074190.1, read on the forward strand.
GATATACCTCTTTAAAGTGTGAATATATTGCCTATATGCAGAAACAAAGTTGTAAGGTGTTGTTTCTTCTCTTGTTGTGAAGAAAGTTGCAAAAACCATTCATGATTTAATTGCAAAACAGAAATGACCGTGTATAATGGTCATTTTGGTCAATTCTAATGAAAAATTTTCTAGCCATATTCTGTTGTAATGTTCGTTACATTAATTAAATAGCCGATTGAGTTATGTCATTTTCATGCTAGCAGATTTTTAAATTGCTCAGTACCCGTATCACTTGCGGTGGACAAAAGATTATATTTTTCCAATGAAACGCCCTTCCTCCCCCACCCCCCCCCCTTTTTTTACCCGTCCACAGAGACTCGACATTGGTCTATATTAGGCACTGCAGACAGAGGGGTACTCAGGTGATAGGACATATGTTTAGTGCTAAGCCATTTGCGCATAGAAGTATTCCATTTGGAGTACCGGTAGATGATCACCTGCCCCTAGAAAAGTAATCCTGTCCAAATACTATCTAAGTCCCACCTTTGGTTGGAGCAGAGCGTTTAGAAATCCGTTAGTTTCAGGGGTGGCGCCAGCGGGGGACACCCCCCGTCGGGGTGTACTGACCCCCCTTCCGTCGGGGAAGGTCAGCGGTTTCGTCGGGGTGGGGGGCTAAAAATAATTTTAAAAAAATAATAATAAAAAACCTACAAGGACTAAAGTTCCTGGGTGGGTGATCTTTTGATGTATATAGGAATCGACTTTCAATCACTTCTTAGCTCTGTTATACCTCAGTCTATGTACCTTGTCCTATCTCATCCCCGGTTGGGGAAGAACGGTAATTTCCTTCTGGGATGATCATGAACTGTTTTTTTTTTGTGAACTTTTTTTCTTTGTACGCTATTAAAACGCACATGTGAATCTGTTTCAGTCACTTCTTACTAGCTCTGCTATCCCTCATCCCTTCTTAAATCCGCAAGGTCATGCCCAGGGAAGGCTGCCATGTTGTTGAGAAAATGCAATTTCGTCGGGGAGCCTTCATCTCCCAGGCCCACGATAAAACTGATAAAAAATGGAGTCTGATATACTTCAGTCACCCGGACTATCTTCTTGAATTTTGCTTACTAGATCCTGAAGACAATATTCTTCAAGGAAACTCACAATTCCGAATTTTCCTTACAAAAACGGAAGGGAGGTTGTCCATGGGCATGCGGTGCCCAATGGTCTGCCATCAGGCCTGCCCCGACAGCCGAATTCTAGCAAAGGTAATGAAAATCGGCCAGGCCGTTTAGATACACATAATGATAAACAGTAGTGTGCGGATGTCGCCCAATAAGTTTGACTGAAAATTCATTTGAAGCCACCGTCAGTTGTAACGTGACATATTTGCAAATACGTTGGAAGTAAAATCATTTATAGTCTGGAGTTCGGGCAGCCACGTGGAAAATTTCATCTATTTCGCGGACCTTTCAATGAACACAACGAAGATTCTTAATAGAGTCAAAAACAGTTTGTTTTCAATTCCGTTGCATAGTTTTCCTCCGAAAAGAGAAAAGAACATTACATCTAACTGAAGCAGTACCTTTTATCTGGTAATTTTCTGATCACTTAGCTAGTTGGTTTTTCTATTGAAGTGAAACTTTCATTTAAAGGGGCTCATTGAGTTGATATCGATAACGTAAGAAAGTCTCAAAGGATCACTTCCACATAACAATGCTTCAAGTTAGCATAACAAGTCCAGTTTCAAGTCCAAATGTCACAGAAAACGTTAAATTTTGAATTTTCTAGTGTCCTGACTTGTAAAAGTTACATAATTTGAAAAAAAGTGTCTGGTCACGAATTTTTGAAAACGGTCTTGAACCGTTAATTACTCACTCATATGACAGTTATTTGTAGGTAGGATGTGGGGATTGCCTAAGATTGACCATTTGTCTTTGGCCGGGAATGTAAAGAAAACTGAACGGGTTTGGAAAAATTTGTTGAATTTCACGAACCAACTCAATGAGCCGCTTTAAAAGGAAAGTTCAAAATAACGAATGCTTTATTTCTAGTCAGAAGACTGGGAAATGCCATTTCCGTCTGTCTGAGGGGTTAGAATTTTTAAACAATTTTCTGTACGCTGGGCCCCAACTGATGGTGGCGCTCCGCTTAGATAGTGTGTCAGTCGAACAGGTCACTTGACAGAACAATCATGCATGCTTGCAAATTATTCTTCGTTTAGGGGCAATATTATGAAGTGAAAGTTTTATCGCGAAAGAAAGCTCAAAATAATGACTGCTTTGTTTTTAGTTACGAGCCCGTGAAATGCCATTTCCTGCTGTCTAGGGGTTCTCAATTTTTCAAAAATTTCTGTGCTCTACACTTTGATAGTGTTACGGTCAGAATTACATTTTTCGGACAAAGAAGACGATACTTCCTCCTCCAAAACTGAAACGCTCCCGTGCGTCTATGTCAATATGTAAAATATTAACCTTCAAATAAACGGGAAGCCAAACTTTTTCCGCTAGAAAATTTTCAATATGGTCGTTAATCTGCATGATGATATTCAGTAACCTCAAAAAAAAACTACAAATCACCCCCTTCTTGATTTTTCTTATAAGAAGATTAGATGCTCCGTAAAACCCCCAAATCTGTCATAAAATGACAATTTTTCTCCAATATAAGTTTCACATTGTTAAAAGTGGCAAAATTTCAAATTTCGATGGATACTCTAGCACAATAAATAAGTAAAGCAACTCTGTTAATCACCCCGACATTCTACCAATTTTGCTCTTGAAAGGCATATCAATTAATAAGTAAAACCCAATTTTTTATATAACCGTACCAAAAAGCAAATTTTCTTCCATTAAAATCTAGAATTTCTCCAATAAAATAAGGTCTCAATTTTCAAGTTTTTGATCAGAATCTGGCCAACATCTAGCAGTATAGTCCCGTGTTGTAGCATTAGTGCGTATAGGCTTAGTACGATTAAATGCGTAACCTGAAAAGATCTTCAGCTGTCGCCTGTACACGTTTTGGTTTTGCCCACATAACATGAAGGACAGATTCTTCAATAAACACCCCAAATTTTTAATGATCCTTACAAAAGCCAAATTTTTTACCCCAACTTTTTGTGACGTGAAACTTAAAAATTAGGTACTACCAAAAAGACTATACATGTAGGTTATGAAAGGTGTGCTCTCCCGATTACGATCGACTAGCTTTCTGTATCAATAATTTCACATGTTTACTTTGCAAATCCCCAAAATTTTCGAGCACTCCGCGCGCTTACAGTCTCATTGATGTTCTTTTTTACTATTTTATTTTTATTATTTTCAAATATTTGAAAATGGCAAAAATTTCAGCGCGCCCGGCGCGCCTCAGATCACGGCTCTAGCACAATGGTGTCGTAAAATCTGGATGCATGTCCGACCCCCCCCCCTTCCCGAAAAAATGTCTAGCAACGCCGCTGTATACACCTTACAAAGACGGGAGAAAAATTTAGGTCAGATGCCCCCCCCCCCCCCACTTTGAAAACTAAATACGCCCCTGTGCTAATCTATGCTATTCATAGTTCCGTTCAATTTACCTGTATTCATGGTGTATACAATAGTAGAAATACGGATCATTGTAAAGTAACAGATTCAGGAGATACCTCGAGAGCCTATTTAATTTTAGAGTCATTGGTGATTTCCTGAGAAAACTTGCCAAATCTTCAGAAAATATCTTCTGAGGTGGCTTTGAAAAAAGTTCAGTGACCTGCTGCAACCTAGCTAATTGTAAAACTTGGCTTCCCTCACTGTTTTGTATTCCACGTCGATACCATTCAGTTCATTCTCAAAGTCATTCTTTTGTGTTTGACTGAAATTAAAATATACATGAATCAGTATTTTCGATGAGATCAGTAAAATCTCTGTATTCCAAAAGCAGAATAAAAGACAGTTCTGATAAATCATCTTGAACACTTTCATGTACCTTGCTGTTTATTCATTAGAAATGTTTGCTATCGATGCTGTTGTGATTCACATTCTTCTCAATATTTTTTTATTACTTCAATGTTATATATGGACTGTTGAAAAGTGAGTTTTTAGGAGGTGACTGTATGACCTAGGTCTTTACTCTTTAGTGCTTTCGGTACTTTAATGCAAAAAATTGTACAGTCTCCAAAATATGATTGCATGAAATCAGGACATTTTCAGCGTATATTGATCTAGTATAAAAAAAGAAGCAAAATATAGCACCATTTTGCATCTAAGGCCTTGGAAGCAGCAAAAAAAAAATCAAAAAGGGAGGGGGACACCCCAGGACGGCGGTCAAGAATAGGGACGATAGGTCGATTTTTGCCCCCTCACAAAAAAAACGTGGCTACGCCCCTACCAGACGAAATTGTTCTGCCACATAATGCCATAATCTGTAGCAAAGTTTTGTAATCTCTACAATTTTTCGTGGAAATTTTACTGTGCCAACTACAACGCTATGGTCAGCTATCTCAGATAGGTGGTGGGTCACTATACTCTAAAATCAAAAGAGTCACTCTTTGATAGACTGAAAAGTGTGAATTCTCTCCATTAGAGTGATAATTCACTCCAAGAAGAGTGAAATACTCTCTAAACGAGCGAAGTTTCACTCTTGATGGAGTGCCTAGGCCCTACAGTCATCACCTTTTAAAAAGAGTGATCGATTGCAGTGAGTAAATTTTCCCTCTTCCTGTAGTGAATTTCACCCTTCTCCGAGCAGATTTCACTCTTTGGGGAGTGAATTAATACTCTAATGGAGTGATTTCACATCTATTAGAGAGTGATCAAGTCCACTCTTTTGATTTAAGGGTGTAACTGTTATGACCCATTGACTTACAAACTAAATAGGGCTACTTTCGCACCCCTTCCTCATTGTAGAAGTTTTCAACCCAGACATGCCACCCCTCTGGTCTAAGCTCACAATGTGGACTTTTATTGCCACTATTTTATGACCACTGAATTTTTGAGCTAGAGAGCCTTGAATGATACGTATGTATTTCCCGTCATCAATAGTTACTCGGAGACGTCATTCCACAAGTAACACAATCAAAACGTGGCACTATAATAGATTGAATTGCCTTGAATTTTGCACAGTCTGTATTTCAACTAATTTTCTACAAAATCGAAAAGGAATCATATTTTAGAAGTAACACAGTCGGAAGTCAGAAACAACATCCCATAAAAGTTTAAGGCACTTCATTTGTCAGTAAACATTTCCCAGACACGAGTATTGGAGCTAGTGGTCCGCTACCTTAACTGCTTCTTCTATTCAGCAAAGTTGCGTGAAGGTGGTGAGTAGTATCTTCTTGAACGTATAGTTGACCCCTTCCTGTGTTCTTTGTGGTAAATTGTTTGTCCTGGGAGCAAAGTTCGGAGGAACTTAATTTTCTATGAAGCCCAGTGCCTTGGTTTGAGGGCGCTGATTCTCATTTTTCAAGAGGCAACTGGAAGCCCGTCAATTTGCGGAAGACAGTAAACCCATACGTTTTATAGTGCGTTCAAGAGCTCCGAAAACTAAACAATTTTGCTTAATAAATGAGTTACCTTTATCGTTTTGTTGAAAAACACCCTATCCATGAAATAAAAAGAAGAAACATAATAATGGAAACTACTGTCCATCGTCGAGGACAACACTCCGATCAAACCAAAAGTTAGATCTCTAACGGTAGGAACTTTTCCGGGGTAAGGGCAAAGTTTCCGAAAGGGGACTTCCAGTAATAATGTATGACATTTGCTAGATGCAAGGGATACTATCGATATTTAAAAAAATGTTACTATCAATTCACATTTTGTGAAAATTATTTCACAAATGATTTCAAAATACAAAAACAAAAATTATATACGTAACAAAATAGCTATAGCATTTGAAGTTCACACAAGAAAACAGAAAGGAATAATTAGGTTATAGCGATCCTAAGACAATAAATAAAAAATATGTAATTCATTATTTTAATTACCGTATCTTTCGACGAAAGTAAATCAAAAATGAAATTTCAGACGGGAGATAAATGCCACATGATTGAACTGCGCCCCTATGTCAAATCATCTGCATGATGCATGATGTACTAAGGTGGTACAAGCATACATGTATAGAGACCCTTTTCCGCACACAAGAAACTGACTCTACTCGCTCGGTCCCTCGTCAATCGTATCTGACGTACACCGTGATTGTCACTGGAAGTATTTTTGTACTAAGACTTGCATTTGGTGTCACTCTACGTCATTCTACAGAGAAAAAACAATGGCGCACACTGTTCCTACCAGCAGGATTTAAGCCAAGGGCGTGGAACCCCCCCCCCCCCCTTTCTGCCCCAGGATCGAAGCTCCTGGAGAGAAAATGGCGAATCCATGTATCCTGGTTGGGAAGACCAAAGTGAATTGATTGTGCTTTACTTCGAGGCCGCGAGGAATCTATGCGGAGGGACACTACGCGAGAAGGGTTTTTATCAAAAGGAAAGGAAAGGTTTTAAGGTCACAGCAGGATTTGAAATGTTATGGGGTGCTTATTCTTAGCATTTTGGTGAAATTTGCATTGAAATCGGATGTGTGGTTCTCAAGATATGAGCACGTAAAATTGTCACATTTTCAACAAAAAGTGAACTTAAAGCAAACACATATCACATCACATCCCCACATTAATGGGCAGTCTTTTGTTTTTCTTTAAAATTTAGAGTTGATTTTCTCCTCAACAACCCCATATTATTAAAATGTGATTGCTTAAGTGGCACGAAAACTTAATAAACTTTGCATCCCCAACAGGGGTCCCTGTTCCTTTTGACTTCAAGGTCAACACAACAGTTTGATAAAAACAAGGGAAACAAAGCATTCATTGTCAATGTGAGGAAGTGATATAAGCTCTGCTGCCTTCAAACTCACTTTGGAAGACAAATCTACTGACTTCATTTTTTGATATCTCAAGAAATATTTATCTGATTTGAATGGAAATTTCACCACATTGTGTAGATTTGGTTCTTCTTTCACATGTGAAAATTTTTGCCTAAACTTCCCCTTTAAAGGGTGGTTTACATCAAGAAGAAACTAAAAACGTTTGAATAATGAGATATACATTGACTATTAAATGTGGCTGGAGCTACTGAGGAGCTAGTTCCTTTTCCCCTGCTTTTCACCTTTTGGGTATGCTCGTGAAGAAAGTCATACTAGATATCTCGACACTGTTCAGATAAATATGGATACGAAATCACGATGCCTCATGGTTTTAAACACCATTTAGGCATATATCTTTGCACAGAGAATATTAGTTAAGACACACCGAACATAAAAGCCCTTAATCTAACCGAGGGGCTGGGGAAGTTCGAAGTGGGGGGCAGGTCCAAGAATGAAACAGACGAAGATTGAGTTCAAACACAGCCATTAACTATAGTTGGACACTCTTACTGTAACAAATGTACAAGTCTTACAAGTCTTCTTAAGTCAACCGTAGGTTTGGCTTAATTGGGGGCGCTCTTCCTGTATCCTGAACCTGGCAACTTGTGAAAGTCGTTTTGTTACCTGCGTTTGTGGAACCATGATTTTTCTCCGGCAACAGGCTACAACATATATTTTCACAACATAAGACGTAAAGAAAAGTGTTTCCAATGTATTTGTTTCCATATTTTCAAAAACACCCTTTAACCAGTAATTCATGTAACTCTATAAATCGGTCCATTTTCAATCAACTGATAAACCGTTATTGAATTGCATTCGGCCATTATTCCTACACTGTATACTCATTAGAGCATCACACAACTTCTATGTAAAAATTGTGTAACACCGGTATAAAGTTTTGATGCTTTATATGAGAAACAGATCAACTTCGGTAAGGTGACACCGTCTTTCAGTCCAATAATCTTTCTCTATTTTCCACTCATGCTTTAACTTTTGTCCTGGGATTCCCAGTTTTCCCCTTGAAACAATAGCCTAGGTTAGTCAGCTTTCCGCTTTGTGCAATAAATTGCATCGCTTCCCCCAAAAAGTCGAATGGCGACGCCTGCTCATCCCCACCACCCCAATGCTTACGATCGTACATAATTCTAACTTTTGTCGCTGAATTTGTTTTCTGGGAGTCTATTGATGATGAGGACAACTTTGAGGTTAGGTCAGAAAGAGCGAAAGAAAATTTTCCTTTGAACACAATTAGGATAGGACATGATTAATATAGATCACTGACTCTGCCGCGGAAACACACCTTGTCACAGTCCTACCCCTGCAGGATATACTCCTCTGGGCAGACTAAATACCGGGATATCTAGAAGAATTTTTCACCCAAATGTCGACCCCACATTGGACGCATTTGGTAGTATGTGGATTTTCCTTCATGACAAATAAACTACTTCCTCCTATATAGCAGATGCAGATTAACAATAATCTATTTGTCCTTTTAATCAATGTGCTAAACGCATGCACATGCAAGCCACTTCACATAGACAAAAAAATTTGGAAGAATAAAAACAAACAATAACGGTTTTTAAGGAATAATCAGTTCTAAACTTTATCAACGATATCACCGTTTTGACTCAATTTAGACAGCTATTACCAGTATCCCTTTCTTTTAGAATCCCCCACCAGGAGTTACTTCACCCATTCGGAGGGGACAAAGAAAGGATTCTCCTGGGTGTCAACCGGAGTTGTAATCGAGACCAGGTCGAGACATAACTTGAGTCACAACGTGTGAATGATATTGATTTGAGTATGGAAATGGGTAGTTAACTTCACTTGCTACTGAAAGAGGACTTTGTTATGTTATAACTCTGGTGTCAATTGCCCACAGGCACGTCCCGTATGTGCCCCACTTCAGTAGCGTAGCCAGGATTGTGTCATTGGGGGTGGGAGGGTGTGATCACGACTAGCTGTAAGCAGGCTATTGTTTTCGCGTTTCAACCACTCCATTCAAAGGTAAAAAATCTTACTTTCGCTACTATAAATAATACTATATGAGTCTTTCAACAGCTTCTGAGCAGTTGCTGAGCAGTCGACGTTTCCAACTAAGTTACATGGCATACCTAACGGTATACAATGGCCTGCCAACTTTCTGTCGAATCTCATTCACAACCACCAAAAATGACGTCACGACAAAATTAGAATACTGATATCTCACGTAATAGGTAATATGCCTATATGTGCATCGAACGTACGGCCTGGTACACATTTTCCACGTACAAAAGCTAATTAGGTTGTTCGCCGTTCGTTGTATCAGTCAAATGTACGAAAATACACTATTCATACTTGTTTCGTGTACCACGTGCCCAACTTATGTTTACTAATTCGTCCCTCAAAATGCGTGATTCCTGTAAATGGAGACTGGACGAAGGTTTGCAGTATATTATACTGTTTAGAGGCCTGTATAATGATTTTGAGAGAGCGCCATCTTTCTGCTACTACAGAGTCTGTTCCGCAGGCTAGATCACGACATGAGAGAAAATTCTAAGAGGAGAGAGAAAAATCGCTATTTTAGGTGTTTTTGCATTTTAAGGTTGGGTTATGGGGGTTGACCCCCCACCACCACCCCCGTGGCTACGCCACTCACACATACACAACAAGCACGAGGCAGTAAATTTATGAGGGTGCAAGCTCAATGTTTGTTCCAATTTAGAATATCGGACCAAGTTGCTCGAACTTTGATAAAGTTTCGTTTTGTGTATTTGCTTTTTCTCTTTTCCCATATAAAATGTAAGATAGAGCAGAATTTTTTGCAATAACGTATTAAGTAATGAACTGAAGAGAAAGGAAGTGGTTTAATCCTTAAAGGGCAAGAACAACCATCATAACTTGAAGTAGTGTAGTAGACTGTCCTGTTTCATGATTGACTCTTGGCAGTCACGTGACAATATTTTTCTCCTCAAATGTGCAATTTACTAGTAGTAACTGATTGATTTACCTTTAATATACAATATTGAAGTCCTTAAATATTATGAGACAAAGATACTTTGAAGAGAAATAAGAAGAAAATTGTGAGATTTAGCTGTTGTTTCAAAATAAATTTGTTGCTACTGCTCTTGACCTTTAAGGTAGCAGGCCACTAATTATAAGTCCCATTGACTTACACACTAACTTAGGCTACTTCCGTGCCCCTAGCTCCCAGTAGAAGTTTTCAACCAGAACGTGCCACCCCTCTGATCAAAGCTCACAATGTGGGCTTTTTTGGCACTATCAAATTTCATACCATGACCATTGAAACTTTGAGCTAGAGAGCCTTGAATGATAGGTACGTATTTCCCGCCATAATAGCTACTCAAAAACGGCACAGGGAGCGGAGTAACACACTAAAAAATGGCACTAAAATTGGTCAAATTGCCTTGAATTATGACAGTCTGTATTCCAACTCATTGTTTAAAAAGTCCAAATGTCAAAATGATTATATTTTGTAATTAACACAGTCAGAAACAACATCCCATAAAATTTTAAGGCACTTTGTCTGTCAGTAAACATTTTCACGGGCACGAGTATTGGAGTAAGTGGTCCGCTGCCTTAAAAGGATAAACAAGTGGATTCACTCTCGGAAATAGAAAAGCAAGTAATGAAGAAAGAACACAAATAATAGAACATTACACATGTTATTAAGTTTCAGGATTAGGTGCCGGTGCAGGAAATTTTAAGCAACATTATTGCTATACTCTGCACTATATTGTTTAAAGTAATGCTAGATCTACAAGGAACTGAAACATATCCAAACATTCCAACAGTATCAAATGTCAGCGAAAGCAGGATAATCACTTAAAAAGAAAAACCAAAGAAATCTGAGGCAATGTGTCCACATTACATAACATTCTGTGACTTTGTTGAAAAGGAGGGGTACTTTTAACAAAATATACCTGTATCCAATTTTTAAAATGAAATATTTTGAGTTAAGAAAAGGGTATTGCTTCAAAGTTTGGATGACAGTATGAAATATTTTTGTCTTTCATACGAGACCGTCGAAAAAACAACAATATAATTTTAATAAAGGTGTTTCCTGAGGATGTATACACGGAATGGGAAGCAATCTTATACCTATGAAGTATTAAAGTCGTTGATAAGAAAGGCACTAACAAGGATTATCATCATCATAGATTACGTTTGGATTCCCCAACCGATAAAATTTCTTGCGAGGGACAATGTCGACGGAGACGAAGCATTGGGGCAAAATAAGGGCACGTAGGCTTTGAGGGGTCATGTATTTACTCTGACAGACGGGAGGCAAATGTATCCTGCCTTTGCAGAAGAACTAGTTGATTAGCTTTTGACAGATAATCAGAAATTGAAAGAGAGTGCTAAAATGATGTAATCTACTCTTAGACAGTCGGGTTAGAATGCCAGAGAATTCTATTGACTTGGTATGTGTCAATCAAAATTAATGTGTCGGGTAGTTTTGTTAACCCTTCCGGGGGTACCTATAATCAATTTAAAAAGATACGGAACATTGCTTCGGGGTGAATGTCTTTTCAAAACAATTGACTCTGATCTCAATATAAAACCGCTCAGCTTATTTTTCCGCAGTCATGACAATTCTAGTTTGTCTGATGTTGTTAGATTTATCCCCGATACTAAAACTGAGAAAAGCGATGGGGGATCTAGGGAGACATCCTGGAAAGTGTTGAATTCTGGACGTCTGTCCCACTCATGGAACTGGAAGAATAATTTTAGGGCAAAAGTAGTGTCACATCGTTTTTCTCTTACGTGAAGTATCTAGTAGACATCTCCTTGCGATACACAACCATGCGCATTTCAGAGAATTATGAAAAGATCCTCATTCTGGTTAAAGATCTATTCCTCTCATCCCAAAGAGTTTCCAATTTATCCCCGATACTAAAACTGAGAAAAGCGATGGGGGATCTAGGGAGACATCCTGGAAAGTGTTGAATTCTGGACGTCTGTCCCACTCATGGAACTGGAAGAATAATTTTAGGGCAAAAGTAGTGTCACATCGTTTTTCTCTTACGTGAAGTATCTAGTAGACATCTCCTTGCGATACACAACCATGCGCATTTCAGAGAATTATGAAAAGATCCTCATTCTGGTTAAAGATCTATTCCTCTCATCCCAAAGAGTTTCAATTTTCCTACTCAGTCCCCTCCCACACCTTACTAGAACTCCTCTTCATCCGAACAAAATCTCATTTATTGCTACAGGGTGAACATACAAGACCCCAATGTGTAACCAAAACTCTATCTGTACAGTACATACCTATATGTAATATGAGCTACAATACTCTGCATTTTTTTAACCTGCTGTCAATCAAAGATCTGTGCCAATTGAGAATTTCTTCTACAAAACTACTACAAGATTGCTGTGTGGGGTGAGAGTTGTTGTCTTCCTTTAAAAATTTTTGGTGTGAACTTCAAAGTCGATTATTTGCACGACCGAGACCGGACAGGGCCAAGGAGGTTGGGGACCCGGAGCACGGAGCAGACGCATATTTAGCCTGTTGGAAGGGGGCTTGGGCCAACCTTCCGCCAAAAATTTCGTTTTGAGAGTTGTTACCGATGACAAACATTTGATCTACAGTATGCTGTCGACGTATGCACCAGTGTGAGGACGAGTCGTGAAGGCGTGTAGTCCAGCTAGGGGTCCTTCTTAACCTTAGAGCATTCAAATGCAACAATCATGCCCCCTGATATATTTTGTAACACAGAGAGCAGAAAATGATTGAAAATGGTGGATTGATAACTTTCTGAGATTTATTTGAACGGTTTAACTTTTACCATAGCTTTTCATTGCCCGTCTCTAAAAGAGTGAAAATTCACTTCAAGAAGTGAAAATTAACTCCCTCTTAAAAAAATGCGTGATACCTGCACAAACTGATGAAAGACTGAATTTTCATTCTGTGAGTGCAGTCCACTCTTCTAGGAGCGCAATTTCACAGTGGAGTACGACGCAATATGAAAGTGGGGGTGAAGTTGGGGGTGGGGTGGAACAATTTTGGACCATGCACCTCACCCTACCCCATTGACCAAAAGGTACATTATTGATTCTAATTTTTTCGCTTTTTCTACGAGCAAGAACAACTTTTTTAAGGAAAAGAATCTGATTTTTTTTAAGTGTGAATACTTCTATATTAGAAACGTGATTTGAGGTGCGAGTAGAGCGCCAAAAATTGGGATCCTTTTACACATGTGTAAATATGGAGCTTGTATTGCAGAAAATAGATTAGATTTGGTGTTTCCTGTAAGGAAATTTGAATATTTGGGGGACTACCGAAGAATCTGCGTTTCCTACCAGCATATGTCTGAGATAGCATGTCGACTTAAGATCGTTGTTGTGACGTAGTGTTATCTAAAGAGTGCGGATTGAGGCTTCAACATTCAAAAAGCTCCCGAAACGTTGTTGCTTTTTAGACAGAAAAAAGGCTATATTGAAGGAAATTTTAGGGAAAGGCAATGTAGCGACTCGGAACAGTTTCCCATTGACTGCATTATGAGCGACCACTTACTTCATTAAGGGTTGCAAATTAGGGCGCGAGGAGCCCGCTGAAAATTTTGCCTTTTCAAAACTAATAATTACAAATTTGGAACTTTTAGTAGGAAGAATTCGGAATTTTATGAGGGGAAAGTTGGGAAAGCCGCACTGTATTTGACTGGTGTCTCAAATGGCAAATTTTATTACTTTTTACTTTTTCTAGCCAGGGCGCATTCGCCCCTGCCTCCTGTAGCTACGTCACTGCTCTGCAACATTGAACAGTGATAAAATTTTTACACTTCAAAAACTAAAAAAATCCATCCACACAGACTACTCAACTGACCGAATTGAAAGGTATCTGATAATAGGTGTGTATGAGAGCATTTGAGCACGGTAGGCCATGGTTCCCTGCATGGAATATGAAGTTTTGCTCAAAAGACCATCTTCAGTTGGCGCGGAGGGTACAGAAAATTTTGGAAAATCGCGACCCCTCAGACCACCGGAAATGGCATGTCTTGGGCTTGTTAGTACTCAGTATCAGTAGTAGCTAAGTTTTTCTATTTTTCTGTCAAGACACTGTATCAGGGATTTATTGCGAGAAGTGCGCAGAAATTTCCGTCCTTTTTAGACAAAAATATGTAGATGTGGAGCTTGTATTGCAAAAAGCTTTGGATTTTGGGTTTTCTGTGAGGAAATTTAAAGAGTTTGGGGATTACTGAAGAATCTGCACTTCCTTCATATATTGGTGGCAAATCTGAGAATGGTTGCTTTTCTAAAGTCCTTCAGACTCTCTGACAAAGAGACGAAAGCAAACTATATAGTGCTTCCCGAAGAAGCTAGATTGCACGGCGACTGAATCGTTGCGCTACATTATGTTATCTAAGGCCTGCGAACTGACACTCTACGATGCCTTTTCAAAAGTTTTCCAAACTTTGTTGTCCTTTTAAGACAAAATATTTCAAAATCAAGAGCATTCATTGAAGAAAATTTGGAATTCTATGAAAGACGGTTTACAATAATGGCAATATACGGTAAATGCTGGTGTCTCTTTTCATGGTGTGGTGTCACATATGATAAAAAGGCCTATCCGATTTTGTCATTTCAAGAGCCCGGAAAACGGCGCCGGATATTCTAGATTTGCATGCTTCCGCCCCTTATTTTTTCACTGGGAGGACTGTCGCCCCCTGCCCCCCCCCCCCCCGCTTCGTACACCTATACAATTTCACTATTATTGGAGTGTATTAACACTCTAATGGGGTAAATCCATACTCTTCACCCTATTAGAGAGCGAATAGTTCAATATTTTGTTTTTTTAAAGTTTAACTGAGTGTTGTGGTAAATTTTGCAAATGCCTTAATGAAGGAAAACCAATAGAAGAGAAGTAAATTGAAGAATTAAGTTCAAATATCATAAAAAAGAAACTCTCAAAAATATTAAGCTCGTGGCCCGTGACACCCACCCGCATTGCCAAGTAGCAAAACTCAGAGATGGTAGGGCAAGATTTTTGTCTAACATTATTTTGATACGCTCATCAAACATTTCTGTCATAACGTGGACGTCGGTTTCCCATCACAACTTTGTGAGTTAAACAAACAATTCGTCATAGGGAAAGGGGTGATGCGACAAATGCCTCGTGCTCTCCTCCCCCAAAGGAAAACATTCCACCGAAAGTCTCTCACCTAAGAATAAATGTAAATTTTATCTCACTAATCACCACGACTAAGCCTTTAAGATAAATCTTGTTAAACGGGAGAGGAAACCCCGCCCCTTTCCCACGCCTTCAAAACTCTGACGCTGATGTGCCCCTGCAAACTGGTTACTCTGATTTCAGGACTATATATTATCCAACCTCCGCGTCATCATTGTTACCATATTCTTATAGCACATGGCTCAAAAATATACTGACTGATACATTATATGGATCGCAATTTTCAGGGTTTTCTGTGGCTTGCAAAGAGCCCGATGCAAATGGCATTTTGCTGCTCCTCATAAGAACTGTGGAATAGTCCAAGTATGGCAACTAAATTATAATATAACAGGTTCACTATTTCCCAAACTCATGCAACCGACCCTCTGGCTCCATCATTCTCCCCAACAACTTCCAAGACCCTCAGCAAATTAGCCCATGTAATAGACCTGTACATCGTAAAATACGTAGTTATAACAGGAGAAAGAATTCATTAACATTTTACAATCTAAGAGATTTTCTCTAGAAATGATGCAAAATCTAGCGACAAAAGCCTTGTTTGAAAAACATTAGCTGGAAAGACCCTCCGCACTAAGCCAGTAATTTCGGTGTGGCAAAGAATTTTACCAGGACGAGTCCCTTCATCTCTATGTAGGAATCCCAGAAAACTATTTTAGTGTAGCGCCACCACATTTTTGTAAGGCACCAATACTGGAACTGGAAAGTGAACGGTATACAGACGAATCCGGACAGCAAGTGGTCTAATTTCAGTCGGCCATAACTGGGGTCCGTCACCTTTAAATCTTTTGATGTCCTGGCTTACCCCTATCACGGATGGTTGTACACTAATTTGTATCTTAAATTCTCCTATTTCACTAAATTAGAGGATTTGAAATTCATGTAAACAATAAATAAAGACGATTTTAGGCTTATGAACCCCACTAATGGCGGCCTACAGTCACTAAAAACAAGCGCTAATCGGATTCGTCTATATAGCTCACTCACTCTACACAGCTGTAAGATCACAAGTTGTCAACATTAATAATGTATCACATGATTCTCACGCCTTTGAGTTGCTTCCTGTCATCTTCCATTTTTTAATGTCATATTTCGAACATTATCTTGTGATATCCTAAAAAAGTGTTTCAGTTACCTTTTCGTCAACTTTTGCTGAAACTTGTTTTATTTTCCAATTTCGTTGCTACAATTGTCTTCACCGACCTCATAACACTATACTTGACCCAACTGTTTGGAAAGCGGTGTGTTCATTCCTCAATTTTTGTTCATGTTGGTACATTAAAGTAAGATGGTCATTAGTTATGCAGCTATAAACTAACGATCATGGATGAATGCACTCATCTTAGGCTATTCTTTTTTGCAAGGGGTCACGCTTCTTTCATGTGGTTACTTTTGAAAGTAATTCTATTTTATTCCCTTTAATCAAAGTATTGATATGTATAATAATCGTGGTGTCACATCTCAAGAAGTGTGCATTAGATGAAGATAAGGCACTAGGGGGTTTACTGTTACGTTTGATTGCACCGGGGTCGCACCGTCTATTGAATAATCCTATCGTGCATTAAACTGAACTAATGCACGTCCCCTTGAAAAATAAAAAATAAACATTTAATCAATCCTTTGTACCAGGATCTCGACAAAACAGAAGCTTGAAAAGCTCATGAAATGACTCAATGACAACGATTTTGAGTCACTCTCTGACACTATCTATCAACAAAAAACATTTATCTCAAAAAATTCTGCCCCACAAAAGAGAAATGTTCAAGTGAAATGGTACTCTTTTTAGCACAACAACTGAAAAATGTGAAAGATATAAAAGTGCATTGAACCAAGAATGGCATCATCACAGGAACCCCAGGGCAGCACGTGGGAATTATTGGTGGAGCAGTAAAACCTGATACATTATAATGACCAAAGGCACAATGGTGAGAAGGGGTAATGGGAGAGGGGTGTAATTGTTATTTCAGAAGGACGTAAATGATAAATGGTGTAATATTTGAAGTTGGATTACAGCTTGACAAAGAAGAAGAAAAGAAATATTGACGAATGTTGTACTCCAAATCAGGATGTACATTTGGTTTGCGGATCGGAAGCAAAACTTTTTTCCAACAGTCTGTCGAACCATGAGTCGTGACCTGGACCGGACTCGTCTGTATAAGCAATCCACTCATACGAATGCGAGCAAACACGGTGTACACAAGAGACACGCATGCTCACGCACTCAGACCTTTTTTCATACAACCCGAGGATCTCATTGTGTTTTCTTTTGTTCCTACTTCCTTCCCTTAACAGTAGACAATCTATTGTTCGAACAGGAGAGGACTTCTGAAATCTATTGAATTTCCGCCAGAGGACCTAAAATCCATTGTTCCGGTCCTCTGTTTGAATACAAAACAATAACATATTGACGTGTACATAAACTCAAATTGACGTTTTCTGGAAGCCACGAAGCCCTCATTTACACCAATGTTTTATTTTGTTTTTTCTACCTGTTGCTTGTTTAATATATCTGAGTTATTAGGGGCAAAACGGTATGTTTGCCACCTATATTTTCATTGGGGTGGCAACCAGTGGCGGAGCTAGGGATTTCGGTCAGAGGGGGCGAAAATGGTCTGCAGGGGCGCTTCGAAGAAGTAAATACCCTGAGCCTCAGCACCATCGAAGCTAGGGGTTTTCAGACTTTCCATTTGATTTTCCGCACCTGGTAGAAGACTACTTTGCCATTTCTCCTCATGAAGTTTTCTACTAAAACATTTTTAAATTTTCTGTCCATGGGCCTCTGCAGAAGAAAATTCGGGGGCAAAATTCTCTAAAGGCATATTTTCATCATCCCAAACAGTTCCAATTCTCCCAACCTACTTACTTCTAGCCCCTCCCACATTTATCTTAAACTCATCTTTATCCAGACACAATCCTAGTTTATTGCTTCATGGCTTGTCCCAGTGGCCATACAAGTCCATAATGTGTAATCAAGACACTCTCAGTGCCCATGCTGTGTACTTTAGCTATGATGCATTGTTTGAATGTGATGCCAATCAAATAGCTGCACCAATTGAGAGTTTTGATACATGTATACTGAAACTGAAGTTTGGGGTGACGAATGCATGCCTTTAAGGGGGGGGGGGAGCTCCGCGCCAACGCAAGGTGGCGCGGAGCGCAAGAAAATTTTGGCCCAAAATGCCTCTCAGATCGCTCGAAATGGCATTTCTAAAGCCTATTTACCGCATATAAATAGGGGAAAACACTGAGTGAACTGTTAAGGAATGTTGATGTTATTTTTTCTTCGTCTTTTTCTTTATTTTTTCTTCGTTTTTTCAGTTTTTTTATTTTCCAGTTGAGGGCAAGTTCCCCCCTTGTCCCTACCTGCTGACGCCCATGTTTCTTCCTCTCTTTCACATTCCTAGTATATAGCAAGCAATCTTGCAGGGGGAAAAAGTTATGGAAGTTAATCACCGTTAGATGTACATTTTTGGCATCTGGAAATCAAGATAAGTACACGAAGAAACATTAACTAACGTAATTTACATTATGTGACCACTCTGAAATAGCTATTAAGTAAGTACATTGACAGAAGTACCGTATCCAAGACCAAAGGTCTGCTTGGCTCTCTAGATACCGAATTCATACTAAATAAAAGTATCCTAAACCTTGGCTTATTAGATGCAATTTTCTGGCTTTTTAGGCCACGAAAGGACAGAAATAAGCATTTTCATGCGAATATCGTGGGGTGTCAGAAGTAGCCATTTATCATGAGAATGGTCACTTGGAGAAAAGCAAAATGGAAACTGCTCATTAAAACTCTTAAACCATTATCAGTATAATAAGTTTTATTTTATTTTAACCTGAACGTTCTCTTCAAATGATTTTGAAAAATGTTGTGGAAGCCATTTTGGTATCTTTATAAACTCTTTTTATTGTCTATGTTGACAATTATCCCCGACAACAAGAGGGCAATTTGCTCTACAATTATTGTTGCTCCCTTTGCAACATCTTTTATTGGCCGGGGGGGGGGGGGTGAATTTAATGACAGTCTGTGTATTTTGTAAGCTTATATTCACGCTTGGTGTGGAAGCAATTAACTTAGCGCAGCGACAGCATTTATTAGTGCGTATAAAGCATGAAGATACGTCTCGGCAAAACCTATCCCTATATCACAGAAGATGGTCCTTTTCATCAGAATAAAGTGCAGATAGTACACTACTGGTGACTGTTTGAGCATTTTGCTATCTGGACCTTAAAACAACGCTATAAAATTATGTCTTTTGCCAATAATGGTGCAAGAGTAAAGTATGTTAAAAACCTCAAAAGGGCGCCGACAGACGATTTTGGTCCGTCGGGGGGGGGGGGCGGCCGCCCCCCCCTGACCATATGGCAGCTCCGCCACTGGTGGCAACTGCTCCCCTACCCGACGCCCTTTGACCCAAATAATGAGGAGAAATTCAGAGCCATCTTGTCAATTACAGTTGTTATTGCCCGAATTAAAGACTGTGCCTCATACAGCTGAATATGTAAGTCTTCACTTCTTTTAAAATCGAGATTCACGATTGTTTTTGTAGATAAAGGAGCCATGAAGTTGGACAGAAATTAATAATATTTCTTATAACGATGGTATCTCGGGGGGGGGGGGGGGGCTTTTATAAATCTATCGATCTGTGTGACATAATTCAGGCGAGTGACGGCGTGGCGGTTTTCCAGTTCGAAAGAAGTCAAAACCCTTTAAGTGGTGAAAAGCAAATATTACCCCTCCTCAGAACCAGGCCCGTACTGCTACAAAGGCCCGAAGGGAGCCAAAACCTTTACAGGGGGCTAAATGTGAACAAAAATCTCAGTAAATGACAAACTTCAAAGTCTCTTCGGGGAAAAATTTTCAGTGGGAAACCTTCCCCATAGCACCCTGTGTCGGGGAAGGTCGCCGTTGTCGTCGGGGAGACCTAAAAGAATTTAAAAAAATAATGAAAAACCTTCAAGGACTGAAGTTACTGGATGGGCGATCTTGAACATATTTGTTTAAAAATGCTATTTCAATACATATCAGAATCGATTTTCAATCACTTCTTTGTAGCTCTGTTGTACCTTATTCCATGTACCTTGTCCTATCTCCTCCCATCGGGGAAGGACTGAAATTTTTCTTCTTCTTCTTCTTCTTCTTCTTCTTCTTCTTCTTCTTCTTCTTCTTCTTCTTCTTCTTCTTCTTCTTCTTCTTCTTCTTCTTCTTCTTCTTCTTCTTCTTCTTCTTCTTCTTCTTCTTCTTCTTCTTCTTCTTCTTCTTCTTCTTCTTCTTCTTCTTCTTCTTCTTCTTCTTCTTCTTCTTCTTCTTCTTCTTCTTTTTCTTCTTCTTTTTCTTCTTCTTCTTCTTCTTCTTCTTCTTCTTCTTCTTCTTTCTTCTTCTTCTTCTTCTTCTTCTTCTTCTTTTTCTTCTTCTTCTTCTTCTTCTTCTTCTTCTTCTTCTTCTTCTTCTTCTTCTTCTTCTTCTTCTTCTTCTTTCTTCTTCTTCTTCTTCTTCTTGTTCTTCTTCTTCTTCTTCTTCTTCTTCTTCTTCTTCTTCTTCTTCTTCTTCTTCTTCTTCTTCTTCTTCTTCTTCTTCTTCTTCTTCTTCTTCTTCTTCTTCTTCTTCTTCTTCTTCTTCTTCTTCTTCTTCTTCTTCTTCTTCTTCTTCTTCTTCTTCTTCTTCTTCTTCTTCTTCTTCTTCTTCTTCTTCTTCTTCTTCTTCTTCTTCTTCTTCTTCTTCTTCTTCTTCTTCTTCTTCTTCTTCTTCTTCTTCTTCTTCTTCTTCTTCTTCTTCTTCTTCTTCTTCTTCTTCTTCTTCTTCTTCTTCTTCTTCTTCTTCTTCTTCTTCTTCTTCTTCTTCTTCTTCTTCTTCTTCTTCTTCTTCTTCTTCTTCTTCTTCTTCTTCTTCTTCTTCTTCTTCTTCTTCTTCTTCTTCTTCTTCTTCTTCTTCTTCTTCTTCTTCTTCTTCTTCTTCTTCTTCTTCTTCTTCTTCTTCTTCTTCTTCTTCTTCTTCTTCTTCTTCTTCTTCTTCTTCTTCTTCTTCTTCTTCTTCTTCTTCTTCTTCTTCTTCTTCTTCTTCTTCTTCTTCTTCTTCTTCTTTATGAACTTTTTTCTTTTGTAACGCTATTTTAATACGTATCTGAATCGGTTTCAATCACTTCTTACTAGTTCTGCTATGATGAAGACGTGATAAACACGGCCTCATCCCATCTTTAATCCGTGCGCGAGTGTGGGCCTGATAAACTTATAGTCACCGGGACGATCTTCCCTATTTTGCTTACTAAAAAAACAGATTCTTGGAAACTGAAAATTCCGAATTTTCCTTACAAAATCGGACGGGAGGTTGTTCATGTGCATGCAGTGCCCAATGGTCTGCCATCTATTCTAGTCTGCCTTGACAGCCGAATTCTAGCAACGGTATAATGAAAATCAGCCATGGTTTCAGCTACACATAATGATAAACAGTTAGTTTGAGAATGTCTCTGCACAAGTCTGACTGAAAATTCATTTGAAGCCACCTTGTAACGTGACATATTTTCAATACGTTGGAAGTAAAATCATTTTCTTTAGTTCAGGCAGCCACTTAGAAAATTTCATTTTTTTCAGTGGACCTTGCAATTGAATACAACGGATTAGATTCTTAGCAGAGTCAAAAACAGTATGTTTTCAAATCCGTTGCATAGTTCTTCCGAAAAGAGGCAAGACCATTACCTCTAATTGTAGAAGTACCTTTTATCTGGTAATTTTCTGATCAATTAGCAAGTTGGGTTTTTTCAATTGAAGTGAAAATTTTATTTCAAAGGAAAGTTCAAAATAACGGCTGCTTCATTTTTAGTTATAAGTCTGGGAAATGCCATTTTCGGCTGTCTGAGGGTCAGATTTTCTGTACGTTCCGCTCCAACCGGTGGTGGCGCTCCGCTTGGAAAGGGTTTTGGTCGAACAGATTGTTGAACAGAAAATGTATGCCACCAAACTATTCTTCGTATTGGGGCAGTATTTTGAAGTGAAAATCTTATTGCGAAAAAAACTCAAAATAGTGACTGCTTTGTTTTTAGTTACGAGCCCGGGAAATGTCATTTTCTGCTGTCTCGGGGTTCTCAATTTTCAAAATATTCTGTGCGCTCCCTTTAGATAGACTTTCGAGCAGGACTACATTTTTCGGACAAAAAAGACAATTCTGCCCCTCCCAAACTGAAACGTTCCCCTACGCCTATCCCAATACACAAAATATAAAACAAACAAATATACGGAAAGCCAAACTTTTTCCGCGGGAAAATTTTCCAATATGGTCCGAGACTTTAATCTGCATCATTATGATATTCGGTTAACCCCAACAAACTACAGATCACCCCTACTTAAAATTTCTGTAAGAATGAAAGATTCTTCCATAAAACCCCCAAATTTGTCATAAAATTACAATGTTCTCCAGTATAAGCTTCAGTTTGTTAAAAGTGGCAAAATTTTCCAATTCCGATGGATAGTCCATACAACAAATAATCAAAGCCAATTCTGTTAATAACCCCAACATGCTATCTAATTTTGCTCTGGAAAGGCATATCACTTAATAAAAAACCCAATTTTTTCCTTATAATCTTACCAAAAAAACAAATTTTCTTTCATTAAATTCCAAAATTTCTCCAATAAAATAAGCTCCTAATTGTCAAACCTTCGTTCAGAAAAGAGAAAAACTTTTTGAGCGAGCTAATAGTCTCGTCTTAAAGCCTTATAGTACGTAGGCCTAGTACGATTAAATATGTAACCCAAAAAGAATTCAGCTGTCGTCTGTACAAAGTTTTTTATTTTGCCCATATGAAAGACAGATTCTTCAATAAGCACCCCAACTTTTTAATGATCTTTACAAAAGCCAAATTTCTGTAAAAAAAAGTTAAAAAAAACTTTTTCTTCAAAATAAACTCCACATTTTAAGTATTTCTTTAAAAGAAATTTAAAATTTAAAAAACGAAACTTACTGCCATTGTGCTTGGTGTCCAGCATAAGCAATAACATAGAAGACAAGCCAGCAGTGAGCCACAACTAGAAAAAAGTCCGAAACCGGCTCGACTTGAACCAGTTCCACATTGCAGGGGCGAGATTGAAGTCAAACGCGGGAGATCTGTCCAGCGACCATGCCCGAGGAACCATCTAAGCGTTAGATGAGCGCCACCACTTATTCGTGTAGCGCCGTGCACAAGCAGAGAAAATATTGAAAAACACAACCGGCCAGAGCCGGAAACAGTGGCGTAGTTGGAGTTTTTCATGGGACGGGTAAAAGTACCCCAAAAGTTTCGGGGAAATTTTCTGATTTCTATAAGTGTGAGTATAATTACAATTACAATAATTATAATAATTTCAATAGCGAACAAAATTTAAAGCGCCCTAAGCGCGCCGAATATTTTGCACTTTAAAACAAATGTTTGAAGTGTAGAGCTTGTATCGCCTTTCGGGAAATTGTTTGCACTGCTGTAAAAACAGGCACAAGAATAATAATTTTTATAGTTATCATTTTGTGAATGAGATGGAGTCTCGATGCACGTTTACGTATGATTATCAGCAGACGCCTAGCCAGGGGTCAAAAATAGCATGACCTAAATTTAAACAATTACACTAATATTTAAAAATACAAATAGCAACCATAGGCATAGAGGGTCCAATCTTGAAACTTTCCGATTTTTTGACAGGCGAAATTCCTTGCATCGTTAATCATATTAAGTATAGGCCCAGTGATGGCGCCAGGATTTCCCCGACGGGGACTTAGATCCCCGAGAGGGGCAGCATTTCGAAGCCCATACAAAGGCGATTAGTTTCTCGGGTGGGGCGTGACGGGCCCAATCTGAGTCACCGAAATTGTGGGCTTTCATTTTAACAAATACTTAAAATTTAGAAGCTTGTTTAGATTTTATTGAAGAAATTTGGCTTTTTGTAAAGACCATTTAAATTGGGTGTCAATATTTGCCCAGTCAAATGCAGATGTGTCCCTAACTTTCGATCATTGGGTTGGGGAGGGGAGTGTGGCAGTGTGCGGGAACATCTCCCCGATCCAAAACAATGAATTCTACTAAGCGCGGTGAAACGAAAATATTTGGGGATTCATGGGAGGAAGACTGTCTAAGCGGGGCGCCACTATCAGTTGGGGCGGAGGTGCGAGGACATTTTTTACCTCAAAAACACTTTAGATGATTGGAAAGGCTCTTTCCGAGCGTTCTAAGCTATACCCAGCCTCAAAATATGGATCTTATGTCTGCAATATCTCAATTAAGGAAAAGATCAGAAATAGAAAATGGTAATACATATCAGATGCGTTGAGATGATACAAAATCATAATGAATTATACATCCTCTTCAAGTGCAATGCTTTCATATCCACCTTCTATATTTATGATACATTTGTCATGCACTCCGTCTATTTATTTCTATTACTAATTATATATCCCCCGTCATACTATTTGTTCCCAACCCCATCCCCTCTCCTGTGGTTCCAAGCAACCACCAAGCTATAGCTGTTTTTCCATCTACCTGTGTCAATCTCTGCTACATTTCTCCGCACATGTCCGCTACCCAAACTTTGTATCTCCGAATTCAATGCGCCAACATCCCTCTTTGAGGTACTTTTCACTCACTCCAAGTCATCCTCCCCACAAAAGAGGCCGGGCGCGCAGCCAGGATTGCTCTATGGGGGTGGGCGGAGTAGGGGTTGGTGTCACGGGGGGTTGGGGCACGACATGAGGGACAAGTCTTAGAATAGGGAGAAAAACCGCTATTTTTGGGTGTTTTTGAATTGCAAGGCTGGGTCATGGGGGAGGGGTTTGACCTCCCCCCCCCCGTGGCTACGCCACTAAAAAAGTGACGCATTACACAAAACTATAAATTGAGAGCCGAGTCGAGTCCCCCTCCCAAGCCACTCGCCCACCGGTTTGATCACCATTGGAATCTACAGCCCTCATAATAGATTACATATGTAAATTGTACGAAAAGGACTTTTTCACTTTAGGGCAGTAAAAAAAAAGATGAAAAACCATATCATGAAAGACATACTTTTTTGTATTTTTTTCTGACAAAATAAATTTCTGAGATTTTTCCCTACAGGCCGTAAACTTTCACGGCAAACGTAGCTTTGAAAATTTCTGGGGTGTGTACCGCCGCGAAAACCCGGTAGTGAAGCCCCTGTTCTGCAAAAGAAAGAAGTTACATGGGCGACCGAAATTCGTTTTTGATCACGCAATTTAGTTAGGTCCCTGAACTAGGCTCACAGACGAAACTGGAAAATTGCCCGAAAACTTTTTACCGTTTAGTCAACAAAGATTTGAACATAAAAAATTATGTTTGGAGAAACTTTGGAATTTAATGAAAGAAAACGTGGTCTTTTGAAAAAGTGGAACTAAAAAATGGGGTTTTTATTTATAAATCTGCCTTCCAAGAACAAGGTTAAGTAGATTGAAGTATAGCTGTCATGGATGTCCTTGTACAGACGGACGGAGTATCCGCACCGAAGTTCCCATTTTTCTCCATTTTTAACAATTATATTAATGTTTAAAGCTTATGTTTTAGGAAAAATTGAAATCAATGCGGTCGTCGGGCGACTTGTAGATTGCCATGGGGTTGCTGAATAGCATCATGCAGATTAATGCCCTTTGTCGAGTATTGGAAAATTTTCCAATAAAGCTTTGCTTCCTCAGTCTAAACAGATATTTGAAACTTATACACCGGAGGAATTTTATGTCAGAGATTTGAAAACAGTATGTTAAGTTGAAGCGGAGAATTGCAAAATTTGGAAGTCTTCATTGAAAATCAATTTGCCCCTTATCCAAAAACAAGACTGATGTGGTTGAAGTATCATATGTCGTACGGGGAAATTGGAAATGTCTGAAAATATTGGATTTTTGTGACGAAATTTGGAATTTTGAGAATTAACTTGAAGATTATGGTCTTCAGGTAAGCACAATGAAGATCGTCGCGGGGTGGGGCAAAGAGACAGAAGTTTATCGGGCTTACATCTTTTATCGTATGGATGAAGGCTCCCCGACGAAACTGGATCTTCTCCCCGGCGGGAGGCCATGGCCTTCGCCCCCCCCCCTCCGCTTGCGCAACCCTTGTATAGGCCTAAGCTGCGTTATGCGCATTGCGCAATAAAGGACAAATCATGCTGCATGTACAGTTAGTAGCTGGAGAAGGCATGCTTTGATTGCACACACGCGCAAAATGTGTTTGTTCACAGTAAAACATTTTTGTGTCAAATCTGTTCCCTTTTTTTAAGAGGACATTTTTTTTTTTTTGGGGGGGGGGGGTAGTCAACAAGTATCCAGGGGCCATATATCTTTCGTTACTGCAGTATAGCGATACAATAATGGCCCTTTAAATTTTCTGTAGAAAAACACTCGATTTGAACTCTGCTTTATTTTGTGTACGTATGTGAATACATATGGCAGATGTTTGTGGGCGTTCCTTGAAAAATATCACCGGAAGTGCAAAACATTATATTATACCGATGAAAAGATGAATGGAAAATTGAGATGAAATTCACAAAGATCAAGTCATCCTTTAATATTCACCAGTTAATCAGAGATACGTCCATTGTAAAAAGTCGAAAATACTCCTTGTTAATACTTGAAAGGTTTTTACTTCTTATTTGAGCGCATGAAAATCAAAAAGAAAAATCGCTGAAGATGGTAAAAAGAGAGAAACTTTAGGTGATAGCATTAATTCTCTTACGCATGCGCATAACTTCCAATTAGCTCTCAGAACCTCCTCTAAAGACAGGCACGGACTAAAAAGTTACGCAAGGAATACTCGGATTTTCTTCTTATTTGGATTTTGCCAGGTAACTTAAGGTTCAGCATTGCACGGAAATTCTCTTTTAAAAGGTTATTCTGTAAGTAGCAAGAGTTGTTATGATTATAATGACTGTTTTATACCTACGAATTGTTTTGACAGCTGATCCAAATGCTGATCTCAGTGACACGTATTGGCCTAGTCGCATGCACTGTTGAAGTATGCATACCCTACACAATTAGTTACATATGTTACAGGAATTGGTGATGTGGATACGAAAATTGCCCCAAAATTGTCGATTTGGTAATTATATAGTCATAAGTGATATCATATCTATTTGCCGGCCCGATTTTCACTGTTAGATACGTCTCACTTGTTATCTGGAAGCATAAATTATCAACGATAGCAGACAGCCTAAGTCCTGTGTTCAGTGTGCATTGATAGCCCTTTATGCCGTTTCAGCATATTTTTCTATCATACTAGCAGACATACGAAGCATTATTCTGTGTGTTGAATTTGCACACTGTACTGTAATGTAAGGCTAGCCTAGGCCGAGTTTGGTACAGTATGTGCTAGGGGTTGCCCTCTGCAACCTGTCGGCGGGTTAGTGCTATTCTACCACTGGGCCATGATTATATTTGAAACGTTGTTAATATCTGTGGGTCCTTTGGATAGTTGGGATACTTTGAAATATATCATACTAGAATGAAATCTTTCACATGGGATTAGGAAATGTGTAGGTTGATCAAACATATGGCAGTAATTACAACATATGTTTTGGTATGATTATCACTAGCCTATTGTAAAGATAAATCATCTGTTTCTTCCCCCCAAAATATTGTTGGCACATTTGTTGATAGTTTAGGTGTTTGAATCCCACATGGGAGTTTGGGTTTCATTTTTCCAACAGATACTATTAATTCTGACACTAAAGAACAATGTGAATTAGATGAGCAAATTTATCAGTGAATTACATTGTTTCAGCCATTGTTGTGGTTGACAATAGGAAAACAGCAAAACCACACTGTATTACAAATTAATGATGGTCATCAGAAAGTTATCAAAAAGTCACATCTGTTTACTTGTTGTAGTACAAATGTGGCATTTGTACATAGTGAACTTTTCAACTTATAAGTTTGATAGAATTTGGTCTTATGTGAGACCTTGAGTTTGCTCTGGACATCTTAACAACTCACTAGAGAGCAGGGGGCCGTTCCACAAAGAGTTACGCACAATCTTAAGTTTGATTCAGCATACTTCAGCCAACAGTAAATCAAACTTAAGATGGTGCGTAACTTTTGGTGGAACAGGCCCCAGAAGTATACAAGATACTGACTTGATCATATAATTTACTTTCATAAGTGAAAAATAATGGTAAATATCTCTCTACAAATTACTGTAAGCCTCCATTATTAAAATTCTCAAATAATAGGCTATTGGACAACCTTTCAACCCAAATTGTCATTGAAAAATGAGATAGGCCTAGCTTGCATGTACCATTTTGTTTGTTTGTTTGTTTTTTGTATTTGACTTTTTTTTCAGCAAATTGAAACATGGACATTGGACCTAAGTTTTAAGTGTATGGTGAAAAATATTCAGATTAGTATGATTGATCCTAGCGGTATCGTGGACAATGATCATTTTATTTGCCCTGTATGCTTAGAATACTTTAATGATAATCTGTAAAAAATATGGATTTAATCTGTTGAAGTTTTATGCCTCGACCAAAACCTTCCCCACAGCCTTTTACTACTGTAGTTTAAGGTTACACAATTGTTTTCCCTGTTAATTCTGTTCTCATCTTCCTGTAAAATCTGGAAACTGGGCTTTAGGTAATTGGAAACTAGCAGGCTTCAATAAATTCGTTTTTCATTACTTGCCCATCAGGCTAGGGATTCCCAAAGTCTACTTGTCCGCATTAATATGCACTGAGTCTATATATCTAGTTATTTAGTACTAGCCAATGAATTCCTATGTGAAGAAGACTTCTGTGCTGCTTGCCTGGTGGGCTACAATACTGAGCAGTTCATTTGTCTGAGTTATTTTTTACTTGTCCCGGACTGTCGGGCGGGGGATTTGTCCAAGCCTGAAACTAGGCTGTAAAACTCAATCTAACTAACTAACTGTAAATCTGGAACATCATGCACAATATCAGTGAGTGCCATAAAGTTGTCAAATGGTGTGAAGATGGAAGTCAAACCCTAGACAGATATCAAGGGTGAATGTGATACTGATAGTTGGACTTATAAAACAAAAAATATGAAGGAATTATTTCCCATGTTGCAACCTGATAGCAACAGGCACTGTAAGGAAAAGGTCATGCTATTTGGGTTAATACATAGGATAGGGATGATTGTGTACATTATTTAAAGGCTCAATTCTCTCACCCCAAACAGTACCAGTTCTCCTAACCTTCTTACTGAAGCCCCTCCCACAATTGTCTGAAATTCAGCCTCATCCAGACACAATCTCAGTTTATTGCTTCAGGGTGAGTATAGAAAAACTCAATTGATATAATCAAAACACTCTCTGTACCGTTCATGCTGTGTAATATAAGTTTTGGCCCTCTGAATTGTTTGAATTAGCTGTCAATGAAAGAGCTGAGCCAATTGAGAATTTGGATACCTGGGTACCAAAATTGTAGTTTGGAGTGAGAGGTTTGGCCCTTTAACTTAAAATTTATACTGTAAACTATGTGCAATGCTTGAAAATAGGCTGCAGCCACAAAATTCTTTGTGGTTCACACAACCCATCATGAAAGAAAACAAAGCTTGTGATATTTTTGGGCTCACTGAAGCTATAAATTCATTGTACTCTTGAACAAAAGCCACTTCCAGTCAATTGATGTAAATAGTGTGGGAACAAAATGCCATACATGTACAGGACCAGATGGCCATCCACTGTTAAGAACTGGTTCTGAGTTGGGGGAATATTGTAATGTTATACTTTAGTAACATTGTAGGGTTATCGAAGTGGTCAAATTTAAAAACAGAGGTGCAGAATTTCAGATTTAACATCTTGTAGTCAAAGTTGCAAAATTGTTTTTTCCACCAAAGGGTTGCTGTGATTTCTTCCAGTGTGCAGACTTGATAGTACGTATTTTACTGGTACACCTGTTACAGCTACACAGTACACAGTAATCCTAGAAGACAAAAGCTTGCAAAACCAAAACAGATCCCTGTATACAGAGCACATAATATGGACAATGTCTTAAGTTTGATTGACCCATGTTTAACACATAGCATTTACAGTTCTTTGTACTAAGCTTGGCTCCAGGAACTTGAAAACGGAGAAGGGGCGAGATGGGGGGGGGGGGGAGGGGGGAGTGGGAAACATGATCCCTTAAATAGAAAGTTGTCAGCCTAACTTTTTAAGGTTGTTACTGAACTGCAATAACAAGACTAGTGTCAGCTGTAACAACCTTGCCATTTAATTTTAAAGTGATATAGGAATAATTAGTCTTATTCTGTTGTTTTAACCTTAAGTTATTGTGTCAATGTTTTGTGACTGAGAGATGCATGAAGCATGGGACATACATGGAATTTGAGGGGCACAGAATATGTGGCACACACAGAATACTGTATGTCGGTGGAAGAAAAGTCCATGGTAGCGAGAAGTTCTACAGTATGAAGAAAGTCATGTTGAAGCAGTGTCACTTACAGTAGTTCTTTCATATAGTGGAGCGTGATCATGATATTTAAATTTTTACTGTGTATAGTATGTTCCTGCCAATACCAATCCAGTAGCCTTTAATACTGTGTCAATACCAAAATCTCATGGGGAGAGCAGGTGCATATGCTTTGAAGTGCAGTAACAACATTCGAGTTATCATAAATCTCTTTGAGTTTTTTCTTGCAAAATGAGGTGCAAAACCAGATTTCATTTACTGTGTGGCAACTGTCATTTCCAACCACCCATCATTGTTTCCATTAAGGGGGCTAAGGGGGATTTTTCTCCCCTTTTCTGTGGTTAAGGGAAAAACCCCCGTTACAGTACACTTCTGTAATATAAAGAAAATGTCTGGAAATCACCTTTCCCTCTTGAATGAAACTCTGATTAAAGGAACATCTAGACATGTTTAAGATGTCAGTACTCATTAGTACTGAGCTGAAGTTTACAATATTTCCAGAGTGGGACTGTACCTTGTAAAGTACTCAATACTGTGTGGTATGTGAAAGCATCTGGCAATTCATTCCAACTCAACAGGTACCAAGTGCAGTTTGCTGTACAGGTTGTAGAAAGGGAAATGTGTCATATATTACAAGGATTAGCTGATTGCTTTATCATATCATGGGAAACTTTGAAGGGATGAACTAAGTTGGGAAGTAGCAGTGTGATGGGAAATTGCAGGATATCCTTGACTTTATGGTTTGGCTGGGATCTTAGTTTTGTAAAAGTTTACAGGGCACACAGGAATACTCAGTGAAGGTGGTACAAACTCATGGCATATTTCCATTGTAAAACATATTAAAAATTATTTTCAGCAAGGGTTGAATGCAAAGCTTTGCATTAATTATTTGTTTGCTAACCATTGAACAGGGCCTTTTTGGTCTTTACAGTATGAAGGTAACACAGTTTGTACATTCAATCACATTAACTGAAATTTTGTTTCCCACACTTGAACTTTGGAAATTTTAAACACAATCATGAGAGTGATTTTAAATGAAAAGCCTTTAGAAGTGATTTTCATAAATTTTTGAATAATAGGGTTGAACTTGACAATGCACTGCAGCAACAGGTCCTCAAAGTTCTGTTTTGAAAGGGGGTTTGGAGTGCATTGGGACTGGGGATAAGGAATGGGGTGAATATTTCAAAACTAGTCTTGTGGTCATGTCATGAGAGTGAAATTGTTAGTTGCAATGTCAGGCCTTTAGTCTTAGATTTTCCGAGTGTGCTGCAAATCACTCTCCTCATGAAAATTTCACAGTTTGGTTGGTAAGCACTGTTTAATGGAATTGGAAAGATTTAATGTGTTAGAAGCCCTTCGTCAAATGATGCCAGCTTTGACACATTACTACTAGGTATTTCTCTAATAGTACAGTGCAATTTGCCTTTATTGCAATTTGCTGTGAGATGGCTGCAAAAAAAAAAAAAAAAAAAAAAAATTCCACAGAGCCCTGTTGCTTATATTTTATATCTAGTGTTAAATAATATTGCGCTTTTAGTTGTTCCATTTTTGAAAGTACATTTCTGGCTCCAGAACAGCTTTATAATCGGTTCCAATTTTGAACATGCTGGTTGGCTGAGCTCAAGTTGTTTACAAAATTATGGTAGGTTGAAGTTGACTTCATGTGTATGTGAAGTATGCAATGCTGTGATTTATTACAAGTGCATGTTTGTTTTTACAAATATCAACATTGTACTGTAAGGTTACACCCAGGATGGATAGGCCTAATGCACACTTTAAAACTTGTGTAATTCTGTTGGGTGTATTTAATTTAATTTTTCCCATCAAGCAAGTAAAGTTCAGGCCTTGAATTTTATATTTTCAGGTGTGCTACAAATGACACTCCTCAGAAAATTAAGGAGTGTGGTAGGTGTGCTGTTTTATTCAACTGAAATAGATTTATATGATTCCCATCTAGGTGTGCAAAAAATCCTCACAGGGATTTGAGGCTAGTGATGGGTGTGTGATTGTACTTGCACACATCAAAATTCAAGGAGTGAAAATTTGTACCAAGTTAAACTTACAAATTTTCCCTGTAATGGGCATCTGAGATTGCTGATGCGTTCAACCATTCAAACTGAGCTGTAAAAATTTCATCTACTGTAAGTTCTAACTTCACCCATGAATATTAGTGTTCTCACAGGTACTGTCAATGTACTCAGTTAACCCTCACATTCACTCATATTTAGAGAGTGGAGGTATGTGTGGGTGGACACTGGTTTCCCACAATGTTCCCTATACTTTCATACATGAAAAATTGAAATGACCCCCAAAATACCAAAATTTCCCCCCAGATGCTCAAATTACTCGAGAAGGAGTCTCCCAGCTTCCCAACTTCGTCCACCCATGGTTTGAGGCACAGATGTGGCCCACTATTTTGGATCTAGCAACCTCAAAAACAGGAAGGAGCCACCACCAAACAAGTGGGCTTACATTGACTGATCCTTAGTAACGTTCAAGGTGCTGAAAAGCCATCAGAGAAGCTTAGCGACCTTCAAAAATTTGATTGAACACAACACAGAACAGAAAAATATCACTATAGAGCCCCCATTGTGTTAGCATACTGTAGTTGTACTGTTGCCCATCTAGGACTTTTGGGGAGTGATTTTTCCCTGTCATGTGACAAATGCTCTTTTGGTAATTAGAAGTAATGCCAACCCTGAAATCTGTTAGCAACAATACCAATTGGCTAGCCTAGCCTAATACACATTCTTAAACAGAATCAGAATGTGGGTTCTCATGGGTTGTCATGGTGATAAAATAATCTTGCAGATGGTTTCCAATGATTTAGTAAATTCCGTTATTGGTACTTAATAGAAAATTTTTAAAAGTGACCCATTTCAATGAAGGTGGAGTCATTTCTTGGCTCCTGGCCAAGGGTCACAACTGTTTAGAGTTGAATAAGGTGCCCAAACCCAGTGAACTATGTGATAATGGGTTATACACTCCATGCATGTGTCAGACATAATTACCCTTCAGCCAGGGCAGTTCCTGCAATTTTCTGTACCCCACCTTCTACAACAAATTCTGTAAAATTTTGTAAAGGAAAGAACTGACAACACACATGCATAGAAAATGTAAAAATTTATTTCATTGCTAACCTGAACCCCCCACCTGAAATTATTTCCTTCAAGGTTATGCCTGCGTGAATGATACAGAGCTCCAAGCTACTCCAACAAGCATCTATTAGTAACCTCTACAACGAGAATGACATCATAAAATTTTTTAAAAAAAGGTTACAGTGCCTGCTTTATGGGTAATCTAATCTGCTTACTCAATGATTTCCTTCCTGTTAGGGTCAATTTTCTATTGAATGTTAATTCTGTTTAACTTACAGTCTTTGTACTCATATTTGACTAGGTTGCCGTACTCATTGTGTTTACTGTTAGTACAATCAGAATTTTGAGAACCTTTACATTTTATACTACCCTCATAATTTCTTAGGAGATATAAAATATCATGATTTTACCAAGTACTGTACTTTATAACAGAATATATATACTGTACCACATCATAAACTTTTGAAAGTTAAAGGGGGAGTCTTGTGACTTGCATGTACAGTACAGGTAAATCAGGCCTCGATTTTCAGAAAAGGTTATGGTTGTTCTTTGGACAACCATTTCACTACTTTTAGTTGTCCACAAGTAAATTTGGTTGCCCAAAACATTTTGCCCTAATTTATAAAACAATAATTTGTGTTTATGTTTAGTATTATTGGTCTGGTAGGTTGAAAAGACGTGATGATTGTGAGACAAACACACTCGAAGTCAGACATATTGTATGTTAGAAAAAGAGTGCACTTCTTCAATCCAAGAGAAAATTAGTTGCCTATCTAACTTTAGATGTTGGCTGTCTACTTGGAATTTTAGTCGTCCAGAACAATGGGACAACCACGAAAATCAAGCCCTGTAAATGGTTACAAAATTTACTCTCAAAGGAAATTGTATTCTAAGCTGCCATGCCAACAGCAGAGGTTGAACTGATTTATACTCAGGGTTTCCGTCAGAGGGGGGAAAGGGGGGGGGGGATTTGTCCCCCCCTCTCCAGAAGAAGGTGGGTAAAATTCCCCCTGTTCATGAATTTCCATAAAAATTGTCAATATCTTGGTTTCTTACTTAAAATGATAACACTTCTGCAGCTATGTTTGAACTTACACAAATAAATGGCCTTTAAAACCTTCAAATTGCACCTTACAGGGCCTTGAAGAAAGCTTTTGTCCCCCTGAACCCACTCATAACTTTATCCTAGGACAGCATCACTTTGGACTGGGGCATTAATAAATCCCCCCTTTTTTGTGTTTCTGGCGGAATCCGTGATATTGCATTGCTAGTTTGATTTACTTCATTGGAGTTTCATGTCTCAGTGTAGGCTGAGTGTGGTGAACCTTCTGGTTTCAACGTGAAGTTAAAGCAAAAATCAAATTTTACATGTGTGATAGAGGAACCAAATATGCACAGTATGGGAAACTTACATTCAAATTAGACATGTATTTCTTGAGATATCAGTAATGTTACTAGATTTGTGTTCCATATCTTGAAAGCCACACATTGGATTTTCAATGTAAATTTAACCAAATTTAATACTAAGAATCTAGGCTATGTACCCCTCTAACATCAAAACTTGATGTGAACCTTAGCCCTTGTTGTTTTTGCTGTTGTTGCCATTGTTTATATTTCATGGGCAAAGGTATAAACAGACTAGCAGTTGACTCAAATTCACTGGAAACTTCTCCAGAATCTTTGGCTACCCTCAGATTGTCTTCACTTGCTGCAAGTTGTTAAAAGTGCAAAGGTGACCTAGGGCATTATTTGCTGGAAATTAAATCACAAAAAGTAGGTTTTGACAGGTAACCACTTCTTACAGTACATATAGCAAGGCTACTTGTAAAACTTGCTAGTATTGTTTTTGAACCAGTATATACTTTGTAAAATTGCCAGGATTTTTATTCAGTGATCTCATAGCCTCTTTTCCAATCCTAACCCTCCTCTCCCCCCCCCCCCCCAAAAAAAAAAATATAGGGAAAAGAATTGGACAATGATGTAGTTACAGTAGTTACTACATATAGGTAGGGTTTTAAAATGGCACTGCTACAGGAATGTGTCCTAGGCCAAAGTAAAAAATGTTAGTTCAAATGCATTTCTAGTTCCAATGGGCCTCAAATATGGTGCAGACACTGTAGGTTTTAGTCAACTCCTTCAGTCACTATTGGACAGGTTGGAAATTATAGGCCTACTGTACTGTGAACATATTTTACATATGGCTCATGAAATCTAGGGGCCAAATGACTTGAAATGAGAAATAAATGGTCCCAAAAATATATACAAGGGACTGATTATCAAGACATGACCAGATTTTTCTACACTTTTGTAGACATTACATTAATGTGCATGCATGACGGGTATACTTCCATGATGGAGAAAGTTTACACTTTTAAGTTTTGTCAGAATTTTCTTTGAAAGTTTTACTGTACAATGTGATTGCCATAGATGCAAGCTGTGCAGTGCATGGAGAGGTTTATGTAGAGAAACAAAATAAGACCTGCTTTATTAAGCAGCCAGCCGGGCCCCTTTCCTGCCAAAGCTGCAGTCCTGAACAAATTTTTAGAAGATCAAGCTCACTGGCCCAGTTGTTTTGAGCTGGGTGAGGGGGGAGGGGAATCAATGCCTAACCTTATTTGACACTGCTAACAACATTGCCTGACGTCCACTTGGGGTCGAAGGGTGGGGCGTGTCTTAGAGAATTTTTGAAATAATACATAAATTGATTGGTATTTATTCTTAGAAATTTACTGGAGTACGACCAATAAACTTGCACAGGTGTTTAATTTTTAAATCTGTTCTGTGTTTTATAAAGATATTAGACAGGAACAAATTCCATAATGCCTATTTAATATTGTCATCTGCCACATGGAGGAGAAGGTTACACACAGATAAATTACGATACCTACTTGGCAACTGGTGTATGTATTAATCATTTTGGAGTGGGTAGATTTGCCCTTTAGGAACAACTTCATTGGACCAAAGTCTATGTCCTGGTCATTGTTTGACATTTGAAAAACTACCGTTTGGTAGATCAATGGGAATCATGTGGTTCCTCAAACAAGCATTTTCTTTTGAAATTTGGCTCAGCAGCAAACCACAAAGGAAGCTGTGTTCATGTGTGTACCAGGTATTGATGGGTAATTTGCAGGGGTCAGCCAGAAACACAAAAAAGGGGGTGGGAGAATTAATTATGACTAAACTAAAAACCCAAGTCCAAATTAATGCTGTTCTACAGTAGGCTGAAGTTACAAGTAGGGTCAGGAGGACAAAAACTAGCTTCAAGTCCCATATAAGGTGCAATTTGAAGAATTTTAAAGGCCATTTATTT
This sequence comes from Holothuria scabra, assembly GCA_037179385.1. Lineage (NCBI taxonomy): Eukaryota > Metazoa > Echinodermata > Holothuroidea > Aspidochirotida > Holothuriidae > Holothuria > Holothuria scabra. The sequence goes on from CM074190.1 coordinate 44,974,114, forward strand.
CAGAAGTTGCTAATTTGCCTTCTTTTTAGAAAGAAGCCAAGATATTGACAATTTTTTATTTGTATGGAAATGAAAGGGGGGGGGGGAGAGGAGGGATTTTACCCACCTTCTTTTGGGAACCTTTGCCAGAAACACTGGTTGGTTGGGTTTTCCAAGTTGAAGGTCTTTAGCCAGGAATTAGATTTGGGGAATCTTTTACCAATATATATGGCAAACTTGTACAATCTGTATTTCACTGACCTGACAGCTGCCAGTGATGTAAGCAGCAAGTAAATGTACTTAGATGAAATATTTGCTAGACTTTTCTTTGCACCTTGCCAGTCAGCCACAATTGGAAAGAAGGCCATAGCCAGAGTTGGTTAGAAACTGGGCTGTAAAACTCAATCTAACCTAACCAGCACCCATGTGTGGAAAAAGTTGGGAAGCTGTGAGGCTCCTTCCCTGGAAATTTTGCCATCTGGAAGGAAATTTTGGCAATTGGAGGGAAATTTCCCTTTTTTGTACACATGTAGGAAATGGGGGGAATTGTGGGAAATCTAACTCCCTTCCAGGGAAATACTTTCACTCCCTTCCTAGGAAATAAACATTTTTTCCAGCCCTGCCAGCACCATAGCAATTAATTTTATGGAACTTTCCATCTAGGCTGTTCTTTATAATTTTCTGTCTACATTACATTTTGGCAGTCCCAAAAAGGGTGATTTATATTACTGGCTAAAGGTCTACTACCACCTCCAAATATTGTTGGTTGGAAAAGTCGGTCTTCCACAGCATTATGAGTGAATCACAAGTTAACAGTATTGAGATTGCAGTCCATTTTTGTCAGTTTTAGTTTAATTTCTGTTTGGAAAAATCCGGAAATTTACCAACCTACAGGTATAAATTATTTGTTGATTATGGGACTACAAATGAAGTTATATGATTTTATATGTACACATCAACAGACATTGGTCATTGGATTTGGATAAAAGCCACGACATTAGTTGGATTTGGAACAAATACTGCATCATGAGGCAAATTACTACCAGTTTTTCGGTATTGTGTGACCATCACTAAAACTGTCTGATTGAAATACTGTTGGTTTGATCCAGAAAAAAATTGAATTAGATGTTGGGTTGAAAAAGAGAAATTCATAAAATGTGAGGGGATAAATTTCATACAATTTTGAGGACATTATAAACCTTGTTTTGTACAGGTCTACTGTACAGCAGTTCTCAACAAGTTGTGAAAAAATTTAAAGCCCTTCTTGAGAAAAAACTTTTTCCGTCCACTTCTAGTAAATGTTTGTTTTGGTAAGCATGGTCCTTGCTCTTGAATCCTTTTTATGTAAGAATATGAACAGTTCAATAAAACACATTAGGCACACAGTCTGTCCCCTGCTACGGTATGAAATTGGGTGCTAGACACTCCTTCCCTTGCATGAATAAAACCTAGCCAACAAGAAGGAATAGAGTGGAGATTAAAAATCTTCGAATTCTTGTGGTAGACATCAGACACAGGGTCCCTGGTATTTCTTTGAAGGCAGCTCAGAAATAATATTCAGATGAAAGTCCTGGTCTAGGATACTCATTGTCAATGCTTGGTCATACTTCATTATTAATGGAAGAAGGTAAATGTCTCTGAAGGGAGCAAACGTGCTTTGGTTTGGTCTCTTTGGGACTTAGATTTTTGTTTGGTTTTGGTCGGGTGTAAGTAGTGTATACACTGTATACTGTATGCACTGCAATACTGTCCCATTCCTCTCTAGGAAAGAACCATTGGGCAAACCAAACAAGACTCCAAAAGGAGTTCTGCTTCTCAAGAAAGCTATGTCCAGTAGAGGACAACACTTAAAGGGCCAAACCTCTCACCCCAAACTACAATTGTGGTACCCGGGTACCTAAATTCTCAATTGGCTCACCTCTTTGATTGACAGCAAATTCAAACAATGCAGAGTGCCAAAGCTTATATTACACAGAATGAACGGTACTGAGAGTGTTTTGTTTATATAAATTGAGTTTTTCTATACTCACCCTGAAGCAATAAACTGAGATTGTGTCTGGATGAGGATGAATTTCAGACAATTGTGGGAGGGGCTTCAGTAAGTAGGTTAGGAGAATTGGTACTGTTTGGGGTGAGAGAACTGGGCCTTTAACTGACCAACCTCACAGACCTCAGACCATTTACATTAGTGGTCTGTCATATAGCTCCATCATTAACAGTTGGATTAAAAGAAAGGATTCAACAAATGATCCTAGCCAAAAGATACTGTGAATATGGCAAGTATTGTTGGTGGTGGTGGTGGGGTGGGGTGAACAATTTTTGCTCGTGAGGTGGACAAGGTGCAAAATATAGGCTAACTGTATTGTTTCAATGAAATACTTGAATTCTAAGGGATGGAAAGTACGTGTTTCATTAGCTTTGCAAACATTTTTAAATTTTTGTCTGGGTGGCCAAGATTTTAGTGCTGGCTCTGATGCACGTCCTTCATATTTTTCTGGGCAGCGCACCCAGAAAAAACAGCTAGTAGAGAACACTGATTTTGGAATGTTATGGAAAATCAAGCAGGTGATAGATATGGCACCCATAATTTGTCTCTATGGGTGCCGTTACACTTGATCCGGATCTGATCGCCTATGCAGGGTCTGATCCACTGCTCAAGATCAAATTTGTAGTGTAAATGCAGATCAGATCTGGATCTGATCGCCCAATTTTGATCCTAGTAAGGGGGGAGGATCAGACCCTGCACAGGCGATCAAATCTGGTGTAAATGATGGCGGGATCAACGGTGACAGAAGGTACGATGTGCATGGTACATGTACAGGGTCTATTTTTTTGTTTACACTTTGGTGCACATGCACATGTGCCTGTATTTCGTAATTCATTTGGAGCGACTTCCGCTTAAGCACAGAGGAGGATCAGAGTACGAGACAAGTGTAAATGCACCAGGATCAAGCCATACACGTAATTCGATACGCTGATAACATTGTGCGATCAGCTCCGGATCAAGTGTAAAAGCACCTTTTGACCAGTGAATTTACCCAGCTTGTATTTGTGTGATAAATGTTGCACTACACCAAAAGGAATTTCGTCTCATGTAAAATTTGACAGCAATTTCTGAGATGTACTTGGTATGAACTTTGCAAGAATCAGTTAATTTAAGGCCTGATCCTCCTACCCCAAACAGTGGCCTCCTATCTTCTAACATTTTCCACTTGTCTGCTTTGACCTCCTTCACATGTAGACTCCTAAAATTCTTTTGTAGACACAGTTAGGCCTAGCTGTGTTGAATGTACAGTATATTCACCTGCAGACTTTTCATACAGTACCTGTTGCTGTTGCTCCGAGGGCTGTTTATATCTAGTAAGCAATGAGTCACTGGGCCCTACTTGAAGGATAAGCTTAGTAAACAAGCTACACAATTGATCAGGGTTCAGGGTATGTGTTCTGTTTCTTTGCATGTAGCATTTCTAAGGATAACTAGGAAACAGATGAAAGAAAAGTATTTGTTCTGTAATCTAGATTTTAAAGCACAGACTGTAATGTCATCAACTTTAAGCATAGGACATTTTGGTGGACACTGTTCTAAAAGTATACTGGTTCAAGTTTCAACCATCCTGTTCAAGCCCACAATTAGGCCTAGATTAATCCTGAGCTATATCAGTGTGCAATCAGTGAGTTCCCTGATCTGCTATCTTGAGATCAATAAGGTTATTAGGCTTTGTGGTTGTATTGCAGCAAAAGATCTTTGTTAACTGATAAACTTCATTGTGCCAAGCCTTAACCACCAAGGCATATGACTTAGTTGAAACATGGGAATAGGCCTTTTGTAATGTAATTTTAGCTAAAATCTCCTGTTGAAGTAAAGTCTAGTGGCAAGATGGAAAACCAAGGAGTTTATTCAGTCTTGTGGTCTGGTGAACAGTTAGGGAATTTTCCTTCCAATTGTGAAAATTTCCCTCCAGATGCCCAAATTTTCTGGGAAGGAGCCTCCCAGCTTCCCCACTTTTTCTACCCATGCCTGTATGTTGCATATATACACATAACCTATAACATTTCATACAACTTATGTACATACAACGTATACAACGTATGTACAGCAGGGTTTTCCCTGGGCCTTTTGAACGTCGCGCCCCGCGACGTTCAAGCTTCAAAATCAAGGAGGCCGTGACGTTCAAAAAACGGCCGCGATGTTCAAAATTGCTGCCAGCTAGCCTCCGTAATTTTTCTTCTTTCTAGCTGTCAACGTTTGCTTTTGTTGTTAATACAATTAACAACAACATCATTGACTTATTTGTAAAACTGCAACTAACTTTTTTAACTTCCATGTAAATACCACTGCATGCGAGTTGGAGCTCTTTATGTATATCCCATAGGGCCTACTACTGTACAAGTAACAACACAGTAGGCTCGTATCAGGAGACTGTTGTGCTCACTCCGGAGCGCAGTAGCTACGTGGCACAACACAACTTGCACGATCAAAACACAAACGCCTGTTTTTGCAGGTTAGAGGCGGGGCTAATGTCTCAGATTTGGAAAATTGTCAATGTCATTGTCATGTCATTGTATCTTTACTTCTTTAATCTAACATATTTCCTGTTACTTCGTTCTTAAAACTTATGCCACAATTCAGAAAATCGTAAAATGAAGTTGTGCGAACGTACACTGTAGTCTTAACCCCCAAGTAAATACTCCATTTCTGAACTGTTTTGCTCGACTATGTACAACAAAAGTTTGGGAAATTTGATGGTAGCACAAATGCAATGGGACTATTAGAATTCTATGCGAAGACGGTTGGTTTCTACACGTTATTCCTACACAGTAAAATTGCATTGACGATGTCGCGAGTATGATTGGCTGATTAAAAGCAATAATGAACCAATCACGATGTTTCTTACGTAGAGGTAACTTAAAATAAGTGCAATGGACCTTATGTGTATGATGTCATAGAACCCTTGTTTTCCCAACATGTTTCCATAAAAAATCGGTACGCACACAATCTGTGATTGCTTGCAGCCACATACTCCATTGCTCTTATAAATTCTGGCATTCACTGGATCTTTACCACCGATTATTTTGCAAACTGAAGAAGGGCCTAAAATATACTTGAAACTTGCCCTTACTTTCGTAAAATTCATCCTTTAGCTTGCCGCCAAAACGGGATGCATTGATAATCACAAAAGTAAAATTTTATCCCTGCCATGGAAGTTATCGTTTGATATTTTCTGCTATAACCCTGTAGTATAACATGCAATTAGATTTAGAATTGCATTTCAATGTATCTTCCTTGCTTTCTCGCGGAAAGCGCCGCGTACGTTGCTGTACAAACTGTTCTGCACAAAACACATTGTAAAGACTATCGAGCTGCAGTGTTTCGCCTTTTTTTCAAATCCCCAAGCTAAGCATCCTGTACATGTCTGTGTACGTTTTGTACACGTAGCTCCTAGAATCTGGTGCAAGTTGGGTGGCTGTTATCTTGCATAAATTAAGTCATTTCTAGCATTCCTTCCGTAATGTTATTTATAGTAGGACTTATGCAATGTTGTCATACGACGTCATTGCAAACGAAAACAGTGATGCACGTGGTCTCATGCAGCAGAATTCTTGGCCCATGCATGCAGTAGACTTTCGTGCGAGTCCGTTTTTTCCGCCAAACAAGACGTCATGTTTTGCTTGGTGACATCATATGCATACGATCCATTTCAAAATTTAAATTGGTCCCTGCATCGTGATTGGCTCAATTGCGTTGATTCTAGCCAGCCAATCACAACTCGCGCCTTAGCCTATGTGATTTAGTGTGTGAAAATACTCGGTCTCGAGACAAGTTTTCCCGTTGAGTTTGTGTTACGCACTTCCCATGCTTATTATATAGCTGACTAGCGAAGCAGGGCGAGCCCTGTGCCAAATTCACCATGAAACAGCACGTGGATTTTTTGGGGATGTGACTTACGTGCAGATTCAGATTGCAGATTCTTTTCAAACCAGACCTAAGTTTTGGACAAGAACTGCTTAAAATATACGGGGATATTAATATCCGAAAGGGACCATGAGATACGCTAATCGAGTGCAATTGTTTTGCTTCCCAGAACTGCTAAGATTATCATGAATGATTGCTCTCCATGGGCTTCGTTAAAGCAGGAGAGTAGCTATAGAACATTAACGCAACTACAACCCAGTAAAAGAATGCAAATGTTTCGACATGATTGGGGGATGAAAAATAGAACGAGCATGATGTTGGCCTGAGAACTACATTATTAAAGGACATGTGACATCGACTGCAAACAAATCTACTGTATTAACGGTTGATTTGTATCCCCACTTTTGAAGTGAAAATATTACGCCTACAAAAATGATATCCCGTTCGTGAAACGAGCGAAAATTGTCCCAATATTTTCTATCCTGAACTTGTAATATTGCAAGCCGGCCCAATTATTTTGGTGAGCAACGGGCGCAAAGTAACGGCCAACCGGGGGTAAAAATCATCCCCTGTCAGTGCTAAATAAAAGCCTTGCCGATGAACCAAAATCTTTGAAGCAGAAATTAAGTGATATAAAGCCAACGTGACGGCTTTCAGTGGATCAAAATTTGTACGAATGTGAGTTTCAGTGCTAATATTTTTGCGTCAACTTACAGAAATTGTGCTGACTAATTTGCCTTAAAAGTGTCACCATTTTGCGTCCACCGACTTGCATAAGTCACAAAATTTCCAAAAGGGGAGGGGGACACCCCCTCCCCTTATACCCCCCCCCGGCGATCCAACTATAGACGCAGCAGATGCGCGACGTTCAATTCTAAACCCAGGGAAAACCCTGTACAGTAGTCCATTGCTGTGGTTTGGCAGAGTTGTACATAGGCCTTTACTGTCAGATTGTACAGTATTAGTTCATTATGTCACTTATTTTGTACCGTGGTCTTTGTATTCATTGGTGGGATTTCAGGTTTACATGTACAGTAGGATGCTATAGGTGAATTTAACTATAATTGGGACTACACACAAATCACAGTTTAATTCACTTTCCTATTATATGTGTCAGATCTTTCCACAAAGGTGAAACTAAGTATGTTGAGTTGTATGCTACCAAAGGTAATTGTGGTGAATTGGGAGATTGTGTTGACTGAGCTGTGGTCTTTCAATGTTGTGGTCAGAGGCAATGTGGCTGCAATTGCTTGTTTCACCCTGGAATGGAAAACCTCAAATATTTGCTATAGCTTTTGAATGCAATCATTAAATAGTCCTTGCTTTGGGCCTTGGTTTGCCTTACATCTATTACGCATACAGATTCAACTACCTTAAAATTTAAACAGTATATGCCCAGGCTTACACTGTGGTAGAATACAGTACTTTTTGAACACATATTTGCAGCGAGTATCGCATTAATTCTCATTGGCCCAGACAGTTGCTTAAAATTGACCAAGGTTATTATGGCAAAGGGACGATGCAGTTAATCAGGTCCATGGCAACTTGAAACTTTCTAGGAAGGGGATGGAAAATACATGTTTCAGGAGGACTTTGCTCCTCTCAAACCCCCTTGGTTGTAAGATTGCAAAATACAAGCTGGCAAAAATAGGTGGTGCTGATAATCACTCTAAATAACTGTTAGACCTATAGGTAGGAGAGGCACCAGGCTTTTTTTGATGGTGGGGGTGGGGTGGGAGAGAGGACAAGCATGAGTTGATAGCTTAGACTTTTCTTCTTTTTCACTTTCTTTCCTTTTCCTTCTCTTTTTACATTTTCCTGCAAATATGGGGGCAGTTACTCCACCCCCCCCCCCCCCCCACCCGTCCCGATGCACCACTGTCTTCAGGAACTGTGTATCTAGACTTTCCTGGGAGCCTGTTTTATTTCAATATGTTTTTGTGCACCAATAAGTGCTATCCAGCTGGTTGAAGGAATCTCACTGGTGCCATCTCTGTTAGCTATCTCTCTCTCTCCTGAAATCAGTGACCTAGGAGAAGAGGCAGCTTTATTCTTTGTTGTCAGGTTATTAGGTGCTTTGTTGGGGAAGTTAGTAGAAGAAAGAGAGAGCATAATAAAACTGGGCCTTTACAGGTTTGTAGCTAAAAAAGAGCATGGTTTTGAGCCTCAATAAACCCTTTTGAGAGTCTGGAGACCTAGGAACATAACACCAATTGAATAAGTCAATTACACATTGTACTGTCTAGCCCTGTGAAACTACTGTGTGGCTTTCAAAGTTACAGTGTAGCATTGTGTTCTTTTATATTCTCACTTTGTTGGTGAAGTGGTAGAAGTCTCACAGTAAAAGGGCTGTTCTAGCCTGGACTAAGTTGACAGATCCACCAATAGTTGTCAAATGTATCCCATATGTTTTAGGTGATACTGTGTTAACTCAAGCTGAAACAACCTCAGAATGCAGGTTTAAATAGGGTCAGTGTTTAAATTTAGATCCACCTCAGATCTCATGGTCCTGCAGTTTTAAATACTGTGTTTGTGGTGATCAATCATTGTACATGTGTGCTGATGACCTGCATCCTCTAACATTGTATACAAATTGGTAGGCCTATATGAAATATTTGACCTAATTACTATGGTAGCGCATCTCAATCAGCCGAACTTGAGGTACATGAACACAGTTGAAAACATGGTGTTAAAGGGACAATCCTCTCACCCCAAACTACACTTCTAGTATATGGTAACAGAAACTCTCAATTGGCTCAGCTTTTTGATTGACTGCTAATTCAAACAATGCAGAGTACCAAAGCTTATATTTCACAGCATGAACTGTTCTGAGAGTGTTTTGATAATACTCCTTGAGCTTTCTATACTCACCCTGAAACAATAAAATGAGATTGTGTCTGAATGAGGGTGAATTTCAGACAATTGTAGGAGGGGCTTAATTAAGAAGGTTGGGAGAATTGGTACTGTTTGGGATGAGAAAATTGGGCCTTTAAGCTGTGGTTTTGATTTACTTTTAACAGGCAGAAACACTAAGTATTGTGGGATATGTAGACCAAGCCTCAATCTATATTTCTGTATTGCAGCTCACAAGAAACATAATTTGGACTGAGTGAAGTAGAAAAGTAAAAATGCACTTATCAAATATAAGATCCGCACTCTGACTCTGGGAAGTAGTGAGTCAATAATACATCATGTTTGTCCAAGTTGTAAGAGCAGAGTCATTTATTCAACTGGCTGTTATTACTAAGTCACTTATGTAATTTCCTGTGCCCAACTGCCCATATGGGCCAGGCAGATAAACGACTCCCCTGACCTGTAAGCCCATTTGTCAAAGTACTCCAAATATTGCAACAAAGCAGGCATATGTCCATGGAACTGCCATAACATACTGAAAGTATGAGTCTATAAAATGTTGGATCTATATCATGACAGAGGGGTATTTTCAGTGCAAAGGGTTTGTCACTGCTTTGAACAAAATCTACATGACCTTTCGTTGGGGAGGGGCAATTTATGACTTTTGGAAAGTACAAATTGCATAGTTTTGAACAATAAAAAATCAAAATGTGAAAAAGCTTGTTGTGTATAATACATAGTGCAAGCTGAATCTACCTAGTCCCCCCCCCCCCAACCTCCTCACACAACTTGGAAAGGCTGTGGCTGGCTGGAGCTGGCTGGACTTAAACTTATTGGTTAAAAACTGAGCCGTAAAAATCCATCTGTCTAACTTACTAACTGCACACTTGTTATCCTACCTACCCACAACTAAACTTGCAAATTAAAAGTGCAGGGTGCATGCCCTCATCCATATGGCAACAACTACCAGGCATCCTGTTGAGATAGGAGATCAGGAGTCAGATGTTAGACAGATTGTCAGAACTTAGGGGTATGATGTCAAGTATAAGAATTTTCCAGACTTGTACCAAGTGCTTACTTTTAAGAGGAAGTGCCCTATAGACTCTGCAGTAGGCCTAGATGTTAAGCTATTTTAACATTTGGTTACATGATTGCAGGCTGTACACTTGAACTGCATGCACAATGAGAAAGAAAAAAGCAAATTATTGAAGAGGAAATTTAGGCAAAAACTTAATTTTCACTTTAGAAAAAAGAACCACGTCTACTCATTGTAGTGAAATTTTCATTCAAATCATACATGTATTTCTCGAGATATCAGCAAATGAAGTTACTAGGTCTGTGTTCCAAAGTATTATTGAGGGCAGCAGAGATTATATCAGTTCCCTACATTGCCATGGAATGCTTTGTTTCCCTTTGTTTTATAAATCAGACTGTTGTGTTGACCTTGAGGTTAATAGGAAAAGGACCTTTTCATGGGGATTGCAAAGTTTGAAAGTTTTCATGCCACTTATGCAATCCCATTTTGATAATATGGGACTGTTGAGGAAAAATCAGCTTTAAAATTTAAAGGAAAACAAAAGACTGCCCATTAAATGTGGGGATATGATGTCATATGTACTTGCTTCAAATTCAACATTTGTTGAAAATGTGACAACTTTACTTGCTCATATCTTGAGAACCACGCATCATATTTCAATGCAAATTTCACCAAAATGCAATAAGTACCCCTCTAACATATCAAAACTTGATATGAGCTTAAACCCTTCATTTAAATCTTGAATTTAAATTTTATAAACACCTTTTGTTAGATTAGTATCCCTTGGGATATAACTTGTTGGTTCCTTGATTTGAATTGATGGCAAGAGAACTAAAGGAACAATGTGAATAAACCTTAAAGGGCAGAAGCAGTCATCCCAAACTGAAGAAGTGTAGTAGACTGTCCAGTTTCCTGATTGGCTGTTGGGAGTCATGTGACAATGTTTTTTCTCTTCAAATGTAAAATGTATCAGAAATAACTGCTTGGTTTGTATATATGCAATAGTTAAGTCATAAAATGTAATTAAAGATTCTTTGAACAGAAATAATGAACATTGAGGTATTTAGCTTTTTCTTCCAAGTAAGTTTGGGGGGACTGCTTTTTACCTCTAAAGGTCAAGAATAGTCGCCCAAACTAATTTTAGAGCAACAGCTTAATATCACAATGTTCTGTTTCATATCGTTTCAAAGTATCTTCCATTATATTTATGACTTGCCCAGTTTTACATCCAAGAGAAGCCAAGCAGTTACTTCTAATAAATTTCACATTTGAAGTCAGAGAATGTTGTCACATGACGTTCAAGATCCAATCATGAAACAGGATAGTGTACTGCGTTACTTCAGGTTGGGTTGACTGCTCTTGCCCTTTAATAGTTTGAGGCACAAATTTTGCACCATTTTGTATCTTTACCTTGGAGACCTCCAAAACACCAAGATGAAGAGCACACCACTTCCCCAAAGTCACACTCCAAAAACCCTCTCTTATGACAATATCTTCTCTCATTGAGTCGATATCGATAACTTGATGGAAGTTTTTAAGGGTGCTACCATTTGAAAATGCTTTTAATTATCACGATTAGTCAAGTTTTACATCCAATAGTTACGACAAAAGACAAAATTTGGAATTTTGTGGTGTTCTGACTTGTAATGGTTTTGGGCATAAAATGAATAAGTATCTGGTCATGGATTTTTGAAAGCAGAATTGAACTGTTAAGTACTCACTCATTAATCAGTTGTTTGAGTGTAATAAATGGGGATGGTCTAAGTTTGACCATTTGTCATTGATATGTGAAGAAAAATTGACACCTTAGGGAAAATTTGTTGAATTTCATTAACCAACTCAATGAGCCACTTTAATAGCAACTTTCCTCACAATTAAGGCTTAGATTATAAGGCATTGAGTTTTTGAAGTGTGCAAGTGTGATTGCATACCACCAGTCACCTGAAATCACTGTGAGGAGTGTGATATTTTTGCACACCTAAATAAGGAAAGGGAGCTCATTTAAATTTATTAGTGGCCCTACCCTGCTCCTTTATTTTGTGAGAAGTGTGATTTGTAGCTCGTCTGGAATATCTAATATTCCAGGCCTGATTATAGCAGTATGTCTCAAGTTGTGTGAAGGGCAGCATGAGATTTTATTACATCATATTGCACCTTACAGTATGTGTGATTCATATCAAGTACAGTGGAATGGGCTTTAATAGCTCAAATAATTTACACTGTATGGCTCTGTGAAATGATCTTTTTGAAATAGATCTTCTCAGAAATAACATGTAAAATGTAAAGTTCTATGATTGGTGTACTTCACAAACAAAGTATTTGGATTTGAAGGAGATGTTAAACATTTGGGAAGGCAGATTTGAGTTCTGGCAAGTTATGATTTATTGGGGTTGTGCAAACAACTCACTGAACTACATTTTAAAGTTCCACCCACGCTGTCAGGTTTATGTTTATATTTGTGTGATATGGGGTACTGCTTGGTGTCAGGCAGGTCCAAGATGTAGCTTACCTGTTGTGAACCTCAAACTGCTAACTAGATGTCCATGTCCTTTTCAGTAAAAAAAAAGTATTAAACCATGCATTTTCAAAGGTTGATCTCACTGAAAAAGGTCACTAGGCAAGCTCCCAGATATGGTTGGTATTTCATAAAAAAAAAAAGGGGGAATTCATGGCATTTGTACTGTAAGGTCAAGGAATCAATGTTAGGCATCATGTAGTCAGAGTGCAGCTCCTGAAGCTGATCTGCAGCACCTACAGCCATGATTTATTATCATACACATTTCAATAGCAGACCAGCTGCTTAAAGGCTTATTTCACTCACCCCAAACAGTACCAGTTCTCCTAACCTTCTTACTAGGTCCCTCCCACAATTGTCTAAGATCCATCCTTATCCAGACACAGTCTCAGTTTATTGCTCCAGGGTAAGTATAGGAAAGCCCAATGTATAATCGAAACACTCTCAGTACAGTTCATGCTGTGTAATGTAATCTTTGGTACTCTGCATTGTTTGAACTACTTAGCAATCAAAGAGCTGAACCAATAGAGAATTTCTGTGGACAGACTGCAAAAATTGTAGAACGGGGTGATATGACAAGCCCTTTAATATCTTGTGATGTGTGTTGCAACAAAGCATGTAGGCCTGTGGGGTAGCTGCAATTTGTAGCAGAGGTAGCTGCAGGGTACTGACAATGATACAAGGTTAGTGATAGTTAACAAAGCTTCTGTGCATACCAGCTTTGCCAAACCATATTACTATATTAGAGCATTTTAATTTTTACACCTTGTAATCCATTCTCCAAAAATGCAGCATCTGCTGTTTTCTGACTTCAAGTGGTAACTGAAGAATGGCCGCATGCTCAGTCGAGGTAGTTCAGGTCAATCATAATGTGCACTTTACCTACTTCACCCAAAGGAAATTCTACATAGGAGGTAATGTGGTTGTTTTTTTTAAGGGGAATGGGTTGGGATAGGGGTGGGTTTTGGGGGATAGGGGTGGGGGGAAATTAAGGGGTCACCCGATCTTTTTCCAATGTTCACCACAAAGGTGAACATCCATGGACATCCATGGTCTACTGGATTAGATGCAGCAAGGTTTCCCTGAAACTGAGCTGAAAGAGGTATCGCAGAAATTTGTCCATGCACATGGTGTTCATAAATACAACCCCTCCTTCAAAGTGCCAAAATAAAAAAAAAAGAAAAATTGTCAGTCAGACTGGTATGAAACTTGACTGAGCATCAGTTTCATTTACTGCATGCTATCTTATAATTCTCATTCAATTACACAAGATCACAGCTACAGCAGACATGTTCTTATTTGGTGAAAGAAGTTCGATGGATTGAAAATGAGAGCTTATAAACAAATTCCTTGGTGAATCAAGTTACCAAATGGATGGGGGATTGAAATCCGGGTACATTGGCAGATTATTATTACAGTATTTAGAGTAAACACCAACCTGAATGTTTTTTCCTGTCAAACTGTACCTTGCACGCCCACTTTTTTCCCCACTTGTCCAAGGTCTTATCTAAATAAATGTGGTCTTTTCTTGACACCACTGTAAACAAGTTATTAAACCTGCATGATGAATTTATTTACTCTCTCACTTCAAGAGGTTATCAGGAAAGAGACTTGCATAATTGGGGATAGATGGAGTTTTGTAAATTGTTAATTAGAAATTTAAAATTTAGCATATAAACTGACACCTGAAAGTTATAACCTTTAATACAATCTGAATTGAAAACTAGCCTCTCTGCTTTAAGTAATTCCTTGGTAATGGTGCTTGCTATCTCTTACCAGTTACTCACAGCGATGGTGCTGCTAATATAGGGGAGTGGGGCATGAGGGAAATTTGCCCATTCAGATTTTTTCCTTCTCCCACTAGTTCTCCCCCCCCCCCCCGCTAGATCAGTTCAGAATTAGGTAGGCTTTACCCCCTGGACCCTCACAGCCTTTTGCCCTGAACATCACTGGCCCTTTGCCCTTTGACCCCACCTGCAGGAGTTCACACTTCACTTTGGTTTGACTCTGCATGTGATTTTTTTCCCTGAACATTTTCCTGTGCCCCTAGTTTGCTCCCTTCCCCATTTTGACATTCTGCTGCTGCCATGAATTAGGAGATTTGCACAAGAATCAATGGTCCAATTACTCTAATTAAGGCTAGACCCCTCCTTGTGAAAGAAATAGACCAAGTTGATTCCCCAGTGAGGAAGGATGTTGGAGGGAGCTACATCTTGACAATACTTTTAATTAGCCCTAATTAATAATAAGTTATGTTCTGTTTCTCATGTACAATAGGGGATGTGCAAACTTTCAAATGTTCAATTTTTTGTACCCTGGTTTGCAGTAATGAGTTTATAATTTGAAAAAGTGTCTGTTCACAAATTTTTGAAAAATGAATATTTCTTTGATTTCTCACCTACGACGCAGTTGACTTTATTTGTTTGTAGGATTTGGGATTGTCTAAGTAAGAAAAAAGGGATAATTCTGGAGGAAAAATTCAGTTGCTTAAAAATGTGCAGAAAAATTTTCTTTCAGTATGTGAGAACTATATGCTTAATCAATAGCATGTTATAATTTGGAAGATACATATTTTCCAAAGTAATGCAACTTTTTTCTTAGCTATAGTGCATTATGGGAAATCTGTGATGTCATCATTGCCCATTAATTTGACATTGCCTTCCATTTGTAAATAATTTCAATTCTTCTGCAGGGACTATTTAACAACATTAGTTGCTTTACCCTATACCAGCGGTAAATGTACGGTAATGCTGCTAGATCTGCAGGAAAAGATACTCAAACATTCCAGTAGTTCTTGGTAAACAGGATGTTGAAAATTTTGCAAAGAAAAACAAAGGGGATCTGAGGAAATGTGCCCATATTACTTAACTCTAAAGCTTTGTTGAAGAGTGGAGCACTTTTAAGCAGAAAGAACCAATTTTTAAATTGAGATATCTTGAGTTGGGAAAGGGGTACTGTTACAGGGTTTGATGGGCATGGTCTGGAATAGGCCTATCTCTGTCTAGCCTGTGGAGCAGACTCTGTAATAGCCTAAAGATGGCGCTCTCTCAAAATCATGATACACCTCTCCAAACAGTATAATATACAGAGTCTGCACACCTTCGTCCAGTTTCCATTTACAGGAATCCAGCATTTTGAGGGACGAATTAGTAAACATGAGATGGTCACGTGGTGCACGAAACAAGTATGAATAGTGTATTTTGGTACATACAACTTAAACAACGAACAGCGAACAACCTAAATAGCTTTTGTAGGTGGAAAATGTGCACCAGGCGAAACGTTCGATGCGTAAATATTACCTATTATGAGAGATATAATTTTGTATTTTAATTTTTGTCGTGACGTCATATTTGGTGGTCGTAAATGAGATTTGCTAGAAAGTTGGCAGGCTATTATATACCGTAGGTATATGCCATGTAACTTAGTTGGGAATGTCGACTGTTCAACAGTGAAGCCCCTGAAAGACTCATACTATTATTTATAGTAGCGAAAGTAAGATTTTTGATATTTGAATGTACTAGTTGAAACGCAAACAAAATGGCCTGCTTACAGCAGGCTAATCTCTGTGTGTCTTAAGCCACCATGATATAAAATGCCTAAAATGCCATTACAGGTTTGGGATAATTTCTTGAAGTTTCATACACAAATAACAAACTCAATTTACTGCTTTGAGCACCCTTGGATTAGGAAGGGATTTTGCAATTACCGTAGATGAATTTATTTATGCATGTTTGCCCATCTTCCAGCTTCATAACTATAGTACTTGAACATAACTGAGAACACAATCCGATAGTTTACTAGAGAACAGAGCCTCTTCTCTCCACCTTGAGATGTTCTTGTCATTTGAAATTCAGTTCAATAACCTGTTGAAGAGCTTGCAGTCTGAAAAGAAAGTCTAGACAACTCAAAAAGGGACAAAAAATTGGGTTGACATTCCCAAAAGTCATGGAATGAAAACATTGCTTATGTTGCTGGGTAGATTCTTTTCTTATTAGTCAGTGCTTTGCGTCACATGCTAATATTGTACCACTATTTGATGGGTTTCGAAAGCGCCAGTATTTAATGCTGTTAGCATCTGTGGCATACCACTTCAAAGAAAATCCTCCCTTAGAGTGGTTGAAGCCTTTCTCTGAGGTGTAGAACAGATTGCCAGACATTACTCACACAAGCTCTTTAGATGGCGGTACTGCAGCTAGCCATTCTTCCTTGCACTCTTTGTGATGTTATAAGCAGGAAAGGAAACAGGAAATCTGTTTCCAGGAAGTGAAATAGCCAGCTGGACTAAGAAGAGCCATTTGGCCCATCAAGACAAAACATCAGAGTGCTACAGTATAAAAGAGATTGAGCTGTACCAATACAAAAGCTGTGCTGTATGATACAATAGACTCATGGCAGTTATTTGGGTCTTTAAATGGCTATGTAAATGGTCTATTCCAGCTACTGTGTGTATTCAAAACCCTGTTTTATGTGTACCAGTGGGTTTTCTGCAGAACCTCTAACGTTGGCTTTTGGCATATGGTTTGCCACTAAAATTGGTTGCCCAGCTAATGAAGTTGGTCACTTAGGATGGATGTGACTTTAGATGGAAGTAGTTATTTTTTGGTCCTTGCTTTTAAGTATTTTTAGAGGGCAGTGTTATCTCTTGCAACTGATGTAAATCAAGGTGTTTCACATATTGGTACATGCCATGTGTGACTTTTCCTTCCTTGTCCAGATTTACTCCCGGCTATTTATTTTGTCACTGGGTATTGGCTTGTGCCTTAAAGGGAGTTGCTCAGCTAGTGAATCATCGGTGAACTTGGTGTGCTTGACTAAAGTGCTCTTTGGTGGATCAGCAGCTGCTGTGCCCAGCCTTTTTTCAGTAGGTGCGGCACTTTTGGTGGAAGCATTACCTGTAGAGTTGGAGCCTTTAGTTAATTAGTTGGTTAGATGGAGTTTTAGGGCCCAGTTTCAAACCAGTTGGTTCAAGGTGAGCTGGCCACTGCTTTTTTTTCCAGTAATTGTGGCTCAGTGGAGTGTTTTCCTAGGTACTCCATTGAGTAAGCTGAGCAGTGTTATCTCTTGCAACTGATGTAAATCAAGGTGTTTCACATATTGGTACATGCCATGTGTGACTTTTCCTTCCTTGTCCAGATTTACTCCCGGCTATTTATTTTGTCACTGGGCATTGGCTTGTGCCTTAAAGGGAGTTGCTCAGCTAGTGAATCATCGGTGAACTTGGTGTGCTTGACTAAAGTGCTCTTTGGTGGATCAGCAGCTGCTGTGCCCAGCCTTTTTTCAGTAGGTGCGGCACTTTTGGTGGAAGCATTACCTGTAGAGTTGGAGCCTTTAGTTAATTAGTTGGTTAGATGGAGTTTTAGGGCCCAGTTTCAAACCAGTTGGTTCAAGGTGAGCTGGCCACTGCTTTTTTGGTTCCTTGTGTAACAAAGGAACCTATGCAGTCACCTTGGCGTATGTATGTGTGTGTGTGTGTGTGTGTGTGTGTGTGTGTATGTGACGGATTGGAATGCGAGGTATGTGGTGCGATAACTCAATAACCGAGTGATCAATTTTTTTCAAACTTGGTATGTATGTAGATGTTGTGGAGTAGATGTGCCCTATTGTTTTTGGTGGAGGTCAAAGGTCACTGGTGATCACCAGAGGCCAAAAACTGAATTTCTGTTAGTAGCTGTAACTCAGTATCCGTTGTTCAAGCAGTGGCATCATTTTAGGATAAGTTAGATTGGTAGGAGGTGAAAATGTTGGTACATTAACCAAAATAATTGGAAAGGGTCAAAAGGTCAAAAAGTAATGTTTTATTGATATCTTGCCACTGAAACATTTTAGAGGGAGATTTGTGTTCGTCTAAGTGAAATGCACGTGATGACCCCCCTTGACCTCACTTGACCTCATTTGACCTTTTGACCTTTGTGACTTTTTTGTGACGTCAAGATTTGTCTTGATCAGACGAACCAAAAAGGCTATTACACTACCCTCCTACAATGTTCGTTACTTGAGTTACTGGCATTTAAATGACAGGCTAGTGTGTACATGTAGGTCATATGTAGGCCTATTGCAATGCCAGGTATGCGGTGCAATTACTCAATAACCAAGTAACATAGTGGAAATAATGGAAAGTTGTGTTCGTCTAAGTAAAGTGCACGTGAAGACTCTTTGGGTCTTTGTTCAATTGGTTTAAAAGTCCAGCTGAAGTTTAATGCCTTTAGACAAATGCAATGTATAAAAGAAAAGAAGAATTATAACCCCCTCTCAGTCTAAAAGCAGTTTAGTTAACAATCAGGACAGTAATGCAATTATTATTAAAAACAACCTTTTCCTCACATACAGTATTGAATAAAGTTATTCACAGTGCAAGCTAAGATTCCAATTTCAATAGTAAAATATAAAAGCAGTTTCTCTTCTTTACCTCTGCTTTTACCCTAGGGACTACAATGCTGTTTCTAACACCCTCTTTAGGTTAAAAGGTCAAGTTGAAAGTCATTTATTAGATTCTACAGAGCTATGTTTGTTTCTTGGTCTTCTAGCCAAATTGTGAAGAAGAAATTGGTGGTAATAAATCACTATCGGGCTGCCTTTAGTAGCAGAATTGTGGGCTTTTCCTTATTTCTGCTTTTCAGGCAAACACATTGGGTAGTCTAAAGGACAACCATGACATAATTTCTAGTCATCCATCATAAATTTTGGTGGTCAGGAATGACCAGATGACTGTTAAATTTCTTTGGTGCAGAAGAGACTGTGTTTATTTAAAATCAGTTTTGATCTACTTTGACTGTATTTGACCTTTGTGACTTCTTTTTAAGGTCTGGATTTGAATTGTTGAGATTGACAAAAAAGGCAATTAACTAACCTCCTATACTACCCCAAACTCAAGTAAATGACATTTTAGTGAAAGGTGATGAATGTATTTGTCGCATGGAAGTGGGCAGTGTGCAGTGTGATAATTTGAAAAGTTTAGTGTTCCATTTCTCTCAAACGGCAAGTGCTTGTATGATTTTGAAATTTAATGTGCCCCTATGTTTTTGGGTGATGGCCAAAAGTCATTGGGGTTAAAGGTGCAAATTATGCCTTACCTTGGGACTACCTTAATACAATATCATCTTTAATGCAAGGAACCATAGTGCCCTTGGGCTCTTGTTTCCAGTAATTGTGGCTCAGTGTAGTGTTTTCCTAGGTACTCCATTGAGTAAGCTGAGCACCATAAAAATGGTGGTTCCTACTTACAAAGATTGTCACTGTACGAACACAATTCAAATGGAAACGAACTGTTATAGTACACCTACTGCCTTCAATAGCAATTACAATGAATTGTGGGATAGAGTTTGGTACTATCATTGGTCTCAATGGTAGTCTTACTGTGAAAATATGATGCACACTAAAACTATCCCATAATCCTTTGTACTCGCTGCAGTATTTGGAAAAGGGTCTATTGCCCATGATCTTCTGCACAGGCAATGTTGTACTACGGACAAACTGTTTAGTAACATCTCTGTTCCTTGTTCAAAATAAAGTTTTTTAACTGGAAACCATTCACCTAAAACCACAAAAAACATTGTGCTTTAGAATTAATGTGCTGGAAAATCATTCTACAGAACTGTTTCTATGCTTCAGTTAGTAATATCAGCAGCATAAAATGAATGCATTTTATTACACACTTCTACCCCAGTATGACTTCATACTTCTTTCAACTCACAAGACCAACTCAATATGTTACGGCTTATTTCAATGAATTTTAATGTATCTTTGCCCCTAGCAACAAATGACAAGTGTGTGTGCGTCACACGTTTCGGTTAGCAGTGACATGCCAGGTCGAAGGCTTGAGTGCTGCTGTAACATGATTCTGCAGTAACTTGGTGATTACTACATTACTGCCATGCTGCAAGTACAAGTGCACACAATCATCTGCATTGTGGACATTTATAAATTACATGTAGTAAATTGTTCTGAACGTGATGTTCACCCTCCCTTCAATTATTAATGGGAATTAGTGCAGTTGCCATAAATTTACTCTGAATAATCAACAAATTTTGCAAATTTCATATTTGCTACAGAAGTACATTTGAAAGTGTTTTTCAACACTGAAGGGAAAAATTGCATTTGCTTTACAGGCTGTGGTTGCCGCTATATTGTCTCAGAAGGTTATACTGTAAGTTGAGGTGTACAACCATATATATCTACTTAACCCAACCTTGTTTTACAGGAAAAAATCATTCTTTCAAGATATTGACACAGAGTGAAAGATTATTAAAGGGCAAGAGCAGTCATCGCAACTTAAAGAGGTGTAGGAAACTCTCCTGTTTCATGATTGGCTGTTGAGAGTCATGTGACATTTTTCTGCACAAATTTTAAATTTACCAGCAGTAACTGTTTGGTTTACCTTTGAATATACTGAAGTCACAAAATAGGATGAAAGTTGCTTTGAAGAGAAATAAAAAGAAAATGGTGGTACATACAGTAGCTGTAGCTTCAAAATAGGTTTGGGAGACTTGAAGCAGTTTGGTAGTTAAATAAGGTGTGCAACTCAATGGGTACTGTGAGTTACCCACAGAAAGGAATTGAGAAAATCGGTGCTCAAGAAAAATTTGTTCTACCAAACTTTCAAAGGATGCAACTACCATTTTAACATCTGAATTTATAACAACTGAAATGAAGCTGTTGCTGGCATTTGTTGAACATTGAAAGTGAATGGTTTGAAAGTATGTAAGTGCATGTACAGCTGTTTTAATTGGATGCTATTTTGCAGTGTTTGAAACACAATCACAAAGCCCAATTCTCATGCCCTGAACGATTTCAATTTTCCTAACCTTCCTACTTGAGCCCCTCCCACAATTGTCTGAAATTCATCTTTTTCCAGACACAATATCAGTTTATTTCCTCAGGGCAAATATAGAAAAGCTCAATGTATATTGAGATCACATCATATTGACATCAGTGGCCTACATGAAGGAAATGTGAGGTTGGGAGAGGGGAGGGGCTCAATCCCTCTGACTGGTACATGTGATGTTGGGGTTGGGCATGCTGGAAAATATACGTACCATCAAACCTGGCTATAGGCGTATGTGGATGTCAGGGAGGGGGGAAGTATCTTAGTAGTTTCAATGGAGGAGGTATAACATTTGAATTTTGCTTGTGTCGGGAGAGGAATGTAAAGAGAGTGATGTCCAACTCACACATGGAAGTATTTGCTTTTGTAAGAGGGCAGAGATTTGTAGAGGTATGGGAAAGAGGAGAATGTTCCCCTCACTCAGTGTGCTACTTTCGAATGTTTTTCCCCCAAAAGGTGGTTTAATGCATTTCAAATACTATCTCATATACCCCATGTTTGAGTATTGTGGCATCATATTGGGTTGTTGTTTGATTTTCAATTGATCCACCCCAGATCACAGGGTTCCAGGGTTTTTAAAGGGCCAGTCCTCCCACCCCAAACTACACTTCTAGTATAGGGTAATAGAAACTCTCAATTGACTCAGCTTTTTGATTGACTGCTAATTCAAACAATGCAGAATACCAAAGCCTATATACACAGCATGAGCTGTTCTGAGAGTGTTTTGATTATACACATTGAGCTTTTCAATACTCAACCTGAATCAATAACTGAGATTGTATCTGGATGAGGGTGAATTTCAGACAATTGTGGGAGGGGCTTAATTTAGAATGTTAGGAGAATTGGTACTGTTTGGGATGAAAAAACTGGGCCTTTAAACACTCTGTTTGTGGTAGCCAATCAAGGTACCTAACATGGCACTGATGACTGGCATTTTTGACACTTTACAGATATTGGTGTGTGAATTATTTGACCTTGTGACAATGGTAGCACTTCCCATTCAACCTAACTCAGACTGGAACATGGTGTTAACCTGAGGGTTTCCTTAAAGGCTCAGTTCTTTCACCCCAAACAGTACCAATTCTCCTTACCTTCTTACTGAAGCCCCTCCCACCATTGTCTGAAATTCATCCTCATCCGGATACAATCTCAGTTTATTGATTAAGGTGAGTATAGAAAAACTCAATTTATATTTATCTAAACACTCTCAGTGCCTTTCATGCTGTGTAATGTAAGCTTTGGTACTCTGCATTGTTTGAATAAGATGTCAATCAAAGAGCTGAGCCAATTGAAAATCTTTGTACCCCCATACCAAAATTGTAGTTTGGGGTGAGAGATTTGGGCCTTTAATTTTGTAAACACAGGTTTATGCAGAGTGTTTTGGGGTAAGTGAGAGCATGCCTATCACATTGGCACTGAGATCTGGACAGTGATCACTTGTCCAATATCACCCTGGGTGTAGTTATGAAATTTTTGTGCAAACGTTGAACATGTAGTTAATTTAGTATTTAATATCACAAAGTGGTACATAGGGTTCTAGTGAGAAAGGGCATGATCCTTTCCATATACTAGTGTACACAAAAAGAAACAATTCCTTCCAATAGCCCAATTTTCCCTGGAAGAGGCCTCCTAGCCTACCACCAGCTCCCATGGCAATGTATGGCATACCTATAGCCATATCTCTCAAACCGACATCCCCAACACTGGTTTAACAACACCATACAGACAAAAAAGTGCCCAGTGCATTGTACTGTACTTCTGCATTATAGATGAAGAGGAAGTCTGAGATTATTTATTATCAGTCAGAATTTAGGCTCAGGTCAAGTTCCTTCCCTACTGCCCAACTATTAATCTTTCCACATTCAACAGTCTCTATCACATAGCATACACTAAATCATAAACTGGAGCAGAGTTGCACTTTGGGAAACATGCAAAGGATTGTAATAATCTATGGTTAATGTTCCAAGGTCATAGGTATTTACAGTCTGGGGACAGTACTTAACCCTGATGACTTCAACATCAAGATGGTATTCATCATAACTTGATGGAAGAGAGGAATTCCTGTCTGACCACAGGGCAAGCAAATTTATAGTATTCTAACTATGTATGTACAGACTGAGACTTCGGGTACAGGTATTTGATGTAATGTCCATTATCCTCTTCCATAGTCTGTACATAACAACACTGCCCTAGGATTAAATCATGGACTTGCATCCATAAGAAAAGTACATAGGAGCTTACTGAACACAGTGTATTTAATTTACAACCTGGAATACAGAATTTGGGGGTTTGACCAAGTAGCCACCCTGTTGAAACCAGATGATGCACTATTCTCAGGGCTAGAAAAAAAGGCCAAGGCCATTTTCACAATTATCTTGTGGGTCACATATATCTCAAAGGGCACTATAACCAAGCATAAGATTTTGTGTTATTTAGTGAATGTTTGGTTGTGTTTTGTTCAGAGGGATGCAAAGGCTTAGGTGGTCTTGAAAATGTTCTGAAAACTGCAAAGGCACCAAGGCCATCCCAAAACAATGAAGGGCTAAAGGCTTTGGCAATGGCTGTGTGCTTTCTGTCACTAGCATGTCTCATTTAACTCCATGCAAGGCTTAGCTGTGATTGCAACATTGGAGGCAAAATACAAACATGAATGGAAAAGTCATCTTATGTCCTTCTTTACAAATTGGGGACATTGAGGGTCCAGCAAAACGTGCCACCATTAGTTGGAACAGACCATGCCACAAACTTTCTTACTTCTAAACCCCCAGCATATATGGCACTTTCCTAGTGTTAATTCTCCGTGTACATGTTACTACTTGGCACTTTGCAAATATTGGAGGGGCTGAAGGAAATTACCTCAAGCTCATCCACTTTTTTCATAGGGAGGCTGAGCTCCTAAGTTCCCCTCTCCTAGTTCTATACCTTCACAGCCCTTCCCTACTGAGTTAAGCATGGTATGTGGGGATATTGGTGACTTGTGATTGGTTTAATTTGTAGCTAAGTCCTCTTCTTCCTCGTTCACTCTTCAAATCTGTCCATTTCAGTTAAATAAAGGTGAGCAAGTTGGGTGGAATGCCGACTGGAGCACTTTTTCAGTGCCAGAGGTGGAGAGAATTTTCATAACATGAAAACATAACTGAAGCCAAGCTTTGAACTTGAAGGGTGTTTCAAAGCATAAATTTTTGGATTTAGCTTTGTGTCTAGCCAACGCTAAGAATACACTTACAAAATACAACACGTCATGTTGGAGCATACTGTAGCTAACTCATGGTGACAATCATTCAGCAGAGGTTGGAAGAAAGCTGTAGCCAAACTGGTAGCATGTATATGTAGCACAAACAGAGCGTTGACATATTAGCTTCCATACAGTACAATTTTCTGGTAGCATACCTGTACTTCTGGTTCAGTGATTCCACACATCGAAAGATGTAACTTTTACATGCCTTTAGTTCAACAAAACTTAAACACAGGAAGTGGTAAAGCAAAAAAATAGTAGTACTGTCAAAAGAAAGTTGGTAGTCTAACTTAGATCAGTTCCTGTCGGTCCATAGCTCTAGAAGATTGAAGTTACAATGTCAAAACTTTTGACTGGAACTGAACCTTCTGCCATTGTGCATGATACTACACACAAGCAATGGAGTAGGGAAAACAGTCAGTGAGCCACAACTGGATAAAAGGCTGTAAACTGGACTGTAAAACTCCATCTAACTAAACTAATTAACTGCAGCTGCCTCAGCTACAGTATGCTGCAGCTTGCCTGCTCATAAGATGTGTACTACTCTCACTGGCATACGCAGGGAGGGGGGGGGGGTCAGAACCCCCACAACCCAACCATACAATGAAAAAAACACCTTAAATAGAGGGTTTTGGTCTATCCGTAGACTTTTCCCTCATGTCGTGCTACCAAACCCCCATGGCACCAACCCCCATGAGACAATCCTGGCTTTGTGCCTGATTACTCTTGCTTAATAGTTGCACTTGTAATAGCAATGCCCCCAAACTTTTTTTAAGATCTGAGTAAAAACAGTACTGTATTAAAATATGTATTTTATTTTGTATGATCACAACAACTAAATGTCATTTAATATTCAACGAAAAATCAACTTCCAGGTACTCTGATTACAATGCAATTGGGATGTACATGGTGAAGGGAAATATAAGTGTGTGACATACTGTAGTTCCTGTTTCAATTTCACTATGTAAAGAACTCCAGTTGGAGTCTGCAGGCAATCTAGACTGCCATCATCACCCCTTCTATAGCTTTAAAGGAGAAGAGGACAGTAGGAGTTTGCCCTCCAAGTGAGGGCATCTTCCATCTCCAATGTGCTATTTATTAGTTTACCAGTGTCTAGTTGCTGGTAGGTAGGATTATAGACCTAAATAAGAGTATTGAAGTAGGGTCCTCATAGATTTCCAAACCAGCTGCAGCTGCCTACTTAAGTAATGCTGTTCCCTTTCTTTTTCACACCCCTTCTGCGGAATAGCAGGTCTGAATTGCAGACCCTTCAGATTTCTTTTAAATTTCCTTCTACTATAAATGCATGTTTCTTCATTTATTCCAGGGCTTGTACATTATATTCACGATAAACTAATGGAACTTTCCTCTCCTAAATTTCATGGTTTTCTGAGAAAAATAAGGTCACATGATTCAAGAGCCAATCATGAAACACAGAAAGCAATGTTACACTTACTCAAATTGGGATGACTGCAAAAATTTCCATAAAGCATTTCCAGTTCACCACAAGGTAAAACTCAGAAAAAAAAAAGCTAAAAATAATTCAGGTTTCACATTTTAACCAAATCTTTTACAAATATGTCTCATTTCGTTTGAGTGTTCAGAAGGAGGGTTTCCTTGTTTCCTTGTTGCAAACTGAACTACCTCTTTTGCCTTTTTCATTCAAATTGAAGTATTACTTTTTGGTTTCGATGATAAGAGAAACCAATGCATTCATGATGGCGTGTGTGTGTATGTGTGTATGTATGTGTGTGTGTGTGTGTGTGTGTGCGTGTGTATGTGTGTGTGTGTGTTTGTGACACTTTGCTTGTTAACACGATATCTCAAGATAGGAATGTCTGACAGTTTTCAAACTTAGTACATAGATGCGCCATATTAAGAGGAAGAACCCTATTGTTTTTGGTGGAGGTCAAAGGTCATGTGGGGTCACCAGGGGTCAAAGTCTAAAAACCTTGTTAATGCGATATCTCAAGGTAGGAAACTTGGATGGATTTCATATCTGGTATGTGGATGCGTTATAGTCAGTGGATGGTCCCTATTGTTTTTGGCGGAGGTCAAAGGTCATCTGGGGTCACGGGGGGTCAAAGTCTGAAAATCTTGTTAACACCATATCTCAAGGTAGGAAGCTTGGATAGATTTCATATTTGGTATGTGGATGTGCTATGGTCAGGAAATGGTCCCTATTGTTTTTGGCGGAGGTCAAAGGTCATCTGGGGTCACCGGGGGTCAAAGTTTAAAAACCTTGTTAAAGCAATATCTCAAGGTAGGAAACTTTGATAGATTTCATATTTGGTATGTGGATGCATTATAGTCAGTAGATAGTCCCTATTGTTTTTGGCGGAGGTCAAAGGTCATCTGGGGTCACCAGGGGTCAAAGTCTGAAAACCTTGTTAAAGCAATATCTCAAGGTAGGAAACTTGGATAGATTTCATATTTGGTATGTGGATGCATTATAGTCAGTAGATAGTCCCTATTGTTTTTGGCAGAGGTCAAAGGTCATCTGGGGTCACCAGGGGTCAAAGTCTAAAAACCTTGTTAAAGCAATATCTCAAGGTAGGAAACTTGGATAGATTTCATATTGGTATTAGGGCTGTCAGCGATTAGCGATTAATCGCCAATTAATCGCCAGCCAAGTAATTGTTTAGTTAAATGGTACATGCGATTAATCGCATCTCATGCCCCGGGAATCTAACTTGCGTTAAGTAAACAATGTATCGTCCTTCTTCACAAGTTTAGCTGCCTTGACAAAGCAATCGATGTCTACAGTATGAACAACAAGTTCAAAAAATGCGCAGAGCTATGACATGCACCTTTTATCCACCCAACCCCCTGTAGTTTACATGTGATTGTGTGCGGTGTCATGGGGGACGTTTTAATCCGTGAACCCCAAACACGGAACCTGTTGTGACAGGCTTTACTTCAACACCACCAATACATTTGTAATGAACATAATTTACAATGAAATTTGAAAGCACTAAACGTATGCATACACCACAGCGTCTTTTAAGTGCCCTGTGCGCCATTGTGCACTTCACCGTAATAGTTCAATTTCAACAGTCACTTGTTAATTCGCTACTAGCGTACATCTCCCAAAATTTCAACTTGAAATCGACAAATTTCAAAAAATTACAAGTTCAGCTTTCAAACCATGTTATTCCTGTCCTTGTATCATGTAGGAGTGTTTGTAAGTCATGAACTGAAAAAAGTTTCAAAAAAGTTTCGATCGCTGTTTACCAAGACCAACAGCGTACATAGCAGCCGGCTGAAAATCGTTTATACGCCGCTGCTTCATGCTGTACATCGAACGAACTTCTGTTGCGAAGAATCGTACTCACTGATTGGCTGCTTGCATTTAATGAATGAAGCGGCTTCTTTAAAAGTTTGGGGATTCCCCGCTTCGAATGTAATTATTGAGGGAGGGTGTCATGTTATTGCCAATTGAAGTACACCCATTCTCTGAGCGCTTAACGTTTAACGATACACGCCGAGCTAGCGAGCCGATCAGCCAGCTGAAGGCATGTATGTATATTACACTGTGCATGTAGCTAGCAGCTAGCAGGTCTTGTTGATGTGCTGCGAACGTACGTACGACTATTTACACAGTATATTAACAGGCGGTAACTTAAACATAAAATCACCGGTGAAAACTACGATGTCTGGATTTGATCGTAGCCTATTATTGTTAGCTCTAACGTTACATTTTGTCCTATAAACTTAGGTGGCTAGGCCCTAGGCCTAGTTTTTGTTGTGGCTTCAAGCCACACTATTTTTGGGGGGAAATTAGAAATGAAACAAATGGGGTAGATTGGGCAAGTGTCAAAATTAAATATATCGTAGTCGGTCCTGCAGCTGCTGTCTGCACAGGGGGCTCGTCGGCTACTTTCGCCGTGGACACATATTGTGGCCTAGCCTATACTTTGTGAACGATCGTTGTTTTGAAATACTGAAATTTCATCTAGCTACTGGTGTGTGGTGTAACGATATATATCAACCTCCAGTGGAAGCAATTCTCTAAAAATTGATTGATTGATGGGTCAGGAGATGGTCTGTAATGTTTCTGGTGGAGGTCGAAGGTCTCCTGGGGGGACATGGGGTCAAAGTCTGAAAATCTCGTTATCATGATATCACAAGATAGAAAGCTTGGATAAATTTCATATTTGGTATGTGGATGCGTTATGGTCAGGAAGTGATTCCTTTTGTTTGTGGCAGAGGTCAAAGGTCATATGGGGTCACCAGGGGTCAAAGTCTGAAAATATTGTTAACACGATATCTCAAGGTAGGAAGCTTGCATAGATTTCATGTTTGAATATGTCAATGCGTTATGGTCAGAAAATGGTCCCCATGGTTTTTGGGTGGAGGTCAAAGGTCATCTGGGGTCACCATGGGTCAAAGTCTGAAAACCTTGTTAATGCGATATCTCAAGGTAGGAAACTTGGATAAATTTCATATCTTGAATGTGAATGTTTTATAGTCAGTAGATGATCCCTATTGTTTTTGGCGGAGGTCAAAGGTCATCTGGGGTCACCGGGGGTCAAAGTCTGAAAATCTCGTTAACATGATATCTCAAGATGGGAAGCTTGGATAAATTTCATTGTTTGGTATGTGGATGCGTTATGGTCAGGAAGTGGTTCCTTTTGTTTGTGGCAGGGGTCAAAGGTCATATGGGATCCCCAGGGGTCAAAGTCTGAAAATCTCGTTAACGTGATATGTCAAGATAGGAAGCTTGGATAGATTTGATATGTGGTATGTGGATGTGCTATGGTCAGGAAGTGGTTCCTTTTGTTTGTGGCAGAGGTTAAAGCTCTAATGGGGTTCACTAGGGGGTCAAAGTCTTTAAATTTTGTTAATACAATATTTCAAGGTAGGGAACTTACATAGATTTTGTATGTGGTACGTGGATATGTTATGGTCAGGAAATGGTACTTATTGTTTTTCGTAGAGGTCAAAGGTCATTCATGAAATCGTAAGATGGGAAGCTTGGATAGATGCTATATTTAATATGTAGATGCATTATGGTCAGGAGATGCTCCTGTTATTTGTGGCAGAGGTCAAAGGTCATCTGGGGTCACCTGGGGTCAAAGTTTGACATTTTTTATGCGATATCTCAAGGTAGGAAACTTGAATAGAATTCATATTTGGTATGTGGATGGGGTCAGGAAATGGTCTTTGCTGTTTTTGGTGGAGGTCAAAGGCAGAGATGCCAAGTATCCCAATTTAGGCAGAATAATTGCGATTTTCCACCCTTGATTTATCCCCATTGTTTTTGGCAGAAACGAAAGGTCATCTGGGGTCTCCAGGGGTCAAAGTCTAGGAACCTTTTTAAGTATGATCTTTCAAGATAGTTGTTTGTCCATCTGTCTGTCTGTTGTTTGCCTGTCTAGCTATGTATGGCTTTTATTGAGGTCAAAAGGTCATCTGGAATGACAAAATTATTTTTTGAACATGCTAGTATAACATTTGAATGAGAAGATAATGGTGCATGATGGTACTCTTTAAAACGCAACATTTATGTATCATCGAAACCTCAATGCATTTTTGCATTCTGGTTAAGTTCAGAGGATCATAAATGTTACATTAACTAGACGTGAACTTAATATTTTAATGAAAGCCACAGTTCTGTAATAGAAGCTTAAACGGTTTCATATTTACAAAGATATTTTTATCACATTTCGAAGAATCTGACAATAAATTTCAAGGCTGCTGTATTTTTATAAGCTTAGAAATTCTCATCGTCATGATGGGTTTGAGAGAAAAAAATTAATGGAAGGTAATACTTTCATTAAGTGCTGGTTTAATGAAAATTAGCTGTTAAAACATTTGCACATTGCCTTTGTCTTTCTTTATGGCAGCAGACAGAATTACAAAAAAAAAAAAAAAAAAATATTCGCTCTCTCCAGTCTTAATTGACATGAATCATGCATTTTATGCATTACACAAGTTTTACTAGTTTACATAACTTGCTTGAAATGATATGCTGATAGATGGGTTCTGTTGAGTTTGTGAACAAAAAATATTTTCTGTTTCTTTGCAGATTAGACTTTGTCATACAATTGTTCTATTCTACTCATGATTCTTTTCTGAAGAAACTGCACATCTGTAATAAAGTCTAAGAAATTTGGCAACTATTTCTTTCATTTCTGGGCTGATGACCTTAGTTGAATGTTTCTTAGCTAATTAGAATGGTTCTTTTTGCAAAGCACCCTCTATACGCTGGGAAGGATTGGAAGAGCGGAATTTGAAACATCAGTCTCGAGTTCTCAGAGGGGCTACAGTTCAGTCCCCCAGAGGACACTATAGTCAAACTGAACATTTACAAACGTCTTCCCAACTTTGAACCTTATTTACATCAAGTTTGGCAATGCATGGTCTAAGTTAAGACTGACTTGAAAGAACAGGAACAATTGCACACGTCATGGTAGCCAAAAGGCAAGGGGGAACATCTGAGGGGTGGAATTACTAATAAAGCCCACCCCACCCCGCTAATATAGACAAAGTATGAAATGTGTTTCCACTGGAGTGTGAGCAGGTGATCAGATTTGAATCCACAGGTTGGCAGGAGATAAGTTCTCAAGTGTGAATGCTCTTTTTCCATGATTCAAATCTGAATGTTTGATTACCTTTTTGGCGGATTCGTGGGGAGATGAAGTTGCATGCAGGCAATCAGGAAAGCAAGGGGAAACACAACTATGGATCAAGTTGTCAATGAATTTTCAGGCCTGCAACTGTGGCTGTACACCATGTACCTCATGACTTTAGCTTCAATGACCAATGAATACGAAGAAAATATCCTTGAGATCAGGTTTTAGTGTCATACAAATTCAGGTAAAAGTTGCGGCCTAAGACCTTTGGGTTTTATCGGAATATGGATAAACAATTTCTGCTTCAAAGAAAGATGGTATTTGTGAATAGAATGTGTCTGCCTTTTAAGTGTAGTGTAACCTACATTAGATTTGTGGTGTGTTGCCATATGAGTGAGTTCAGTGGATCATTATTTATTAACTGCACCACAGTTGTTAATTGGTCTGTAATTTGATCCAGAGCTGTGTCCACATTTGAGTGACCAGGGCAGGTCAGTCCCTATATGAACACTATGACAGCTCTCTGTTTCAACATGTCTTTTTGAAAAGTCTGCTTTGAGGTCATTGTTAGAGGAAAAGTAGGATTAGAACAATTCAGCCCTCATCCTAACTTTGTCCTTCTTGTGCATATATTATATATTCACAATATAGAGACCATTGCAAAAACAAGATGTTGCAAAATAGAAGTGTTGCCTTCAACACAGTGCACAAGTATGAAAAGGCAACCATTGCTTATAAAAATTGGCTAGTTGTTTTGGCATGTACTGAGCTACACACACACCATAGATCGAGGGTGACCGAATTTTCTAGTTGTGTTCTCTCAATTAATTTGATCCAGCACAGTCGATCAGATCTACCCTGGTAGTTTGATCAAGATTGGTCAATCTTGATGTTGAATTAGTGTTCTTGATCTACATTCCCATTTGAGCTAAATCTACCTTGGTGATCAAGATCCACTGCACTTATTCAAATGGGAACAATATTGATGCATTCAAAGGCCCAATTCTCTCACTCCAGACATCACTAATTCTCCTAACCTTCTTACTTAAAGGCCCAATTTTCTCGTCCCAAACAGTACCAATTTTCCCAACCTTTTTAATTAAGCCCCTCCCACAATTGTCTTAAATTCACCCTCATTCAGACACAATCTCATTTTATTGCTTCAGGGTGAGTATAGAAAGCTCAAGGTGTATTATCAAAACACTCTCAGAACAGTTCATGCTGTGAAATATAAGCTTTGGTACTGTGCATTGTTTAAAGGCATATTTTCATCATCCTAAACAGTTCCAATTCTCCCAACCTACTTACTTTTAGCCCCTCCCACATTTATCTAAAACTCATCTTTATCCAGACCCAATCCTTGTTTATTGCTTCATGACTTGTCCCAGTGGCCATACAAGTCCATAATCTGTAATCAAGACACTCGCAGTGCCCATGCTTT
The DNA here is from genome assembly GCA_037179385.1 of Holothuria scabra. Taxonomy (NCBI): domain Eukaryota; kingdom Metazoa; phylum Echinodermata; class Holothuroidea; order Aspidochirotida; family Holothuriidae; genus Holothuria; species Holothuria scabra. The sequence continues at coordinate 45,006,486 of CM074190.1, forward strand.
GTAATTTAGCTATGATGCATTGTTTGAATGTGATGCCAATCAAAGAGCTGTACCAATTGAGAGTTTTGATATATGCATACTGAAATTGTAGTTTAGGGTGACGAATGACTGCCTTTAAATTAGTAGTCAATCAAAAAGCTGAGCCAATTAGTTTCTGTTACCCTATACTAGAAGTGTAGTTTGGCGTAAGAGGATTGTTCCTTTAAGCCCCTCCCACAATTGTCTGAAATTCATTCTCACTCAGATACAATCTCAGGTTATTGCCCCAGGGTGAGTATAAAAAGGCTTAATGTGTGTATAAGCAAAACATTCTCAGTACAGTTCATGCTGTGTAATATAAGCTTTGGTACTCTGCATTGTTTGAATTAACTGTCAATCAAACCTGAGCCAATTGAGAATTTAAGTAAATCCCTACTAGAATTGTAGTTTGGGGTGAGAGGATTGGTCCTTTAAAGGGCAACAGCAGTCACCCCAACTTGATGAAGTGTAGTACACTGTCCTATTTCATGATTGGCTGTTGAGGACCATGTGACAGCAATTTTTCTCTTCAAATGTGAACTTTAAAGTAACAAACTGCTTGTTTTATATTGAATATATTGAAGCTATGCAATATGATGAAAGATACTTTGAAGAGAAATATGAGGAGAATTTTGATATTTACCTGTTGCTTTAAAATAAGTTTGGGGGACTACTCTTGACCCATAATTCTTGTACTTGCCTTTTACTTTCAAATATTGCAGGTTTGCTGCAAATCACACTCCTCAGAGAAGTAAGGTATATGTCTCAGGTGTGCTGTTTTATCAAGGGGAGAGTCATCTAACTGGGCAGTATGGGCAGTTGGGCACAGGAAGAGTGAAAGTGACTGGAAAATAATGGCCAGTTAGATAGATGATCTGCCCTGAAAATAGATTTATCTGAGTTCCCATCGTTTATCTACTGGTGCAAAAAAGGCACTCCTCACAGTGATTTTAAGCAGTTGTTGGTGTGCAATGGCACTTTCAGACCTCACAGTTCAAGGCCTTGTGTTTTATTCACAAGTGTATAGGTATCTCCCGGGGTTTCCCACTGTGTCAGTGGAGTTTACATTTTCAACAGTTCGAACTGCACCAAGAGTTGTAATCACATACTGTACCATACAGGTTTTGTGTTTGGGTTGGTCAACTCAATTCCTCAACTTGAAGCCATAAATCTTTGACCCATGTGACCTCTTTTCAAAAAGGGATTTAAGAGACCCAGAGTGACAAATATTTCTCCTTTGAAAGCTTGTCATAAGTGTGATTTTATGGGCCTATGATTGACAAAGCATACCAGATACAATTTATCCAAATTGAGAATATTTTCAGAATTGTCCCAAAACTTCACAGGAGGGATTATTGACAACATTGTCTTTTTCACTGGAAATTCTTGTTGCTGTCTTAAGTTTCACAACAGAGAGTGAAAAGTTGGACCTTGAAAGAATTGGAACTAGCTGTTAGATTGGGTGTATGTGAATTGTCAGAATTAGTAGCAGTGCTGTAGGGAATGGTTGTTAAGGTGAAATCTCATGCATAGGGCTGCATGCCTTTATTATCATAAGTAGAGTGTATACAGGTTTCAAGGAGTTAATGTTGGGTTTGCAATGTGTGCACCCCTGGCGCAACTTGGAAAATACATGACGCATTTTTACTTTACCAATGACTTACCAATGACCCGGCATCAGAGGGTGTTTGCAGGCCGTGCATTTTGTGGTGTTCGATTGCAATCGCGCACCATCACTCGCCTCAGATCACCTTGACTACTGTGATAGCCTTTATTTTGCACACCTAGATGAATGATGTCAGCTAACTCATATAAATCTATTCACAGTTTTTGAAATAGCAAACCTGCCACACTCCTTACTTCCTTGAGAAGAGTGCTTTGTAGCAAACCTGGAAAATGTAACACTCAAAGCCTGTGCATGCTCCCTAGACTTGTGCATGCATAAGTGCTAATTTCGTATCCACTTTTGCATGTATGTAAAAAAAAAAAAGAAAGAACTGATAAAAAAGTCAGGAGATCATGAAAAATGTAATTTTCCCTTGTTTTAAAATTACATAATTATTACTATGTTCTTTTGTTCCCACATAGAGCTTTTGTTGTTCTATTGCATTATATGTCTAAATTTGAATAGTGTGCACAGTAGCATGGTAATAAGTTTACATAAGAGTGTTTGTCTACATTATAATGTTTATACCCACTTAGGGATCAGGTTCTTCATTGTGTAAATAGTTTGTCTGACACATTACCCACTCTGCTTAAAGGGAAAATGCTGTCGTCCCCAAAAAAGGTTAGTATGAGCAGTCTTAATTCCCTAGTTTATGAATGGCTCTTGAAAATGTGAGGGCACTTTTCTCACGAAATAGCAAAATGTATGAGGCATATAAACCTTGATAAAGCAACATTTTAAGGTCTTCCTGAAGTGTAATGTTTTGAAAGATGCTTGGAAATAACAAGAAATTTGAAAGACTTAGCAGTTGTTTTTGGGGGGCAATTGCTTTTGCCCTTTAAATCTCAAGCTAGTATACTCTAACGTTTTACTTTTCCCTGTACCTGAGTTTCCGGCATTATATTTGTAGTGCACCTCATTAATGTACAATTCCATTTCAATGTGTTGCAAGTTTGAATTTAAACAATCAACAGACTTCATCGGTAGACATCTGTTGGGAAATACTTGCCCCAATTAATATCCTGTAAAAATGAAGTAACTTTCCTTTGCAATCTCAAAATAGTAACACAGTGTGGATTAGGGAAGTCCCCAAGGTAAGTTTCTAGGCTAGAATGAAACCACAATGGAAAATTTATTAAATGGTTCTGCTACTATAAAAGAATTCATGTGCATACTTGTGGTCACAGTACTGTATTAATGGAAGTTGGGATTTAAACTTTGGACCAAGGAAGCATTTGCTAGTTTTCAGAAAAGTGAGTTGAGAAGCCTGTGTCTGGTTGTTTTCTAAGCCCTAAGTTTTGGAATTTAATGGTGTGTGTAACACAGTAAGTATGAGATTTTGCAGCCTCATGTAGAGATATGTGGTATAGTAAGTGCAACATTTGCAAGTGAGGATCAACCCATTTCAAAGGAAGAGTTTCTCTGTTGAGTAGTCCCCTAGATAAACATGCTAGTTGAATATAATCTGCATCACCCCTCTACTTAACACCTATTCATATGTGTAATCACGATTTACCCAAGTGGGGACTGTCAGGATCTGCTATAGGACAATTGCAATGCAGTGTAAACTTTCATAGATTGATGGCAGCAACACTTTATGAAACAGGCTCTGGTGTGATGTAAGATGTATCTTAAATATATATAACACATAACTTGTTTTATAATCACTCAATCCACATCAATTGAGTGAAGCTGAGCAAAGAGCTGTGTACACCTTAAATGGCAAAAGACTGTCAGGTGATCTTCAATAATGTCAAGTTGGTGGTCTTCCAAAAGTTTGGAACTACAACAAGAGCTTATTGGTACTTAAAGTAGCACATTAGTATAGGCCTAGTTGTAAACTGTTTGGTGATAAAGGAAAGAGCCTGAGCAGTTGTTGAGTCTACAGGTCTGTGGTTTATAAGGAGTAAACAAAAGGGGATGCTTTCCCTGAAAATCCATTGAAAAGGGAGTACAGTATGTTTCAGATGATGAATACCTTTGAAGGCTTTGTCAAAGCTTTGTGTGCCCATTTTAGGGGCTTAGCATGTTGGGGTACAGGATGGACCTGGTCACAATATTTCTAAATGTTCAACCTTGATTGTTTAGGAACTTCTAGTGTATGGTACAATGTACAATAACATGATTAATTGATAGAAAGCTTTGTACCACAGTTTTATCAACTCTGATGGCTAGCATGGCAATAGAAGGCCTTCTGTCTCTTGAAAACCATGACTGGAACAACTCCCTTTAGGATGGGAGATGGGTGTGGGGGGGGGGGGGAGGGGGGATTCCTGCCAGCTGATTTTTTCCTAAACTTTCTCCTTGTGCAATTCCCACTACTGTATGATAATAACCCCTCAGATAAATTTTCCATTACAAAAAATAAAAAAAAAATGAAATAAAAAATTGTTCTTTGCAGGCACGTGGGAATTGTTTGAGTAATATACAAATTGCCAAGGGAGTTGTTTGGGAGGAGTTGTTAGGTGAAAACAAGTGTGGGGGTGGGATTTATATGGGAACCATGAATACCCACTTTGTGTCACCTCAAAAGAAGAAAGGGAGTGAGGTACAAGGGTAGCATCTGTCATTTAATGTTGAGTTGTTGCAAACTCTTGTTGCTATGGTAAAATTTTCTTGGAAGGCATACACCTACAAAACTTGAGTAAGCACCAACTACTGAAGACATTCTTACAGTCCTGAAGAGCTCAGTCACAACCACCATCTAGTCATATTAATCTTAAAAGTTTTGCTAAAATTTAGTTTTTTTTATTTTAATCTTTCAAAACAAAAATTTCAGTAACAGCTTTTATTGCAATGTTCGTATTTTTCACTGTGCTCTGTAAACAAAACTAACAGGTTAATACAGGAAACTGTATCCTTCACGGTATATTTCTGTCTCTTTTTCTCTTTCAGCAGAAAGAGTTACCAGCAAGTCTGCCTTTCTCTGCATTTGTCAAAGTAATGAACCAGTTGGATTTAGGAGATAAGACACGATTATTGGGACACAAAACCTAGACAGACTGCAAGCTGAGTAGACAATTGTTGGGAATTATTCTGTAAGTACTTAGCATTTTCATTGCTATGTGTGTAAACTGTTATCCTATTTATTTATATTTCCAGTAAGCTCCTCTGAATTTTTACAGCTTACTGTAGAGCCAGTCATTTTGGTCAGGTAGGGATGTCCAGTAGTGATGGGTGGTCAGTAGGCTATGTGTTACCACATCTCTCCCAGAAAGGTATATCTTTAACAGCAGTTTTCTGTAGACGAGTCCAGTGCATTAATGACACACTGACATCATCCTTTGGGCAGAACAATGGAACAGGATGGTGGCCACACGCATGAGAATTCACCCTGCACCTGTAACATACTAAGTGTGTGTTTGACAGGTTGACAAATCAGCTGCCTGCATTTATCTGTGTTGGTTTGCTTTGCCCCCAAAGGAGGGCGTTTTCTCTGCTCTATGACATCATATGCACAAGGTCTATAATTGGAAGTTGGTTCTTTGGACGTATCATGTTACAAACTAAAATTTGTGCCACGCATTAAAACCTGCTTACCAGTTGTACTTGGTAGGTTTGTTTGAATTTGAAAAAAGATTATTGGGACATAAAACCTAGTCAGACTGCCAGCCGAGTAGACAATTGTTGAGAATAATTCTGTAAGTACTCAGCATTTGCATCTGGTACTTAAATTTCATGTTCTAAACCATTACTCTATCACCTATTTCCAAGAAGCTCTACTGATATTTTACAGCTATGTGCTGGCCAGTAATTTTGTAAATGGTGGGGTACGGATGTCAAGTATGCCTGTATGTAATGATGAGTGTGCAGTATGCAATTACCACATTATCTCTCCCATGGTATACTTACTACCTTTAACAGCAGTCTTCTATAAGACGTTGGTTCCTTGGACGTGTCATATTACAAACTATGTTTGTGCCTCTCTTTGGAACCTACTTATCAGGTGGGTTTCTTTGAATTTGGAGAAAGGTAGAACAAGTTTTTTTGCCCAAATCTATATTTTGGTAGGCAAATTTTGGCTAACCTCAAGTTTTGTTCAAATCATAAATGTTGCCTGAATATGAAGGTTCTTTCACTTGGGGATGGAAGGAAGGTGGGGGGGGGGGTGGTGGGAGATGGGGAAATAAAGGTTCCAGCTGGGCAAGGTCATTTCTCCATCAGTTTTAAGGGCTTTAAGTTTCATGTGAACTGAGAGGGCACCAAAGCCAGACAAGTGATTTGTACTGACCACAATGTAATCTCACAGGTAGGGCACTATATGCCAAATGGCCTGGATTTTTCTTAATTTTTATAGGGCAACACGGTCATTGCCAAAAATACCAAGGCCTGGCCTTTGTGGCCTTTGTTTGATTCCATGCCCTGTGGGGAGGGGGTACAGGGGTGTAGTTATACAATCCGTGCTCAGAGGACATGGCTATATTTACAAATGTAATATCCTGCAAGGGAAGAGGCTCATGAGCAATATACAGTATGGTGAGATTTTCTCTCACTCTTTGAAATTTGTCCCATTTTGTGGATGCTACCCAGATCAAACTCAGACCATACAGGTTTGCCCCCAGTGCAAATGTGCACAGGACTGCACCCCACCTGGGCCCAGTTAAAGATTCGGAAAACATACTAGACCAATGATTCAAGATCTGCATTATTTATCATTTATCTTTTACATCTCTTAAATGATTTCCACTTGATTTGCAGTTAGTTTCCTGAAAGAGGAACTATGTTGTCACCCTCCACTTATATCCGCTGTAGTCATGCGTAGAACCGTGAATAGACAACCTGGGAAATGTTCACAGGCAATATGTTGTAGGTGGGTCAAAGGTCAAGCTACATGTACACCTTTGGCAAAGCTATGTACACCAGCTACATATACACCAGTTGTTCAGTGACATCTGCGCTACACCTCGAATTAACACACTGTTATTACCAGGAATAATTCACTTCGCTGAGCAGACTGGTGTAATTATCCGCATCTGCACACAGATGAAACAAAAGTCATGCATGATACACTTGACCTATTGACACAGTCGGAAGTGGAGAATTTCCAAACTTTTTTACATTGAATAGGCTATGGTAGGTACTCGTGGATAATGCGGAACATTTTCCCACAGTGGTGTACATTGCATGATTTATACTTAGTCATACGTATGCAACCTATTGGGTTTCATTATAGCATCGTTGAAATTGGTCACTATGACACTATAATTATAACATATTCGTGTTAGTACTGTGTGTTGTGAAGTCCCATCTAACTAACTAACCTTACAATTGATCTACAGTCTCTCTTAACTGACCCCACATGGTATACCAATGATGCACATTGGCCTGCCTGGCAGACTTTATTATACTGTATAACCCCTTATGAGCTAGCTCTGTTGTACAAATGCAGTCAAATCCAATGTACTAGAACATACTGACCTGCCTTGCAGATGTTCATTGCAGAGCCCTTCCATATTTACATTTAACCCTAACTGACCTACAGTTGTGTAATACCTGACAATGAAAGATAGCTCAGAAGAAGAGCGCCCTCAAGCAGAGATTGTCCTCAATTCTGCCACTCTCTTGAAGTCATGGAATTTAAGTTGTTTAACTTGTTTAATTTCAATCTGACTGCAATGGCACTAGCTCGCTTTGTAGATAGATTTGGCCTTATTTTTTAGGGTGAAGCCATAGTAGTCGACCATGCAAACCTTTTGTATCTTACAAACTTCAAATAAGCACATAAATTTTCAAAGAATCCCCTAGAACTTCCTGTGTTACATATCCTTTTGTCAGATAAGGGGCTTTTGGTAAGTAAATTATTATTGAATCATTGTCATAATTTTAGCTGACATTTTTGCTCTGTACATAACAAGGCAATTTTCATGCTGCAATAGGAATTTAAGGAGATGTGAGTTTCCTTAATGATAGCAAAGGGTTCAAAGGTCAGACACTTTCTTCTGCATATAGTACAGGTGAAGATATCAAATGGCAAGCTTCCTCACTGTGTGCTTTAGAAAGGAAGAACTGATGTCCTGAGGTTTGATACTGTAGAATATCCTGTGTGAGGTAAGAGCGTGGATCATTGACATGTCAACTACTGAATTTCACTTATACTTACCAACTATTCTGTTTGCAAAGGAACTGTTCCTATAGATGAATCTGGACAGCAAGTAATGGTCTCATTTCAGTCGACCATAACTGGGGTATATCACCTTTTAATCTTCCAATTTCTTGCTTACCTATATCATGGATGGTTGTACATTAAAATACTTCACAGTTCTCGCAATTTCACGGAATACAAGGGTTTGAAATTCTTGTACACATTGCACAATAAATGAAGAGGATTTAAGTGTGATGGACCCCACTAATGGCTGCCTATAGTCACTAAACAGAAGCACTTATGGGATTTGTCTATTTCTGGTCTCCAAAACCCATTTTGTGTTTGATTTCACTTCCAAAAGGTATAGCTGCATCAGCCAATCTGCAGCCACTACATCCATCCTTTGTACACTAACCAATTATGATAGAAGCTGGCCTTGGGTTTTAAATTTTCCAGATGTGCTACAAGTTGCACTCCTCATGAAACTGGGGAATGTGTTGCAGTAACGTGTACTGTGTTATTCAAGGGCAAGAGTCACCCCAACTTGAAGTAGTGAAGTAGACTGTCCTGTTTCATGATTGGCTGTTGAGAGTCATGTGAAACAATTTTTCAAATATGAAATTAACTAGAGGTAACTGCAAGTTTTACATTGAATATGTAATATTGAAGTTATAAAATATGATGAAAGATGCTTAATAGAGAAATAAGAGGAATTAATTGTGATGTTTTAACTGTTACTTCAAAATTTAAGTTTGGGAAGGACTGCTCTTGACCTTTAAACTGCATGCTTATTATATGAGCTACCATGTTCATCTTGGTATGCAAAAAATAGCACTCCTCAAATTGATTTGAGGAGAGTGTTGCAGTGTCACTTACATGCCTCAAAATTTGAGGCATGTATTCAGACCAGCTGAAAGGGCAAGAGCAGTCACCCAAAACTTACTTTGAAGCAACGGCCAAATCTCACAGTTTTCTTTTTTTTTCAAAGTACCTTATATAATATATTAAGACATTCAGCACTGCATATGCAAGGTAAACCAAACAGTAACTCTTTGGTAAATTTCACATTTGAGGAGAAAAAATATTGTCACATGAGTCTCAAAGGGCCAATCATGAAATAGGACTGTCTGTACACCACTTCAAGTAGAGGGGACTGCTCTTTACCTTTAAAGGCAGTCATTTGTCACTCCAACCTACAATTTTATCTGGAGTCCACCGAAATTCTCCGTAGAAACAGATCTTAGATTATCAGAGTGAAATGCTATACAGTGCAAGTTTGTTCAAAAATAGTTTCAGGACGTCCCTGAACTAAAGGGGAGAGTGTGTAACAGATAAAGAAAGCCCTGGGTATCATTTTTCATTTGTAAGACCACAAAAATAAATATTTTCTTACCTGTTTAGATATGATTTAATATCATTTGTGAACCTTATGCACACAATTTCCAATAATTGTTTTCATAACAGAATCACTTCCTTTTCATAATTGGGTCCTAGAAGTGATGACCATTAGATCCTGTTAAGGTTGAGCTGTGAAAAATACCAATACTTATCTTGACCTCAGGGTGAATTCACAAAGGCAATTCACACTTGTAAAATGGTGTGACAGGATGGACTTGTTACACCAATGTTGCATTCAAATTGATACAAGTGATAGCAAAATCCTGCAGATATATTTGGCATACTTTTGTGCAAATGTTTGAGTCATAAATTAGACATTTCAAGCCAGAGAATTAGGCCTGTGGCCAAAGAGGAGTTGGTGGGGTTGGGGTGGGGTTTGGGAGGTAGAGAGGGAGGTTGGCTTTAAGCCAACAATGAAAAATTTTCAACCCCTCTGTAAAGTCCAAGTTCCTATTCATTGGCTTGATATCATTTTCATTCATTTGGCTGGGACCTGAAATATTTTTGACCCTCTGGTGGCCATTTCACTCCCGTTCGGTACAAGAGCTGGTTACAGGTTTACAGGCCTGCAGCATCTGGCTATGGGTCTGCATGCAGAGAAGAACATGTAGGTCTATGAAAAATATCATGCCCAATCTAAAGTGTAATCTGGGAAATTTGACACCATTTAGGGAAGGGGTACCTTCCGCAGATGGATTTTCGTGTAATTTCTAATTAGCACCAAGAGGGATAGAGAGTTGTGGCCTTGGCATCTACTATTGATGAAGAAGAAGCATGTGGAATAAGCTGTCACCTCATTTTATTCCAAAAAATCAGTAACTATGTACAAATTTTGTTAAAATGGACTTACAAACTAACCAATTGTACATAAATATCACAAACTACAAAACCAATGATGACGATTGGTCAACAATTCTTTCAATTTTTATTTTGGATAACAAGTGTATTAAATAGCTTTAATGTGAAAAGTTATTACACGCCATATGAAATTTAATTGCCCAATAGAATTACCTGACAAAATTTCAATAGATGTAATGCCGTACAGTATATTGATGGTTTTTTGTAGACTTGCTTTTTTCAGTAATTTGTAGGCCTGTTTACTGTATTATAACCAATTTTGTTCTGTAGTTTCTGCATTTGATCACAGCTACAGTATACTTTTCTTCATTTCATCATAAAGAATACAGTGATTATAGTACACAATTAACTAGTTCCATGTTTGGTTTGTATCAGCACAGATGATACTGTACATATTGTATGCAGTTCGCTGTAGAGTTCAGCAACTTATAGAATAGTTGAACCTGTAGTTAATTACTTCAGGAACACAGACAAGGGAACATTTTAATTTCCCACACTTCCTGGGGTCAGGCCCACTAGGGTTGTACCAGTTAACATTACATCTGTTATTGAGACCATGCAGTGCCTTGACATATGTAATAGATTTTGAACTGTGCTTAGGTAAGCATTATGTATAAGATAGTAGAGCTGTATGTTCTTGTACAATAATACAGATTATGAATTACTGTAAATATAGAACAGAGAATTGATACTTTACCCATGGTTCTAGGGAGCCCATTTTAAGTGGGCGGTGTGCCCAGTTTGAAATTATAATCACTTCTCAGCTAGCGCCCGGTTTGATAGGTTATCCGCCCAGTTTGAAAAGTTGTGCTCCTGCATTTTTGTCAATTGTTAAGCATTACCAGAACATACAGACTTCATTAAAACCAGGAAACATAATCACAAAAACTTGAGATTAATTCCGCTCACACCAGCCGACTTCAATCGAAACAGAATTACTTTTTTTTGGCCCGACTCTGTATAATGTAGGCCAGCCAGCACTTCATGTAAACAGTGCCTAGCCTGCATAGCAGGCACGTACGACTGTACTTATTTATTCACGGTAGTTTGGATATAATTAGTCACAACGGTGCAAGGTAAGGAACGCACCAGGCCTACAGTCCTGTGTTTCCTTTACTTTGTAGCTTGGAAATAGTGGGCACGGCTATGAACACAACTTTGATTGGTTCGTTTTGTAGAGGAGCTTTTGTAAGCCTCAAGAATGACCAACATACGATGTGTTAGACATGTTCAATGTATGGAAGCCTTTGGCAATGCAACTGTGATGTTTAATGTACATGTACAGTACCGATGGTTTGAGAATGCCATTCTATGTAACCATTTATCATAATATTGTTGCATTGAAAGGTTGTGCAGTGTGCAGATTTGATTTTTAAGTCTTATTGCATTGATCCATAGCCGAGTGAAACAGTCTTATTTACAGTGTAAGCTAATTACTGAAGATCCGTGCCAAAACATGACACAACTTTTAGAGTCTTCCCACCAAAATAAGATGCTGTTACAGTAGGGAGCGACATGCATTGTAGCATTAGCTGTGTACTAAGACCAGTCAGTCATGCATGTACGTTCATACAAAAGAATCTGTTTACATGTGGAAATTATTCGCAAAAGAGCATGAATTTGAAGCAGTTACAGCTCCTAAAAAACGTAAAATGGCAGAGCTTTTGAGGGTTTTCCCCCCTGGACCCCCACCAGGGGCTTTGCCCCTGGACCCCACAAGGGGCCCGAAGGTGGGCCCCTTGACCCCAAGCCGAAAGTTGCTGATACTTTTCATGGAAAGTGCACTATACAATGATGTGGCAATTACCAAGTATTCCTTAGATTTGTTGGCCATTTGTGGGGTCCATCTTCTCATTTCTGTTGTCCAAACTGTCCCATGAATAGTTGCATTTTATTCTAAATCTGAACCTGGTTATTTTGGGGTATGCAGTTGTTTGCATCCATCCTGGATATTTTCTAGTCAACACATTTAATTACTAAAATTATGGTTAATGGACCCCAGCAATCTCTCACCATTACTTGACTGTCAGATTTAATTCCACTCTGATGACAGGACTAAGCATGCTGTCTTAAAGGCAGACAAACACATCCCTGCTCTTGTAACCAAAGTTAATGTCACAGACTGATGCATACAATAAACTGAAAGTGGCTGCTTCTTGGAAAAGTGGTGGGTTAGTTCTAGTAAGATGGAGTTTTACGTCCCAGTTTCCAAACTCTTGGTTCAAGTCGAATGGGCCACAGCCTTTTTTCCAGTTGTGGCTCACTGGCTTGTTTTCCCTACTCCATTGCTTATGTGGAGCCTCACGCACAACATCAGTAGGTTCCATTAGTAGAGTCTTTGGTATGACTCGACCTGGGAAGCGAATCCAGCCTCCCACGTGAGAGGCGAATGCTTTACTGTTAGACCAAACACACAGTCTGGAAAATTGGTCGGGCTGGAATAGTTAAACAATGGTTTAATGTGGTCCTAGATTGTATGAGGACCAATTATTCAATTTTTTTGAAGGGGGGGGGGGGTAGATTTCCCCCCTCTTCAGAGTGGCATTCACACAACATACTACAAGCTTTCCTTTGAAAGAAATCCTGGCTATGCCTCTGGCAAAGGTTTCCTGTAAATTGACCTACATCAATAGCTTTTGTGTGCCATGCATGATCCAACATAACAGGACAGAAAGTTCATGGAAATGATGATAAATCTTGAAAGATTTAGCTGACATTGTAAAATTTAGAGGGACTGAAATTCCCTACAAGTGGGAACACTTTTGTTTTTCTTTTCAATTCAATTTGCTTTTTAAAATATTGGAACAGCTGTTAAATTATTTCTGTCCAATCTGCATGAGTTCATGAAAATTTTGTGATAACTGTGCACACCCAAAAGTTCATACATTTACAGGGCCTTTTGACATGGCTGAACTATTTTAAATAAGTCTTTGTTGCTGTGACAACAGATTAGGTGAAACCTTTTCATAGGTAACAGGTATTGAATGGTACAGCTGGTTTGTACAGTGAAATCCAGCCAGACTTCTGATAATTAGTATCTGGGCAATATATATTTCAAAAATTTATATTTGGTATGTGGATTGGTTACTGGTATTTAACAGAATTACTAATTCTTGTTTTTCAAAAGGGTGAGTGCACTCCCCCCCTCCCTAAAGACAGGCCTTGTTTTAGACTTTCAATATGTGCTACACATCACATGTACGCATTGGGAAAATAATGTAGGGAGTGCGATTGGTAAACTTCAATAGAGTGATCTAAGTTGCCATTCATAATTGCACGAGTTTGCAAAGTGATTAAAGGCAAGTGGTTCAGTGTAGTGGCACTCGATCACATGCCCCAGAATTCAATGCCTAATATTACCCATTCTGTATAAAATTTTATACAAAACCCCAATCCTTCAACTACCTACATGTAAGCTAGGTTTCACCAACTGCTGACATTTAGGCCCCTTGAGAAATGAAGTTCAAGGTTCATAAAAGCTTAGTATTTCTTCTCTTTTTCGATGGGTATTATGATAGGCACGGATTCTTCATGCTCCATGCAGGGTCTGCTCTGAAGTCTGTTCCCATCTCATTGTTCCTATAATTAGCTTAATTTGAATCATTGGCCACCTTGTCATTAAAGCCCCTCTCATTATTCTTATTCTATCTCATTAGTCCTGTGTCCCATTAGTACAGTACTCTGTTTTGTTGGTCCCTCAACTCATAAAGATTGGGGTTGGGGATAAACGTAGTTGATTAGTGTTTTTGTTTTGGGTTGTATAGTTAGGAGATAGGGTTAGGTTTAGGGGTTATAGGATACAAGGTCCTGAAAATGTGGGGGACCAATCAGACTGGAGACTAATGAGATGGGGACTAGTGAGATGGGGCATTATCAGTGTTGTAACAAGTCACAACTCGAGTCACTCCATCTCAAAATGGTTGTGACTCGATAGAATTCAGGAGTAATTTCCCCATTGAAATAGTACAATGACTCGAGTCAATGACTGGACTCGAGTCACTTAAAAGTTTGAAAACTGTTGACTCAGTTACAACACTGGGCACTAATTATCTCTTCCCATATACGTGTGGTGAGAGAGAATTTAACTGATTCTTCATCCCCAATAAATTTCACCGAAGTCAATGATTTCAAAGTCATTCATTTTCTTCATTTACCGTAGAGTTGATGTTCGCACAACAGTAAAACAAAACATGCATGTCACTTCTCATTACCTCCCATTAACATTTAGTAACCCTCCCTCCTGTGGTTATCCTTTGGCATTCAGGAAATAATTTATGCCGTATGGCATCGCATTTTGCTGTACAAAATGCACAAATTGCTATACAAATGCAAAATTGTGTAGCAGATTTTCTACATTAAACACATGGGTTGTTAGTGATTTTGTGATAGTGGAGCCCTTAAACAGCAAAATTGCTATGCGAAATTTGAACACTAAATTATTTCCTGGCATTAGTCAACAGTGTTTATGGAATGGATACATAAGTCAAAGGGGGCCTCCTCATTCTTTACCTGCTTTTAACAGAGTTTACTTGAATGTTGAATGCATCCAGTCACCCCAATTCAAATTAGTGTATTTTAAGTGTACCCTTTTGTCGCACGTGGCACTTGAGAATCGTGGTGTTTTTTTCACAGAATTGTGAAAGTTACATGGAGAAACTGAGCAGTTTCCCATACATTTTGCAATATTATGAAACTTGCAATTGCAACAGAAATTTAGGAAAGAATTTGTGAAATTGAGCTGCTTTTTCAAAACAAGTTTGGTACAACTGCTTTGCCCTTTGAATCATTGATTCCCCATTCCAGACACATTTCATCAAACGAATTCATCCATTCCCTATCCCAGACAAATTTTGCCAAGGTCAATGGTTTCCTAAGTTATTGGTTCCTCAATATAGTTGATTTATAGTACGTAAGTCATTGATCCCCCATCCCGCATACATTTAGTGAGACAGAAGTCAATTTAAGTGGTGGATTTTCTATTCCAGGCTCAGTTCACAACTAATTCATTGATTCCCCATTCCAGACAAAGTTCACATAAGTCAATGATTTCCTATCCCACACAGAGCATAACGGTGTGATGGTATTTCATTTCGATTTATCTTACTGCTGACGAGTTAGAAAAGAAGTCACTGTTTGTTCCTTCTGGTGTGCACAGATGATACAAAGGTACTCCCTTTACAGACAAAAGATTTTTATTCTGATGCAAAACAAGGATCTCCAGGGTTATTCTGTGAAAAATCTTTCATCTTTGAACTCTAAATAACACACAGTGTGACATCACAAAAAGGTCATAGGGTTGTCTGCACTAGGTAAGCTCTGTCGATAACCTCTTCACAACATAACAACTAGTGGTAGTGTGAGAGATACATAAATGCTATCAAATACTGAGAAAAGTGGATTTTTTTGTGGAGATGGAACCCGATTTTTGCGGGGGAGGAAAGGTCATGACATTAAGAAAAATTGGTGAGTTGGCCCTCCTTAGTGACCAAAAAAAATTGTTTTTGTGCCAGTGTGCAAGGAGACAGTAGTAAAGCTGTAAATAGTGTGTAAAATCTATTGTCAACTTTTAAAGTAACTGTGTCAGTTTTGTGTTTAAAATGAAAATTTGTAGAGACCTCTCAGTTGACAAATATTCCATAAACACTGTCATAAATTTTAGTTATTAATTCAAGTCTGTTCAATGACACAACCTGGCAAAGTATCACAGTTGGTGATGTCAAGCTAGAGGGCACCAACTGTCCTTATTTCTAATTTTCGTTTATCTGCAAAATGTTCTTGTGGTGCGTTGTCCAAAATTTTTCTTAAGTAGCGTGTAAGCCACGTGGCTCCGAGTCCATCTGCAAATTCATTGTTCCATCCCTGCATCTTTGTCTTTTGTACCTTCTGCCTTTTTTGGTTTCGATGAAAGAGAAACCTATGCATTCACGATGGCGTGTGTGTGTATGTATGTGTGTATGTGCGTGTGTATGTGCATGTGTGTGTATGTGTGTGTGTAAGTGTGTGTAAGGGTGGATGTATGTGTGTGTGTGTGTGTTTGTGACACTTTGCTCGTTAACACGATATCTCAAGATAGGAATGTCTGACTGTTTTCAAACTTGGTACATAGATGCGCCATATTGAGAGGAAGAACCCTATTGTTTTTGGCAGAGGTCAAAGGTCATCTGAGGTCACCGGGGGTATAAAGTCTGAAAATCTCGTTAACACAATATCTAAAGATAGGAAGCTTAAGTAGATTTCATATGTGGTATGTCGATGCATTATGGTCAGGAGATGGTCCCTATTGTTTTTTGTGGAGGTCAAAGGTCATGTTGGGTCACCAGGGGTCAAAGTCTGAAAATCTTGTTAAAGGGATATCTCAAGATGTCTATCCATCTATGTATTGCTTTTGTGGAGGTCAAAAGGGCATCTGGAATAACAAATTATTTTTTGAACATGCTAGTATAACATTTGAGTGAGAAGATAATGGTGCATGATGGCAATTTTGGTACAGTACATTTATATATCATCGAAACCTCAATGCATTTTTGCAATCTGGTTTGATGAGCACCTGTTTCATTCAGAGTTGCATTTGAAGAAACTATACTCATCAACTGCAGTTTCATTTAAAGCAAAACTTTTTGAGCTTTTAAAACCCAGAAATAATCAGGACACTCCGATTTTTCTGACTTTTAGTGGGAAAAAGTGTTCAGAAAAATTCTGAAGTTTGCATGAAAACCTGACTTAATCTTTGCATGTATACACAAAAGTGATGCCCAGGTCACACTACAGCAATATCAGATTGGATTGCTATCAGATTTTTGTGAGTTTAAGTTGAAAATCTCAGTCCATTTTTGGAAAGAACCAAAAATTTGTCATATTTTGTAAATATGAGAGGACCACGGAAATGAAATATAAACTATTTGGTGATGTCACATTGACAAATAGCTTTTATTGGACTACGCTTATGCGATAAAAGCTGTCTGCAAATGTGACATTACAGAATAATTGATATAACTTAGAATTTTGTAGTCCTGCGATACAATTCATATACTGTACCTACACAGAGTTGGAATTTTGGATCATATGAGTTTTTTCTGTTTTTCTATTGATACTGCATTTGGAAAACCTTTGCTTACTGTTGTGGAAGACAACCCACTTGCACAGTATCCCGTTTTGTGCCACTGATCTCTACCTTTGTGCTGATGAATCAGATCAGCCCTTGTGTTCAGGGACTGTAGGCAGCCATTAGTGGGGTCCATCATCAGCTTTACATTGTCTTCATTTATTTTCTGCACAAATTTCAAACCATCATATGCAGTGAAATTTGAGGGTATCAAAAGGCATTTCAGTGTAAAACCATCCATGGTACATGTAAACAAAGAAATTGACAGACTAAATGATGATAGACCCCAGTTGTGGCTGAATAAAATCAGACCATCACTTGCTGCCCAGATTCGTTTACTTTGAACACTATGATCAATTTGGTCAGTGTAGTAATAAATGCAACTTACTGCACTACTGTAGTTCTCTTTGTCAACATATAGCTTTGCAGTAAGCATGGAACAATTGATTTCAAGTAGCAGTGTGAGTTTGTTATAAATTTTCCCTCCAGAGGAGTGGCCTTGGTGATCACCTTTGTGGTTATTGCAACCTGCAAGGATGGGGACCTGTAAGACCATATGTGTAGCATATGGCATTGACCTTAGTGAGATATCTATGGACTGACAACTGTGTAGGTGATTCTATTTTTCATTATGTCTTACCAGCATGGGTCAATTCATAAAGGCAGTCTATGGTGTGGACTCAGGCACGTTTTTCAGATTTTGGACTCACGTTTGACAACTTTGGGCAGAAGAGTGACTGCAGTGTCCAGTGATTACTTTTGTAACTACTGTATTGTGCACTGATCGTGGGAAATGATGGTGACTGTGTTGTTTTTGTTGTGGCTACATTAAAAAAATGATTTGGACTTTTGGACTTTTGTAAATGACCAAGACCATTAGAATTGCACTCCAAGGTGGATTGGCAGGGACCTGGTTATATGAGGTGGAACATTCAAATGGATAATTCTGAAATGTTTTGGCAACATTTATTGGGTAGTGCTACCATAGCAACGAGGTCAAATGTTTAACCAACATATTCCTTTAAAATGTTAGAAAATACCTGTTATCAGCACCATAAACACCTGTGAGTTTTCTTGATTAAAACTTTGAACACTGTCATACCTCCCAAGTGACCCGCATTTCGCGGGTTGGACCCGCACGTGGACACCCAAACCCGCTGACCTGCCAAGCTCTCTGAAAAACCCGCATTTCAAATACCCGAAGTATTCTTACTTAGAGAACCACACAAATGAGCAAATAATTCAGCTTACCAATAAAAACAAATTCAGTAAATCGTATCTCGCAGCACATTCAACTGCTTGCGGTGCTACACAGTGCATAGGCCTAGGTACGTACGGAACTATGTTTGCTGTCCCAACATTGTTATCGGCTAACCTTTGCAGCAGGTATGGGATATATTCCCGTCACTGTGAAAATAGTGTTATAACGTCATGCAAAGCCGCATTCCTTAGGGAAAACAATTGCCTACTTTGCGGGTCGCAGGCGGGACTTCTCCCAGAGTTGCCCGAACCTTCTGGACTGTCTTGACAGTTCTTGACGTTCTTGGCTTATATGTTTTCATGGCTTGAATGCCATGCGAGATCTACAGAAATATTGGAAATCACTGGTAGCATGTACGGTACGATCGCGGGTGACATACAGAGTTGACGTTTGCAAACTGTTTCGGTACCGCACTAAAATTTACCTCAAAAAATAGCGATTGAATATTGTGACTAGGAGAGGTTTTAGTCATTGGGCATTTGTGAGTGTCTGCATATTATTTTGGCAAAACTCTCAAAACAATATTTTTCCAGCTTACCGCAAAAAATTTAGTACTGTACTGAACTTTTTTGGCATTAACCTAGCGACATTGTGTTTACTGATTTGCCAGAAAAGTGCCGCCATTTTGCGTGTAGACACTTCTAAAATTCAAAAATTTTCGAAAAGGGGAGGGGGACACCGCCTCCCCTTATACCCCTCCCCCAGGCCGGCGATTCACCAATGGAAAGATCAGATGGATCCGCACCTAGCCTCTCGGAACTTGGGAGCTATGCACTTTGCTTATTAAAAACCACATTACCATGCAATTTGAGGTGGACTGAAATTTAAACACTGACCCCACCTTAACCTGCCTTCCCATGTTACTCGAAGGCGAGGTCACAGGGTGTTACCCCAACTGGGGCATACATGAGACCAGTCTCTCAACTGTAGTACAGACTTTGTAATACGAGCTATAGTATATACAGATTGTGTATGAGCTATGAGCAAATTGCATTGTTTGAACCAGCTTTTAATCAAAGAGCCGAGCCAATTGAGATTCTGTTAACCACTACAAAAACTATAGTTTGGGATGAGAGGATTGGCATTTTAAAATTGACTTCTCAGAAGTTCCAAGTAGTGCATACTGTGATAACAAAGTTAAAAAGGATAAGAAAATTGACCACACAGATGTTCTACAGTATGTACTGTATACTGGGATGTTTGCTGTGTACCATCAGATTTCTGCAATTTCCTTTGCTCTGTACATGTTTCGCCAAAAAAGATTTAAAATGGGAAAAAAAAACATGCTTCGAGTGGATAATATAGATAAAGATGCTCAGTTTCCATCAATCGTTGAACCATCTGTCTAGCATTTACATACGTAACCTAGTTCTATTCAAAATGAGGTCAAACTTCTTTTTTTTGGATCAATTATACCAACAGAAGACAATGGATCTCTTCATATTAGATACTGTAGATTCTATTCTTCTTGAGATTTTTCGAGAAAAAAAAACAAGGAGCTGCAAGCTCGATCTTTATACTGTAAATTATGCCATCATTGGGTATTGTGTAAATTTATGATGTCTCATTCATATTTTTCTGCATATTGAAAAGCTGGCTATGAGAGCGACATTTTTGGACAGCTGCGGCGTTTAAAAGAGGTTTTACGTGCACGTGTAACATTGAGGCATGGAAACTTTTGCAGGCATATGGGAAATTTTCTGTCTTTCAGCTTTCTCAAGGACACGTTTTAGTTTGAACATGGATCTATGGTTTTCTGATTGGAACATATCAATGCAGCCAGGTGTTCTACTCATTTGGGGTGAAGGGGGATATATTCTTGCAGTGAAATGGGGACGTGTGGGTCGGTAATCCTCTGACATTTTTATATACACATTTTGAATTCTACAAATACAAAAAATTTCCCTTGAACCTACCAATATGATATTAAAAATCAATCAAATTAAAGACAGGCCTCCTGTTTGTTTACCTTGTACAGTATGTTCCTCTTTTGTGATTGCAAGTTGTTGGCTGTGCTTGAGATTCAATAGTCATGGTTGTGCTGTGCTGTTTTTTTAATGTGGTCTCCCCTTTTTTTTGCAATCATGAATGAAACAGTGACAGCAAGGAAGAAAGTTGCAGCATTGCTTTTGCTTACTGTTTTTGGTCAATGTAATAATGCACCTATCAATTAGAAGATACGCCCTCTGCCCACTCCCCAGGGGTGGTGAGTCAATTGTTTCTCATTTTCTTCCAAGGTGTGACCCAGGGGGTGCATCAAAGTTCTAGGGGTTGTGCATCAAGCAACCTTCTCTCATATTTTACAGGAAACATACAAAGTCTAAATTGGGGTGAAATACATGATTGAGGGGGTTTGTCAATCCACAAAAATATTTGATGCCTCTGAGGGACAATTGGCTGACCTTTCCTAGGGGTCAGAGTGTGCAGTGGCAGCACTACATGGAAGGGGAGGCAAGAGGGGTTATTTCCTCCCTCCACAAATTTTTTCTCCCTCCTCCCCCAAACTTGCTCCCCAAGCTAGGTCAGGAGTAGGGTTAACTAAAAATAAATAATATTAAAAATGAATAATTTACCTCCTATGAGACTTTATTTTTCATCCAGAGATAAGCTACAACCCCTGACCTGCTGCAGGTGGCTTTGCTCCTGAAACCCCACCCCTAGAGACAGGAATTTTGTGCTCAGTTTTATTCCACACCCAACAACTTTTTGCCCCTTAACATTATCCTTTGCCTGTAGTTTGCCCCTCTCCCTTTCCCAGTTTTGACTTTCTGGAGCGGCCACTGATAAGGAGGGTATTTCAGTGAAGAAGAAACTTTTCACGTGTCTATTGAAGTGCATAACCTCATTTCTGTGACTGTGTAGCTAACTCGACAGACGAATCTGAGCAGCTCGTTTACAACTATGCTTAACTAGTTTACAACTACCTATGATACAGGTAAACAAAGAATTTGAAATATTGAAGCTGGTTGACCTAATTAAGTTACGACCGACTAAATCAGATCATCACCTGACTTTTCAGATTTGTGTATAGCACTTTTGTGTTGGTGTGTCATGAAGTAAGACAGACACACCAACTCAAATAACACAAATGTGTTTTAAAGTGGCATCTAGTTCAAACCCATCTCTTTAGCGGCCTTTCACAAAAGCGGGAAATGCTGCGGGCATATTCTACACCCCCAGCCCACAGGGGCTGGTCATAAAGTGTGTCATGAAGTCCCATGAATTTCAGTTACTGTACTAGTAGCTCATGTCTGCTGAATAAAAAAGTACAAGGTACTTTATAAACAGGTAAGATGGGAACCCAAGAACAATTACATTGCACTATAACAGTTTCATAGAATGTGTTGATGTGACTGTTTTCCCGTATGACAAAATTTATATATTTCCCAATTTGCAAGTTGATCCATCCCATTTGTTTCATAATTGGAGTGGATTGTAAAGTTGGTTATATCCTCTGATTGGGAGGAATTTCATCACCATCACACCTGTTTAAGCTGGTACCTCTACACTGCAGTCTTGGAAGGATTTGAGGTTGACCACATGCAAAGCCAATTAAACTTGGAGAGCATACATGTCAAGCTAAAAAAAAGTGTACTTGAACATTATCACCATGGTAACACAAAGCACAAACTACAAAAAATGTTATGCTTATTTGTCAGTGAGCTATGCCAAGCTGGAAATCTCTAGCATTGGCTGCTGGAAAGAAAGAGTCAAGTGGTGTTCAAGCAGTCATAACAAAAGTGACGGCTGTGATAGCTCAGGATTGGAGAAATGATGGGTTTGGTTCAGCTTCTTGGTCAAAAACGTGACTCAAGAATACAATGTGATAGTTTAGGGTAGGAAAACATTTAAGTTAGTAGCCATGGATTAGGCTTTTTAGGTGTAGGCTATACTACAAATCACCTCTAAAAGCAATTTAGGACTGTGGTAGTTGTGCTGTTTTATCAAACTGGCACATACATCTGAATTTCCATTCTTGATCTAGGTATATGCAAATAATCATATGCCTTACAGTAAGGGAGTGGTGGTGTGCAATCACACAACCCCCAAATTCATGGCCTGGAGTTTCAAGCTCTCATTCTATTATAGTTTCCAAAAATATTTCAGTAAGTAAAGTTTTGTGGCTATATTGCTGAATAGATGGAAAATATTATTTTTATTGCATACTTGTAGTTGCAAGTGGTTAACAACCAATACTAATTGTCTCAATTTCTCTGAAAATTTTATTATTAGAGAGTAAAACCTTAATTGCACAAGTTTAATATCTAACCAACAAACACTTCACATGATGTGCAGGTTTAAGACTTTGAAAATGGCTTCCCAATAATAGCCAACTCTTGTAACTTGAGTGCCGGGTAATTTGTGATCACTGTCCTGAGTAAGCAGTCTAAGGGGTGTCTGTGCCCCCCTTCCCTTTAAAAATTTTTGCAGGCTGTAGAGTGCATACTCACAAAAAAGAAGGAATAATCACTCAGTTCTAAAGAAATCTAAGAACCTCGTTCTGTTAGGATAAGAAATTTGTGCCAGGGGGTTATGCTGAAATTGATGGCGACTACCACAGGAGATTTTGAGAGCCGGGTAGCACCGCCCGGTGCCCCCCGGCATGGTGACAACCCTGGAGAGAACGTGCTTGCGACTTGTTCAAAGAGCTCACAAGATGTCACAAGATTCTTTTAAAACATCATGTTTAAAACCTTGTAACATCTTGGCATCTATATAGCCCCTTTACTTCATGTACGTAATCCCAACTTACTTGCAACTTTCCCTGGTAGAGAGGGCGCCCTTGCTCCTACACAGGGAGTAAGGGGCTGATGTCCTTTATTATCCTCTTCTTGTGATCAGAAGGTGGTTTAAACAACTTGTAAATACCTTGTGAGCAACAACCTCTGAAATACAAAAACTCTTCTGCTAGACAGCTGGCTAATTTCTAGAGAATACAGCTAGAGCTAGGAAGCAAGAACTTGTAGTTTAGCTTGCAAGCATTGGTTGCCAATTAAAGGCATCTCTAGTGATGCCTTAACCAGGCCTTTAAACTTAACGGCAGCCACGGTGGCTATTGCATTAGTTCATTCCCTTTTTGTTGCAGTGCTGTGTAAAAATGACTAAAAGAAAGGCCGGCTGTGGCCAGAGTTGGCCATCGTTGCCTTTAGTATATGGTCTCTGTTTCAGGCCTCGAGTTTTAGATTTCTGAGGTACCCTACACAAATCACACTTCTCAGGAAATTAAGGAGTGTGGTAGGTGTGCTATTTTACTAAACTGATACATTAACTGTAGCCCCCTTTCTTTATTTTGGTTGCCAAAACTCGCACTCCTCATTGTGATTTAAGTATGTGATGGTGAGTGATTGCACTAGAACACCTTCATATTCAAGGCCTGCTGTGCCTTACTCATTGTTTTAAGTATATACAACATATTTTTGTCACATTTGCTGAACCCTTGTTTCCCAAAATGCAGTTCTTGTGTTAGGTGGGTACCTTCTAGTGTCTACTGTGGTGTTATTGGTATTTGCCAGAAGGTTACTGCGGGCAGTGGAAGGTAAAGGTAAACAGGAGGTCATAGACCTCAAACCAGGGAGTTTTGAGGTTTTTCAGATGCCTTTATATTCCAAATGACCTTGGTGCCCTTGTTCAGAAATGAGAATGGCCTAAATGTTCCCACTGATGTCCTCAATGCCCTAAAAATTACAAACTGAACTAAGGCCGAATTGCCTTGCCCTTGAATGCTGAAGCTTGAGGTGTGGTTCAGTATTTTGTAAGCTGAGTTATAAATCTACATCACCCCCCACTTAATCTCTGTTTATCCATACATATAACACCCAGTAACCTGTAACTGCTTGGTAAACTAACAGCAGTGAGGGGACGTCCTTGCACCAAGTATTCCCCTCCCAAGTCCAAACTGGTCCTCTCTTAATAACTTGTTGAATGGTGAAGCTTGTACTGTAGGCCTGCTGTACCTAGTAATCTATAGAATGTAAATGGTACATGTCATTTTGAGTTTTAATGGATTATAGCAGTGGGCTATGTACCCTTTGTATTTTATGATCTGTTAGTGTAAAAGTAAAAATTGACCAAGTGTTCACAGGGATGATTTTTAAGCAATTGAAATTGGTTGTCCAAAGGACAACCAGCTGCAAGAACTTGGTTGTCCTCCCAAAAATTTAGTCGTCCTCCATAAAAGACAGGTGAAAACAAAAAAGTTGTGCAATGTGCATTTTGTGGTTTCAAGACGATTGTTTTATTTTTATTGCACAGGCTGCCATTTGCATTGCATTATATCTAGCGTGAAAGTCACTTTATTGAAAATACACATGAAAGGGCTGGTGTGAGTGATAGTAATACCCAAAGTAACAGTTGGGGAATCTCCGAGACGACAGAGGTCTGGCCTCTGTGATCATTGCTACTCCCCTCCCCCAACCCCACATTTTATTCATCACTTACTCAAGGACGGACAAAAGACATTTTTTCTCCTGAAAACTTCCCAACGTTCGGTAGACGCAATAATAATGTGATCTTTAGACACCCCATTCGTACATTAGGACATGCAGTTGTACCGTCAAAATATGGTGCATTAATACTTAACTTGAACGGTAGCCTACATCATGATTTCTGAAACTCATTCCTTTTGAATCAAAATCTGACAATCGTAAGTGTCTATTGAACAAAATGCCTTTTTAAAAGCTTATTTGTTTCAGCTTTAATAGTGTCTGACCGATTATGCTATAATCGGTAATACAGTACCCTTTTACCGACTATTTTATTGAACTATAGGACCGATGCCGATTATGACAAAGAGGGAAGTCACCGTGACATGTTTGTCCCTTAAGCCCCTTACATCTAATATATCGTATTCCCGTAACCAGTTCAGGGTGGAAAATATTGGGAATCGTTACGAACGGAATATCCTTTTGTATAGGTGTCATATTTTCACTTCAAATGTGGAGATACAAATTAACCGATAGTACAGTTGAATTGTTTGCAGTCGATGTCACATGCCCTTTGATAATTTAGCTCTAAGGCCAACATCATGCTTTGTTTAGTTTTCATCCCCCAATCATGTCGGAACATTTGCTGTTGCGTAAATGTACTGTAGCTACTCTCCCGCTTTAATGAACCCGTGTTAGAGCAATCATGATAATCTAGCAGTTCTGAGCAGCAGAACAAATGCACCCGATTAACGTATCTTATGGTTCCTTCCGGATATAAATATCCCCGTATATTGTTAGCAGTTCTTTTCCAAAACGTACGTCTAGTTTAAAAAGAATGTGCAACTGAAATGCACGTAAGTTCGATCCTCGAAAACTCCACGTATACAGAGATTTGTGATGCCATTTCTTGGTGAATTTAGCACGGGGCTCTCCCGGCTTCGCTAGCCGACTATATAAGCATGACAAGTGCGATCGTCGAACACAAACTCAACGGGAAAACTTGTCTCGAGACCGAGCATTTTCACACACTAAATCACGTAGGCGAAAGCGCGAGTTGTGATTGGCTAGCTACAATCAACGCAATTGAACCAATCACGATGCAATGGCCAATTAAAATTTTGCAATGGATCCTATGCATATGATGTCACCAAACAAAACATGGTGCCTTGTTTGGCGGTCAAAAGGGACACGCACGTAAGTCTAGTATATGCATGGGCCGAGAGGTTTGCTGCACGAGACCACGTGCATCACAGTTTTCGTTTGCAATGACGTCGCATGACAACATTGAATAAGTCCTACTGTAAATAACATTACAGAAGGAATGCTGGGGATGGCTTAATTTATGCAAGATCACAACCACCGAACTTCACAAGATTCTTCATGCTATGTGTACCGAACGTGCACAGATATGTATGCAAAGCTTGGGGATTTGAAAAAACGGCGAAACACTGCAACTAGATAGTCTGTTCCATGTGTTTTGTGCAGAACCGCTTGTAAAGCAACTTACGTGGCGCTTTCTGCCATACAGCAAGGTATACACATGCAATTTTAATTTAAGGTAATACTACTGGGTTATCAAACGGCAGGGGGAAATATATACGTTTGTGATTATCAGCGCATCCCATTTTGGCGGGAAGTTAAAGGTTGAGTATTTACAGGAATTCTACCGAAACTAAGAGCAACTTTCAAGTTGCAAATAATTGGTGGTAATGATCTGTTGAATGGAGATATTTTACCAATGCCAATTATTTACCGATAACGGAATAATTGGCCCGATGCTGATTACATAACAACAAAGACAGGCGAACAGTCCTTTCCAAGAACTTTTCGCGCCAGCACGTTGAACGTAATCCCGGAGAATGTGTATGAGCACGTTCTGTACAGTTCAGCTGAAACAATGGTCATCCACTAGGCTGCTTGTTTGGCGTTGTACGTATCGTGGTCTGTCTACAGCTTTGTTTTGTTCTGGTGTGCTTTTTGTGAAGGTACAGATGTGTTTTGTTATGCGAGTTCATGAAATGTTAAGATGTTTTGGTTGCATGGGAGTGTTTATTGTACGCTTTGTGTCTCAATATACATTACCAAAGGTAAAAATTAGTCATCCAAAGGACAACCTGAGGTGGTTACTTTGGTCGTCCTGCAGAAATTTTGGTCGTCTCGGACGACCGAACGACCGCTAAAATTCATCCCTGGTTCAAAACTTTAAAAATTATATAAATTCATATTCTTGCAAACATTTTGCCTGTTTGCCATTTGTGTATATTTCACCTGTTATCATTTTTCAATAAGCCGAGTCAAGTAGTCATATCCAGGTGCATATTGCTTCCCAAACTGAAACAGTAAACTTGAAGTAACAATTACCATCTGTTTCCTGAATGAAGTTTTGATTCTCCATATAGTTGCACTTATGTAACAAATTAAAAGTGAAAAGTATATAATTAAAAGTATTTGTTCCTTATCACTGCAATTTCATTTTCTGTTTCTATTCAAAATTAAGTAAAGATTTTGTCATCTTGTTCAGAGAGAAGTTTTTAAACATGGGAAAAATTAAGTTGTGAAATAGTTAGAAATTGAACAGATTAGCACATTATATTGAATATTAATGAGATATTTTATGTTTCTCATGATCATGCATATGAAGTGCCCTTTTTGAGAAACATGTACAAAAGTTGAAAGGATTGAAAAAAGTGTCAACATTCTTCACCCCTGTAGTTATCCCTTTAGTATCATTAAAATGTTGTTTGGTTGTTTTTCATGTTCAGATGTACATAGTCCACTTATTCTCATAGGATTTCAGGTGCAAAGAAGGGAGGGGGAGGGGAGTAGGCACAAGTTGGCCTCCTCATTTAATTTTGTGCAAGGTGGTAGTCTGCTGACTTGCTCTTTCTTCATGTCAGCCAGCAGTGTTTGTTCCTGCTACCCCATTAGGTGACAGGAGCCTGGCTTGAATTATCCTCTTTACATGGTATCCCATTTTGCCTAATAATCTGTTAATTATACTGTCTTCAGATTGCTGTAAATGCTGAAGGTGGTTGGCCCTATTTCCAACAGTGACCTTATAAATGTCTCCATCTTCTTAACCGTTTACGGTTGTTTGGGTCCTTTTGGACCCGTACGGAGAGCGCGGCTGTCACCCATCTTTACTGTTTCATGCGGAGCTAGAAACTGCGAGTGGTTACCCGAAAATTCGGTCACAACAATGAGAGAGACAATAGTTTAAGGTCATAGGGTCAATAGCCTACGGAAGCTGACACGGGGCGAGCTACGTTCTCTTTTCCGCCCACTCCCGAGGCGCACAAATATGCCCCGATTGTAGCACAACAGTAAAGGGTTAAAGTAGAAATGCAGTCACCCCAACTGGAAGTAGTGTAGCAGACTGGAATGTTTTATGAAGGCTCTTGAGAGTCATGCCACAGTATTTTGTTCTTCCCAAATATAAATTTATTAGTTAGTAACTGCTTCTTAAGCAAGGAGCTGTTACTTGGCTCCAAATAACAGCTCCCTGCCTAAAACATATGTGATATTGAAGTCCTGAAATATTATGACATATACTTTGAAGAGAAATAGGAAAAAAAACTTTGAGATTTAGCTGTTGCTTCAGAACAAGGTTGGGAAAACTGCTCTTGCCCTTTAAATTTTGAAGGACGAGATAACATACTCCTAGTTAAAAAAATAAAAAAAATTGTGAAATTGCACTCTATGGGTTTTGTTTCAGTAGTGACATTTTTTTTACGGTGTGCTGGAATTGTGCTTGCCAGGGTGCAGTCTGCCAAAAGATCAGCATGCTCTCTGTCAACTCGATGCTGTTACAACAACTAGTTGAACGTTCAGAAGATTCAACTTAGCCCTCAATCCCTCTGTTGGGGCTTCCTTTCAAAGTCAGGTCTGTTGTTCAGAAATCATTCTTAAATTCTCCCTACTTACCACCACAAGGTTAATGACCAGTCCATATATCGAGATTTACCCTCTATGAAAGGGAGAAACTACATTAGTATTTAATCATTAATGATACAAAAGAAATTCCTGTGCAGGATACAACGAGGATTAGGGACATGATGAAAGGGTCAAGTTGGTAAACTAGTGAAGGATAAGGGACCATTCTAGATTTACATGACTAACTTAATTGTTACATGGTTCGATTGGGGGTCGCATTGAAAAAACTAACTGATCATTGGCTGTTGTTCCACTAACATCAAACTCACTTGCCTAGTTGAAAAGGTACATGCCATGACATAGCCCCTTACAGAAATGCACACTTCTAAAATCTCGATCTGTGGGCCTTTGATCAGGTTTTGAGCAGAATGTTTATATTCGAGTGCCAGTCATATGTATCGATGCCTGATTTCTGTCTGGATCTCTGAGGGGCTGTGTCTGGCATATGAGCTGTTACTTCAAAATAGGTTTGCGATGACTGCTCTTGCCCTTTAAATTTTTAAGGACAATATTAAAAACTCCCAGTCAAAAGTTTAATTGTTATATTTCACTTTGTATGGTTTTCGTTTAAGTGGTGATCGTCTTAATTTTCACAGCTAGCGTGCTGGAATAGTGCTTAATCAGTCAACTGCTATATTTTAACAACTCTCTGCCAGATATGTATGCACATGCAGTGTGACTACATTGGTAGATGATCCTTAATGTGTGCATGCATTTGCACTGTCCATATTAGATCTGTAAGTGATTAGCCACTTGATGACTTCTGACAAGTCTGATTTCCCTATTGGCCCAGCAGTAGTTTGAATGAAAATTTCACAGATCCTGTACTAGTAATTCTCATAATCCATGAAAACACTGGCTGTATCTCAGCTGACCTTTTGACTAGGCCTATTTGACCAGTGATCATTTCCTGATAGTCACTTTCTGCAAATGTAAACAACAAACCAATTAAAGATGAAGAAATTTTTAAAATTCTGATATGAAATTTGTAGATATTGCCAATTTGCTTGCAGGTTTGCTAGTGCATAGTGTTTGAAATGTGGTCGTGGCCCTTAAATTGTATTTGAAGAGTAGTGATGTTGTGCAGAAGTAAACACTGTTATGTGGGTGTGAGATCTACACAAACAATTTTGTCATGATGCCACAGGAAAGGATCCTTTACATTTTACATGGGAAGGGCGCCCTCACTGTGAATGAGAAGCTTACAGGCTTATAAAAAAAGGGAAATTGTTTATACAAAATTTTAACTGTGGAGAGCAGGAAGCAAAAGCAAGACAAGCTACCTCTCTTTTACCTTCTTCAAATTTGAAGGAAATTGGTTTATAGACAAAGGATATCTTTGGGGCATCTCCCAAAATCTTTTCCTCTTACAAATGTTTTTAAAGAAAAAAAATTTGCAGTTTAATGTCTAAACATATTTTCACCCCTTGAACTAACATTTTGCCAGGTGGCTCTGCCAGAATTTCAAAATTGGAGGCCAATCGCTAATGCAAAGGAAAATGGGTGGGAGGACAAAAATTTTAGGGGAAGAATGAAACCTCTACCTCGATTGTAAGTGCTATAACTGGAGGGGCACCTCCTAGCTCACTTATTGCACTTGCACTTCAATCTAATGAGGACAATCATTATTCCAAGGTGGTGGACATAGGTGGCTGGATGCTAAAATGTCCCTGGCAGTGCCCAAAGCACAAATAATGCAAGTTAGATGTTCGGAATAAGGGGTAAGTATATAGTCCCTTTTGAATACCCACACCAGAAAGGTGGGGGGAGTTCAGTAAGAAATAGAGTTTCCAAACTCTTTGAGTTTATTATTAAATCTGAAGGCTACACATCCCTGACAAAAGTAAATGAAACAAGTGATCTTCCCCCTTTCCCCCTTTTTCCCTCTACCACTTTCCCTCAACCCCTTCCCCTTACTCCCTTCAATGCTGGCTACAATGTTGTTATAATCAGTAATACTCAACATTGGAAGAAGTGAGAAGTGGTCACAGATTGAGTTGGAGGGTTTGTGTGTGCATTTTATCACTGTTACAGCAGTTTTGCTTCATTTGTTTTGTCTGGAGATAATGTCTCTGAAAGGTCACCAAATTTCACAGAACAGTACAAATACTTCTAGTTGCAAACCTTCACAGGTAAGTGCTGATGTCATGCTCTAGTTGTTGTGACCTCATAAACAAGACTACATGGTAAACCTTGTGAATCTTTAGAGGCCTTAATCTGAGAGAGTTGGGAGTCCATTTTCACTTTTCAGAGAACCCATCATAGCCTACGTATGGTGAGAAGACAATGAAAATTCAATCTGAATTTTAGAGTATTGGGTAAGCAGGAAGAACATATTACAAGGCAGCCCTCTGGGCATAAATAGGAGATAAAGTCGATCCCCAAACCAGGGAGTTATGGGGGAATCTGGAGATTGATTACTGAAATGCCTAATTACAATGAGTTATAAATATAGGCCAGAAGTTTTTTGTGGAGAAATTTGTAGTTACAGTAAACTAGCCTTCTCAGAGGTAATTTAATTATTGGTTTCATCAAAATGTTTTCATCTCTTTGTGACCTGGCATTTGACCTCTGGTGACCTCTGGTGACCTGGCATATGACCTCATTAGTGACAATTAGTTGTGACTATCCCCAAATTAAATTTCTGGCCAAGGCATGTAGCATGGTTAGATTAAAATGCTAACTGCTGGCACTTGGGATTGGGAGAGAGAGTGGTTAAAGGGGAGTGGTGAAATTATGCACATCTGTAATTATAGTGACCAGTACACTTTAGCCGTGTTCCCATTTGATCCAGGGAGGTGGATCTTGATCTACCGAAGTGGATCAACATCAGTTACCTTGATCGAGATCCGCCTTCCCATTTGAGTGAGCGCGGTAGATCAGACGTGTTTTATGAACACATTGCGCAAGGGCAAAAAGGTCACCAATGTTTACAAGTTGGCCTGCCATGCATTTCGTATCGATGTATCACAAAAACATACATGAGTGTAACCGGAGATCCAGGGTCACTTGATCTACCGATGTGTTCCCATTACAAACTTTGATCCAGCGCGGTGGATCTTGATCTACCCCGAACGGTCGATCAAAATCGGTGGATCTTGATCTTGAGTGAGTGTTGTTGATCTGCGTTCCCATTAGTGTTTGATCCACCTCGGTAGATCAAGATCCACCTCCCTGGATCAAATGGGAACACGGCTTTTGTGTCTTAAGGCCATGCATGACCTTTAGGCTATTGCCACAAGGTTTAGGTCATTATCCACCTGCTGTAGGCTTTTAAAAACGCCTTTGTGCAAAAAGCTTTAAGAGCTTGACAATAAGGCGGGGGAGGGGATTTCTGATTATAAAGGTATTGTTCAGCCTGTGAATTTTGTCACATGTTTTTGTTGTATTTGACTCTATAAAGATGTTTTCATCAACATCTAAGAGTCAGTGCACAAGCTCAAAGTGTCAGCGTTAACTCTGACAGTACTGTCATCACAATGCATAGGACTAGCCCTGCATGATTTGGCCTTACTTGACTCAGAATAAGATACCTTCAATGAAATATTTCACATTCTTCTTGTCTAGTCATGTCTCCTAGAATCTTAGGCCAAGCTGGGTATACTCTGTTCTTAAAAGCAAAGGTCAACAGTATCACTGTTGGCATTGAATTGAGAACGGTCAGTGGTCAAGGAATTGCAGACCTCAAAAGATATCTTTGCAAAAGATTATCTTAGGAAATAGGAACATCCTCAGTGAAGGTTGTAGGTATTCTAAACAGCTTTTCACATTACAAGGTTACTCTTCCAATGATCATTGCAAATGATTTAGAAAAGGTTCTTTGAAGGATATACACAGTGTATGCTGTGAGGGTTCATGGCGCAATACAGTTGGTACATTTAGTATGCTACCAACAATTGTGAAGGCATGTAGATAAACCAGACAGTAAATGCAGGTAAGACAAATGAGAATGGTTAAGTGGTTGTACAATGCCTTTGAAAGGGATGTTTCCTGCATCCTTGTGTTAAGCAGGGACATGCCTATGCTCCGACATCTCTTTGTTCCGACGTCTCTATGTTCCGACAGTAACGTACTTTGGTTCTGACAAAGTGTACTTTGGCGCCGACAATAATATACTTAGGCGCCGATAAAAATGTACTTTGGTACCGACAAAGTGTGCTTTGGTCCGGTCAGACAAAAGTGAACTTTGGCGCCGACAATAATGTACTTAGTCACTACCTTTTCCTTTAGTTTATTGAATTGTCCATCCTTTTTTTTTTCTCTTATATTCTTTTTCTTTATGCTTATTTGTGTTTGCAACATAGCTACCCAAGGTAACTTGCTTTTGTTGTTTTGGGGAGTAGAACTCTCGACAAGCCCCTCAAGGTTTTTTAGTTTTACTTCCATCTACTTCGGTGTTATGTATGTACTGTATTCATTACTTTTGCATATCCATACATTTTGATGATGTAGAAAAACAAATAAACGAAACGAAACAAAACTTTGGCAACAATGAAAACGTACTTTGGTACCCAAAAAGTATACTTTGGCACTGTTTTGTCGGAACATAGAGATGTCGGAACATAGAGATGTCGGAACATAGAGATGTCGGAACATAGAGACGTCGGAACATAGAGATGTAACTGTGTGAAGCAAAGGGGAAATCCAGTCACCCCAATTTGAACTGGCATTGTAGATACAGTCTCATTTTATGATTGGCTCTGCCGAGTCATGTGACAATATTTCTTCTCCTCAAATGTGAAATTAACTGGAAGTAACTGCTTGGTATCTTAATATGCAATACAGAAGCCCATAAATGTTTTGAAAGGTAATTTTGAAGAGGAAGATGAAAATAAATTGTGGAATTACCTGTTACTTAAAAAATTAGATGGGGTGCCGCTCATCTTGCCCTTTAACTTAGGATCATCTCAGTATAAATAGTAATTGTGCATCCTAGTATAAGTACAACACTTCTGATTTCCATGGCCCTGACTTTTTGCCATTTTTAAGGAGTCTTAGGTAATTTGTGGATGTGATAAAGGGAGCAGAACCCAAATTCGAGGTGGTCAAAGGTAATCTGGGATCTCGATTGCATTCCTTTCATGTATATTTTGTGAAGTTTGTGGGCCGGTACGTTATGGAGCACTGTCCATTTGAAGAAAAAAACCCCAAAACAGGCTTACATTTCAATGGCATGACCCTAAGCCTTTTGGCATTCTGGTTAAGGAGTCTTCCATAGATGTGAAATAGTACAAGATTTTCCACTTTGAAACTCATCCACATCTAGACACACTACTAGTTAATAGCTTCAGGGTGGGTATACAAGACCCAATGTGCAATCAAAACACTCATAGTAAATTATATGCTGTGTTATTAAAGTACTACCTAATTTTTTGAATTGGTTGTCAATCAAAAAACTGTGCCAATTGAAAATTTCTGTACACTACTACAAAAATTGTAGTTTGTGATGAGAACTGACTGCCTTTAAGACTTGAAAACAGCAACTGACTGCAGTATGAGTATTTGAATATACTTAATGCACCATGCTGCTGGAGTGAATGCAATCTTTACATTACACAAAATCTCACTTGCAGAATTCCCACAATGCATTTGTTTGCACTCCAACATAAGTCATGGGAAAGTGACGTGTCACCGACTGGCACCGTATGTATTCATTCTCTATCAAAGGATAAATAAGGTCATTCTAGGGCAAGTGGAATAACTTGCCATGCAGTTACAATTCCTCCTATGTTACCATAAGCTGATGATAGGTTATCTTGATCATTGTAAACTGGAATATATACTGCAACTTGAAAGATGCAACCCTCTTGCAGTAAGTATCAGTCAATTTGTATGATAGGAAATTTATGTATCTAGCATCAAATATTACATATTTGTAAAGCTTGATGGTTACATATATCATGATTTAGAAATTATGCATTCTTTCAAGCCAAAGAGTGGTGAAATGTGACACCTATTTGCATACAGAGGTAAATACTCCTTACCTACACATTGCATCATATGCTCTAGTAAGAGCATAGTGGAAGAGCGCCACCTCTGTTGTATGATAATTAAGTCCTGTGTGAATGTCAAAGTTGCTTCCTGTCACCTGTAATGTATAAAGATTTACTGCTAGTTGTGATGTCTAGGTTTGAATGTGTCTACAACAAGTGGGTTTTCCAGATGGGGATTATTGCTGATATAACAGCAATTGGATGGTATTATACTGATTTTTTTCAGTGGTAGGTACTTGAAATGGAGAAATCAGAGAGGACAGAAGAAAAGGTTCGTACATACACATTGATCAGGCTGTGCACTGTTATACAAGATCTGTGGTTTGCTGTATGATAATCAATTATCAATACTCAAAACAATGCTGAAATATTTGATTTGCATGTAAAAGTACAGGAGCTTAGTTAGGTGCCATACTTTCTTTATAGAGCAAGAGCAGTCTCCCCAACTTGAAGTAGAGTAGTAGAGCTATCCTGTTTCATGATTGGCTGTTGAAAGTCACATGACAACAATTTTTCTCTTAAAGGGCAGGAGCAGTCATTCCAAATTGAAGAAGTATAGACTGTCCAGTTTCATGATTGGCTGTTGGGAGTCATGTGACAATGTTTTTTCTCTTCAAATGTGAAATTTACCAGAATGGAATATGCAATAGTAAAGTAATAAAATGTATTGAAAGATACTTTGAAGAGAAAAAAGATGAAAATTGTGTTATTTAGCTTTTTCTTCAAAATAAGTTTGGGGGACTGCTCTTTACCTTTAAATTGTGAAATTTACAAGAAATAAAAGCTTGTGTTACATTGAATATGCAATATTGAAGTTGCAAAGTATGTTGAAAGATACTGTGAAGAGAAATAAGAGGAAAATTGTGACATTCAAGGGTTGCTTCAAAGAAGGTTTGGGGCTGTTGACCTTTAATTATCACTGGAAGTTTTAAGGAAAGCCCTTAAAACTGTTTTGTGTTATTTTCAGTCTTCTCAGCCCTTGTAATGTTGCAGTGGCATAGCCACGGGGGTGGTTTTGTGGGTTGAAACCCCCCCCCTCCCATGACTCAAACTTGAAATGCAAAAAACGCCCTAAATAGCAGTTTTTTCTCTCTCCCCTTGGACTTTCCCCTTGTATCATGCTCGAATCCCCCCTCACCCGACACAATCCTGGCTATGCAATGGTAGTGTTGTAAAAACTGCTTGCAGTTTTATACTTGTGGCTCCCACCACTGCTGCTTGAATAGAGTGTATACCTATAGTCAAAGAATTCATTAAACAGCATGAAAAAATAATTCTAACAGTCCAAGTCCCATCATCATAGGACATTCTTGATTCCAGATGTAAATTGTTGAAATTTGTTCGTGTGAAAACAAGTTTAACTGTCAATTGCACAATTATGTGTGACTTTCTTGTTAGTGCAACTCAAATTACCTGCTTTGTTTCCCTTTAAAATTAAAAATGTTCATATGACCTTCAACACTTCCTGTTTGCATGCATATCATGTAAAGTTGGACAGAGTGGGCTTAATTCATTGCGTCACCTCGTGAGAGTAAGAGTGCTATCACACCTTGGTGCAAAGTGCAGTTACTTTCAGAAACACAAAGAAATACAAAGATTTTAATTTGAGTAGTATACAGTGTGACATCACAAATTATTGCACAATGTACCATTTTACAGTAATTTGAGTGGATAAAGTCCAACATTTTATATCTTGGCACAAAAGTGTCCTATGAAGATGGGAGTCAGACTGTTAGATTCATTTTATCATGCTGTTATAAACATATTTTAAAATTTTTTGACTTGAGGTATACTGTTTAGAGAGTGGCTTGCTCTTTAGAAATAAATTTACAAGCCTTTCATATAGGCTAACATCAAGCTTTTGACATGCCCACAGCCAGTGTAGCCAATCAGGTGGGGGACACACCAATGTAAGAGATTTCATCCGTCGTGAGTCTAAGGAAGGAGTCATAGTACCAATATAAAATGGTGCAAGGTCCTTTTTGATTCCTTGCCGAAGGCAGGCAAGGAATCTATGCGATGGTGATGTCGTGTGTATGTGTGTGTGTGTGTGTGTGTGTGTATGTATGTGACGCTGTGGCTTGTAAACACGATATCTCAAGAAGGGTAAGTGTGACTAACCTTGTATTTGGTGTGTAGGTTGGTCATATTGATTAGATGGTCCCTATTGTTTTTGGTGGAGATCAAAGGTCATTTGAGGTCACGAGAGGTCAAAAGGTCAAAACCTTGTAAACAGGATATCTCGAGAACGGTACATGTGACTATGCTCATATTTGGTGTGTGGATTGGTCATATTAAGTAGATGGTCCCTATCGATTTTCGTAGAGGTCAAAGGTCCTTTGGGGTCACGAGAGGTCAATAGGTAAATTCCTTAGAAATTGCTTGTAAACACGGTATCTCAAGAAGGGTAAGTGTGATTAATCTCATATTTGGTGTGTGGGTTGGTCATATTGAGTAGATGATCCCTATTGTTTTTGGTGGAGATCAAAGGTCAGTTGAGGTCACCAGAGGTCAAAAGGTCAAAACTTCGTAAACTCGATAACTTCAGAACGGTACATGTGACTATGCTCATGTTTGGTGTGTGGGTTGGTCATATTGAGTAAATGATCCCTATCGATTTTCGTGGAGGTCAAAGGTCATTTGGGGTCACGAGAGGTCAATAGGTAAATTCCTTAGAAATTGCTTGTAAACACGATATCTCAAGAAGGGTAAGTGTGACTAATCTTATATTTGGTGTGTGGGTTGGCCATATTGAGTAGATGATCCCTATAGAGGCTTTTCACATGACGTCATAATACTCTCCGGCGGCCATGTTGGAGTACATGTAACTACGTAGTAAACCACACCGGACGCGTTTGCTCACTGAATGTGTACACATCGTGCTTACCAAAGTGCACACTGTGCAGTGCGTTCGGCACAAAGCCACGTGTATTTGGCTTGATTGTCCTCCACCATGGCGGTTCCGTGACGTAAATGCAAAGCCTCTATTGTTTTTGGTGGAGATCAAAGGTCATTTGGGGTCACCAGAGGTCAAAAGGTCAAAACTTCGTAAACACGATAACTCGAGAATGGTACATGTGACTATGCTCATATTTGGTGTGTGGTTTGGTCATATTGAGTAGATGATCCCTATTGATTTTCGTGGAGGTCAAAGGTCATTTGGGGTCACGAGAGGTCAATAGGTAAATTCCTTAGAAATTGCTTGTAAACACGGTATCTCAAGAAGGGTAAGTGTGACTAATCTCATATTTGGTGTGTGCATTGGCCATATTGAGTAGATGATCCCTATCGATTTTCGTGGAGATCAAAGGTCATTTGGGGTCACCAGAGGTCAAAAGGTCAAAACTTCGTAAACATGATATCTCGAGAACGGTACATGTGACTATGCTCATATTTGGTGGGTGGGTTGGTCATATTGAGTAGATGATCCCTATCGATTTTCGTGGAGGTCAAAGGTCATTTGGGGTCATGAGAGGTCAATAGGTAAATTCCTTAGAAATTGCTTGTAAACACAGATTCTCAAGAAGAAGAAGTGTGAGTAATCTCATGTTTGGTGTGTGCATTGGCCATATTGAGTAGATGATCCCTATTGTTTTTGGTGGAGGTCAAAGGTCATTTGGGGTCAGGAGAGGTCAAAAGGTCAAAACTTCGTAAACACAATATCTCAAGAACGGTGCATGTGACTGTGCTCATATTTGGCGAGTGTGTTGGCCATATTGAGTAGATGTTCCCTATTGTTTTTGGTGGAGGTCAAAGGTCATTTGGGGTCATGAGAGGTCAAAAGGTCAAAACTTCGTAAACATGGCACTCTCAAGAACGGTACATGTGACTGTGCTCATATTTAATGTGTGGATTGGTCACATTTAGTAGATGATCCCTATTGATTTTCCCAAAGGTCAAAGTTCATTTGGAGTCAGCATGTTCAAAGCCTGACAAGCTTTCCTACACAGTTACTTGTCATGTAGATTGCACATAGTGAATACATGGTCCCAGAAGTTTTTGGTGGAGGTCAAAATGTCATTTGGGTTCACGACGGGCAAGGGGGATCTCAATGTAGGAAGATTGGATGCCTTGCACGTGTACTTTGTGGGCACATTATGGAGCCCTATTAATTGAAAAACATTGCAAAGCAATGTCAATGTGAAAAAAGGCCTTACATTTCAGCAGCAAGGAATCACTAAGCCTTTTGGCTTTCTGGTTTTTGATGGAATTATTCTCAAGATTCTGTTTTGGTGATTTATGGGGGCAACGTGTTATCTTCTATCCTCCATTGCAAGACCTTTCAAATGGGAAATTTTTTGGGCCACAGATGAGAGGCAAATGACCTTCCACTAAACTTAATTCCCAGAAGGCCCACTAGTATGAGCTGGGAATGTTGGAAGGTATAACATGTTGAGTCTGAAAGATATTTCAGGGCAATTGGGAGAAGGATTATGTCAATAGCTGCTAAATATAGGAGCTTACAACTTCCTAAACAATTCAGTGGTTCCGACTCTTTGCTTCATGGTAATTAGTTACTGTAAAATCTCAAATCAAGATTATACAACCTACATTGATATATACCCATTTCAGTAGGTGTTTTAGAAGATAAAATATATG
Source organism: Holothuria scabra (assembly GCA_037179385.1). NCBI lineage: Eukaryota > Metazoa > Echinodermata > Holothuroidea > Aspidochirotida > Holothuriidae > Holothuria > Holothuria scabra. The sequence continues at coordinate 45,045,821 of CM074190.1, forward strand.
CTTCATTTTTGGTAAGTGAGTATAGGAAAGGATGCAGTGGAGAGTGGAGACACCCATAATATAGCAGTGACATTTGTGAAGTTAAGTTTATCTAAGGTCAGGGTGAGGTTGCCATCATGTGGTGGTACCCACAGAACATGTCTGAGGCTGTCATCTTGTGGTTGAAAGAAAGCACCATGCATCCATTATTTTTCATTTATGGTGAGGTGTGTATGGGGCACCCCACTGATAGAAAAAAGAAGCTGGCTTTGAACAATTATGTCCAGTACTTCCTATGTAGAAATTGGTTTGACTACTTTGTAAATTTTGGGGGGAATTTGGGAAACTTATTGCAAAAAGTGTTAATTACTTAAAGGGCCAATACTCTCACTACAAACTACACTTATGTAGGGGTTTACAGAAATTCTCAATTGACTCAGCTCTGCATTGTTTGAATTAGCTGTCAATGAAAGAGCTGAGCCAGTTGAGAATTTCAATAAACTCTTGCAAGAATTGTAGTTAGGGGTGAGTGGATTGGTCCTTTAAAGGAGCTTATTGAGTTGATATCAGTAACTTATTGACTATTAAAGGGTCACTACCACATGATAATGCCCATAGTTACAGTGGCATAATAAGTCAAGTTTCATATCCAGTAGTTACTGGTAAAGTTAAAATTTTGAATTTTGTGGTGTTGTGACTTGTAACAGTTTTGTGCATAATTTGAAAAAAGTGTCTGCTCACAAACTTTTGAAAACTGAATTGAACAGTTAGGTACTCACTCATGAACTAGTCATTTGTTATTAGGATATGGAGATTGTCTAAGTTGGACCATTTGTCATTGGTATGTGACGAAAACTTAACATGTTTGGAAAAAATTGCTGAATTTCATGAACCAACTCAATGAGTCGCTTTAAGGTCGTGAATGATGTGTTGAGCTCTCAAATGCAGTCAGATAGCTTCATCAGCAGCTGCTGTATTGTAATATCTGCTAATATTTTTACTTGTGCACAGGATATTTTCTCACTGTTGTCTGACCCTAATTGGCATAGTGATTGAATTGCCAGAAATCTCCACTGCAAACAGTGGCAGAAATGCAAAGTCTTAATTTACACCTAGATGACTATTTAAAGTCCTCAGTTTTTTGCAAGCTTTGTCTCTCCTACCTGCCTTATTGCTAATGCACATGACGTAGTGTAAATTAAAGGCCTCTTAAATGTTTATCAAGGTAATTAGATTGTCGTGATTAGTTCTACATTGCTGAGAGGTCAAACGCGTTCAGAAACGGAAGTGTTCTCTGCCATTCATCCTTTAGTAAGATTACCTTCGAATTCATTTCATTAATTCTCACATCATTGCCATTGTTTACGAAGCCATACAGGACAGCATGCACATTCTTATATCTCAGATCTCTTTGCTGTAGACCTGTACAGCAGGATCATGGTCATGATTTTGACATGGAAGGTTTTTTTTTCCCTTCAAGGAAAAAAAAAAAAAAAAAAAAAAAAACCCTTTTTTGGGCAGGGAGAGGGTCTGCAGATGTGAAATGGTATAAAGTTTGTGCCTCAAATGTAATAAAGTTTACAGTAATAATCTCTCTTATTTTGTTATTTTTTAACCCCTAACTCTTTCATACTCGGATTGGGGGATCTACTTCACCCCTCCATACCTCTACATTATGTAACCTTACTCACGCATGCAAGAACTTTGCATGGCAAGTAAAAAATGAGGGGTCTCTTCGGTAATTACCATGTCCATCCCACCCTGCTGATGACATGCCAAGGAGTTAGGACAGGTAAGTAGGCCTGGTTACATAATACAAATAAGAGGTAAGTAAAGAGGCTTGAAGATACTTAAACCAGTTTGGGGAGTTAACCCCCACCCTCCCTTCTTGACTTTGCATGCATATGTGAGATACTGTTTAATACCATTGTCTCCAACCTAAGATTTTCCATGATTTTTTTACTATGGAAGTATCTTAGAACTTCAAAAATAGATTATAGATATTTTGATATGACATCATTGTAAAAGTAATGTTTGAATGTGTGGTCAGGACGGTAGGCTGTGAAGCAATATGAAGACACATACTTTTTTTACATTTCAAAATGTGAATATTTGGTCTTATATACTGTATGCAACACATTATTTGCATGCAAAATGTACAGTCATCACTGTGACATAATATTGGTAAAAATAAATTGTTGCTCTCAAATTAGACGTTATTGGTTTATTCATATTTATTATTAAGGGTAGGCCACTTTTTAACTTATCAACATATCACTTCTTAAGTTTTGAAAACCGTACATTTCAACGTATTATGTGTTGAGCTGCAAAACTCTCATTTTAATTAATATCAGTTTTAAAGTGGAAATTTTTTACTTCTTCAACATATTGATTTTAAAGTTTTGAACAATTTAACTTAAAGGGCCAAACCTCTCACCCCAAATTACAATTTAGGTACCCGGGTACCAAAATTCTCAATTGGCTCAGCTCTTTGATTGACAGCTAATTCAAACAATACAGAGTGCCAAAGCTTATATTACACAACATGAACTGTATTGAGAGTGTTTTGAGTTTGTACATTGAGCTTTTTTATACTCATTCTGAAGCAATAACCTGAGGTTGTGTCTAGATGAGGATGAATTTCAGAGAATTGTGGGAGGGGCTTCAGTAAGAAGGTTTGGAGAATTGGTGCTGTTTGGGGTGAGAGAACTGGGCCTTTAAGCATGATTTAAAGTTTTGAAAATTGTATCTTATCAACATAAAAGTTTTTAAGTTTTGAATTTAATTTATCAACATATTTTTTTTTCATAAAAAGTTTCTGTGCCACCAGCACAATACTTCCCTTTGAGACATATTGCACCCAATTCACAAGTGTATTGATTATCCTCCCAACGTTACCCTCTAAAGCAGAGGTGCAAACTACAAACCCATGTACTCTAGGCTGCACTGCAAGTCACTGGGATAGGACTGACTGTTAAGTGGAAGTAGCTAGCTATGCAGGCCAGCCTGCGTCACGCTAATTGATGGTACAGTAGTTTAAACACTTCCAATCGGATACTTTTTTCATGTTATTGACCTAAAAGTCTTCTTATATACTTAGATATGAATTACAGTATAATGGCCGAATTGTGAAGATGTCACACACATGGTGTCATGCAATCTGATGTTTAAGTTTCTGTCTGCATTCATATTTTCCCATTGCAAAATGGTGTAATTGATCAGCTGGACATTCAAAATAGGCCATTTCCCTCTAGAATTTAATTCTTCCTGGAATAAGGAATGTAAATTGTTCCAAGTCTGTCTGTCGTTGTTGGTCAACAACTCAACAATTGCAACAGGTGTTCAACAGGTGTGAGGGTAGGGATGTCTTATTTTGTCTGTGATGAGAAATTTTCTGGATTCCTTGGTAATATGCTCAGGTACGAAGAATGTTATTGGTTGCAAAGGGGAAGATTGAATTCCATTGGTCTAAAGAAACTAAATAGTTTGCCAACCAGGAGACATTTTATTTTGGTTTATGATTTTAGTCTTCAATATTAGTTTATTTTTGATTCCTTGCCGTAGGCAGGCAAGGAATCTATGCGATGGTGATGTCGTGTGTATGTGTGTGTGTGTGTGTGTGTGTGTGTGTGTGTGCGTATGTGACGCTTTGGCTTGTAAACACGATATCTCAAGAAGGGTAACTGCGAGGGATCTCATACTTGGCATGTGGATTGCCCATATTGAGTAGATGATCCCTATTGGTTTTGGTGGACGTCAAAGGTCACTTGGGGTCACGAGAGGTCAAAAGGTCAAAACCTTGTAAACACGATATCTCGAGAATGGTACATGTGACTATGCTCATATTTGGTGTGTGGGTTGGTCATATTGAGTAGATGATCCCTATCGATTTTCTTGGAGGTCAAAGGTCATTTGGGGTCACGAGAGGTAAATAGGTAAATTCCTTAGAAATTGCTTGTAAACACGGTATCTCAAGAAGGGTAAGTGTGACTAATCTCATATTTGGTGTGTGCATTGTCTATATTGAGTAGATGATCCCTATTGTTTTTGGTGGAGATCAAAGGTCATTTGGGGTCACGAGAGGTCAAAAGGTCAAAACTTCGTAAACACGATATCTCAAGAACGGTACACGTGACTATGCTCATATTTGATGTGTGGGTTGGTCATGTTCAGTAGATGATCCCTTTTGATTTTCTTGGAGGTCAAAGGTCATTTGGGGTCACAAGAGGTCAATAGGTAAATTCCTTAGAAATTGCTTGTAAACACGGTATCTCAAGAAGGGTAAGTGTGACTTATCTCATATTTGGTGTGTGCATTGGCCATATTGAGTAGTTGATCCCTATTGTTTTTGGTGGAGATCAAAGGTCATTTGGGGTCACGAGAGGTCGAAAGGTCAAAACTTCGTATATATGATATCTCAAGAACGGTACATGTGACTATGCTCATATTTGGTGTGTGGGTTGGTCATATTAAGTAGATGATCCCTATTGTTTTTGGTGGAGGTCAAAGGTCATTTGGGGTCACGAGAGGTCAAAAGGTCAAAACTTCGTATACACGATATCTCGAGAACGGTACATGTGACTATTTTCATGTTTGGTGTGTGGGTTGTTCATATCAAGTAGATGACCCCTATTGTTTTTGGTGGAGGTCAAAGGTCATTTGGGGTCACGAGAGGTCAAATGGTCGAAACTTTGTAAACACGATATCTCGAGAACGGTACATGTGACTATGCTCATATTTGGTGTGTGGGTTGGTCATATTGAGTAGATAATCCCTATTGATTTTCGTGGAGATCAAAGGTCATTTGGGGTCACGAGAGGTAAATAGGTAAATTCCTTAGAAATTGCTTGTAAACACGGTATCTCAAGAAGAGTAAGTGTGACTAATCGCATATTCGGTGTGTGCATTGTCCATATTGAGTAGATGATCCCTACTGTTTTTAGTGGAGATCAAAGGTCATTTGGGGTCACAAGAGGTCAAAAGGTCAAAACTTCGTAAACATGATGTCTCGAGAACGGTACATGTGACTATACTCATATTTGGCGAGTGTGTTGGCCATATTGAGTAGATGATCCCTATTGTTTTTGGTGGAGGTCAAAGGTCATCTGGGGTCATGAGAGGTCAAAAGGTCAAAACTTCGTTAACACGATATCTCAAGAACGGTACATGTGACTGTGCTCATATTTCGTGTGTGGATTGGTCATATTGGGTAGATGATCCCTATTGATTTTCTGAAAGGTCAAAGTTCATTTGGAGTCAGCATGTTCAAAGCCTGACAAGCTTTCCTGCATAGTCTTTCAAGAAAGGTCACTTGCAGGGTCCTGTAACTTGTCCTGTAGATGGCACATAGTGAATACATGGTCCCAGAATTTTTTGGTGGAGGTCAAATGTCATTTGGGTTCACAACGGGCAAGGGGGATCTCAATGTAGGAAGACTGGATGCCTTGCATGTGTACTTTGTGGGCACATTATGGAGCCCTGTTAATTGAAAAACATTTCAAAGCAATGTCAATGTGAAAAAAGGCCTTTCAGCGGCAAGGAATCACTAAGCCTTTTGGCTTTCTGGTTGTTTATTACAAGGATTGAACAGCTAGGATGAAATAAGTAAAAGGAAACATAGATGCACTTGCATATTTTAGGTAGTTTTGTCAGAAAAGGATCCCATAACCTTTGAAAAAGGTATTTAGACACTTCTTAATTTGCATAAAAAAATGTATATACTTGAAAGAAAAAAAAGTGCCTTTGTTGTATATCGTCCAAGAATTTTGATTTTAGTCATCCTGTAAGATTACTACACAGTAGCTGCAATCTGTTGTGTGAAACCATGTCATCTTTTTCAGTAATTGTTTCCCAGCTTCACAAAATAAAAAGGGGGGATGGGATGGTGGTCAGCCTCAGTTAACCAGCACTATGACATTGACATGCTACATGCAGCCACAGTCCTAAGTAAAATTTGAACTTGTCAATTGCAACCATACTTTACTTTTCATAATGAAATATTCGGACACTTAATCCCTGCAAATTTTTCCAGAGGTAGAGGTTTCCAATTAATTCACATAACATTATAAAAAACATATTAAAGGTTAAGTGCAGTTCCCCAAATTCATTGAAGCAACAGCCAGATCTCACAATTTTCTTTTGTTTCTGTTCAAAGAATCATGTAATATTTAAGAAGTACTCCAATAATTTACATTACCCCCTCCTCACCTCTTATTTACAATATGTAACCCTAGGTACCTGCGGTAATCCTTTGGCAAGTCGACAGCATGACAGGATGGATATATAGAAACCCGAAGGGTGCCACCTCATTCTTACATGCCACCACGCTTTTTTAGATTTCGCTGTGTTCTTTGGCTTAAGAATTTTTCCATTTTGGGGATTATTACGATCATGTTTTCAGTTTTCCCAGCATGCAGGATGTCTTCTAAGAGGCTAATCATAAAACAGGACTGTTGACACCAAGTGGTGGGTGGCTGCTCTTGCCCTGTGAGTCATGTGCCACTGTTTTAGAACAGTTTGTTCACTCAGTTAAGTCCCAATCTTTCAAAAATGCAAATGATGGAACTAGAGAGTCTTGTGTGTATTGTTTTGAGGTGATACATCAATTTATTCCAGAAAAATTTTGCTTAGACTGAGTGTTATAATGTTTAGGGCTGCTTTAACTTAATTTCTGTGGCAAGTAGAGAAAGATTTAGAGGGGGTCCTTCTGGCTCTCCTTTTGTCCACCCCATATCGCACTTACAACTTGCTGAAGGATTATCTCAGGTAAGAGTAGAGTTACATAATATAAATTATACTGTCGGTGGTAAGTATTGGGACTCATGAATCTCTAAACCAGGGAGTTTTGGGGATTAAGTGCCATTTTGGTGAATTTTAAATGCAACTTACTCTTGAAGGGGGGAAATGCAGTAACCCCACCTTGAAGTATTTTAGTAGACAGTGCTCTTTCATGATAACCTTTTGAGAGTCATGGAGCAATATTTTCCCCCACAATGGGAAAGGTAGTTGTTTGCACTAATGAAGTCTAGCCTGAATATATTGTGAAAGATTGAAGCGAAAGAAGAAGGAAAATTTTGAGATTTATCTGTCACTTCAAAATAAGTTTAGGGTGACTGCTCTTGGCCTTTAAATTGTACCATTTCTTAAGACAAGACTTATTGATTTTCTTTGCATTTACTGTAAGGTGTCGTAGATAATTATTCAAACAGTCCGTGATATTGAATCGAATAAATCCTGTGTTCAGTTTTGAAGTTGTTGGTGAAAGTAAGCTTCTTCACCAAGTGTGTTAAAATGTTTTAAAGGGCAAGGGCAGTCACCCCAACTTGAAGTAGTGTAGTAGACTGTTTTGTAAATTCATGATTGGCTGTTGAGAGTCATGTGACATTTTTTCTCCTCAAATGTGAAATTTACCTTAAGTAAGTGCCACCTGATTCGTGCAATAGGAAATGCATTCCAGCTTAGTATCATCAAATATGATACATTCCTAAAAGGTACTAAGCTTGAACAGTAAATATCAGGGTTTAGAATATGCTTTCTTTCTAACTTAAGAGCGACAAAATCTGACACCCATACACATAAATTAGTGTTAACTGCTTGGTTTACCTTGCAATATTGAGGTCAATATGATGGGAAGATACTTTGAAGAGAAATAATTTTGATATGTACAGTAGCTGCTAGCTGCTTTAAAATAAATTTTGGGGGACTGCTCTTGACCTTTAACTTGAGGCATAATGAAGTAGACAGACCGTGTAGCCTGCCAGTTCCTTCCTTAGTTCCCTCTTTAACACATGCTACCCATTTCCTCTCCTGTTGACAAAACTCATGCATCTAGATTAAAACATTCAATGTCACAGCTATAGAGTAGGGTGTCAGACTCAACTGTTTTGCAGCGAATAGTAAACCCAGACTGAACTGAGGAATGTCTCTCAGTCACTCTAGTGGATCATTAGTCCTGACCGATTATCTATAGACTTCCAACCTTACTCCTGTACTGTTGTCTCATGCTCACATTGTAACCTCTTCTGCAGAAAGACGAGAGAATTCTAAATCAGCCAACTGCTGCCAAGATCCTGAGTCCACAAGTAATTATTTTGAAGTGAGGAGAGTTTATGTGTGTTTGTATGTAGGTATGGATTCTACATGTGTTAGCAGTGGTAATACCACCTATAGTGGCAGATATACTGTGTGTGCACAGTGGCAGTGGCTTCTCCATCAATAAGAAATACTGTATGTAGTACTGCATGGCTCTGTTTAAACTTTTTTAAGTACTGTAAATTGGAAAGCTATCGAACAAGAAGGCAATGTGCGAATGAATATTTGGAGAATTCACCATTAGCTGTCCATCTCTGTGTGTGACATGTTTTCAAAGGGGATAGATAGTATTGCAGAGAAAATTTAGTATAGGCAGTTGGGAGAAATGTACATGAAAGATACATTCAAGTGGATATATTTGTAAAGTGGTCTTGCATGTTTTATTATAAGGAATAATCTGGATAAAGTTACCATGGATCTTACCATCGCACCTTTTGTCGTGGATTTTATTTTTCCAGTTTTCAGTTTCAAAGAGAGGCTCTCGATTTTGTAGATTTTGGTCTGTACATAGAAAGGGCAGCTAATGTTTGATTCATGGGAGGATAAATTATTTTCTTGCTTTTCTCTATTGACTATTTGGAATTAAAAGGCAATATTTTTTGGAAGGAGACACTTTTCTGTACCATGTGCAGAGAAGGTAATGTAGAAGATATTTGCTTAAATTATAAATTCTTGTATTATGTAAGATTGTAAAGCTTGTACGGTTGAAAGGTGCTTAATTTTATATTTTTTCCTGCTACATTGATGTCAGTCTTTAGAATTTTTGAGGGATTTATTATTTTTTTGTTTTAACCTTTCCCCAAAGTTGACATTTTGACTTGTTGTGCATTAAAATTAGATTTCAGCATACGCCACATGATTAACTCATTGGTAAATGCAGTACTATACGTAGGAGAATTGTACCATTGACTTTATAACAGCTGTTTGTTTTCTGATAGCTACTGTTCCTGTATGACTACTTGAAATAATGGACATAAGATTCCATTGTGAATTGTTATGGGGATTGGGGAAGGGGGTACTTTGTTCAATATGGCAGTGTTTCTGCCAGAGGGGAGGGGGAGGAGAGATTTGTGCCCCCTCTTCCCAGAAGGAGGTGGGTAAAATTCCCACTTTTCATTTCCATACAAATGAGAAAATTGTCGTTATCTTGGTTTCTAACCTAAAAAGAGGACACTTTTGCAGCAGTGTTTTAAATTACACAAATAAATGGTATCTGAAACCCTTCAAGTTGTACCAATTACAAGGAAGGTACTTCAGGCAAGCTTTTGTCCCCCTGAACCTACTCATATCTTAAAGGTCCAGTTCTCTCATCCCAAACAGTACCGATTCTGATCAACCTTCTTACTTATAAGCCTCCCACAATTGTCTGAAATTCATCCTCATCCAGATACAATCTCTGTTTATTGCTAGGTGTGTATGGAAAAACTCAATTTAATCAAAACACTCTCATACCGTTCATGCTGTGTAATATAAGCTTTAGTACTCTGCATTGTGGGAATTGGCTGTCAATCAAAGAGCTGAGCCAATTGAGAATTTTGGTACCCCAGTTCCAAAATTGTAGTTTGGGATGAGAGGTTTGGCCCTTTAAGCCCAGAATAGCATCAATATTTTAGTTAGTGTTATAGCAGTAACAAATCCCAACTTGTTATGTATGATCTGCAGAAACCTGTAGGGGTATGGGGATAGAGGGATGGAAGACGGTTTGGGAAAGCTATATATAGTTAAGGAAGGGGGAGGAATCTCCATAAAATATGTTACTACTATCTTTAAACTTTTTAGCAATTGTAGTTTGAGAAAAAAATTGTAATCTTTTTATCCTAGCTTGTGGCATGATGTGACAAGGACTCGGGACAAGGACTCAGTAACATTCAGATTTTGCATAGCAATTTTCCTTTTACAGGGCTACTCCATCACAAAATTACTAGCAGTCCATGTGTTGTACATATAGAAATTTGCTACACAATTTTGCATTTGTATACCGGCCCCTAGCCAAGGAGGGGGTGGGGGGGGGGGGGGTGGGGGGAGGAAGGCAAAGACGCCCTGATATTTTTTGGACCCCTAGAGTTTTCAGAGTTAACAATTAATTGCCATTGACTTAATATATGATCTAGACATTTGGCCTCCCTGAAAAAATTTTTGTTTTCTTGGAAAGGTTTTAGCCCCCCTTCTGTGCCTTGTCTGGCTAAGAGCCTATAGTTGTATAGTTATTTGTCCATTTTGTGTAGCAAAATGCCATATATATGACAGGGGATTAATGTTACCTGCGTGTCATTGTGTGACAGAACTTAGGTAGCCTACAGTCAGTCGTGTGTGCAGGATTTCGAAGGGGGGGAGGGCGGGCACAACCCTGTGAATCGCCCAAATGAATGCGGAGGTGGGGGGGGGGGGCTCTGCCTTCACTCCCCCTCTGAACATGCTACTGCCTACAGTAGAATGTCTTAGTAGAAATGCTTTTCTTTATATTCAACTTAATTATCATGAACAAATTTTAAAATTTGTTGAAAACGATTAAAAAAAACATTTGTTGATGGTTGTTAAATGAAAAATTGGTCAGCTAGGTCCAACAGGTTGTGGCATAGATGCCATTTTTCAGCCATAGGAGGATTTTAATTATGAATGCTAAATGGGGTAAGGGGCCAAGTTGAGTTTGCTATTCTTTTTTGATGAAATGGATAATTTTTTTTTTATAAAACTGTACTGTAATCATAATGATCTATCAACATCATGTGTAAGGTGCTGTTAGTCACCAATAGTCACCAAGTCAAATCATCTGCATAGTAGAAAAACAGTATATCGGTAGTATTGAGAGTGGAGTTGTTTAAATTAGTGACTGTTTCTTTCTTAACCTCTTGTGTGTAGGTGATGTGTGGGTTTTAAAAAATAGACATATTCCATGTGCAGGAAATAGTTTGTTCCTCTCTAGGGTTGATTTTGTTTGTTTAAATGCCAGACTGCATGGCAAAGTACCTCAATACATGTGTGTATCAACTCAGGTCATGAACCTCACCTATGGATCATGGCCACTTGTATCCTCATGCTCCTCTGAACCAATCATTGCAGAGAACATTGCAGAGAGCATTGCAATTATGGTTGAGAAGATGATTATGATATTTCCATGTACAAGTATAGGGCATATTTTGCATGCATGCTTTGTTGAATTCCCCCAAAACCACACTTAATTGGCATATAAAATTTGATTTCAGAACCTTTCAATGTTGCTACTCGATCCCATGACCATTTCTTGCCTCGATATTGTAGCCCTGGAGGGTGCAATGGTTGCCATTGGGGAAAGCAGGTTGGGGTGGATGGGAGGGAAGTGCTACACTAAGTCAGGGGAGATTGCTGTAAGGGGATGACTCCCTTAATATATTCTGACACCCCTATTTTCCAACAACCGCTATGCTCTGACACCTATACATTCAAAGATACTGTACTGTAAGTATGATCAAGTTGTATCTTAACACAGGTTAGTGGGATGAAATTTCATGACACACTAATATGGATTTGTTAGTGTTAACTAGAAAGTCCTACAGTATTCAGTATGGTTCAAGTTCAGTTCAAGTAAAATTTAAATGGCATGCAAGTCTTTCCTTTTAGCAGCCTACAGCAGGTGAGAAATACTCTCTGGCATATTCTACAACCTTAAAGGCCAGTCCTCTCACCCCAAACTATAGGCCTACATAATTCTTGTAGGGGTTAACAGAAATTCTCAATTGGCTAATCTCTTTGATTGACCTGCAGGTGATTCAAACAGTGCAGAGTACTAAAGCTTATAGTCTCAGCATGTACTGTACTGAGAGTGTTTTGGTTATACACATTGAGCTTTTCTATACTCACCCTGAAGCAATAAACTGAGATTGTGTCTGGATGAGGATGAATTTCAGACAATCGTGGGAGGGGGTTAAGAAAGAAGTTAGGAGAACTGATACTGTTTGGGATGAGAGAATATATCCTTTCAGTCCAGGGAGAGGGGGTGAGGGGGCGAGGGTAGGGTGTAGATAGGGTTTCAAAAGATACAGGCTATAAAGTTTTGTAAAGGTTTTGAAACAAAGGGGTTTTTTAATGCAGTGTATTTTTTTTTTTTTTGGGGGGGGGGGGTTAATAGAGGAGGTCAGAGCTTAAGGACATAGGAACAAAGGGGGCAGATTTAGAAATCAGGGTAAATGACAAGAACATTGTCACTTTTTTTTGCTTAGGAGAATGGGGCGATACGAGGAGGATGGTAACAGGAGGGGTTTGAGATGGAAGTTGTCTAAATAGTGCTGTCTGGTCTTCCATAATTACTGTAGAAATTGATGCCTATGGATATTGAAATTAATTCTGCAGTCAGATGAAGCAAGGGGATGTGGAATTTAGCAAGGGATGAGTATGGTTGCTTGTGCATCTATCAGGCAGGTCGGAAATCGATAGCATTGATACCATAGCCATGTCAATCATAGGTGGTGAATATGTGCTTTAGTTCCATTGTGAATACTGTCAAGAATGCACATGTCTTTATGCATAAAAAATAAACTTGGGCTTTGCTGGACCACCATCAAACTCATGTAACAGGTTGAGCGTGTTATGATAATAGACGTTGAGTTTGAAATTAAAATAACTGAAGCAGAAATGTGTTTTTATTTAATGTTTTTAAAAACAGCAAACATCCTAGATATGTTTTTCCATGTACTGAAAGGTTCACTAGCATGCTTTATTTAGGCTATTATTTTGTAGATCAAATTTGCAAGAACAACAAACAAGCTGGATATTTGTGATCTGCAAGGTATATGCTTTTTAGCTGGTTGTTTGTGCAGTAATTTTGGTTCCCAAAGCAATATGAAATGGTTACTTTCTGTGCTGTGTAGGTATAAAATCAAATGCCCCCCTCTATTGTTTTCCATTTGATAACTAATTGTAAGTAACCTCCCGTCACCCTCAGGATCAGATATCTTTCTACAAGAAGCCTGTATTCAATGCCCCCAGGCCCCCCCCCCTTGACTTTATGTGGCTATGAGTATAGTGCATAGTAAATGCCTGGATGGTATCATCTTTTGTGTTGGTGACTATCCACTAGAGGGAGAAAAGGGGAGATTTGTCCCCCTTTTCAGAAGAAGGGAGGGGGGTAAAAATCCTCCTTTTCATTTCCATAAAAATTAGAAAATTTTCAATATTTTGATTTCTTATTTTTAAAAAGAGGACAAAATTTGCAGCAATGTTCCAACTTCATAATGTAGATAAAAACCTTTTGGCTTTTAACACCCTTCAAACTGCACCTTTAGGGGTGTTGAAGCAAGCTTTTGTCCCCCTGAACCTACTTGTAACTTAAGCCTAAGACAAACTAGACTTGGGGCTTAGCAGTTATAAATCCCCCCTTTTTTTGTGTTTCTGGCAGAATTCCTGAGGTCTGGCAAATGTTGTAAAATGCATCCAGTATTTACTTAAAAAGTATTTAAAACTTAAAAGGCCTCAGCTCTCAGCTGAACTGTAGACAGTGAAAAATATAAAACTATCTTCAGAAGAGTTGAAATGTGATAAATATGATATCTAAGACTCATAAAGGTGTAATTTGTATGTGCATAAGCCCACATATCTCAGACATGTTTGCATAAATGTGTGGGAGGCATTAATTTGATATATGACAAAATAACAAGGATTTTTCAATTTCTCATATATTTTGATACCACTTAGTTCTAGGATGTAGCGTATGTTTGTTATATGTTTTGGAGGGGATTAATTTATACATCCTGTCATTTGTTAGTAAAATGATAAGTGTGGGCCTGTGACACATGAGATCAACAACAATGTTCCTCCATAAATGACCTTATCAATGTTTATCATCATAAAATTTCCCATCATCAATATTATTGTTAATGGGTCATTATCTCAAAATAATGGCAGTAGTTACAGTAGGTAAAAAGCTTGGTGGGTAAGTCAGTAACCGTAGATGAGGTTTTGCAACTCAGTTTCTAACCAATTGATTTTAAGTGGCTCATTGAGTTGTTTCATGAAATTCAACAAATTTTTCAAACCTGTTAAGCTTTCTTCACATACCAATGACAAATGGTCAAACTAAGACAATCCCCATATACTACGTAGAGATAACTGTTTAATGAGTGAATACTTTGAGGTTTAATTGGGTTTTCAAAAATTCGTGACCAGACATTTTTTCAAAATAGGCACAAAACCGTTGCAAGCCTAGGACACAATAAAATTCAAAATTTTAGCTTTTCCCTTAGCTATTGGATATAAAACTTGGCTTATTATGCTAATTATAAGCATTATCATGAGATAGTGACCCTTTAACACTCTCATTAAGTTATCCAAATCAACTCAATGAGTTCCTTTAAAGGACAATTAAAGGGAAATGTTGTGTTTGTTTTGCAAGAAAAATTCATCCTTTTAAAACTAATATTTATTGACACAGGGTGACAGATTATCAAAAAAAAGAAAGGCGGTATGGTACAGTAGACTTAATTCTTTTCAAGAAATAAGTTTCCCAGGGATAGAAATTCAGTTGTTTGTTTCTCAAGAATAATTTGTTCACCCAAACTTTCAACTTTTCAAATGATGCAATGTCCATGCCTCTTCTTGCGCATAGTATTTTTAAGAGAGATAGCTATTGATGAGGTTTATATTTAAGACTGAATTGATGGATAGTGTCTGAGCCATTTTCTCTATACTCTTTGTTGGAGCATTTAAAACAATGTTTCCCTTTAAGAGCATTTACCCCAACTTGAAGTTCTAAGTGAAGAAAACTGCCCTGTTTCATGATTGGCTGTTGAAAGTCATGTGACAACATTTTTTTCTCCTCAGATGTGAAATTTACTAGAAGCAACTGCTTGGTTTACCTTGCATATGCAATGTTGAACTCATAAAGAATTTTACAAAAGAGAAATATTTGAAGAGAAATGAGAAGAAAATTGTGACAAGTTCTGTTGCTTCAAAATAAGTTGGGGGGGGGGGGGGGACTGCTCTTGACCATTTAAAGGACAGGCCACAACCCTTTTTTTCCCAGAAAGGTTGGAGGTAAGATGGGATTCTGCCATTCAAAGAGCCAACCTCCCATTCCCTCCATGGTCAGCAAAATTTGACCAGTTTTTGCTGGAGATACAATAAAAAGAGTAACTCATAATCACGGCTGGAAAAAACCGGCAATACGGGAAGCTCATTGCCGGGAAATCCAACCCACTCGCGGGAAATTTGCTCAAAGGACTTTTAAAATGGGTGTCGGGCTGATCATCGTATTGTCAGAATAAGTCAATAAAAGCTCCTTGTTAGCTTTCATTCTAAAAATTTCAACACATTCTGCACTCCCCAACTTGAACTACCAGAGAATATTTAAAAGTTTTTCGTTCATTTATACAAGCAAATTCAATTGGGATATCCCGGGGATAAACTACAACTTCCAAGCACTACGAAGAGAAACAGCGTGATGCTGCCATGAGTGGGTCAATTAGTACCGTACACTGTGTATATTCTGCATGTTTTGTACACAGTCTGTGCTGATAAAACAACCAGTCAGAATGCACGACATTTTCTTCGGCCGAGCTTGCTGATGAATCTACACTGAGTTATAACAGATGATTTAATGCACGTGGTTGAACGTTCGCTGTGTGTAGTACATCTGAAGTGATAGTGCATGTAGCCACAGTATGAAGGAATCTCCCTGTTCTTAAAAATAAGAGGCGTGTTATTCTCCTTTGTTTCAACAAATCGGTGCTCAAAAATCAGTAGTCGGGCCACATGTGTAATTGTTTTTTGATGGTGCAGGTGAATATCGTGAGCGTTTAGTAGAGCGGGTAGACATTAGCGGGAATAGCGGAGAAGTTTGGTTCAAGAATATGCCAAGTATATAGACCTAGCCTTTATGCGTATCGTAGGCCTAAATGATTTCTTGAATGATTATGTTTTGCCCCTTGTGAAGCCTGAGTAACGGACACATTTTACACAACACAGTAACAAAGTTCGTCCCATCCTCATTGCATAGCTGTATTAAACAAACATATTGCCATTCTGTCAGGCTATTCGGGGCGACCAATGAGAGAGCTACATTTGGGCTATTTGCTTTCATTTGTGCAGCACAGTAAAGAACGTGATAGCGACGTAGTACTGTAGTAGCAGCGGTGACTTGCTGCTGTTTGTGAAGGAGTGTTTTATGTATGCACACAACAGTAGTAGTTGCTGAGCTGAACGCGACGGGGCTCAATGGACAAGTTGCTTGGCTAGAAAGTTAATTAGTTTGTTTGACAGAAGAGAAGAGTAGGACAAACTTCGAAGGAAGGAGAGATTCGGTAATGGAATTCAACTTTATTTCGTTCGAAATCTACATAATTTGAAAGCTTAGTTAGCAGTTAATGCACAAACGAGTTTCATTCCCAGTGCTTGAATTCATGATTAGGTCGAACTCAACAAAATCGTGTCCAAAGCTATCAAAAAACCCGATGGGCTACATAATTTTCCTGTCACGGCGTTCATTCATCAGGGGCTTTCAGGGCCAGGAAGGGCCGTTTCCTGCAATCTGAGAGGCTTCATTTTTCAAAATTTTTTCTGTACGCTTCGCGCGAACCCACGGTTGCGCTCCGCTTAGATAGTAAATAATTACAATCACACGGGAAATAATTCTTTCATTGCCGGGAAATTTCGGTTTTTTCCAGCCGTGCTCATAATTAAGGCCACAGTCTTCCCTTCAGTACAATATACTTGGTGTTGCTCTGAATGATCGTACATTCCTAAAAGTCAACCATAAATTTTCTAAGTTTCTTTTCAAAGTTGGCCTCTGGACAAGGAACTTTGGCACAAATTTCCCTGGCAAATCCTGACACCACCCCTGGAAAAGTTCATCATTTGTCCTACTTAAATGTGAGAGATGTCTGTCTTCAGGATTCCATATTACCCACTTCCTAGCAGCTTTTTTATCATTTTGAAAGTGTTTCCAGAATGGAGACTTTAAAATTTGGTGTTTATATTGTAGAGTTGGTTTTGTAATAGACAACTATGCTCTACAGACTGTAATCTCTTGTTGTGTCCTAAGATCTTTTGGGACCCCTTGTTTGGTCTGAGGGTAAGAGCATCCGTCTCTCATGCGGGGTTCTATCCCAAGGTTGAGTCATACCAAAAACTCTAAAGATGGAACCTACTGCCATTGTGGGTGATGCTCGGCATGAGCAATGGAGTAATCAGTGAGCCACAACTGGAAAAAAAGGCCGTGGCCTGCTTGACTTGAACCGATAGGTTGGAAACTGTGTCGTAAAACTCTATCCAACTATGGTAAGATCTTTCGGAAATCTCATGGTGAAAGAAGTTTTGCATATTCTGCAACTCTGCTGTAGAAAAATTTACCACTGAATGTTAAACAGAGCACCAGCAGCTTGCAATGTTCAAGAAAAGGCTTAAAACTTGGGTCTGGTTTTGCATTCCTATGACTAGTTGAACTTGTAAGTTGTTTTGAAAAGTGCTTTGTTTTCTAGCAATCGGATTAAGTGCTATATATGATCATCTTATTATTATTATTAACTCCAAAGCTAAAATCATTAAAAATCACTTTGATGAATGTAATCAGACTGTCTTTGTTCATTGGTTGAGAGACAGCTGAAGATAGCACTTAAGATTACATGTTCCTTGCCAATCATGCATACAGTGTGATGTTTTTAACTTTGGCGTTCTTCCTTCTTTGCAGGAATGAATTTTGTGTCAACTTAGGGAAGTGACCATGTCGGGGTCAGAGGCCCTTGTTGCACAATATTCATCACCAAACCACACACAGTACCACGATGGAGCCCCAATGAATGGTGAAACCAGCTCAACCACTAGTAGTGAAACCGAGTCTCAGTTTGCTCCTCCAGTGAAAGGAGGACAACCAAACGGTCCCATCATAGAGAATGGGCCGGATGTATACCAGTCGGACAGTTCAATTGATAGTGGACAGAGCCAACCTGGACCCTACATAAATGGTCCCATGCATGGAGGAATTTATCAGCCTTGTGAGTATGATACTCACATGGAGGGTCAAATGAGCGGATATTCCGTACCTGCACCAGAATATGATGGCAACCAAAATTTGGAGTACCCATCTCCAACCCAGGAATATATACCCCAGGACCAGCTTTATGCAAATCATGGTACGGAATATGTGGACTATAACCAGGGCCAGCAGCAGATGGTTGGTCAAGGTAAGTGTTCCAGTAAGAAAATGATTGAAGACATTTTTAAAGGGTATCCAGAGCAGCTCTCATTCCAAATGGGATGGGGCAACCCCACCCCCCTGCAATGGGGGTGGGGGGGGGGAGTATGCCACTCAGGGTTGCCCAACATTTTTTGAACCTGTAGTTGACAGGCTGCTTTGAAGGCCTAGAACCTTCTCATTCCAAGCAGTTCAAATTCCCCTTCTGGGTAAAGTTTGGGTCATGAGAATGGGTACCCAGTCCTAAGTATTTGTTACTGGACTAGAGAATGGGTACCCAGTCCCAATTATTTGTTACTGGACTTGGTAATGAGAATGTGTACCAATTTCTAATTATTTGTTACCCACTTGGCTAATGAGAGTTGGTCCCAGTCACAATGATTTGCTACCTCCCGACATGGTCCTTTGTAGATGACAAAACCATGGTACCCATAGGTAACCCAGTAAACATGAGTCACTTTAACAGTAATTACTTGTATTACTGCCTCTGCACACTGTACACTGTATTCTGTTTTGATTTCAATTCCTTGCAGTGAAACTTGTTTAGACCTATTAAATGGTATTAGGTCATTCTTTATGGTTGATATTTTTGGCTCCAATTGCAGTGTACATTCAAAATACAGATTGTATGCATTTTTAATAAAAGAGCCAAGAAGCATTGTACAACAGTTATTAGAAAGGTTCACTGTTGATGTAATTACAAAAAAACGGATGCGTATGTCAAGGACACAGCTGTCAGTGGCGCATGATTTTGATAGTGATAGGGGAAGTACTTCAATCTTGCTGATATGATATCTTAAAGGGCAAAAACAGTCAGCCCAAACTTATATTTAAACAATGCGAAATATCACGATTGTCTTATTTCTCTTCCAGTTATCTCTCATGATATTTCAGGAGGTAGATAATGCATAATCTACTTCACTCCTACTTACCTCACCTGTTTCACAAATGGACCGTTCCATTTACCTGGGAATGTAACTAGTAACTTTTGGTTTATTCCATAGTTTAGGAGAAAACCTATGGTTAGATGGTTCTCAAGAGCTAGTCATGAAATATGGGATTCAAGTTTGGGTGGCTTTTTCCTTTAAAGGAAATTTGCAGTCCCCTCAGTCCAATGTGGAATATCAATTGATTCTGTAGATAACATTGGTAGCCTGTAGTGCCATTCTAAATGTTCTATAACTTGTATGTGGCATTTGGTATGAAAGGAAATGCAGTCATGTATTGGACTGTATGTTTACAAATTAACAATTCAGGTCAGCATTTGCCATTTAGTAATGTTGGTTAAAGGTCAAGAGCAGTCATTTAAAACAATTTCTCTTCAATGTTTCTTTCTAATAATTTACGACTTCAATATTGGATGTTCAGCCTATAGTAAACAAAGCAGGGACTCCTAGTAAATTTCACATTTGAAGAGGAAAGGAAAATAAAATACATTTTCATGACTCTGAAGGAACCAATCATGATCAGGAACAGCTGTGTACAGTACTACACTACTTTAAGTTGAGGCGACTGCTCTTACCCTTTAAAAAAGGGATAAATTTAGAAGTCAGTTCCAAGCCTATGCAGGACACAGTTTAGTACAGTACTTGCATCAAATACAAATCTGAGCTTAAAAACCCATAAAAGTCAGAATATTCCCTTTTCTGACTTTTAGTATAATACTGAAAATGAATGGAAATGGTGCAAAGCAAAAGCTTCCCAAAGTAATGTTTATTTTTGCACACACCCAAGTACTGTACTTGTTTCCAATGTATGATGTGACCATCTAGAGAGGGGGAGAAGAGTTTTGCATCCTGAATCCTACTAATCGATGTGGTTGCTTTTGGGCTAGCTGCTCACAGTGGGTTATCTACTACATATGTTCTGTTTTCTGAGATGGCAACTTTAGCATTCGGAATCACTTGCCAATAACCAGTTGGCAAATATTTACAGCACTGTGGTAACTCTAGTAATAGAGGGTGCCAGTAGTTTTCTTCATGGTATTAGTGTCCAGTCAGAATTGAGTGAAGTACCTATCAAATATGCCCCTTAGCAGCCATGACTTCTTTTGAACTTGGGGTGATCTTTATACTTCATATGACCAGGAGAATAATTCCTAGAGCTCTATCTTATCTACGAATCAGGAATTTGTCCTTAGAAGGTATAAACCTACCAGTTGGCATAGGGAGATTTTTCTGTCCGGACAGATTATAATGATCTTAGCAGAGATGATGTGGTTTTAAAGCCTTCTGTTTGTAGTAAATAAGATGTAATATACACCCCTAGAGATGGGAAGGAGGGATATAGTTTCATCTATTCCAGTCCAAGTTAACTCAGGATTTAGGTAAGTATTTTGCATTTAACTTGCATTCTGAAGGCAAAGATAAGTCCTTTAATGGTCATTGACAGGTCAAGGTGTACTAGATTATTTTGAAAACTAGGTCAAATTAACAAAGCTTTGATGTACATTTTTTAGAAGTCTCTGGATGAATACTTCCATGTTAAAGGGGTAATGCAGTCCCATCAACTTGAAGTAGTGTACAGTAGTACACTGCCTTGTTTCATGATTGGCTAATGGGAGTCATGTGACAGTATTTTTCCTGATCAAATGTGAAGTTTACAAGGAGTAACTGCTTAGTTTACTTTGCATATATACTGACACCCTAAAATGTTATGAAAGATATTCTGAAGAGGAATAAGAAAGTTTTGAGATGTAGCTGTTGCTTCAAAATAACTCTTGCCTTAAAACTACTACACAAATGTAGATGCACCACCCTGAGTTAAGGACTATGCTATCTAAGTGTAGGTTCGATATGGTTCATAAACTTCTTTCATAAATGAATGAATGGGAAATGTACTATTACAGATCACTCACTGGGAGCAGTAAGCATGCAACTACAACAGCAAGCAGTATGATGCACATGTCAATGCTGTGCTTATAGTGCTACACTTTTCATCACTTCAATGCCTATACTCTGTACTTCATATCTTCACTTGCCTCTCTCACAGAAGTGAACTCAGACTTGTTTATTTATGTGGAAAAGGCACAAAGCATACACACACTTGCCCAGTAATTCAATGTGCGTGACCTAGTGACACTTTGAATTCCTGGAAGTCAAGAACTTGCAAACAAATGGGGTTCAATTTACACTAGGAGCCGCTACAGTGTAGTATATAGCTGGAATGCACTCAGTAGTTGCCAAAGCTGTTGATTAAAGGGGTAATGTAATCATACACCCCAACTTGAATTAGTGTAGTACAATGTCCTGTTTCACTAAATAGGTCTTGAGCATCATATGTGACAAAATTTTCTTCTCCTCAATTGTTGAAGACAGACAAAATCTCTCACCCAAAGTATAATTTTTGTCATAAGTCCAAAGAAATTCTCAATTGGCATAGCTCGACTTCCAACTGACTTCAAGTTAAAAAAAAAAATGCAGAATTCTGTAGTTCATATTATATAGCATGTACTGTACTGAGAGTGTTGTGATTTCACATTGGGGTACTTTATAACTTGCCCTAAAGCAGTATGTGTATGGATGAGGAGTTTTAGACAGTTGTGAGCTGGGGAAGTGTAGAAGAATCAAAATTTTTTCGAGTGAGAGAATTAGGCCCAAACTTTAAACAGCCAGGGTCCCACAGCATTCGATCTTACATTTCACTTCCAAAAATCTTTCATGACATTTCAAGACTTAACTAAACAATGTATATAGACGAATCTGATCAGCGTTTGTGTTTGGTGACTGTATAGGCAGCCACAAGTGGGGTCCGTCAGCCTTAAATAGTCTTTATTTATTGTCTACATGAATTTCAAACCCTCATATTCAATGAAGTTGAAGGAATCAGTTTACAATTAGGGAATAAAGTCAATGGTGCCCATGTCTCTACATCAGATTCGAACAGGCTATGACGTCATGCATATGGGCTGAGAGACCCGAGGCGAAGCCGAGGGTCTCTCAGGCCTAGGTCTGAAATTTGATTAGGCCTTGGACCTAATTTATTTGTTTCAATATACATGCAACATTGCGGTCAACCAAATATATGTACATTTTAAGTTGGACAGTTATGGGGGAAATTACTTGCTTAAAACGTCAGGCACCATTAAAAGTAGTTGGGCAAGTATGTGTACTAGGCTAGGCCTAAAACTGTTGTTATGTATGAAACCTAAAACTTAAGTCAAGCCTTCATAACACCTTGTCAGCAAAGCTGTGTTTATAGTCATGTTGATCAAAAAGTTGCTCTCCATACACCCTATATCTCTACACTGGATTAGAACATGGGTAACTGACCAATCACAAGCCAGTATTCTCAAAAAGTATTTATGAATTTAGAATACATGCATCCATGATACAGTAAGCAAGAAAATTGAAAGATTAAAAGGTGATGGACACCAGTAATGGCAGACTGGAATCAGACCATCACTTGCCTTCCGGGTATATCTATAGGTAAACCAATGAGTGATTCTCATAAATTTGCATGGTTTAGAGAGAAAAATAAAATATTGTCACCTGACTCTCAAGAGCCAATCATTATGTTTGACAGACTTACCACAAAAAATATCCAAATTGGGAGGGAGGATCAACTGCTCTTGCCCTTTTGTTAGCTGCTGTTATTTCAAAACAAGTTTGGAGGGAATTTTTTTGCCCATAACAGTAAAACTGTATTGCTTTAATTGAGACAGTTGACAAACATTTCATTTTACTGAGATTTTTGGGACCTCATGGTTAGACCTTGAGAGCAGAAGAGTAAATACTTAAATCCCCCTGTGTGTGTACTCCGTGATAACAGTGGTATAGGTCCAATGGCCTTGCACTGTGTGGGCCTATTTATCCAAAAAATAAAACTGCCCATTTGATTAAAAGATCAAGTGAATAGATTTGCACCTCAGTTTGTTGTGACCTAGTGGTTCTGTGGATTGCAAACATTCTCACCCCAGACTGATAAAATTCTTCCATCATGTTTTTTTACTTAGACTAGCACCTTGATTGTAGAACAAAATATCTGTTATGTAGCTATTTAGTTAGTTTACATGGGGTTTTACAGTTCAGTTTCCAATCAATAGATTTAAGTTGGGCCTGTGTGACTTGTGCAGATTTGTTTGAATATTTTAGCACTTGAAAATTTTGCAAAATCATCAGTTTTCTGCTTGAGATTGTCCTTAATTGGACAACCATTTTATTTTCCTTAAAGGCATACACTGCTTAGTACTTTGCAACTCAGTGTACAATTAACCTCAATCAGCTACTATTGACCCCAATCAGAGTGAAACTTCCTTGTTGCACTTTACAGGCATGGTTCTTTAGATGTAGGTTCACTTGGCTGACATATATATTACCCCTTGCTACATCTGCTCATCTTCATTCTCCTTCCGTTTTTCCAGTGCTTCTGACGTGGATAAACTTTAGATGTGCTAAGTGCTTGTTATTGTTATTTACTCCCATTTTACCTATTACCAGTTCCTCACGAGGTTTGGTTTGTGATGTTGGGGGGGGGGGGGGGTTTCGAAGACTATCCAACACTGTGGGACTGCATTCACTAGACAGTAGGTCAAATAAGCATTGTTGTTGTTTTGAAATTGACTACTGTAGGCAGACTTATCAAGGTCACGATCTGCACACACAGGGTACAAAATAATTGATGGCAGTGCTAGCCATGGCTATTGTGCCAATAGTGATGGCTATGGTGCCCCTAAAATGTCCTATTGGAATGCCAAAGAGCTACAGCCATTTTGCTCATTTTGCCCATGCCCTTTTGGAATCTTATTTGGAGCCCTGCTCCACACAATGTATAGTATTTAGTAGTGCCCAGAAAGAACTTCCTGAAATTGATTTGTTATTTTAAATAATATTGAAAAGGGGTTCTGGACTACAGACCAAGAAATCAGTTATATATAAGATGAAAGTTGTATTTCACATGGGGCCTTATGTAGAAAAGTTTTGTTCGAGATGTGTCTGGATCTTCTCAACCTGAATGCCAGTTTTAGCTATGGGTACCCTAAGTCTGTCATCATTTGGTTCAATGAGCTGAAAATTGGCCCAGAAATAGATGTCACTTGCACAGGAAATAAAGAGAAGAATAATACTTGTCACACTGTAGTCATATCCTCAGCTTGCAAGGATATTTTTTGGATTAATCCATTACAAACATGCATCCTTTCACATATTGCTTCTGAAGACATTAACATTGATAAAGACAGAAAGGGGAGAGCATTTAAAAAAGACGGCAAAGGATAAGCTACTGTAGATGATAATGATTCATTTAGGGTATCCTCTGTCAGACTGTGTTTAAGAGGGCAACTATTTTGATGATTTTATTCTGTGGCAGTGCCATGGAGGTCAATAGCCAGTTCGGTAATTCATTTTGGTGACTATGCACATTTGCGTATTGTCCAAACCGTTGGGATAAACAAACCAATCCTGCACCTACAACATGTATTCCAAAGTTTGAGTTTACATGAAAATTTGGTGAAATCATTCTTTTTTAGTCCATCTATAACATTACGAGGGATCTCAAGTGCAGGTTTTGTGCAGTGGCTTGTGTCTAAATTGTCTTTTTGGTGTAAACATTTGCATTAGAATCTGCCATAAAGTACGTGGCACTGACACCCCTATTTTTGTTCGATTTTGTTAGACCTATAGTGTTGTATGCACATACTGACGAAAACAAGGGATCCCTGTATGCTACATGCATGCCGATCTAGCTGGGTTTGTATCCCATGCTGTGCCCAACAATTTTATGTGGCAACAAATTAGCAAACTCACTTATTGTGGGAAATGGGAAAGGTGATGAATGATGTTTAAGACACCTGAGTAGTCGTTTCAAATACATTTTCAGAAAGTCAGGAGGGAATCAAAATTCTCACGGTTCTTTGATTGACATAAAGTTTCAAAAATTCAAAACTGGGGGCAAAAACGTCAAAAAAATAATTAGTTGGTTACGTTCTATGATCAGATCAAATTGAAGTGAAAAATTCAGTTTTAATTCCCCCTGATGGGCCTGTAATATCTTGTATGACCAATTATGACTTACAGACTTTGCCATCTTTTTGTGTGACATCACTAAAGTGTTGGGCTGTGGAATTTATTTTGTCAAGATAGTTAATTAATTAGTCAGATGAGATTTTGCGACACACCAGCACAAATGTGTTACATAGTGTCAGTCAACTTATCAGAGAGATCCAGGAAAAAAGAAGGCAGCAGTACTGTGAATGGTGCATATTGTGATATCACATGCAATATTTAATGACTATTAACTTTTAAAACTTTTTTTTCATTAAGGTCAGTGCCTTAAATATGTTTTCTTCACATTCACTAATCTATTTTTATTTCTCTTCGCAGTCGGAGACGACACCGGCCAAAGTCCAAATTCTGCTGGCTCCCCACCACAGGGCACTAACCCTGGGGAAAAGCAGAAGTATGTTTTTTACCTCCATATTAAACAGGGAGAAGCATTTCCAGTAGAAAATGGAGACCAAGTGAGATATATCCATGGTGAGTCAATCCTATAGATTATACTGCAAGATTATACATTATTATTAAAATTGTATGATGCAACCTCCAACCCTTAGCAACGGTGAGTTAAATGTGCGTCATGTTTGTCTGAGTTGTGATGCAGGAGTGTGTCATAGCTCTCCAAATGCTGTGTCGAAGCATTCTTTGTAGGCACATATTTTACAGGATAATTAAGTGCCTCAAAAGTTAGAAAATGCCAGGTTAACTTATTGCAATGCATGATGGCTGGGCAGGTACGAAAATGTTAGATGCTCCTAACGAACATTGACGGACCTCTCCATATGGTTAGAGGGTGAGTCATACAATTGATAAGTGCAATTAATGAACATGGAGGAATTATAAACCTTCGTTTGGAAGATAAAATCTAGGTCACACCTCCTTGCTCCTTACAAATTATGTAGTTTAGTTAGATGAGATTTAACTACACACCAACACCAATGTGTTATACAGTGTCAGTCAACTCGATAAAAAGTGCCAAGTTCAAATTTTTTTTTTCCAAGTTTTTTTTAATATAAGTCGCCTCTTACAACAGGCAGGAAATACTGTGGGCATATTCTACAACCCCCAGCCCACAGGGGCTACAATGTAATTCACACTTACCCACGTAAGTTCCTGACAATTTGTGCCTGTATATAGTAGCACCATGAATGTTATGTGTCCTGGGATGGAGGGCACCCAGTCTGCACCTCTTTGCTTCTGCCTGTCCTAAGTAGGCTGGGTGCCCTCTATTATTTTGAAGCAATTACATCTAAACATCCCAATTTCCTGTTTTTTTTTTTTTTCAAACTTCAAAGTATCTTTCTTCAGATTTTTAGACTTCAATGTTGTAAATTTAGGATAAACCAATTAGCACTGAATTTCATATTTGAAGGAAAAACCATTGTCACATGACTCTCAACATCCAGTCATGACACAGGACAGTCTTCTCTACTATTTCAAGTTCGGGTAATTGCTCTTGCCCTTTAAGTTATCAATATCAACTCAGTGTACCCCTTTAAGTCACATTGGTATTATACCAATTGTAACTTCCTTCCGTTTCTATTTTTGAGAGGCAAATGAAAGGTTTGCAAATTATGCGGTTATTTACAGTAGGAAGTCAATAGACATGCTACTAGTGTGTGTTTTAACAAAAGTATCTTTTGAAGCAGGTGAAATTTTATTTGAAGTTCTATCAAAATAGTCACAACTCTGCTGTGAATTGACTTTTGTGGTCAGTTTTTTGTGGGTTAGGGGTCATTTGTGGGTATTATTGACCACAAAAAATGCCTAAATCATGGGAAGTAATATTGACCTCCTTTTGGTACATGATCAGTTTATAGCATGTATTTATTCCCTTAGACAGTTCCTATTCTCCCAACCTGCATACTTATAGCCCCTCCTACAACTATCTCATCCAGATTTCTGATAAGGTCAGAGTTACCAGTACGGAGACTCTTGGCCTCAACTGTCCTATATTGGAATGAAGTTAAGGGAAAAAGCACAAAATTAGACTGCAGAAAAAATGTCAAAATAACTGCATCCTTAATGATATGTATTTTATGTAATCATATTCAAATTTATAGTCTATGAAAAATTCAAATGCAAAACCACAAATCAAGGTACAAGTTAACCTGGCAAAATGGTATAATTTTTCAACTTACAATGCAAGCTATAGACTTCAGTTTGAAGATGAACCCCTGCCATCTCACTTGAAGATTTTTCAGGGACTATGTCATTGGTTGCATTGTTTACCATGCTAAGTTTGTCTGTCACCACTCCCTTGTTGAAGCTATTTTCAGTCATTTCCTCTTGAAAACTTATTTTTGCTCTCTGCAAGGGTGGAATTATTGATGCTGACAAGGTCATGGCTGAAGCTGTCTCAGAATTTGACCTTTCTGTGTCCTAGGTCAAAACTTAAAACCATTTCTACCCCTCCAGAAAGAAGATGGAATCTTGTCCAGACAGATGACGGTTTGTGGCAGTCCCAGGACATTACTTGATATATTTTTGTCCTTTTTGTCTCAAACAGTAATGATTTGGAACATTTTTTCTAGAATTATGTGGGAGTGTTCAGTTTCACATGACTCAAGTCTTGGTCAGTGACCTCAAATGGGTTATCAGTCTGACTCCAAAATTATATGAAGTGTTAGTTTCTCAAAAGTATTTGGGATGAGATACTTATCCAGGATTCAATAACTTAATTGTATAGGCAACATTGGTGAGGATGGGAGATCATAGGCTGCATTTGATGTGGTATGGTGTTAGGCAGGGATTCCGCCAGAAACACAAAAAGGGGGGATTTATTACTGCTAAACCCTAAGTCCAAATTGATGCTGTCCAAGGCTAAAGTTATGAGTGGGTTCAGGGGGACAAAAGCTTGCTTCAAGGCCCTGTAAGGTGCAATTTGAAGGTTTTAAAGGCCATTTATTTGTGTAAGTTCAAACATTGCTGCAAAAGTGTTCTTTTTCTTGCAAATGAGGGATTGAAATTCACGTAGACAAGAAATGAAGACGATTTAAGGCTGATGGACCCCGCCAATGGCTGCCTGTATACACTCACTGAACACAAGAGCTTATTGGATTCTTCTATAGAAGTACAAAGGTAGAACTCTAGAACTGCCTCAGATATAGATAACTATTGTTGTTGGAAAGGGTGGAGAGGAAAGTTCTTGGTACCGGAAAACTTGTACACCTCAAAGGGGCCCCCTGGAGAGCCAGCTTGCATTTTTGACCTTGTAGGTGAGATATCAGTCCCTTTTAGATATTGGATAAAATTGACATAGGAACTTACAAGTAGAAGTGATTGGTTATGAAAATTGTGTGAAGTACTTTGACCTTACTGCATGTAAATGTTGTAAATGGTACAATACTATTGATTGGTGGTGGGGTAGTTCATACATAAAAAACTCATTTTTAAAGGTGTGCAAGAAATCAATATTTGTTCCCCTAGAGGGGGCAATTCTGAGCTAAATGGAAAAATTTCATAACTAAAGAGTTTTAAATTTAGAGGGTCTCATTGAGTTGATATTGATTATAAAAAATTATAGTGCTTGAAAAATCACATTTGAGAGATGTCAGGCTATCTGGTAACAAACTATGGTAGCCAGGGTTGTAGATTCGGTGAAGGGTGGTATCAAAATGAGCCTTACTGGTGTTTGCCAACCCATACTTTTGGATAAAATGAGGCCCCCTCCAACCCTCATGAATTCCCACTTCCATTAGAATTTAATTGAAAATTATGGAAGTTTTACAAAATTAGATTCTAACAGAGAGAAGTTTGCCCCCCTTTATAGCCCAGGAATAATTTGTTCACTCAAGCTTTCTCTTCTAATGTCACTCAAATAACTATTTAGGAAAGGAGAACATGGCTCAAAATAACCAGTAGCCATGGTTGTCTGGCTCTTTATTGATGTCTATATGTCCACCCTCAGAAATGTCCAAAGATGTGCAGCCAATTTGTTTTTTATGGTACCTCCAGCCTTTCTTTAGCTTATTTTTAGCCCAGATAAAAGCTATCTTGGTGAGAGTGGCTGACTCATTTAATGTTACTTCTTGGAGCAAAACCAAGAACATTCATATCGCTTTATCACCTGTCTGTAATCTATTTTAATGCTTCATAAGTACTCTAATAATAAACTGCTATTGATAAAAAACAAGATGTTTTGTAATTTGACAAACAAGAAACTTATCCCATTAAAACAAAATGTCAATTAATTGTTTTCAGGAAACATGCAAATAAAGTTTATCGTAAATTGTATGATATCTCATAAATTTGGCGAGATGTTTTAAGGATAAGTTGAAGAATTGATTTTGCAACAGAAGAGCATGTATTAAAGGGTAAGACTCAGTCAGTTGGCCCAAACTTAGTTTGAAGCAACAGATAAATCTCACAATTTTCTTATTTTTCTTCAAAGTATCTTCATAATTGCACATCAAGGACAGGGTTGTTACCACACTAGGTGGTACCATGTGGTGCTACGCAATCTCAAAATCTCTCCCCGGTACTCCATCAATATCAGCATCACTGCCTGGCACAAACTTTGTACTCAACTGAAAAGAATTCTTAGATTTCTTTAGAACTGAGTGATAATTCCTTGTTTTTATGAGCACTCTCCAACCTGCAAAAATTTTTCAAAGGGAAGGGGGGGAAACAGACTTCATTCAGTCTGCTTTCAAGAGTGATTACAAATTACCCAGCACTCAAAATGGTCTGATGACAACCCTGTTTTTACTAAGCAGTTACTAACTAGTAAATTTACATTGTGAAGAAAAAATACCATGGCACTACTCTAAGTAGTCTACTGTACTACTTCAAGTTTGGTGACTGCTTCTCCCCCTTTAAGTTTGGAAGCTCTTTGTTTCTTATTCTCTGTGGCTAATTCCGCCTACCTACGTGTTACATTGGATGTGGAGGAGGAATATTTTGTTAGGCTATAAATGTATTTTTAAATACAGGAAACAATTTTGCTTCATTTTCTTCATGATGCTAATTGTAAAATGAACAAAATTTGCAATTTATTTTATACTGTACACATTCTTTCTTTGATTGCTGAAAATGTGATTAAGATGCAGTATATTTTAAAGGATAATAGAGGCAGAAGTACTATTTATGTCTGAAAATCCTAATCCCTGCTACTGAGTGTCTGTTCTTGATCTTTGGGCTTGGTCTCACGCACACCCATGGTCTTATGGCACTCTGTGTTACCTTGTGTTTACAATAAGGCAAAACCCAAAACAGCAGGTAATAAACCCGTGTTTGTAAGTCTGTGTTCTCATGTACCCCGTGTTTCGTTTATTGAGTAGTGTTACCATAGTAACAAGATCAAATATTTCACATACCAATTACTGTAAAATGTTAGAAAATACCTGTCATCAGCCAAATAAACACCTTTGACTTTCTTGATTAAAACAAGCACAGCGTAATAATTGCTGCTCCCTGTTTTGAGTTTCTGGTGGACTTCCTGCCTAAAGCATGCCTTTAAATTCAAAGAATGAAGCAAGTTGGTATGTTTTCAGTAAGTTTTGAAGGTTTGAGGGAATGGGGGAGCATCAGCAACTCAGTGAGCAATTTGTCATTCATATACCCTAACATCTGTTGCTTCTGAGCATGGATTCTTGTAGTTCTCTGAACTGGCATGCAGTCATTCTTTCAGTACCTAAAGGTTCCTTTTTCTAGGGGAGAATATATTTGTGTTGGTGTGCCATTAAATCCCAGCTAAATGTCTTGCGATACCTCAAGGGTGGATTGTGATTCACTGACATCCCTCTTTCCAGGAAACTGTCCTTCTCCTTGTCCGTAGGACTGGCACAAAAGATGATTTATGAACAACATTTCTCAGAAGTTTAACATTAAGTGAAGGACCCTAGAGTAGTGGCTTATCTCACTAGCTGAGTGTTAGGATGAGTTCAGGAAGTCACTTAATTTTTTAAACTAATAAAATTGATGGGGCAATTAAGGTCTGGCATTAGTTTTAGTTTCTGGCTGATGAACTGAATGTTGTAAAGTGACTGTCACAGTAATATTTCTTGGTCTTCTTTCAGAGAGAGTGTGCGCAATTTAGAAGCTTAATTTCTAGAAGACTTATAATTATAGGTGAATCCCATTGGCATAGCTAGAGGTCGATCACAGGGACATGGCCCCCAATCAAATTCTGAATAAAAAAAACTTTTTGAAATGGAAAAAAAAGGTCACTTCAAGTTATGCAATAAAAGTTGACAAGACTGCCTCTGAGGGTATTATTTTCACAAATTAGTTATCATTTCTCAAACACCTTGATCTTTCAGGCCAGCCATCAGGCTCTATGGCCTAAGCTTATGGTTGGCAACCCCCTCCCCCCCCACCCTCCCCGATCATGAATCCTGTCTATGCTACTGATCATAGGCATTGATTTTCAGAATGTTTATGGTTGTTCTTCAAGCAATCATTTCACTATTCTAAATTGTCCAGAAAGAAATTTGATTGTCCCATGTCCAAAGCACATTTTGCTTTATAGCAATAAAACAGTGAGTGTGTTCATGTATTTTAAGGAATGAAAAAGATGTGAGGGTTGAGAGACAAAAAGATGAATTAGGCCAAGCTAAGTCTGAAATATTACATGATCAAAAAAGTTGAAAGAGTAGATCATCAGGCTGCAGTAGTCTTCAATCAGATAAAACCAACTGCTGTTTTATTCTTCCTGCCCCCCCCCCCCCAAAATGGGTCCATCAGACGACCAACTTTTCAAATTTTGGTTGTCAATATCAAATTTTAGTTGTCCTAGAAAACCCTATGATCAACAGCCACGAAAATCGAGCCTGAATCAAACCTAAGTTAAATTCAAAACATTTGTTAAACTAATGTGAAAAAGAGCCTTGATATAGTTGTGAAATTACAATGGGAGATAATATGCCTGTACACCCACTTGTTATTGCAGGCATTTACATCACTGATATATTCACCCGTTGCTACATCTAGATTACAAACATGTGCAACATGAACTACTTAGAGAGGTTCTAGCAGCACGCCCTCGCTTGAGAAGCGTTCAACTATGTGATGATGGGTGTAAATAGCTCAATGAACTTGAACAGGAAAGAGCTAAAAAACATGTTCATCTACAGCAGACCTGGCATTGGTAAACCACTTTTCAGGGCAATGAGAATATTTTGGTGGGTTTCAAAAAAGATTTGGGAAATTAAATGAGACACAATTTCCTCTTCTGAATTGGCTGCTTTGAATTATCATGAAATCTTGTGATTTATCAGGGAATTCATGTCTGGAAGTTCTTTCCCAATTGTTCTTAAAGGTGGTATAGCGACATGAAAAAGACAAAATTGGGTATTCAATGTAAAAAGCATTTACAGGTAAAGTCCTCAAAAAGTGGGGCGATTCTCATCAAAGTCCGTCAAAAATCGGCCATTTTAGAGGTATATACTTTCTGATTTGTGTTTGATCATTGATAAACATGAACTCATATGCAAATTTTGTGATGTCATGAGAGGGACATGCCATACGTACTGCAAATGTTTACCCTTTCTTTATCAACTCTTAATTCATTTCAAGGACATGTGCAACAGTAGTTTGTGGTAACAGTCGATTTCGCTCTTACTTACCTCCTATTTACATATGTAACCATTATTGCCTGCAATAACTGTCTGGCAAAAAACTAACTAGCACCGTGGTAACCCCTACCTACTGAGGGCGCCTGCCACCTAAGATCGTCCTTCGCATTTTTGCCTCAGCGTGAATAACACGCCTTAAGAAATTGTCTGGTTATTTCGGAAATTTAAATGTGTCCTTGAATATCATCAGTATCAACAACCAAACCATAAACTCTCCAGTAAATAATTAAGAGATAATTTATATAGGATTTGTAAAAGAAATGTCAACACTGTACAACATTCCACATCATTCTTTTTGCAATAGCAACAAGTTGTTTCAAAAACATCCACACACTGAAGAGGTATATCTTGAGAACTGTAAAAGATATTGACATAATACCAACGGATTTTGCCAAAGTTAGAGGTTTCACTCCCTAACTGCCAAGTGAAGTCAGGGCATTTTGCTGACACATGACACTACCTTCAAGAAGAAGGAACTTGAAAACCCATTTTGAGATAGAAATATGCTCTCCCCTCCCTAAAAAATATCATGAAAAAAAAAAATGGAAAAAGAAAAAAACATTTTGCCTCTCTGACATCCCCAAGGTTTGCACAGGTCCAGGAAAATGTGGGAAGTTAGGGAAAGCTGAAGTTATAATTTCTGACCCTGGAAAGTTAGTGAAGATAGCAATTTTTAGAAGGTCCTGGGAAAGTCAGGGAATTTTGAGGAAATGGACTGATTGGCCAATTTTCTCAATGTTCAGAGACATTACTTTTTTTAAAAAAAAAGGTACAGTATACATATGGGCTCTGACTATTTTCAAAGACAACCTAAAAAAATCATCAGTGTTGTTTGATGTAAACCATGTCGATTAAAATCACAATAAAAATCATTATTTAAATTGAAATAATCGTGATATTAATAAAAACAAATCTTATTTACATTTGACTAAAATCCCAGATTTAAATCATGATTTTTAAAAAAATAACAAAACATGGAATTTTGTCACACTGAATGTGTATGAACCCTGATGTCCAGGTTACCAGTTCTTTCAAACATTTTCTCCTCCTGGTAGATCTGTATCTCTCAGCTGTTGTTTTACTTTTGATTTATGTTCCCAACCGTTTCAAAACATTGTGTGAAGAAATGTTGATGTTGTGCAGAATGGAAGCAATATTTGACATTGGACAACTGTACTTCAAATGAGACCAGTGTATTTTGAAGAGTTTCATGCAGGATCTGTTCTTTGAACCTGTCACTGAGTCATCATAGATTTATCTCTATTTTTTGGACAAAGATTCTTTTTTAGCTCTTGGTAAAATTAAGCTGCACCTTTTGTGTGGTGTGTAGAAGAGCTGCCAACTGTTCCAATGTAGGAGTAACAGTTCAGCCTTTTTTATGATGCCAAAATTTGCTGTGTTCCAGTTTTCCTATTTCATTTGTTCATATTTTCAGTAGAACTTCCAACCATGATCCTAAAATGTAGGAATGTTTTCATTTGTTACTTGAAATAGTGGATTTTGGAGCAGTGTTGAAGAAAATGGTGTTAAATGTAACTGTGTGTTATTAGTAGTGTACAATCAGTTGAAGTCCTCAATGTTATGGTGGGTTTTGAATTTCAACAGGTTAGTAGATTTTGACATTTACCAAATTTTTACTGGTTTAAAGAGGCTCATTGAGTTGATATGGATAACTAAATTAGAGTGTTCAAGGGTCACTACCACATGACAGGTCTTATAGCTAGCATGATGAGTCAAATTTCATATCCCATAGTTATGGAAAAAATTAAAAGTTTGAATTTTGTGATGTCCTGATTTGGAACGATTTGGTGCATAATTTGAAAAAAGTTTCTGGTCATGAATTGAACCAATGAATAGTCTCACTCATAAGACAAGTATTTCTGTGAAGGATATGGAGGTTGTCTTGTTTGACCATTTGTCATTAGTCATTAGTATGTGAAGAAAACTTAACAGATTTGGAAAAATTTGTTGAATTTCAAGAATCAACTCAGTGAGCTGCTTTAAGAGGACTCAGTGAGCTGCTTTAAGAGGGCTCAGAAACTCTTCCAAACACTCCTGAAACTACTAAAAATCTATGTTGCCCTTGCCTGCCTTCTGAACCCAACCAATGTCCTAAAGGCAGACCCAGGGATCACCAGCATCAGCCTTTGGAGTTTTTACCCTAGGGTGTTTGTAGATGGTGTCGATTATTTTCATTCTTTTAGGTTGGCAGATCTAACTATAGATCCCCGAACTCTTCATGTATTACTGCAAGCGTAAGAAAAGGGTTTTGGTCTATTTTCGTTACATCTTGTAGTACCTTTAATAAAGTAGCTACTGTTGTGTTTTAGCATGTATATTTTACACTGTCAGATTGATTGATTTGATGGATTGATTGATTGATTAATTTAGCTTTCCTAAATCTGCTTTTGCAAAAGCATCGCATTGTCAT
The DNA here is from genome assembly GCA_037179385.1 of Holothuria scabra. NCBI lineage: Eukaryota > Metazoa > Echinodermata > Holothuroidea > Aspidochirotida > Holothuriidae > Holothuria > Holothuria scabra. The sequence continues at coordinate 45,081,050 of CM074190.1, forward strand.
TTAAGCTTGCTGCTGTCATGTTCTCTCAGTGACATCCGACATATTTTGTGGTCAGACACATTTGTGTTCATCATAAATTTGGGATCATAAATCAGATGTTTTACTTTATAAGAAGGTTTATCAGCTCCTGCTAGTTTCAGTTTTGAAAAATGCTGAATGTTGACAAGGTTTATCTTCTTATTTTTCACCTCAAAAGATTTATTCGTCAGTGAAACCATCATCAGGTCATGCATGTTGTAAATTTCAAATCATTGTGACAGTGACTCAGGCTTGAGTTTTATTTTCTCCAGGTGTGCTACAAATCCCACTCTTCTGAAGAGTATGGAGTGTGAGGTGTGCTGTTTTTTAAACTTTAATAGATTTATGTGAGCTCTAAATCTTTATCTAGGTTTGCAAAAAATCACACTCCTCACATTGATTTGAGGTGATTGAAAGTGTGAGATGGTGCTAGCCTGCCTCAGAATTCATGACACGGCAGTGTGAGATGGTACTAGCCTGCCTCAGAATTCATGACACGGTAGTGTGAGATGGTACTAGCCTGCCTCAGAATTCATGACATGGTAGTGTGAGATGGTACTAGCCTGCCTCAGAATTCCTGACACGGTAGTGTGAAATGGTACTAGCCTGCCTCAGAATTCATGACACGGTAGTGTGAGATGGCACTAGCCTGCCTCAGAATTCATGACACGGTAGTGTGAGATGGCACTAGCCTGCCTCAGAATTCATGACATGGTAGTGTGAGATGGTACTAGCCTGCCTCAGAATTCATGACGTGGTAACTTCTTCATGTGGGAACCAACAACAAAGCAGACTGCACTATTTTCTTGGAAAATTTTTTGCAGGAGATGTAGTTTGTATCATATGAGTATAATAGGATGTAGAGTTTGACTCGACTCTTGCATGGCCATGTCATACCAAAGACTTGAATAATGGAACCACTGTTCCTGTTATGGGCCTGGTGGTCAGCATAAGCCATGGAGTAAGGAAAACATGCCAGTGAGCCACAACTGGAAAAAATTTGAATCTACAAGAATCTATAGCTCTTCCTTATCTCCTATATACGTATGTAATCCTCAATTACCTGTTTTCAGGAAACCGAGCCATTTAATTTGTTTAACCTGACCCAAACCTGAGGTATAGGGGAAGGGGAAGAAACTGTTTTTTTTTGAAAACTCACACTCATACTGCAGTCTGAAACCATTCGGTGAGCGGGGGGAGGGACCGAGATGCAGCATATAGCTTGGAATGAATAGGGCTAGGAGTCAATGTACCTCTAGAAAATTCTTAAGTTTGCCCAGGTTCTTCTTGGGCAATGCATGGCTCAGCCTTCTTCGAAAGGGATGTGCCAGATGCCTGAACCACCAATTTACTCTGTTTGTTCTCAAGAATTTTGCTGTAATAGGTATAGGTTAGTCTTTGATTGGTGATGTTGACCTTATGTTTCTGATTTAATCACAATTAATAACCATTATGAAAAAGGCTTTGCTCTTTTTACTACTGAGGTATATCTTTACTATAAGGGGTTCGACAGTTTTGTTGGAGTGGTTGCTATGCAACCTTGCAGATGTAATATCTCATCAAGTTTGAAAATAGTTATCTTTTTATGAATGACTGAAGAGATAACATCTGCTTCGGTGGTTTGTTCATTGGTATTATCATGCCAGAGGTAACAGATTATGTGGTGATTGCCACCCACGGGAGAACTTTAAATGTTCTTCCAAAACATGAATCACATAAAAATTCCAGTCAGGTTTAATCATTTTTCCATTAGTCAGAAATTTTTTCATGCATGCAGCTTGGTGATCCAACTTTGCAGTAATGTTATGATTGGGAAGGAAACCAGACATTTTATTTTGGTATTTCATTTCTCAGAAATGAAAAAGTTTGCATTTCTTTTTTTTTCCCCCAGGACCAACAATGGTTCAGCTTGTTTCACCGTCACCAAACCCACCCTCCATCCATATGGTACAGACTGGTTTAGGTCCAGTGAACAATGTTGGCACAGGGACCATTCCTCTCCACCCAGCACCGCTACCTCCAACTACAATGCATATGCAACCACCCATGCAAGACTCTGAAGGTGTCCCACCGGCAGTGTACAATACGGGGACAGGTACGGTGCCCCAGCCCATGTACCCGCCCATGTATCACCAACCGCCCGGCCCAGGAGGTGGTGGTGTTTATCCGCATTTGGTTGCCGGCTTTCCGCCAAGCACTGCTATGCCGCCCCACATGCACCCACAAGGTACACAAATGCCTGGACTTGGCACTGGTCATGGGGTAGTTCATCATCACCCACCCCATGTTCATGTGCAAAGGTACCCCCCTGGAGCGGGACCATCGTCTCATGCTTCATCGCATCATGCATCAAACATCGATCATTCAAACAGGCATGGTAAGTTGGTGTTTCATTGGTTATGTTTCTGCATAGCTTAGAGCAGACAGGATCATATCACCCCAGAAGTTTAGACTCTGCACTAGATCAAAAACTAAAAGCCTAAGTTGGACCCTCAAAATACTGATTTCCCCTAAGGAATTTCAGGCTAAAACTATATGGGTATGACTGTCATACCATATCCTGATATAAAGGTCTGCACTCAACAATGTGAAACTGAAATCATTTTTCAGTCCCATTTCAACCATGTTCTGCTCTAGGCCCAAACCCGTAAAACCTGTTGGGCCTTCTAAATACTCATTTCCCCTGAATTGTTGAGTCAAAGTTGAGATGTTTAAGATGGGACTTTTGTATCAAATCCTATTGTAAATATCTTCCATTCTGTAATATAAAGTGAAACCATTTTTCAGTCCCTTTTCAAACATACTTCAGAAATTCTTTGTAGTCTGAATTTTTAAGTCCAACAATTTAAAATGTCACTTTGAGATGGAGATCTGACCAAGATAATGAAGCAGGAAGGTGGAGGGGGGGGGGGGCTGGTTTGGAGAGGGCAGTATGCTAAAGAAGTTGGAAGGTGGAAATGAGTAAAGATGGTGATTTGCTAAAGAAGTGAAAGGGTGAGAAGAGGAAAGGGCAATGCTAAAAATGTGGGTGGATGGAGAGCAAGGAAGGGTTGTTTACAAGTCCTTATTCTACCTGTGGACATAATCCCCCAACTTATAGAATAAGACATCCATTACATGTGGACATAATCCCTCTCCTTATTTAGAGGATAAGATAACCTCAGATATCCTGTCTGTCTCAAAGAGCAGCCTTAATTTGCATTCATTCACTTAATAAAAATGCTCTGCACACAAAAGCTCACTATCCATCTATTGCATCATATATCATACCATTAAAAGAGAAGGTTCATGTGGTAAGATGTTATCTCAAGGTTGGCTAAAGATGCCTCAGCCAGGCTGCAGCTGTCTCAGCCAAGTTGTAGCTAGCTGCCTTAGCCAGCTAGGCTATTACTGCCTCAGCCCGGCTGTAACTGCCTCAGCCAGGCAGTTGCTGCCTCAGCTAAGCTGTGGCTGACTTAGCCATGCTGTTGCTGCCTAAGCCAGGCTGTGGTTGCCTCAGCCAAGCTGTGGCTGACTCTGCCATGCTGTTGCTGCCTCAGCCAGGCTGTGGATGCCTCAACCAAGCTGTGGCTCTCAGCCATGCTGTTGCTACCTCAGTCTGGCTGCAGCAGCTGCAGCCATGTTTTGGTTGATGCACATTACAATAGCTAGTAGTACAATCAATCGATTGTACTATTGTGAAGAGAACAATGCATGTCTGCAGCTGCTGCAATGTGGCTGAGGCAGCTGCAGCCTGAGGTTTTGGCATGCAGCCTATACGGTCGTATTTTTTAGTGGAAGATGAACAGGTGCAATTGTATCAGCATCATCAATATATTATTTTGGAGTTTGGGAGGGGAATATGGAGGGTTGGGGTTTCTGCATGCTAGTTAGGGTTGATAGTTGGACATTTTAATTTCCATGTGACACAACTCAGATACAAGGGGGATAAAACCGACTTCATAAATTATGGAATTGCAAAGCATGGACAGTGCCGGGTGACATGCGTAATGCTGCTGGGCTTAGATGTGCATGATTAAAATAAATGCATGCTGGTGGATGATTGCCTTTTATTTGCAATGGGACTGTGGTATCATGGGATATCACAGGCCTTACAGTGACTCCTCTTCATCCAGGGTTTGTACAGGTCCTGGAAATCTTGGATTTCAAGCCTTCTTAAAAATGTTACCGTATTCGACTTTTTCCGTTATCCTACTTTTATGATTTGTTTCAATTCCCCACCTCCCCTTCCAACACCATAAAAAAGAAAAATCAGAATACAAAGAACAATTCTACTTAAAGTGATATTCCAAATTGTGCATTGCTGTCTATTATAGGGGGCTTAAACACAGTAATAATGAAAAATGCACTTTTAATGAGAGCCCTCAGAGGACTGAAGTGCCTTGAATCCTATACATTTGCCAATTCAGATCCTGCTGTGATTTGAGGTGACTGATGGTGAGCTATTGCACTCGCATTCTCAAAATTCAAAGCCTGCCATGACCAGATCAGCTACAGTATTTGTGATTTGAATAATTCACAAATTCAAATTCCAAACTGTGGGGAGTGGCTGTGCGGAGGGGGGGGGGGGGAGAGAAGAGGGTATTTATTTTCTCCCTTTTCAGGTATTTGTGCTTTCTGTAATGTACAGCACTTTTCCCCTCGTTCCAAGTTGACAAAGGACTGAATAATTCTGGTCCAGCTTTTTGGTCTCATCTGCAGTGTCCAAGAATATGTTAACTACAAATTACAAATATTAAATAAAAAACTTAGCAAGCTAATGCCAAATACTTTCTACACAAAGCCAGTTACAACAATGTTTTTGTATCAAAATTTTCACAATGAAAGCTTTTAATTTCTCATTTCCCCTATTTGCAGTACATAAAATTTAATCAAGTTCTTCTGAAAGTATCCTCCTGCTCTGAATATATCTATGAAGGGGAAAGCCTTCATTTAATTAGTAATTTTGGATGGGGATCCTTTTTCTGTTATTTTTTTTCTTTTGTACTGTTAATATGACTTCCTCATTTTGCTGTTTTTTTTTTTTTGAGTGATCAATGGTCGGGGAGTATGTTTTGCATAAAGGGTGGCAGCATGCAATGAAACTGAGTATAAGTTAAGTTATTCACTAATGTAAAAGAGCTGCTAAATAATTGATATTATCCAAGAATAATGCATATCAAAGATAATGCATATCAAAGAAACTGTTGTCTTTGCTTGTAAAATATTACAGTTGCATGTAAAGTTTCATCACTAAAAACATGCACACTTTGCAAATGTTGCTCTTTCTATTACCATAACTGTCAAATTTAATTGGCTACAAGTGTGAAGTTTTTGTTTTGAAAAAAAAAAAAAAATTAAAAAAAATAACAAGGCAAATGCATATTACATGTTTATGATGTTTGGAGAATTGACTATGCAGGTCATGTTTAAATTGAAATTTAAGATCATGCCTGCATTCTTGATTAGCTACAATATCAGAATGTATTTTCACTCTAGATACCAACTGTAGACCATGCATGTGTATAGGTCAAGACTACTTTTCACTTTTCCTTGTCAACAAAAGGTTTTATTTTTTAAGTGGTACAAAAACTAAAAGAGGCCCAAGTTACTGTGGTAGGCCAAGTTGCTGTTGTATGGTTTCTCTCAGGTAAGGACAATTGATGAACTGAAGATTATTTTGAGGGATCTTTTAATAGGCATCCACCCACCCCCTTGTAACTCTTACCACCCCCCCCCCCCCCCATGATATTAGGTCAACCTAAGTAAACTGGAGTACTGACGTAATTGACTAAGTAGATGTGATTTGACTTCCGTTAATTCATGGTTACCTTTTGCAGGATGCTTCATTTGATGTAAGGAAAGTGCTACAAGACAGTACAGTATATCTGAATTACATTCCTCATGCTCTTATCTCCTACAGGTGATTGAGGTGCATCTCAGGGGGGGGGGGGGAGGGGGGAGGGAAGGGAGGTTGTTTTCTGGCATTACCCCTGCTTTTTTTGCCACATCAACAGTAAAAAGTATTCAAAAATTTTCATAATGCTAGTCTAGGAGAGTATTCAAAGGGCAATTGCTATATCCCCAGCTGGCTAAAACCTTTGCTTAAAGGGCCAAACATCTCACTCCAAACTACAATGTTGGTACGGGGGTACCAAAATTCTCAATTGGCTCAGCTCTTTGATTGACAGCTAATTCAAACAATGCAGAGTACCAAAGCCTACAACATGAATGCAGTGTTTTGATTATGTATATAAAATGAGTTTTTCTATACTCACCTTGAAGCAATGAACTGAAATTGTATCTGGATGAGGATGAGTTTCAGACAATTGTGGGAGGGGCTTCAGTAAGAAGGTTAGGAGAATCGGTACATGTTTGGGGTGAGAGAACTGGGCCTTTAACTGGGGTAAACTTTAGTCAGGCAGAGAATGGGAAGTGGGTAGAATCTTGAGTTGAGCAGATTCCATTCATCTTTTAAAGAGAAAGTTTAGGCAAAATTTTATATGTGAATGAAGAACCAAATTTACACAATGCAGTGAAGTTACCATTCAAATTAGACATGTATAATTTCTCAAGATATCAGTAAGTAAAGTCTTTAGAGTTTTGTCGCAAAGTTGCTTGAGGGCAGCAGAGGTTATATCAATTCCTCACATTGACAAGGAATGCCTTGTTCCCCTTTGTTTTTGCAGACTGTTGAGTTCACCTTGAGGTTCATAGGAATAGAACCTTCCTTTGGGGAATGCAAAGTTCTCATGCTACATATGCAACCACATTCTGACAGTATGGGACTGTTGAGGAGAAAATAGGCTGTAACATTTAAAGAAAACCAGAATAGTCTATTAATTTGACAATATGATGTCATATATGTGCTTGCTTAAAGTTCTTTATTTGTTGAAAAAGGAAAAACTTTACTTGCTCATATTTTGAAAACCGCACATTTTATTTAATGCTAGTTTTACCAACATGCTTAGCATAAGTACCCTTCTAACATATGAAAACTTGAAATGACCTTTAACCTTTCTTTTGAGGCAGTTTATCCATCACCTCTGATTTGTAGCCCTTCCCAATCTTCATTTCATTCCTATCCAGATATATCTAGTGATACTGCTTCAGGGCATACCTGGTGAAGATATGCATGCGAGGCCATGAAATAAAAAAAATTCTATCACATGTGTATAAATAGGAGCAACTGTTCACTTTTGAATGTGATGTCAATTAAAGTGCAGCTGTGCCAATTGAGAATTTCTATAAACCACAAGTAAAATTTTACTGAGGGGTGGCGAATGAGGTAAAGTACTAAGTCAGTATTGACTTGAGACATTTTCAAGCAAATCTTTCGTCACTTGAATTTAAGATTTCCAGGTGTGCTACAAATCACACTCCTCAAGAAATTAAGGAGTGCGGTAGGGTTTCATGTAACTTATGAGTTTCATATTAGCTCCCATTCGTCATTATAGTTAGGCAAAATACACACTTCTTCATTGGTTTGAGATGAGTGATGGTGTGCTGTGGGACTAGCCCACCTCAAAATTCAAGGCTTGACTTTGGAAAATGGGTTAGAGTAAAAAGGCAAAAAAGAGATGTTCATGATTTTGACTTAGAACTGAGAAACGAAAAAGGAAAAAAAAAAAAATTGGAAAGGTTCAATATTTAAGATTTAAACCTCAGACATTTTTAAGCATATTTTAGGAGTTGTGAAGATAAAAGGAATGTTTGTGATACTGACTTAAAAGAAAAAAATTAAAGGAGTAATGATCATATGTTAGAACATCTTTTGACACATTTCAGATGAATCAGGGCTATACTCACAGCAGATGGTAATGACAACAATTTTAATTAGATTTAGAGTGATTATTTCACTCTCAACTTCATCGATTCATGACCAAAAATTTCATTAGAGCCACAAAACATAACAATTTTCGAAGTTTGTGGAGCCTTTTTCCGAAGCTTTCATAGCTCTTTCCTTTTAGTGTATTATCTACGTGGATGAATACTCTGTTGCAGTCACATGGGTGGAATAATTTCTGGAGATAACTCCATTGGTTAAAGGGCAAATGCAGTCACCCCAACTTGAACAAGCATAGTAGTCTATACTAGTTTGTGAATGACTCTTGACAATCATTAGGCAATGTGTTTTTCACTGAATTGGGAAATTTACATGTAGTAATATCTTGATTAACCTGAAATGTTGAATGTTTAAGCCTTAAAACATCCTGCAAGCTAGCTTCTTAAAAGAAAAATGACAGAAAATAGCAAAATTTAGAAGTTGTTTCACAATAATTTTGGGGCGACTGATCTTGACCTTGAAGGAGCTTACACACTTTCTCTCAAATAGAGATTGAAGATTCAATGGTACTTTTATATCATGGGCAAGTGTTGAACTCTGAGGATTTGAAAAATTTAAATCCCAACCCGTGAGCTAGCTATTAATAATAAATTGTCTTACAGACCCACTAAGTTTGCACTGTATGTTCATAAAACTTTTGAAATCCTATTGCTTATAGGGAGAGGCTAGTACCACTATGAAATAAAATAGCAGCCTATGAGCCTCAACTGGAAAAAAGGCTGTGGCCCGCCTGACTTGAACCAGTAGGTTGGAAACTGGGCTGTGAAAATTAGTCCATCTAAGTAACTGACAACCCTATGGTTACTACCTAACAAAGAATAAAAGTAAAAAAAAAAACAACTACAAACAAACAGATTTGAAGGAAATTAGCAGTGCTTAGTGCTTAAACAGTTTACTTTACAAGACAGATCAACATATACTTCCTAAAAGGTTCAAATTTAGGTTTATAAACACTGCTTATTTGATTGTAACAAAAAAAATAACTATAATAAATAAAAAATTAATGAAAAAACAAAATTAAATTAATAAGATTCAAAAATTAGTAGTGATAATAATAAAAACAATAACACACAAGAAAATGTAAAAAAAAAATGAAAGACAGCACCAGAAGATCTTGATATGGAGTTTATAACCCTGTTGTCACTTTGCCTACTGTTTACTCCAAGTGAAATTCCAGGGGCAATTGACACGTGTACATATCTACACCCTGCACAGATTGTACTTGATAAGTTGACTTTGGTGCTTACAAGATAGGCAATCATATTGTTAATTGTGCTGTGTTGTATTGTTACTGGCACTGATTATACCCTCTCATACAAACAGCTGGTGGTGAATGTACTGCTGAATTAGTTGCTATCTTTTACTTGGTTTTCTCATTTCATCATCTTATTTGTCAGTCTGTGTGAACACCAGCTGTTGCAAGAATCTAGCAAGCATAAATTTGCTCATGACTTAGAACTCTACACTACTTTTACTGATGTAGCCTATCACATTTGTGTTGTTATAGTTGTATGGCCTTGCAGGATTTATGTGTCAAGTGGTTTATGTGACACTGAAGGGAAACATAATGCTTCTGCTTGCTTTACATACACACAACCTTCTGTCAGTTATGTAGGCTAGGCTAGGCTAGCTAGCCCTAGCCAAGGCCTAACATATAATACATTCTAAAATGTAGCCTAACATTAGGCCTAGGTCCTAATGTGGGAGATACTTTAATATTTCCTAGGCATAATGTCTGATATGTTACTCCCTGTTACTCCCTGCACGTTTGACTCCACCAGGAGTGTTGTGCAGTATTTTTCCAGATCCAGATGCTTAATACTAGCCTACTGTAGCCTAGCCTAACTTAGACCCATGTACTGTACATAACCAACCTAGGCCTAGCCTAGTAGGCTAGTTAAGTATACACCGTAGATTAACTTTTTCTTCTTTCTGATGGGCATGAGTTCACAGTCAATAAGTAGGATTGTCGCACGCGCACACCAGATTTCTCCAAAATTCTCGCGGAACTATACTCATACCCAAACACAGAGAGCTAAAACAGCATGTCTAAAAACTAAATTTACAACACTCAAAATTGCCGAAATTTTTACTACACAGTTAAATTTGTACATGTAAGACATAGTTACTATAATATTTCACCAAATCAGCTTTAAAACGCAAAGGAGCAAAACTACTTTTCAATTTCTAACGATCCCTTCGAAGCAACGTTGTAACGATGCGCAGTCAAAACGTGTGTTTTGGTCACACGAAAAATCCAACACATAGCCACCTTCGACTTGATCGTGCATTGGGGCTGAACCTTTGACCCCTACAACCTATATATCATTAGAAAGAAGAAAAAGAACTTTACATTATAATGGAGGGAAGTGATTGCCAAAATTAATCTTTCTTTACCATTTTTGGGCTTAAAACATTGGTGACATGAATATAATGGGTTCCAGAAATCTCCACACTTGCTTTCAGGTATCATTTTGTAGCTTTTTTATTATCTTCCCATTTCTGAAGATAAAAAATTGAATTTTTGTTCAGCCCCGATGCACGCTTGATTTTAATGAAACAGCCCATTGATCCTGCCTACATCTTTTGTACTGAGCCGACATTTGTATGTTTATGTATAAGCCCATATTGTTCAGCTTAGCAACAAGGGATTTCCCGTCAAAATGCTTATGTACAGTACTGCATTGTATATACCTGTGCGTGCAATACCAAAGTACGGTTAGAGAACCAAGTACTTGTGTAGGTATACGTAAGCACGTGTAGGGATTGCTAAAGCGTAGACTGTGTGTAAGCAGATGTGTGACTCGATCGTTAGTGCATGGTACATACACAGAACGCAAGCTATCATGATACAGACGCGTGGTCACTGAGTGTCTTTCCCAGTTACATTGCATATTCATGCCAACACATCTGGGGTACATAACACAGTGATGAATAATCAAAGTGTCTGAGTGAACAATTGTGATGTTGTTTTTAAGCAACTTTTGCAGGCAGAACGTAACACTGAAGCATATGGCAATTTGGAGAAATCGTAAGGATATGGAGACATACAGTAAAATCGGTTATATTTTGAAAAGTACTGGTCGGATTTGGTAAAAGTTGATATGGTTGCGTAGAAAATGGTACTTAACAATGTGAATCACCTAAATTCTTGAAGTTTGATATTTTTGGTGTAGTCATACTTTTAGTGTGGCAACCCCACAAGCTCTGTTGGTAACCATGTTTGTACAATGCTACCTGTGTGATATGAAGAAGGATTGGCTTCCTCACATTTTGGCAGGTGAAAAGGTCACACAGCATCAGCCAAACAATATGTATCACTTCCAGTGGATACAGGAAGTAAAAAAAGGTGCTATGAGTTTTGGGGGTTTTCCCAGTAGCTCTATTGAAAGTAACCATGAGATTTTTTTTTGGCAATTATATGCTAGGCCAGGAAGTGTTTACTGTTTGCTAGAATATAAGGCCAATTAGGCATAGCCTAACTGTCATATTAGTTCAGTACTTTTCTTATGAACTGGTACTAACATGTCAAGGCATAGCCTTAGTCCTTGAACATTCAGGACTGTATTTGCTTAACAGTACTAGGACTTAGTACTCCAGCGCACATTTAGTCCTCTGCCATCCCATGAAAAACACCCTGATGTTCTGTGGGCTAGAGACAACCCGAAATACCACACAACATCAAAGATTCACTTAATGATTGGCATATTTGCCAAGAATAACCATTGTCATTGCTTCTAGCTTTCTTGACCAGTCATTCTGCAAATGGAAGAGATCGGGAAGGTAAAATTTAGAGATGAAAATTGACTGTAAAGAAAATGTTAGTTACAGGGGTTAAGAGTGCACTCTGCCTGCAAAGACATGCTGATGCAGTCATGACAGAATGTATAAAAGCCACAAGCAGACTAGCAACATTACAAGGACACAAAATATCATATTTATATTTTTGGTCTTTGTAGGGAAGTTGTTATACATTTGAGGACGGTTGTTACCTCAGCTAGTACAAAATGACTTTTTTTAAAGGCCCAATTCTCTCATCCCAAACAGTACCAATTCTCCTAACCTACTTACTTAAAAGTCCCCCCCACAATTGTCTGAAATTCATCCTCAACCAGATACAATCTCAGTTTATTGCTTCAATGTGAATGAAGAAAAATGCAATTTATATAATCAAAACACTCTCAGTACCATGCATGCTGTGTAATATAAGCTTTGGTACTCTGCATTGTTTGAATTAGCTGTCAATCAAAGAGCTGAGCCAATTGAGAATTTCAGTACCCCCTTAACAAAATCGCAGATTGGGGTGAAAGGTTTGGCCTCAAATTTGGAATAAGAATTCAATCATAAAGATTTCCTATGCTAGTCTTCAGACTGTGGAAGTACTACAGAGCCATTTATGATGCTAGAAGCGAATAGCAAGTTTTAGCCACCTCAAGCTGGCAACTAATAATCCAGAATCTATCAAAGAACTTCCTGTTCATGTCTTGAGATCAATAAAGCTAAAGGCATTTTGCCCCCCTCAAAGACTATTTGCTCAATAGAGTAACAAGGTTTGTTTAAGCGGGATTAACTGCGGCAATTACAGAGACATGCTTCGCCTAAGAAAATGCCTTTTTCTCGGGTAACATTGGCTAAAACGCCCTATTTGAGCAGCATGACATCAAGATCTTTTGAGCACTATGGCCAAGACTTCAGTGGAGTGTGAAAGAGAGTGGATGGAGCATGGAGTCCTGTTCATTTATTTTTCAAGGATTATAGCATAGCCTAGGTTATTTATAACTAATAGATACATATCATTTAGTGGGACTTTTCAGTTGGTGCTACTTGTTTAAGGCTTCTGGCAATTGTTTAAAAGGCCTATTTCTCTCACCCAAAACAGTACCAATTCTCCAATTGTCTAAAATTCATCCCCTTCCAGACATAATCTCCAATTGCCACAAGATTTAGGAGCAATTAAGGAGCAATTTCTTCCTATTGATTTAGCTATCTGACAATATTTTGTTATTTAAAGCTTGTCTCAAAAAGCTCTAAAGTAGGCCTATTTTGTTAGATGTAGTCAACTCTGTACTGAAATAATTACTCTTTCGGGAGTAAAATGTTGCCCAGACTTTTCTGAAAATATATCCTTCAGGATTTAATCAAAAACATAAGAACAAGTTTTTAAGTGATTGGCTACAAGTTTGAGACACAAGAACATACATACATAATATTGTAGAATAACAACCAGAAGTCGTGGGTATCAATTATCTGCTGTGAACGTCTGCGAGTGAGTTTGATGTAAAGTTTTGAGAAGATATTGAGGAAAGTGATGGATCCTCCAGGTTAGTCATTATGGTACTTAAAGGCCTGACCCTCTCACCCCGAGTCCCAATTCTCCTAACCTTTTTTTTTTTTAAGCCTTTCCCACAACTATATAAAATTCATCCTCATCCAGACACAATCTCCGTTAATTGCTACTGGGTGAGTATATAAACCCCAATTTGTAGTCAAAAGCACTTCTTTAATATAAGCTTTGGTACTCTGCATTGTTTGAACTACTGTAGCTATCAGTCAAAGAGCTGTGCTAATTGAGAATTTCTGTGGACTTCTACAAAAAATGTAGTTTGGGGTGAGAGGATTTAAACCCTTTAAATACTGCACAAATGGACCACAATCAGTTTTGTTATGATATTTAGTGCATCTTTAGAGTTGTTGTGTTAAATTACCACAGGGTTCCTGCAGCCTGGAAAAGTCATGGAAAAAAATCACAGGTCACAAGTTCCCCAGGAATTCTTTGAAATCACATTCATGCTGTTATATGATCCTTAATTTTTGCAGTCGGGAGAGAGGGAGTCCTTGCTGGGTCATGCCGAAGACTTTTTAAAAAATGGAACCTACTGCCATTGTGCTTGATGCTCACAGCATAAGCAATGGAGTGAAGGAAACAAGCCAGTGAGACACAACTGGAAAAAGGCCATGGCCAGCCTTACTTGGACCATTTGGTTGAAAACTAGGCCATAAAACTCCATCTAACCTAACCTAACTTTTCTTTAAAACAAAAGGTGTGCAATGTAGCCTCTACATAGCTCATTTGCTCATTTGGAAAGTTTGAAAAAATAAAATCCAAACAAAAGTAATTACAATGTACCCAAATTAATACCCAGATTCGATTCTGTAACATTGTAAACATTAGATGAACACAGGCCTCGAAATTAGCTTGAAAAAGGGCACAACCAAAATGAGCAAAATTGCTCATTTGTATGTCACAATGGATCTGTGCACAAAAATTTATGACAAAATATCTTTGTTTTAACATTGTCTTTTAAAGGGCAAGAGCAGTAACCCCAACTTGAAGTCGTGTAGTTGACTGTCCTGTCTCACCATTGGCTGTTAAGAGTCATGTGACAACAATTTTTCTCTTCAAATGTGAAATTTACTATTAGTAATGGCTTGTTTTAAGTTTAGTATACAATGTTGAAGAAGTTATAAAATATGATGAAAGATACTTTGAAGAGAAATTTGAGGAAAATTGTGATTTAACTGTTGCTTCAAAATAATTTTGGGAGGACTGAGCTCTTGACCTTCCATTGGCCTTTCTGTTCACACCAAAAATGGAACCAGCTTTCTTTTCTTCCTCTTTCCCACCTTTGCTACCATGTGAACCAATTTGCATGGATTACTCTGCAAAAAATATTGTCATTGTTTACCTAGAGAAGACAAAGAGCCTCCTGTGGGCTGATGGTTGTAGAATGCCCACTGTATTTCCTGCCAGTCGTTAGAGGCGACTAAAGGGAAACCAGAATTGAACTTGAACCTTACCTTGTACTTGAAAAAAAAATAAACTTTGAAATTTTTATCGAGTTGACTGCATGGTACTGTGCTATAAAACACATTCGTTTTGGTATGTCATTAAATCTCATCTAACTAACTAAATCTAACAGATTGAGAAGACAAAAAGTACAGTAACAGCTGTTCTCCTTATCAAGTCCTTTTTGTGGCCATCTTTGTGTTGTTGATATTTACCCCATGTCATATATATTGGCCCTCTGCCAGCATAATATCTATGATGACTGGGAATCTTCAGAAATGGTATCAATGAAGCTTAAAATTGTGCTTGAGTTGCTTGCTAATTTAGAAATCAGCAACTTTTCCAATGTAGCAGTATATTCACAATATGTCATGAAAAGGGATAAATCAAGTGACTCACTTTAATATAAGTGACCCAACAGCCACTTTTGTTTTTATCTTAAGAAGAGGGCAGATCATTGCAAATGGCAATAATTTTTCCTTTTAATTTGAACTCATTTGCCGAAAAAAAAAGACAAAGGAAACAGTATTTCCAGTCGCATCACAAATGCATGGTCTGGGAGACAGACAAAGATAAGTCATGTTGATTAAGCCTCATGATCCGTCTGAGATTTCAATTAAATTTATTCAAAGGAAAGTTCCCAACAGGCGTACAGGACTTACATAATTTGCAAATCTGATGGGATTTTGCTCTCTTGGTCTTTCAATAACATCTATAGTAGCAAAATATTATGAAAGGTTCTGATTATAACATTTGCTTTATGAAGTTAAATATGCTGAAAACTGTAGAAAATGCTTGTGTTTTATCTTCAGTCTATTCACCTCAAACTGGGGTGAATAGACAAACTAACAGGAGATGAAAGGCCAAAAAGCCTGAAGTGTAGGATTACTTGATGTTTATTCACTTCAATTTAACATTGCCTTACATGAAAATGCATGACAAAGCTTGTTGGAGTTTGGGAGGAGCAGGGCACAAAATATTTTGTACAGTATAGGTAGGAATACCTGTCACTTGTTATTTCATATTTGACAGGTTGTCAAATTGCCCATGTTTATTAAAGGAAATATTGCATTTGTTCTACAAGGAAATTTCATCCATTTGAAACCAACATTCATTGGCAAAGAGTGATAAATAATTACAAATAAGACAGCATGGTAGCTTTCTTTTCAAGAAATAAGTTTCTCTTAGAGAGAAATAAAGTTTTTTGTTGCTCAAGAATAATTTGTTCACCCAAACTTTTAACATTTCAAAAGATGCAACTTCCATAACTCCCCTTGTGCATAATATTTTGAGGAGATGAAGCTGTTGTTGGGGTTTATTGTTGAGACCCAATGATTTGAAAATGACTAGAGCTATTTTACTTTTAATGCTAAATGTATGTTGGAGCATTTTAAATGCAATATTTCCCTTTAAGAGAAGTGCAGAGAAGCAGGAACAGGTTTGAGTTGCATAGAGTATTGTTCATTCATCCTTGGTTCTTATCCCCAACATCTATTGGTCTAGAACAGTCTGGTGACCTTGTATTATTCTGACAACATGCATTGGAACAATTTGCGTGTAAGAGTTACTTAAAGGCTTAGTCTTCTCACGCCAAACAGTTCCAGTTCTCCTAGTCGACTTACATAAGCCCCTCCTACAATCTACAATCCATCCTCATCCAGACACAATCTCAGTTTATTGCTTCAGGATGAGTATGCAAGACCACAGTGTGTAATCAAAATGCCCTCAGTGCAGTACATGCTGTGTCATATGAGCTCCAGTACTCTGCATTTTTTTGAACATCTGTCAATCAAACAGCTGTGCCAATTGAGAATTTCTGTGGGCTACTACAAAATTATAGTTATAGGGGTGAGAAGATGAAGCCTTTTATTATAAGCACTTAGTTGATGAAAAGTTTCTGTACAGGAAAAGTATGTTTTACAGAAGATGCATGAAAAGTGGGAGATGAGGAGTGGAGGGGTTGGAATATTTTGCCATATGTGTATAAATGTTATTGTGTGCCATAACATTGACACATGGTTTTATTTCCCCCTTTGGTTGTAAGGTATTTCCAGAAATCTTAAGGTACTCTCTCAATGTAAAATTCCCCTGTGCCAAAATCATGGGAGGTGAACCCTTTCTAAACTCAAGTATGGAATATGACATATGCTGAATGATGTAACCAGGGGCCAAACAACACTATAACCCTGCAGGGGCAAAGATTATATTTACCCAGTTACACATGTAGACTTCCTTCATTCTTAGAAAAGGAACAACCAAAATTTGGGGGTTAAAAGTACCATCCACTATGTTTTAATCATTCTCTTGAAATAGTTTAAAACCCTTAAATGTTGTAAGTTGATCATAATATTTTTGAAAAAGCTGAACCAAGATTCATTGATTCATGTCCATACATGTTAAATTTATCAATCGACAGAACCAAGTCACAGATCACTTCTCCTGAGATCAAGGTCCCGAGATGATCGGACAGAAAAACAGAGAGAAAAGCTACAGAGGAAGTTACACGACAGAAGGAAAGAAAATGGAGGCTATATTAGCAGTCCACAAACCTCACCTAGGTCAGTTACTTTAAGTTTTACCTTTAAAATGGAGGCTATATTAGCAGTCCACAAACCTCACCTAGGTCAGTTACTTTAAGTTTTACCTTTAAAATGGAGGCTATATTAGCAGTCCACAAACCTCACCTAGGTCAGTTACTTGCAGTTTTACCTTTTTATTTCCAGTTATTAACTGTCATCATGCATCGACTGATCGAGTGACTTTTAAAGTTTGCCTGTCCCAGGCTACCTTGTAAGAAAATGCTGTACACTGAGCTAGACAGGATTTTTGTTTGGGTGTTGCAAACTGCAGGATCTGTTTGCTGGCTTTAGAGAGGGGTCGGTATTTAAAGGTAGTGTCCCCTCCCCCTTTTAAGCAATTTTTTAATATTAGGCTACCGTCAGATGCAGTTGGTTCAACAAGCATGATTTGAAGAAAGTTCTTTGTTCCAGTGTATACATATTTTTTTCCGAATGCTATTCAGGAAGGGAGAGCATGGCACATCCCTCCAGTTTTGCCTAAGGCTATGCCAAACAGCAGTCAATAACTAGACCTATCTGTGCACTGTATAAAGTTATTGTTTCATTGTTCTTGAGTCGTACTGGACAGCTTTGCCCCCGGATTGAAATTTAGAAAAAGGAAAGAATAATTGCTGATTATTACAAAATATTCTGGATGAAGGTTATTTGAAAAAGGGGTGGGGGCAGGGGGAAAGGGGAGATTCCAGTTTATGGTACAAATGCCCAGCTCCCCACTTCCAGTGGACTCCCCACTTCCAGTGGACCCCCCACTAAAAATGTCCCATATCATCAAATCTAGGTTCATTCCATTACTACTTAACATTTTATTATCAGTCCATGCAAATTGGAGAATTACTTATTTTTTTTGAAGGACAATGACTTCTCTAGAATGTTTTTATCATCAATAAAAAACAGTCCAGCTTTGGCAAAACATTTTTCCAGAACACACACACCCATTCTTGCTCAGCAAAATGCAGTTGCCATATTGCGCAATGGGTGAGTCACAGTAGGCAAGTATACTTGTTGGGGATTTCCAGTTTTAATTAATTGTCCTTCATGTTTACAAACAGGGCATGATTGTTTTGCTCTGTTACTGTTTCTGTATTGGCAATGCATTCATTGGTTCCTCCTATCAAATGTTGTGTAATATCCCAGATATGGCACCGACCTACTTTTTAATATCAAGTTCTGTTCCATTTTCAATTTTGATCAGACGTTGAATTTCACAATTGCTTGCACAGAAACCCTGCAGGGTTTTAGTGGGAAGACATTAAGCTGATTGAATTCATCATCTCCATAGCAACAGTTTTGATTAGAATGTAGAACCTATACCTCTCCCCTGTTTATAAATATTCAGCGTGCCAGTTCTGCCAACTGCTGTAAATGTGCAGTCCTAAAGCTACACTGCAAAAAATGTCTGTATCACAAAGTTTTTATACAGTCATGGAAGACTCAGGACAGGGGTCTCTGCCAGAAACTCAAATGGAGGGAGGGGGGGATTGGGATTTTTTATTATTTGGATCCCCAAGTCCAAAGTGATGCTCCCCTTTGCCAAAGTTACATGTGGGTTCAGGGGCTCAGAAACTTGAAGTCCTGAATTTAGGTGCTGTCTGAAGCTGTTCAAGGTGTCTTCTTTATTAACCAAGATACTGATATTTTGTTATGAAAATGAAAGGGTAATGGGAATGAATTTTATCCTTCCTCATCTGGAAGGGGGGGGGAGGACAATTTGTACCTCCTTTACTCCCCTTGATAGGAACCCTATCCACATCTTAAATGCTTAGTGACCATTTTTTTTCTTTTATTGCTTCTAAACAGAGGAAACAGTAGCAGCTCAAGTAGAGGTAGTTCTACATCACCTAGAGAAAATCGCAGCACTAGCCACAGACCAACAGAAAATGGGACAGGGGGAAGAGCAGGTCAACGGAGGAAAAGGCAGACCAGCACAAGTCCAAGAAATGGGGAGGCTGAAGGTAGGACCCCTTTGCAACTTTTCAGAAATTTCAGTTGTCTTGTAAATGGTCACATGGTCACATGATGTTACAGGACTGGAATTAAGGATCCAGCAGGTCAAGGTTATTTCCCCCATTAGTTTTAAGGGCATGTTATGTGAACTGAGAGGGCACCAAGGTGAAACAAGTGATTTTGTACTGACCACAATATCATGTCACAGGTAAAGCACAAAAGGGCCAAATGGCCTTGATCGTCTTTAATTTTTATAGGGCAACAAGGCCATTGCCAAAAATACAAAGGCCATGGCCTTTTTTTGGCCATAGATTAATTCCAGTCCTGGTGTTATGATGAACAGGTTAGTGCATGAAATTAAGAGCCTCTTTAAATGCTTTCATCTTTTTTTTTTTTTGTAGTTTCTGTAGTTTCTATCTCATCTAGAGGCCATGAAATATCACCTGACAATGCTTTCCCTCTTGAAAAGGGGACACTCTCTTACATAGCTTCTAAGTAATAAAACAGCTTAATTAATGTGGTATTTTGTCTCACTTGGTATTTTGAAAGTGTTCTTTTCGTGCATGTGATTTTACTTATAATAAGCCTTCCTGGACGTTTGGGAGAAGGAAGGTTTTGCAGCCCTTTCACTGGAGTTTATCTCATTTCACTTTGGGCCTACATTTGCCCCCAGCCCCCTCCCTCTCTCTGCCATGTAAACAATGTGTGAATTATGTTTTAGTTCAGCTGGGACAGAATTTACAGAGCTATGCATTATGCATTGACCTGAAAGGCATAATCCTCTCATTCCAGATCAGTTCCTTTACTTACTTAAGACACCCTCCCCCCCCTCACAAATGCCTAATACTCCTCTTTATCCAGACACAATCTCAATTTAGTGCTTCAGGGTGAGTATACAAGTCCTCAAAAAACTCTCATTACCATATAATGTGTAATAAAATTGTAGTTTGGGGTGAGAGGGTTAGGCCCTAAGAAACCCCCAGGTGATTCTGAAGTGAACTGTGTCCTTTCACTTTTCTCCTGTCACAAACTTTGACTGAAAACCTTTACAATGAATGCTAACCTTAAAAAGGAAGCCTTGCATTTATATGGCAGCTGCTAGCTTTCAAAGTCATTTTCAAAGAGGGATACATTACATTTTTAAAAGTTTGTTTTAACAGTTTTACCTTGCTTGCCAACCTCAATTGACAAACACATCAAACAGACTAACCTCATATGCTTTTATTTTTCATGTTTTGGGTTTGAACACTAATCACAGTATGATGATTCTCAATTTTGTGCTTCATTTGCTCTGTAAGATGTGAGAGGCTGATTTCTCCACTCTCCTCAAGCTGTTCTTACAATTTTCATTACTGCTGTCATCGCTTCCAGTGGGCTCATATTTTTATAAAAAAAAATTGGGCAAATTACTTTTACAAGGAGATTTTTTGGGAAACCATGGTTACTGCACAAACTACTTAAAACATGGCAAATGTATACTGAAAGTCATTCTTTAGATTAATATTAACGTGTATACAATATCACCCGACATTTGAATTTGTCATGTAATGTGAATAGTCTACTAACAGAATTTAATCTGATTATATGACTAGCACTGTCTTTTCTAATCTTGTAGAAACAAAACCGTTACCTTCCCTATTTAATCTGATTATACCACTAGCACTGTCTTTTCTAATCTCACAGAAACAAAACCGTTACCTTCCCTTTATTCTCAAAAGAAAATCGGGAACATTCAAATAATCATGATTGTGATTGTCCCAATTACACTCTGTTAACTTCCTCAGTTATTGATTTCCGGGCATGCTTCATGTACATTTAATGTGCTAGGCATTTGGATTGTGTCGTCATGGGGACAACAATGTCACTGACCTCCAGAGAATTGAGATCAAAATATGCTTATAGGACAGAACTGTCTGTCCCCAGACAGACCTAAATATTGAAGGGAACAACATTTCCATTCTCCAAGTTTTACTGATAGCCTTGATGTTGAAATGTTAATGTGTATATATACTGTATGTATACCACCGTAGGTGCCTGTGCAATGTATATTTAGCTTGGGTGTTCTCTTTCAGACAAGAGAAGCTTCACATTTCTCATCTTTTCCTAAATTAAAATCCTTCTCTTGATTGGTTGACTTTATTTGTTGGTCCCATTATGTCCATGTAATGTAATGTCAATGGCCTATTTAGGCTGGGTGAAGAGTTTGGGAATCTGCTATTTCAATGAGGGTATTACGGTGTTCATTTCAGCAATGAGATGATTGAAAGAGAGGACAGTCATCTCAGCCTATCATGTTGAATTCAGTTGAGGGCGCTCTAAATTTTGCTAAGTTTGCCTTGTACTTCGAATCACATTCTTCTCCCCCCAAAAATAACCACAGTTCTAGTCCACTCACACGCATAGACCACAATTTGCAAAAGTTGAAGGATTTCAAAAAACAAGGGAACCCAGTTTTGGGTTCTGCCAGTTTTCATCATGGCAACCCATAACATTTAATAGAGAAAATTTCCTCAAAAACTGGTCATGAATTAGGCAGGTGAGGAACTCAAGGCTAATCCCAATACGGGAATAGCAAAATACTGGCAGGTATAAATTTATCCAAGTAAATCCAAAATTGCCACAGGGGGTGATACCAAAGACTTTAAACATTGAACCATCTGCTGTTGTACTTGGTGCTCAGCATAAACAATGGTGTAGGGGAAACATGCCAATGAGCCACAACTGGAAAAAAGGCAGTTGCCAGCACGATTCAAAGCAATTGGTTAGAAACTGAGCTGTAGAACCTTAGCTAACTACTAACCTCAATAATTGCCACACAGAAAAACTCATTTTTGTGCAAGCAAGGCAAAGTGGAAGAGATGTTACCTGTGTTTCCCCTTCTTGGGGGTGGGGTGGGAGATGAGGGATGGTGCTAGTAAGTGTAGGTATAAATGGTATGCGTAAGGGGATCGGAGGTAGGTGTCATCTATCATAGACTCCCAAACCAGGGAATTTGGAGGAATTAAGATGGCTATTTGGGTCCTCACCTAACTCTTATCACCCTATGTATACCTGTACTTAAAATCTGACAAACTAATAACACCGTAGTAACCCTACTGGCAGGGAGTGTTGGGAAGTATATTAATATTGCAAAGTAAATGTTTATGACAAAAATGTAAAGGATGCCAAATGTGAAAGATGACATTAAACTACTGACTGTCTTGGCTTGTGGGACATTCCAACATTCAAGCTGTGAATTGGCAAAATACCATGTTACTGCCTGGCAACAACCACAAATCTCCTCCCTCCCCCCACCCCCTCCTTCCTTGATGGAAACACATTTGTACTTACATACTTAAACATTGCTCATTTATCAAGTAAGGTATCTCATATCCTCCCTACTTGACACCTGTTTTGCAAGTCTTTTTGTCATTTGGATGTCTGCATGTACATTTCCGTAGCTAATGTACTAACCGCTGCTAATGAAGGAACCAGATTTCTAGCCTGTCGGCTCCAAAACAAAACCTTTGCATCTGTATTAATGATTTGAAGATTTCTAGAATGAATTAAGGGCAAAATGAACATCCTGCCATCCAAACGACCTGCTGCCAATTTACATTCATTGAATCCTACCCATGTGATAAATTTTCGAAGATCAGAAAGGTTCTTTGCCCTCAGCTGGGAATATTATTGGTTGACTAGAATAGCTAGATATAAATTAAAAATAAAGGGAAAGGAAGAAGGATAGTATGCTAGAATTAAAAAGGTTGATAAAACGATGTTTTATTGCAGTGTGTTAAAAATTGTGGGATTGCTTGATGTGGTCTCCTTGTGGATGGCCAGAGCATTTAAAGAAGATCATAATAATGACATGAGTGGGAGGAAATGGCCATTTTAGGTCAAGATAGCTGGTAAAAAAACGCTGTTATACTTAGATAGAAACAGGTGTGTGAAGGGGATTCTCAGTAGTAACAAACTACTATCCTGTGTTTGGGAGGTGTGAGGAGGTAGGAGCAGGGGTGTGGTAGGAGGTAGACCTGTCAGGTACATTTAAACTAATGATGGGCCATTTAAAGGGTGCTTTCATAGCCCAAAGTTTAAACAATTTGGTAGGCCTACATGTTTACATAGGCCTAGCCTAGGCTTACAAATTGAAGCTGCCACATTGAATCAGCTTTCAATCTTCCCTAACACTAATTCCTATAGCCTTCAATTACAATGCCAAACTTCAGCTAAAATACACCCATTCATGTAACATATGATTTTGATGGCATGATATCAATCAGTAACATTGCGTGAGCTAGAGTTACAAGCCTCGATTTTTAGAAAAATTTATGGTTGTCCTTCGGGCAACCATTTCAGTATTTTAGTTGTCCACAAGAAAATTTGGTTGTCCGAAACATTTTTCACACAATTTCAAAACAGTAACTGTGTTTTGTATTATTGATCTTAAAGAATAGAAAGATGTACTGTAATTTTGAGAAACAAAAAACACTTGAAGCCTGAAATGTTGCATGACTGTATGACTGAAAAAGTATAAAGTTGATAGAGTAAAACAGTCAGCAGTATACAATCTACAATCAGATAAAACAAAAGCTGCTTTTAATTCATTGTGAAAGAAAAATGGTTGTCCATCGGACAACCGACCTTTAACTTTTGGTTGTCCGTGTGAAAATTTAGTTGTCCCGGACAATCGGACAACCACCAAAATCGAGCCCTGAGTTAGCTCAGCTAGATGTGCAGTTTGCTTAGAAAACAAGCCTGCGCAGCAGGAGTTAGCTGCCTGTGGTAGTGGGAAAGCCACAGTGTTCCCTGTGCATTTTCTGTACTGCATGTCAGGCACGCAGTTATGCAATGACCAGCAACACATGTCCTGGATGTTTTGTGAACTGATAGAGGGTGGCATGCCAAAATTATTATGTCAGAGCCAGTTATGGTTGATTATATGGAAAATCACAGGCGGCTTTATTTGGACATCGTTTAATTGGTAAAGGAATGTTTATTTTGACTGTTTGAACATTTAGGAAAAAAAACAGAAACTGACAGGCCTAGAAGGAGATGGGAAAGGGGGGGGGGGTGGGGTTGAAATGAACACTGCATAGGTTGGTGCTTATAAAATGACTGGAAATATTGAAAGCATAGACCTATCTTTAAATCATTTTCTTTTCAAGTATTAAGTTGAAAGTTGTATGCTTAGGAGCACAAACAAGAATGGAGGTTGGGGGGGGGGGGGAGTGGGGTGTGAGGCAGAGTGCTTTACCTACCATGATTGCATTTATAAACTAGGCCTCTATGTTTTGTATTTTCTGTTAGATAGCATTTAACTAACATATCTTGTTCTACAGCATCACCTCAGCTGTTGAAGTGTTCAATTTTTATACTTGAAAGTTCATATTAGGGTATAAATTCACCTTTAAAAACCTCAGTTGTGTGTGTGTGTGTGTGTGTGTTTTTTTTTTTTTTTGCTGTATTTTTCTGGTGATTTATTTGTTAAGAAAAAGAAACTCTCTCTACAGAGTAAGATTTCAAGACCGTTTGTAAAATAATTCTTGCATCAATTCCGTGATCAATTGAAGTTAAATGCACTGTTCCTTGGTCCAAGTCCTCTGTACCTCTCATCGTCTGCTTTAACCATAATTTCCCTTCATCTAACTCTTGTTCCTTCAAGAGCTTTGATTCTCTGGTTGATGCCACTGTTGCATTTAAAAATAAATTTTTCTTCCTCAGTGCCATATGCATCTGAGATAAATTATGACTCTTTATTGGGTTCAGCAAACAAAAGCCATGTGTAAATACTCTGCCTGAGCTGTGCTGTGGATTGTTGATTATATTGTAGTGTGCCACCACTCACTCTCCGCTTACCTTGGCTTTACGTCAGTCTTAGTGATGTCACTAAACAAAGCAGACAACATGATGTCTTTACAGGGGAATAAAAGTGCTTGAAGTTGCCTTGGCAACCAGGTCTCCCTGTCTCTCTCAGCTGTAGCACAGTTTCCGATTATTTTCATGGTTTGAAGCCAAGTTTTCTCTGTCTGTTGTCGTCACTGAGTACGTCACTGGAGTCTTGATAACACAAGATTCATCCTCCCGCAACACATCATGAGAGGCAGAGAACAGGAGTTGTCATGCTCTGAGAGTCTGATAACAAATTATCAATAGGAGCAAGATTCAGTCTGTGCCTGTGGCCAATGTGCAGTCAAGGAGATGAATGCACAGAAATAGATCAGTCTAACAAGAGAATTGCCAGCAAGCAGGATAATTGTTTTATAACATTGATTTTTGCATTTTTGTGTTTTGCGCTTAAAACACAGCATCTGGTTCCCTTTTAACAGAGCCTTCCATAAAATAAGCCTTGTAAGATGTATATTTCTGACATAAAAAATGTGAGGGAAAAATATTTACATTTTTTTTTGAGGGGAAAATACTGTAGCATCACACTATGCATTAGACATTATGTAATTAATGTGTTCATTTTATAGGACACTTTTACACGTTCAACAAGTATGAACATGATTTGTTTTTTAAAGTTGAAGGAGATTTGGGTTAGACAGGTGACACCTTTGTCGTGAATGTGTATACTTTGCTGTGAACTGTTATTAAACTATTTCAATAAATATGTGAGCCTATCTGGTCATGTGCCACTTTGTTTTTTAGACTTAATTGTTAGTGGGAACATTGAACAAAATTTATGTGGTACATGCACTGATCACTGAAGGTGGATGGTTCTATGACACAGCAATGGTAGGGGAACATTAATCAATAGAGTGTTAGCAAGTAAAGTTTATTAAAAAGATCACTCAGCTGCCTAAACTATTTGTTAAAAAGATGTTGAAAACAATGTTTGCTATTGTTTACTTTAGTATGCATTGAAATGATATTAAAGGTGGGAAGGGGGTCTTATTAGAGTTGATAATAAAGGTCATTCAGCTGCATAAACTATTTGTTAAAAAGGTTATTCAAAACAATGTTTGCTATTGTTCACTATTGTTTGCATTTAGTGGAATTAAAATGGGAAGGTCTGATTTTGAAGTTTTTAATCAAGCGTGTTCAATTGTATTCTTCTTATTTCTACAATATTTGTATAAACTTAAACATTAGAACATTAAGATGTAATCAGATGCGTGCATACCAGTTGTAAAAGTAGCATGAAAACAATGTTTGCTATTGTTCACTATTATTTGTACTATTGTTTGCAATTAATGAAATTAAAGGGGGAGGGGGTCCCATTAAAGTTTATAATCAAGGTCATTTTGCTGCATACTATTTGTTAAAAAGAACAGTGTTTACTATTGTTCAATATTATTTGCATTGAATGGAATTAAAATGGGAGTGAGTTCTGATTGAAGTTTATAATCAAGGTCATTCAATCTTATTATTCTTATTTTCTCATTAAAGTGTAAATTAAAACAAATTAAAATGTATTCAGCTGCGAACCAGTTGTAAAAGGATATTGAAAACAAAGTTTGCTATTGTTCACTACTTTGTGCATTAAATGGAATTAAAATGGGGAGGGGGTCTGAGTGATTTTGTAATTAAGTTGATTCAATCCAATTCAGTCTTTGTGTTGAACTGGAGAAGTTCATTTATGGTTATTTGAGTTTCTTTGACATGAGTTTAACCTCTGAACCCTCAGAAGAGTAGTTCTATACCAGCATACTTGAATAAGACTATGAGTTAGATGGTGAGATGGAGTTTTACGGCCCAGTTTCCAACTTATTGGTTCAAGTCGAGCCCGCCACGGCCTTTTTTCCAGTTAATAAGACTATGAGATAACAGTTGAGAGGGTGGTGTTGAGAAAAGAGGGCAAGAGGCAATAGGAAAATTGCTGTAGTTTTGTTGTACATAGCTTTTACTTACAACACTTATCTCGATCTAGCTGAAAATTGCATCTGCTTGATAGTTACAAAAGGCTTTGCATGCAATGATTACTTTAAGCATAACAGTGCCATCCCAAAACATGTTGCTCAAAGTGTAACCGTTACAGTTTTGGGCATAAAATGTACAATATCAGGATACTATTAATCTCTGCTATAAATATTATTTGTGACCGCCTGTTTGGTAACGGTAAGAGCATCCGCCTCTCATGTGGAAGAATTCTATTCCCAGGTCGAGTCTTACCAAAGACTCTAAAAATGTAACCTACTGCCATTGTGGGTGATGCTCCACATAAGCAATGGGGTAGGGAAAACAAACCAGTGAGCCACAAGTGGAGAAAAGGCCATGGCCGGCTTGACTTGAACTGATACAATAGGTTGGAAACTGGGCAGCAAAACTTCATCTAACTAACTAACAAACTAACTATAAATGACTACACTTCAGTAGCAGCTAACCTACCTGTATTGAATGGAAGACAAAAAGTCATGATATGGGAAGAGTGTCCCATACTTCATTTTCTGGCATGATGCTGTACCTGATCTTCAAAACAGGGTTTTCTCTTTTCTGTTGTATGCTTAAAAAATTGCATGCATAGTTCCACTGCTTCAAGATTACTGTTGACCGCATATTTAAGTACTGTATTGAGATTCAGCTGCTTAGCTGCTCTAGTATGTAGGTTTCCACTGTTTGTTGTCCTCCAGACCCCAGTAACTAGGCCCCTTTCCCACAACCCAGCTGAATGCTGCAGTAACAAGTTCTCTAACAAATTATAATTTTTATTCATAGTTGTCAGTCATTTAAAACACATTGTACATTTTTCGTTTGCTTTCTCAGATATCCGGAAGCTGACAGAGATTCTCTCTACCCTCAAAACAGCAGAAGTATTTGATATCACATCAAGGACAGCTTTTGCTAAATGGCAACCCCCTACCCTACCATCATCTGAAGAAAGGGATGACAGGTATCTGAGGGCTAGCTTGAGTTATGAGGTACAGCTGTCAGACAAAGGAAAGGGGGGCAGCCCCAAAACATTTCAAACGTAAGTTTTGCAGAATTAAGCCATGCCAACTCTACGAAAAATTCAGTTTGGATTCGAATTTGATTTTTGTGAGATTTTGTTTAAATCTTATTTATTTCTGATCAGAACCCAAAATTTGCAATCTTTGTTATAGGATTTGCATTGCAGAATTATGAAAATTAGCTCAGCATAAACAATGTATTCGGGAAAAAACCAGTGAACCACACAAAAAGGGCTGTAGCAAGCCTGACTTCAACCAGTTGGTTAGGTACTGAGCCTTTAAATTCTAACTAATTACAAAAATTCTTGCATATGTAGGGTGTAATTTATCTGGTATGACATCCCCCATTTTGCTTCACAAAATGATTAAATTGCTAATCAGACAGAAAATTGTGTAAAATTGTTTTTAGTCCAGTGTATACATCATATGGTATTTCTCTGATTTTGTGAAAAAAAAAAACTTGAAAACTCTTAAAAAACTTAAAAACTGCTATGAAATCATATTTTGTATCTGGCTTAGGTTTGCTGATGTTGGGGATGCTCATTACTGTTGATTCTTTGTATTTTTACAGGCATGTTCCATCATGGCACATGGATGATCTCAAACCTGCCACGGAATATAATCTCAGGTGAGACATTTTTTATCTTTCTTGAAATTGAAAAGAATAGTCCAGTAACAGATTTTTGTTTGATATGTTAAAGAAGAACATATTGTAGCCAATCTGGTGAAAGTTTCATTCATTTTCCATGTTCAGTTTTTCAAGATACTAGCAATTAAAGTTGACATATTTTCTATAAAAAGGGAACTTGAAGCAAACAGATGTGATATGTCATAGATTCACATTGTTGGCCAATGTTTTGTTTTTGTATATTTTTCATGGTATTAGTTTGACCTTGAATTGATTAGGGATGCTATCTTGCCCTTAAGGGCATATTAAGTTTTTATAGTTGCATAAAAGTGGTGGTAAATTATAAATAAATACAAAACATTGGCCAACAATGTGAATCCATGACATCACGCTTGCTTGCTTCAAGTTCATTCTATGTTGAAAATTTGTCTCCTTCAGTTGCTAATATCTTGAGAATAGCACATAGGAAATGTATAAAAAATTCACTGGAATGCTTAAAATATGTTCCCCTATTAACATATCAAAAAATGAATTTGGCTCTGGACTATTCTTTTAAGGTGTACCTTATTAAATTCTAAAATTTCAAAATGTCTAAAAGAAATGACAAATTTACTAATTATATCAAAACTGCCTCCACATCCATGCTATCATTCTACAGATTAGTTACTGTGTCAAGGTAAAACAGCAATGTTGCTCTAGTTGATGGAATCTCATGAAGAGTTTAAATCAATGATCAACCGAGATACTCAGGTTTGTAAGTCTCAGAAAAGGGAAGAATCAGTTTTTTAAAGGCTTCTTTTAACTTGAAACTTGAACAGTGATATTGACTGGTATTTACATGAATGCTACTAATGGTTAGCATTTGTCTTCCCACTTCTACTAATAATAATAATAATACATTGAACTTATATAGCGCCAAATCAGGAACAAAAGTGTAGCTGCTCTAGGTGCTTGACAAAAAATAAAATCAAACAACAATTTCATTTCAATCAAAGGAGCAAGCAAAAAAATGAGTCTTGAGGTTATGCTTGAATGTAGAAAAATTAGTACATAACTGAATATGGTCGGGTAACTGGTTCAACAAGTAGGGAGCAGCATACGCAAAGCCTAAATGTGAAGCCTGCATGAAATGCCAGTAGGCAGGTGAAATTGTTTAGAGAGTGGTTGTGACCCTGATATTCTAAAGACTACAAATTTGCAGAAAGTGACAAATTTTACTGGTTGTTGAATAAACAAGGGCACTGAAGATTTGTATTGTCTTCACATCCTGCTTTCAAGGAATTCAAAGGATAATCTTGTTTTGCTGTGCTCTATTCATTTTACAGGAGGGTTGAGTGGGAGTCGTTTCCATCTTTTGAGTAGTTGGGAGAGTTAGAGAGAGAGAGGGTGTAGGACTTAACACTTTGAACTTCATGACATGATTTTTAGGTTCCTCCAAGTATGTTATATCAGACTGCATCACTGGAAGTAGTCCTTGAAAGGCTTTGGCTGTCCCTGTAGGCCTTAACTTGGTTTAGAAGTTAATGTAAGGTTTAACATTCTTAACTTCTTTAAAGATTTGACTGGTGATCCAGTTGTGGGGTATTTGCAACCCTCCTGTCTGTGCCTCCTGAGCAATGTGTAGAGATCACCCAACCTGGGAAAGAGTTTGGCATGCCTATGTCTGTTTTGTCTCCCTTTTCCTTCTCTTCAATCAGTGATTGACTGTGGTTGCATGTTTGCCAATATTGTGTAAATATTGTATTGAGGAAGGGGGTATATTTACAACCCCCTGGTTCCCCTGCATAAAGTGTTGAGATCACCCATCGTGAAAAAGAGTTGGGTTGCCCATGTCTGTTTTGTCTCTCTTTACCTTCAATTCAATCAATGATTGACACTGGTGGCATGTTTTGCCTACATTGTGTTAATGTTGCCTTTACACATGTCATGGTATGCATTATATTTGACCCTTCTTACTTTTACTATTTGGATATTTTTAAAGGTATACAGTAGAAAAATAACTTAACAATTCAAACAATTTTGCCATCAGTGGTATTAAAAAAGATATTCAAAACAAAAACAAGAAAAAAATTCCATTACTCAACATGCCACAACAGTAGCTGCATGGAATGCTATTACTTTTAGAGTGAGGAATTCCAACTGTCAGGCTTTAAGAAGCTCCCAGAGGGGAGTGCATTCTTGGGGAGAATTCATGTAGACCTTCTTGTACCTGGGGTGTGGATTGTCTAAGTTACTGATTAGAAGATTGATGTCGTCAAGGTTCTCTATGGCAGGACCTCTTGTTTCCTTTTTGTATTAAGATGTCAGCATTGTTATATTTGTTGTTGTGTTGATCAGTCCCATCCCAGGAATTTTTCAGTTATGTGCATACCTGAAAGATTTCATTGTTCAGTGATATCTCAACCAGGAGTCATACCAGTCATTCAATCCCCCACTCGGAGCTCTTTAATTGTAATCCAGACAGTCTGATTTCTAAGCGTGGAGGCATTTCCTGGAAGAGTATGTCTCCCTCAGAAATATCACCTGTCCTGCGTGAGAGTTATTTGCCAGTCGAACAGGATGTGGGATTTTAATGAGTGGCATCTGAGATCAACATTGACATTAAAAGATTCGATTTAGAAATGCATTGCTACTGCCAAAACTTAACTGCAGTTATGTAGAAATAATAGACTAATCGGAACAGTCAAATGATGGACCAATAGTCAGCCATTACTGGGCTCCATTGGTTTTAATCTTTCAAATTCTTTATCTTATATCTGAATAATAGATAGCTCTACACTAAAATATTTCTTGATTCTCTCAATTGCACTATATATGAGGGTTTAGAATTGCATGAAGACAAGTATTAAAGGGAAATACTGTGTTTGTTTTGCATGAAAAATTCATCTTTTTAAAACAAATATTTATTGACACAAGTTGATAGATTATCAAAAATAAGGCAGTATGGTAGCCTTCTTTTCAAGAAATAGGTTTCCCGCGGATAGAATTTTAGTTGTTTGTTGCTCAAGAATAATTTGTTCACCAAACTTTCAACATTTCAAATGATGCAACATCCATGGCTCTTCTTGCGCATAGTATTTTGAAGAGATGTAGCTATTGCTGGGGTTTATCATTGAGACTGAATTGTTGGATAGTGTCTTAGCCATTGGAGCATTTTAAACACAATATTTCCCTTTAAGATGATGTAGGCTGATGTACCCATTAATGACCCACTTCACTGCTACTCAGCTTCATCTACAGATGGAGTGGTTTTCCCTTTACTGGCAGTTCCTCTTTCCATGATATTGTAACTCCTTCCTGAAATGCAGTATAAATTCCCCATACCTTGCTATGAAACATCCTGTAAACCTAAAAATATTTTCTTGTTACTGTTTTAAATATCAATTTGATTGTTTTAGACATTTTGGAATATGAAGGTTACTTGTTATCCAAGAAAGTAAATTGCATGAATGTAACAAGTTAGAAACAGCAATGTCATCTTATAGTGTGGCTGAAAAGAGCTATCAACAGATTAAAGTCAATTTTCTATTTAGCGCTTTCAAAATTTCCTCTTGTTTGCCCTTTGAATGTTATCATCATCCACATTTAAAACATGAATGTTACATATGAAATGTGAATTAACAACTAAGTTTTGCATGAAGTGAAGTAAGTAACATCAGTGTTGTCATATGTGCAAAAGGAGCCATATGTGGGTTTAAAATAAATGGTTAACATATGTTATACGTTATTATGCAAAATCACAGTAAGTCTTTTTAAATTTGTCTGTGTCAGTTATTTTGATGTCCCATGGAATGACTTTAAATTCTTGATGCAAAGGAGGTATTCCTCATTCAAAAGTTCAATTGTGCAAACCTTTAAGAATGTTCTTTCAATTATTAATTACTGTGGATATTTCGGAACATTGATGTTACATATGAAATGTAAATCAAGAAGTTATTTGCTCAACCTTAACAAGCTGGAAATTGTAATTTTTTGGAAATTGAAGCAGGTCAGTAATAGTGAGTTACCCTAATTTCCTCTCCTTTAAATAAGTGAGTTCTGTAATTCCCTTTTGCATGGAATTGTGGGGCACAGTAGGGACAAACCAAGCTCACCATGTAGTGTACAGTGTTCCCTTGTTTTCATTAGTGCATACAATTCTATCAAAATATCTAACCAAGTTGAACAAAAATAGGGGTGTCAGTGCTACTTTACGGCAGATTCAAATGCAAATTTTAACATTAAAGACAATATAGACACAATCCACTGCACAAAAGCACCCATGAGATCCTTCCTTGTTTTATGGATGAGTAAAAAAAGAATGATTTTACCTAGTTTTTATGTAAACTCAAATTTTGGAATACGTGTTGTAGGTGCGCGATTGGTTTGTTTACCTGACTATTTGGACAATGTGCACATGTCCAAATAGTCGCATAACCACCAAAATGAATTACCAAACAGGCTTATCGGTAGAAAGCAGTGGACAAGGAAGGGGAGGGGCAGGGACAAGTAGGAAGGAAGGTAAAGCTTAAATTGAATGAATAAATTGGGTAAAGAGTAGTGGAAGGGGGGAGTGACAGGTACAAGAAGGAAACAAGTTAACCACTAAGGTTCATGACTTAATTGGTAAAAAGTAGTGAAATGGCAAGTAGGGGGAAGGGGAGAGATAAGGACAAGAAAGAAACAAGTTTAAGTCCAACCCCATTGTGGCCATTACTTACCTCAAGTGGTTCTGTAGCTGTGGCTTAGTTGTAAGTAAGGTCTATGTAACAAGTATTCATCTGTAACCTGTTTAATAAAATGTGAAGGGTTATTTTTGTTAAAAAAATTGGTTTGTAGTACTTAACAGACATGTATTGATCCACTGGAAAGCTGTGAAATGTCAAGGGCACCCATTAATTTGTTGTGGTTTAGTTTTTATGGATGGAAGTGAACAGTACCAGATAAAATGTTGGTTTCCTTACAAACAAGTATAATTTAATTTGTGCATGCCTTAATGCACTGCAGTCCAATACAAACAGTTTATGTAGGATTTGTGTTCTAGTAGTAAGGTGTAGGCCTTCGCTGTTGTGCAGAGCTGAAAAAAATGATTATTACCCAGCAAGGGAGTTAAGTTATACCTCAGGAAGGGAACAAAATTTTCCATGATGCTCTCTCTATTTTCATGTGTAGGAAAGGGAAAAAATTTCCCTCTAGATGCCCAAATTTCCTGATAAGGGACCTCCCAGGTTTTCCACTTTTCCACCCATGGCTGTTGTGCAACATTTTATTTTGTAGTAATGATGCAGACATTATGTTAAAGTAATAAAAGAAAATCCTGCAAGTGTGCGTATGTCAACTTCCATCGTAACTTGTGCAGTATCCAGTGGGAGTTACTACTCTCTCTGAATCGTGACTCTTTAGGCCCTAACAGAGTCGATTAAAGAGCAAGAGCAGTCATCCCAACTTGAAGAAGTGTAGTAGACTGTCCTGTTTTATGATTGGCTTTTTAAAGTCATGTGGCAACAATTTTCTTCTCAAATAGTGTATTTTCTAGACGTTACATGCTTGGTTTACCTTGAATATGCAATGCTGAAGTGCTATACGCATGATGAAAGATAATTTGAAGAGGAATAAGAAGAAAATTGTGAGATTTAGCTGTTGCTTCAAAATAAGTTTGGGGGACTGCTCTTGACCTTTAAGTCTACCTAATACTGAAGTACTTCATGTGTCATTCTTTTCCTTTTTTAATTCCAGAGTGTGTGCAATATCAGATAATGTGAAAGGTTCCTTGTCAGAACCAGCTATCTTCTCCACCCTTGGTTGTCCCCCAGATGTCCCTTCACAACCTATATCGGGCAATCGAACAAAGAACTCATTGTTAATTAAATGGTTTGCTCCATCTTCTAATGGTTCCAAGATACACACCTATATTCTTCAGTGTCATAAGGTAAGATCAATAAATATGGTTATTTTCACGGTAAAGGGTGTAACTTTTGATTTTTGACACCAAAATTTCAAAGTTGAGTTGCACAAATTTTTTTTATGTAATCATGTGCAGAAAAGTCTCAATTATAGGAAACAACAAGTTCTGGAGCTTAAACTCTTTTGTAATATGTGATGAAAATTTGTCCTATGTGGAAAAACAAGAGAAATCTGACAAAAAACAGCATTAGCATCATGGGCTGAATGACCAATCACTACAGAGGTAATATATTGTAATTGGTATTTTTCATGCCATAAGGATGAACTTCATGGGCAAAGAAATTGTTTCTATCCAAACTGACCCGATCACACACATTTTTTAATGATAAGTTCAAAATTGCATAAAAACCAGGCCCTTGCAATATATTTTTCTTGTTCACCACATGAGCTTTGATGGAATGTAGATCAAAACAGCACAGCAGCATCAGTACCTAAGGGGTACTTACCCACACAAATATTAGTGTAATTGCATTTGTCTTACCAAACTTCTAATTTTCAAGATAATGTGTTTCGGAGGCTTCAGTTAACAAATATGACATGTTTCGGAGGCTTCAACATTGTTAACATGGTACAAAGCAAAAAGTTTATCAATAAGATTCAACTTTTGTTTCAAAAACATGTTCAATCATAAGCTCAACACCATTAACATTTGTTAAGAAGCAAGGTTCATGTTACCTCTTACATGTATCCACTAATTTCTCAATTTTTAGTGCAGCAGTCAACGATTACAAGGAAAGGGTAATTGGAATATCTGCAATACCAGACATTAACCATGAAGTAACTCAGAGCTGCAATTTAGAAAGTAATTCAGCAAACTACTAGAGCACAAATCAAGTATATCTTTATTTGGAACATGTTTTTAAAGGTTTTACAGTTACATTCACCCATGTTTCGGAGACTTCATAAATGTTAACATATTGGCTACCGTGAAATTGTCAGTTACTGAGGAGACTTGATAAATGATTAGATATGACATATAGTCTATTACAGAGAAAGCAAAAGATTTGCTGCTAACAATATTGAAAAATTTCACTGTTATCAATTACTGTACCACTGATTAAGCATATTCTTCATGGAATATATTCAGCAGCACCATGGGGGTAACATTCACCTATGTTTAATAGACATTGACATAGATAAGGTTGTTACAGATTGTCCACTGTGAAACACTAGAAGAAATGAATCTTTTAATATCATCAGAATCTCATTTAGCCTCTTAAGGTTTTAGCCTATTTTGTATCCAGTATATTTTGTTAGAAGAAAGTCATTTAAATTACAGAATAAGGTCGTCTTCCTTATTGTCTACATTCTGCAATACCTTCCACCAATGTTCATTATATGGATCACATGCAACTTCAGAGGAAACCTGGGTTGCATTTTCAGAGCCCAATTGTAATGTTCGGAACTTACATCAAGTTGGCATCCAATCAACAAGTGTACAGTTTTATACCAAGCAAATCCAACTTTAACATCAATAAGATATTTTAACTTGCGGTAGGATGAAGCAACGTGAACAATTCCACATTAAAAAGGGATGATTAAGAACTTTGGAGAGGATTTGTTGTATTGAACAGAGTTCTCTTAGATCAAACTTAGAGTTTTGGCAATGCTCCCATTTGAGTGAGTATGATGGATCAAACTAATAAGGGTGCAAAATCACAATACTCATAATGAAGATCCACCCATTTTGATTGACCCACTGGGGTAGATCAGATCAATCTTGATTGTTTTACTTTTGGCATGACTATCACAACTGTACAACATACCATCAAGAAGACTACAGTCTCCTTGAAGCTACAGTACTTAAACTGAAAAAGCAAATTCGCATGACGTGCTAAATGCAATATAGCTGAAATGAAATTGCATGCAAATTGCAAACTAATTATGTCATTTGACAAAAATAAGAGGGATTTGCTATTTCAAATTATTCAGACTACTATACAGTACTATAAAGCCAAAACGGGCAGTTGCAACGTTACTATTATGAACAACTCCCCAGTGATATAGCCTACCATAACACTCAAATTATTAATTAATGGTCTGGACTAAACTGTACTATACATGTTTTGTCAAAGACAAAGTTTGTGAGCCAACATTTGATGAATATCTTCAGCTCATGGGTCCACAGAATTTGTACTCAGGTGTCAAACTTCCTAACTAAAATTCTTCAAAGCACTGCCACTGAATTACTGTAACTTATTGTTTGCTGACATACAGTACCTGTCATCAGAGAGAACATCCCTTATTAAAAAGCCAAAATTCATGGACTGCTTTCAATTATCTTGCTACAAAGAAAGAACTGTAAAAAGAATACACTAGGCCTGTTTTAGAAATGTTGGAGAGCCAACCCTTCCCCAAGAA
Organism: Holothuria scabra; assembly: GCA_037179385.1. Taxonomy (NCBI): domain Eukaryota; kingdom Metazoa; phylum Echinodermata; class Holothuroidea; order Aspidochirotida; family Holothuriidae; genus Holothuria; species Holothuria scabra. The sequence continues at coordinate 45,118,008 of CM074190.1, forward strand.
ATCCTACAGCACTGGATATATGGTATCCATGTAAACATATAGGCCTACCCTTGACTGAGGCACTAAATTCACCCTAAGGAGCCCCAGGACTATGGAGACCATTTAAAAGACACTGTAAAGCCTTTCTCTCACTTTCAAAATTCTTTCTTGAAAGGAACTGTTTTGAATTTAAAGGGAAAATTCTCTCACCCCAAACTACGCTTGTAGTATAGGGTAACAGAAACTCTCAACTGGCTCAGCTATTTGATTGACTGCTAATTCAAACAATGCAGAGTACCAAAACTTTTATTACACAGCAAAAACTGTTCTGATGGTGTTTTGATTATACACATTGAGCTTTCTATATTCACCCTGAAGCAATAAAATGAGATTGTGTCTGGATGAGGGTGAATTTCAGACAACTAAGTGTGGGAGAGGTTTAACTAAGAAGGTTAGGAGAATTGATACTGTTTGGGATGAAAGAATTGGGCCTTTAAAGGCCAATATTTCAATACAAAAACCTGGATGTGCATACTGTACTGTAGGTGACCAGTCCTCACATGAAATCTGTGACATTGTGATTCGTAATGTAGACTTAAAAGTAATGACAATCCATTCCAACATATATAAATGGCTACATCACAGTATGGTATTGTACATACTGCTCAAAGGTGCAGTACTGTACAGCCTGTAAGTACTGTACTGTATTGTACATTGATCTGAACTCATCATAAATCATATTGATTAAATGAATTTATCCTTCTTTGAAATTCACTAGAAAGTCACAAAACTCAACATGAAGTTCAGTACAGGTTTGAAACTTTTTTATCCCTTGAAGCTTAATTTGCACTTTTGCAAGATCAGAATTATGGAGACATATTCAAAAGAAAAAGAAAATGAATAAAAGAAAATAAAGCAAAAAAAAATGAATGGGTAAATCAGACCCTTTCTCTAGTGATGAGACCAATTGTCCAGAGAAAGGAAAACAAAGAAAAAAAGGCTTTTTACCATTGACAACAGCTAATTTACCCAAAGAGATCACCTTAACTGGAAGCCACTAAAGAGCTTTGAATATAAGGAAAAATCTCTGAAGCCAAAAAACAGAGCAACAGCCCCAACACTAATTTGGAAACAACCTATAGAGGCTTTTCACATGACGTCATAATACTCTCCGGCGGCCATGTTGGAGTACATGTAACTACGTAGCAAACCATACGGGACGCGCTTGCTCGTTGAATTTGTACACACAGTGCATATCACAGTGCATATTGTGCAGTGCGTTCGACACAAAGCCACGTGTATTTGGCATGAATGTCCTCCAGCATGGCGGTTCCGTGACGCAATTGCAAAGCCTCTATACCTCACACATCAAGCCAACTTGCCTTTCCCAACACTGCTTCTTTAGTTTACAGTATGAAAGTGAAGTTCAAAGACTGACTTGTAAAATTAAGTTTTACCCCAGGCCAAGAGTTGAATTAAACAGAAAAAAAAATTGTTCTGACATCTTATTGAGCATGCTTATATGTTAGAAACTACACCGTACAGTTCTGTACTGTACCTCTGCAAAGACAAATTCTGACCATGTTCTGTGTAAAGAGGAAAGAAAAGCTGTGGTTGGTTTCTATGAACCTCCTACAGCAGGTTTAGGTATCTCATTGAAAGTAAACCAAAGTCACTTTTGCAGTACATCATGTAGAACATGATGTTTATTGGGTATTCTACCTTAAAGATGTAACAGTTACACAGCTCGATATCATCAGATAGTGACACTCTCTCCTCCCCACTTTCACTGGTATGATCACAAATGCACCAACAAACACTTGTAATAGACCATGAGAAAAGAGAATCAAGGGTGGGGGTCAATAAAGCTGAGAAAATTTCATTTACCCTCAAGGCCAGCCTTTAAAATCATAACACAGATCTGTTAACATATTCAATGAAGCCTCCGAAACAGGTCAAAAGGTATTTTTGGGCACCTAAGCATCATGGTGAAACATATTCTAAATTGTATTAGGTAATTACTGACATATTCTTAGAATTTGGCTGTATCTGTATACCCATTATGAAATAAAAATTACACCTTTTTTAACTTTTTTAACAGGAACAAGATGACTGGCAGTACTTTCATCCTTTGGAAAATATCAATATACTAGGCTATATCAGTTGAGAATAATTTAGAAACACAGCTATCAGCTCCAAATTGGTTTCTTTCCATTAGCAGCATGCAGTATCAGAACATGAAACAAAAAACATACATCAATGTTGATTTCAAAGACCACACTATCATTAAAGATGATGTTAACACATGTATGAAGTCTGCGAAACAAGTTTCTACAGTCATTGACGAGTCTATCAAACATGTATTTTAAAACAGGGTTTTATTTGAAAGCAAATTTAGAATAAAACATTTAACTTAAAATGCAGAAATATGAATATTATTGTAACTGGTGTTTCGGAGGCTTCATTGTGTTTGGGAGGCTTCAAGTGTTAACGGAAAGTTGGTATCGACTCACTTTTCAAAATGATGAGGCAAATCTCAACTTTTTATGAATGAGTGAACAGAGGGTCTAAAAGCATACATTTGTGGAGGCAAAGTAGAATACCTTTGCATTTCATGTTCATATGGGAGGGTCAAACAGGTTGTTTCGGAGGCTTCAAAAATGTTAATGGAAAACTCACTCTTTTGAATTCCGCTTTCATGACATCCATGAAAGTTCTGAAATCTGGTTAAGTTACCTTCCAACTGGGAGTAGTGTTAAAACACATTATATAAAGAATGATTAGAGAGCTGAAAGCAGTATTTTATCATTGTAACCATACTGAAATGTCTGTTAACAAATGTTAATGGAAAATGAAGCCTCCAAAACGACAAATACAGACGTCAATTACTCAAAATTGGAACACGAGTTACAACTGATATTAATTCTGTAGTTTCTGCTGGACATCTTCTTACAAATAATACATAACACACATAATCCATGAAGTGTTTGTAACAGAGGCATGATTTTGGAAAAATGACTCAATAATTTTGTCATTAAAAAGGTCAGATTTTGGGTACTTATAGCTCTGTAAAAACTGAACATATTAAGCTCTCAAAAAATGGATGCTACCCAAGGTAGCTGCCACTCTTGTAAGCTACCTGGTGCAAAATGTTTTGATTCTGAATCTTCCTTAGCTTACTACAGGTCAAAATGTGTCAAAATCCAAAGTTACACCCTTTACGGTGAAAACGACCCTGTATTATTCATTTATAACTAGACTTTGAAGGATTTTCCCTAACTTGGGGTCACAGATCTCAGGCACACAGTAAGTTCCTGCTAGAAAAAATACCATGCAGTTAGTTACCCTAGATGTTTGAGCCATCAGAGTAGGAGTACAGCTGTTTGCAAAAAGGACACACCATAGTGGTGCTGTTTGCTTTAGACAGAGAGCATGGTATCTGGAGGAGTACGGGAGGGGAACTTACTGGAGATATGCTACTGACCTTTGATAGTCTCATTATCAGTAAAAATGTGTTTCTCTCTGACAATTTTTAGACAGTCAAGCTTCCCAGGTGTTCACAGCTTGTAAGCCTGTTGTCTTGTGCCTACGAAAATGAAGACGTTAGTGGCAATGTATCACTTGTGCACATTAACCACTATTACAGTCTACTGTCAAGAGAATGAAGTGCCTCTCTGGCTTACAAGTACTGTATCTAGTAAATAACATGTTTGTTGGCTATGTCTGTTGTCTGTTGATGTTGTTTACAAGAAGAAAAACATAGGTATGGTGCCTTTTATGTAAGCTCCAGGGAAAATACAGACTGATGAGGATTGACCCAGAAATTGTTTTTTCAAATCCTGGTGGGTGGGTGGTGTTGGAGTGAATGGAAACAATTTAAAAAACAGAATTTGTTGAAGATGGGATTTGCAAGCCTGGATGAACTGTGTGACTTACGATTGTCTTCTTGGGTGGATACTGCAGAGAATTGGTGGTAGAGATATGGGGAGGGAGGGGAGGGTAGAAAACAGAGGTTGGGGGAATGAAATGTATTTGAAAAAGTAAAAGAAGTCATGGATTTATGTAGCAAGGAAGGAGGAATAAAATAGATGTTAATTCTTTTTGAAGTGAGGAAAATTTCTAAGAATGAAGTAAAAGTCAAAAAGAAAAAAGTAACAGTCAAAAAGAAATAGTAGTAAAAAAGAAATAGTCAAAAAGAAATAAGAAGTTGTCAAAAAAGAAAAAAGTAACAGTCAAAAAGGAAAAGTAACAATCAAAAGGGAAGTAGTAACAGTCTAGAATTAGAGAGTAACAATCAAAAAGAAAGAAGTAACAGTCAAAAAAAGAAAACAAACATTCAAAAGGGAAGAAGTAATAGTCAAAGAGAAAACCTGCACAATAATTTCCTTTACTTGTACAAGGTTTCACCCTGTCCCTGTTTACTGCAATAGTGCAACCAAGTCAACAGGTTCAGGCAGTTTATTAAAAGTATGCACCCTTTACTCATGGGTATTAAAAAGGTCAGTGAGTCAGTAGAAATTGTAGGTATTTAGGAGAGTGCATGTCTGATAAGACCTTTAGCCTCAGGTTAGGGTTTAGTGGGTTTCCCCACAGGTTTGTTGTAAATTTCAATAAGAGATGTCAGTTGGATTTTAGGAAGGAAAAAGTTGTTGGCTAGTCCAGTAATTGGCACCTGTTGTACATGTTCTAGTAGGGACATCATCCTTGCATGTCACAGAACCATTAATACTTTTTCTTGGTGTAGTTTAAAGCGGTACTGTACATTTAGTTCCTGAAGCTCAGCAAATTGTTCGTAACCTTTCAAGATTTCTCCATATATGACAGGTGGTCAAATTTATGCAATCTGGACATCCTGTATGGAAATAAATGTTTCTCAAGACAGTACACTAACTACCTATTCAATGTTTTATTAAAAAGATTTGTGACCAGACTCTACTTCAAATTATGCACAAAATTATTACAAGACAGGCAGGATACCAACAAATCAAAGATTTTGTTTATAACTTTCGGACAGTGAAACTGGGCTAGTTGTGCTAAAAATAGGCTTTGTCATTTGGTAGCACATTCCTACTGTAACCCATTTTCAGCTCAATATACCCCTTTAAATTGTGATGCCAGCTTGTTTCTTTTGTACCCTGGTTCTTCTATTTTTAGCAACATTCCAGTAGATGATACTTGGGGGAATAAATAAATAAGGATATCTGACAGACTCAATCAGGGCCAGTCTGTATCTTTAATTTCTTCCCATTTTGTAGATCTGTGGAGAACATTACCACTGATCCTTACTCTGTGAGCAGAGATACTGTAAAGGAAGTGATTAAATCCTGGGAAGATGTCACCCCTGGTCCCTAGGAAATTAAGGCCTATTTAAAGGGGGACTGAAGATAAGGAAACAGTTGGACAGTAACTCTATTGGAAGAGACCAATAAAGGTTTTACTTTGTTGGAATTTTACACCTCAGCTCATAACTGTCTGGTCTAGTTAGTTAGTTAGTTTAGTGGAGTTTTATGGCCCAGTTTCCAACCTATTAATTCAAGCAAGCTGACCATGGCCTTTTTTCCAGTTGTGTCTCACTGGCTCGTTTTCCCTACTCCATTGCTTATGCCAAGCATCAGGCACAACACCAGAGGGTTCTATTTTTAGAGTCTTTGGTGTGACTCGACCTGCGAATAGAATCCATGCCTTCCGCGTGAGAGACAGATTCTCTTACCTTCAGACCAAACACAGGGTCTAACTGTCTGGTGTAATCTAGTGGCACTCTGCAGTTTTTTTTGTCGGTCCCTGGATTGTTTTCCCTGCTCTATTACTTTTGTGAAGCATCATACACTATGGCATTGGGTTCCAGTTTTAAAGTTTTCAATTCTTCAGTGTGATAGAATTGGGAATTGAATCACACACCTCCTGGTTGAAAGATGGGTAGTTTAGTGGTAACTAGACCAAGCACATGGTCATGGACCAAGTTCTAAAGTTCTAAATAGCTTGATGATGGACTAATAAAAAGTGCTAAATAGCGTAAAGACCTAATTCCCTCGCCTCAAACAGTACCAATTCTTCTAACCTTCTTACATAAGCCCCTCTCACAAAAGTCTGAAATTCATCATCATCTAAACACAATCTCAGTTTGTTGCTTCAAGGTGAGTATAGAAAAGCACAATTCATATTTCAAAACACCCTAAGTAAAGTTCATGCTGTGTATGATTAGCTTTGGTGCTCTGCATTGTTTGAATTAGCTGTCAATTAAAAGGCAAGAGCAGTCATCCCAAATTGAAGAAGTGCAGTAGACTGTCCAGTTTCATGATTGGCTGTTGGGAGTCATGTGACAACATTTTTTCTCTGCAAATGTGAAATTTACCAGACATAACCGCTTGGTTTACCTTGAATATGCAATAGTAAAGTCATAGAATGAAATGAAAGATACTTTGAAGAGAAATAAGATGAAAATAATGTTATTCAGCTTTTTCTTCAAAATAAGTTTGGGGGGACTGCACTTCACCTTTAAGGAGCTGAGCCAATTGAGAATTTCAGTCAACCCCTACAAGAATTATATTTTAGGATGAGAGAATTGGCCTTTTAATGTTACAAGTATCTGGAACATTTGTATCTCTTTGTGTGTTTACAGTGTGAATATTTAACCTGCTAAGGTTTAGAAACAATTTGATATTATCTTCATGTCAGATTCCTTTTATAAAAGTGTTATTGCTAAAACTATTTGTCCTGAATCAAAACATTAATGCAATGCTTCAAGGAGAAAAAAATTATATGCAGCCACACCACACTAGAAAAAAGTGGTCTTGTGCCCTAGTTTTGAATGCACCTGGCACTATAATTTTTGCACCTGGCACAATGTTTTTGAAAACCCTTTTTTGGCCCTCTGAGTGAAAGTGGTGTTTCACCGTCACATAGCCTTATTAATTCACAACAGTCAATAAGGATGTGCATCCCTCTGTTAGCCATTAGACTTAATAAAATTTTCATTATGTTAAATCAGATAAACATCAGTGTTTGCATTAATTAACATGCAAAATTGTGGTTTTCCAGAAGCTGTTCTAAAATCCCCCAGGAAGTAAAAAAAAATGTATAGGCCATTCTCTTCTGCCTAGTTCCAAATCAAACTTGGAGTGGAGTGATTGTCTGTGTGATTGGTTTTGGAAAAGACAAAGCTGAGAATTCAGCCAAATTGCAAGCCCTTGTGTACCTGCCAGTATTAACATAGAACAGAATGTACCACCTTGTACAGAACAGATGGTGCAATAGCAATAAAAACCAACGCTTCATCCCTGGGGTGTGCTGAATTGGACTTAGGAAATCGTTATCTCAATCAACCACCCTCCCCTGCCCCCTCCCACCAAAAAAAAAAAAAATATGAGAGGAAATTCCACCCATGCAGCTTTGATTAGTTGGTGCAAACACTGCATCTGCATCAATACTTTATCTGCAAAAGTAGCATGAATTTATTCATGCAAATTAGAGCATAGCCAAGTGTGACAAAACACAAGTACATAATCACCTCTTCTGTCCCATGGCAACTGTATTGCTACTGTTAATATATCATAGAGATGTGAGAACTATTACATTGCTTTTATCCTGTTTATGTCTAGTTTTTTACAAATATTCCCTTTTTTTCTTTTGAAATCAAGGTTAATGATGTGTTTCCTTAGTAACCTGCCTGTTTGTTTACATCCTTTTTTATTATCATAATTGATAATTTTGTTGTAACTTGTTTCCCATGAGTGAAGCATTTTTGATGATTTTGAGTCAATGGGAAGGGTAAAGTGAAGAGTGATGCTCCGATATTGATCGATATGTGGACTTGTACATGTATGTCACTTTTGTTACTGAGTTGTATTTGGTTTGTTAGTGTATGTTTTATTATTGTGGAACTCTAAATTAATAAAGTCATGGCATTTGCCTCTAAGAATTGCTGCGGCTAGCAAGGGCAAAGGAACAATGCGTGCTCTGTGGAAGAAGCCTAATTGCCTAATTTTTGGTTTCGATGATAAGAGAAACCTATGCATTCATGATGGCGTATGTGTGTATGTATGTATGTATGTGTGTGTGTATGTGTGTGTGTGTGTGTGTTTGTGACACTTTGCTTGTTAACACGATATCTCAAGATAGGAATGTCGCTGAGTTTTCAAACTTAGTACATAGATGCCCTATATTAAGGGGAAGAACCCTATCGATTTTGGTCGAGTTTGAAGGTCATTTGAGGTCACAGGGGTCAAAAACTCGAAACACTTTACATTTAACACAACTAACTCGTTAACACGATATCTCAAGATAGGAATATCTGACAGTTTTCAGACTTGGTACTTAGATGCCCCATATGAAGAGGAAGAACCCTATCGTTTTTGGTGGAGTTCAAAGGTCATCTGGGGTCACAGGGGTCAAAGGACTTGAAACACTTTACAATAGGATATGGCACAGTAGGAATGTTTGAAAGTATTCAAATTTGGTACATAGATGTCCCATATCAAGAAAAAGAACAGCATAAGTTTTCATCGAGTTTGAAGGTTATTTGGGGTCACAGGTGTCAAAGGACTCGAAATACTTTACATTTAACTCATTAACACAGTATTTCAATGTAGAAATGCCATAGGACTTGAAACACTTTACATTTAACTCATTAACACAGTATCTGAAGGTATGAATGTTTGAAAGTATTCAAACTTGGTTCATAGATGTCCTATATCAAGAAAAAGAACAATATCAGTTTTCAACGAGTTTAAAGGTTATTTGGTGTGACAGGTGTCAAAGGACTCGAAACACTTTACATTTAACTAACTAACAGAGTATCTCAATGTAGAAATGTTCATAGGACTTGAAACACTTTACATTTCACTCATTAGCACAGTATCTGAAGGTAGAAATGTCTGGAAGTTTTCAAACGTCGTACATAGATGTCCCATATCAAGAGGAAGAATGGTATGGGTTTTGGTCAAGTTCAAAGGTCATTTGGGGTCACAGGGGGTCCAACCCGGAAAACCATGTTTACACAATATCTTAAGGTAGGAAGCTTGGATTGATTTCAAACTTTATATGTTGATGCAGTATGATGGGTAGATGAACCCTACAAATTTTGGTAGAGGTCAAAGGTCATTTGGGGTCACAGGGGGTCAAACCCTCAAAACGTTTTTTACATGATATCTCAAGTTGGGAAACTGGGATTAAATTCAAACTCAAGATGTTGATGTGTTATGATGTAAGCAAGAACCCTTTAGATTTTGGTAGAGGTCAAAGGTCATTTGGGGTCACAGAGGGTCAAACCCAGAAAATCTTGTTTACACGATATCTGAAGGTAGGAAGCTTGGATTGATTTGAATCTTGATTTGTTGATGCAATATGATGGGAAGAAGAACCTTATTGATTTTGGGTAGAGGTCAAAGGTTATTTGGGGTCACAGGGGGTCAATCCCCAAAAACCTTGTTTACATGATATCTCAAGGTAGGAAACTTGGATTAATTTCAAACTTGATATTTTGATGCATTATGATGTATGTAAAAAACCCTACTGATTTTGGTAGGGGTCAAAGGTCATCTGGGGTCACAGGGGGTCAAACTTGGAAAACCTTGTTTACAGGATATCTCAAGGTAGGAAACTTGGATTAATCTCAAACGTGTTATGTTGATGCATTATGATGTAAGGAAGAATCCTATTGATTTTGGTACAGGTCAAAGGTCATTTCGGGTTAAAGGGGGCCGAACCCTGAAAACCTTGTTAACATGATATCTCAAGCAAGGAAGCTTAGATTGATTTCAAACTTGATATGTTGATGCGTTTTGATGTATGGAAAAATCCTACTGATTTTGGTAGGGGTCAAAGGTCATCTGGGGTTGCAGGGGGTCAAACTCCGAAAACCTTGTTTGCATGATATCTCAAGGTAGGAAACTTGGATTAATCTCAAACTTGGTATGTTGATGCATCATAATGTGAGGGAGAACCCTATTGATTTTGTTAGAGATCAAAGGTCATCCAAGGTCACAGGAGGCTCAAACCCCGAAAACCTTGTTTGCATGATATCTAATGGTAGAAAGCTTGGATTTTTTCAAACTTGGTTTGTTAATGAATTATGACCAGAGGGTGGACCCTATTAATTTTGGTAAAGGTCAAAGTTCACCTGGGGTTATCCAAGGTCAAACCTTGAAAACTCCTACTTTGTATTTCAAGGTGGGAAAATGAGAGAAGGTTCAAAGTTAGAATGTGGATGTGTGATGGTTGGAAGATGGCTTCTGTTGTCCTTGGTGGAGGTTGAAGGTCAATTGGGGTCACCAGAGATCAAACTATGAAAACTTTGTTAATAGGATAGATTATCTTAAGGCACAGCATGAAATTTGGGTTTTCATTGTAGAAGTGTTTTGGTTAAAAGAAAAACCAGCTACTTACTGGTGGAGTCAAAGGTCACTTTGGGTCACCATGTGTTACAATAAATGCAGCATTTTTTGAAAAGAACATGTTCTGTATGCATCATCGAAACCTCAATGCATTTTTGCATTCTGGTTTATTTCAAACTGCCATGTAAATTATTCAGCCAAGAAGACTTTATGTAAGTGGTTAATAAAAAAGTTTCAAAAGCTGCGTTGCCCTTCTTACCTCATTTGCATATATAAAAGCCAAATTATTTGATCTAAATCATACTGATTAATGTCATGATTAAAAATAATGAGTTTAATTGTAAAAAAAAAACATTATTTTGATCAATTTATTTGTTTGAAATTAATTTTCTTGATTTTAATTGCAGATTTAAATCACATTTTTTTCTGAAAAATTAGAAAAAGAAGTCAGCTATGACATTAAGATAAAGTTTTCTCATTAACATAATTTTGCATTCTCAGTAAGGTCTACTTTCCATTTTGTGCGGCTTAACCATTTTGTTACACCATTTGCTTTGAAATTGGGCTTTAAAGCCTTATCTAACTAAAAAATGATTCACTGCAAAACCATTGGACTGCTGTGTTTTGGAATAGATCATTATAAACCAACAGTGTGTAATTGTTTGGACACAGAATAGGCTTGAAGAGTAGATCTTTTTATGTGGGTGCACCCTCTTGTGGGAAAGCGAACGCAAATATGGCAGCCTCTATACGAAAACGTAGTATTCATGGATCCTGTACATACTGTGTGTGTACATAATATACTTGGGTGGACCCCCTCCAGTAGCAAAAGTGTTAATGGTGTTGAAGCGTGGCTAACAAAGTTGAAATGGTGGTGTTTATTTTCATCGTTAAAACTTAAGTCATTAATTGTATCTTCCAGGGAGATGGCTATAGTGAATCCAAGATGGGCTTCACAACAGTTTATGAAGGCCCGGAAAAACTACATAAAGTGACCAGATTACAACCTTCCACATGCTACCGGTTTAGGGTCCAAGCGGCCAACAGCCATGGAGCCAGGTAAGTTGTCTGTATCACTCCTTAAAGTGTTATATTGAAGGATATGATTGGTCAATATTTAATTGTCATGCTGGCAATTTGATTTCCTCACCAATGTGAATGGGTTACAAATTGAAATCATTTGGAAGTTCTGGGTTTAACTGAAAACAAAAAAAAAAAAAAAGCTTTGATTTGCATTATTTTCTTTTTTCTTTTTAGTGGTTTTAGTGAAGAATCTCGGATATTTACATCCGGAAGCGTTCCTCCTCAGCAGGAGCCCCCCACCTTGGTGGAGAGCACAGCGCGTACATTAAAGCTTCAGTGGCAGGCGTGTACGGGAGATGTAACAGGGTATGTGCTTGAAATGGAAGAGGTGAGTGGTTTTTTCCTTTGCCTTTGTTTGGGGGCCTGACCAATACTGGAAAGTTCACAAGGACGGTGTGGGGTGGGGAGGGGGTTTTATGGCAGGGTGGGGTGGGGGTATATGGAATAAAGAACAAGTGCATTTTCAATGACATTTTGACTAAAGAAAACTTAGGAAAGTGCATTTAACAAACCTTGCAATGGTTTGATAGATGTTGTTAGATGAGGTGGACACAGGTTGGTGACTGGATGGGTTATAAATAATTGTGTATTGCAAGGGGAGAAGTGATTTTAGAGGCTTCCCGTGAAATGTTCCGATTCTTCTTGTAAGGAGAATATTGTTAAGTCGACTAAATAGGACAATCAGAGCTTGCTTTTTTAATTTTTTTTTGTTTGCATCATAATGGTACATGTAGTAATATCTATCAAAAGTAATGTCGGAAGAACTGGACATTGTAAATGGACAACATGTAGAGGAGGCCAGCTTTAAGCTCATATCACTGGATTATTTTCACCCGGAAATTTTCAAAAATTCTTCTTCAGCAGTCCAAAATTGAAGTTTCTTCTCACCCTTCAGGTGTTCCAACGTAGAAGAAACTTTGATTATGTACTCTTCAATGACTCTATTGTTTTGGTTAGCAGCCAATTAAATGAGGATAGTCAGGGTGTTGGAAGAAAAGGTTAATTTTTCTCTGTCAAACTTTGATTATCAGTTTAAGAAACATGCAGAGTTCTGTAGATGTTAGTATAATCATTATCCTGGTAACCATGCAACCTCTGATGGAAATAAGCCGATAGCTTTCAGATTTTGTTCCCATTCGTTTTCCAGAAATATGGTTTCCAGCCAGCTTATAGGGGTGATGAAACGTCGTATACATGCAAATGTCTTGCCAGAAATTCCGAATATAAATTTAGGGTGAGTGTGTGGAGTAATTTTGTAGTAAGTTAGCAGGTGTGCTTTGACTGGAATTTTTTTTTTATAAGTGAATACCTTATATTAAAATTTGAACTGTAATGTTTAAAAAGAATACATTCAAATATTGCCTTCTTCACAGTTCACAATAGGATCAACATTCATATTTGTTGATACATTCCGCTGTTGAAGTAAAGATTGATACAAAAATTCTGTTTTTCTGCATCTGATAAAAAAAAAACAAGTTGTTAGCAAAACCATGGGAAAACCAGGATGAACTTTGTTACTAACTTGCGTTTTCTTCCATTCATTAGTCTATTACTTGTCAGTTCTGTTTACTCATGTTATATATTGTACATAGGAATCCATGTTTCAATACAAATCACTTTTCAGTTATGTGCCTTCAACGATGAGGGGAACGGTAGATGGAGTAGTGTGGTGGCCTTTCGTACAAGCCCTGATACTCCAAAGGCACCCTCTAGACCCTGCTTGAAGGGGAAGATCCATTCCAATTCTTTCAGAGTCACTTGGGGTAAGTTGAAGTAAGATGTATGATGTTGTCAATTTTACAACTTTTGAAAACTTTTGAAAAAATTACAAAGCTTAAGAACAACTGTAGAAAAGAGTGAACTTTGTGACTGCATCAGATTTGCAGTCTCAGTAATAGATGGAAATGTACAAAAAGCAGATAGCAGTCAACTCTCCAGTTGTTAGCAAAACTGTTTCATGTACTGAGCTTTAAAACCCATAAAAATAAGAATGATATGATCTTCTGACTGAATAAATTAAAAATAGGAAGTACTAAATTGATCAGAAAATTACCAAGCAGCAACTTGGCAAAAATAATATCAAATATTCGCATGTATCCATTGATTTCACATATGTCGTAAACATTCAGAGAGGATAACAGGAATGTCCACTTTTGCACCATTGAACTATTGAGGTTAGTGGCTTGTGTGCTTGCTTCACACAGCGGATCATCTCCCATATGTCCTGTTTGTAAGGACTCGTCCACACCTCACGTCCAGATGTGATGCAAGTCCTTGCGATGGGATTTAGGCGTATCCCGAAGTGTGAAAGACTTTGCCACTAGTTGCAAGCACTCTGGCAACTCACTCTCATGAACCCAAACAGTTACATTGCATCCAACAACATTGGTTAACTTCCTGGAATGAAGCCTGTGATGATCAGGTTAAAGTGTAGAGAACGTTGCCTTGCCTCTTTGACTTAGCAGATCAGGAGAAAGTTAAAGGTCATAATTTCAGGGAAGAGCTTCTTAGGTCTTCTATTAATTGCAAAGTGTGGACACCTTACACTTAAAAGTATTTAGGGGGAGCTAGTCGTCAGTTGCCCACGCTGACAAGAAGACAGCCTCCTCGCAGGGAGTCACATCACAAAGTGTGGGCTGGACTTAAAAGATGGCAATGTTGGCAAGCATGGAGTTGTTACACTTTGTCACAGTGAGTTATTTTTTATGGGGGGGGGGGGGGTGTTTATTTCCCCAAAATGACTCTAAGTTCATCAAAGAATCGGTCCCTATAAATTGTCTTCTCACAGCATTTACAAGTTGAATTTAGTTATATTTCCTTTATTTATCATCTAGACACCTCTCAGTTTGGAAAAGTTTTCCAGATTGTAGGGTGCATTGCCCCCTTCCCTCTCATTTCTCCTGAACACTTTATTTAGAATGTCTTATAGATGGGTAGACCTGACTAATTTTGCATATGTTTAGGATTTTGTTAGATACATTACCTTTTCACTCACAGTATGGGGGATACAGTATCAATAGTATATGGTCAAGTGATTGGAGCATCCCACTACTAGCAACTGGGAGGTCTGGAATTCCACTCCTGGCTGGGTCATACGGAAGACTGTAAAAATGGAACCTACTACTATCATTGTGCTTGGTGCTTAGCGTAAGCAAAAAAGTAGGGAAAAAAGCCAGTGAGCCACAACTGGAAAAATCCTCGTCGGCTTGACTTAAACCAATTGGTTAGAAACTGCAGCTTAAACTTCATTAATTGACTAATTTGTCAAAAGTGGCTCTGCCCTGATCAGAAAAACTTTCAAATTGAATGAAAATGAGAGATGGTAAAATGCAATGTATATGTTAATCAGCCCTAAGCTTGATACAAGCACTCAGCTGTTCTGTTTTATCCTTTCATTAGAGCCACCAAGAGATACAGGAGGTTCTGAGATTACGTCCTATTCATTAGAGCTGTGTGATGCATCAGGTAAGAAAATTTATTTTCCAGTGAGGCTCTATGTCAAAACAGTAAAGCTGCAGCTGCCTTTGCTATGCTGTGGCTGCCTTAGCTAGGCTGTGGCTGCCTCAGCTAAACTGTGGCTGCCTCAGCTGTGCTGTGGCTGCCTCAGCTAGGCTGTGGCTGCCTAAGCTATGCTGTGGCTGCCCCAGCTAGGCTGCAGCTGCCTAAGCTATGCTGTGGCTGCCCCAGCTAGGCTGCGGCTGCCTCTGCTAGGCTGTGACTGCCTCAGCTAAGCTGTGGCTGCCTCAGCTTAACTGTGACTGTAACTGCCTCAGCTGAGCTGTGACTGCCTCATCTGTGGCTGTCTCAGCTAAGCTGCAGCAGCATCACTCAACTAATCTGCAGAAGCCTCAGCTAAGCTGTGACTGCCTCATGGACACAGCCAAGCTGAAGCTGCCCCAACCAAGCAAAAGCAAAACAGCATATTTTTTATTCTTTGATGACCAGTACAACAGCAGATTAAAATAGATTTTGATTTTGTAATTTGTGATGAAACAAAACATAGCTACAACTAGCTAATCTAGGGCAGTTGTAGCATGGTTGAGTCAGCTGCAGCATAGCTGGAGCAGCTGCATCTTGGCTGACACAGCTAGAGTATCATGTTTTGACATTTATGCCAGAAAACTGTTAACATCATTTGCTTCCATTGAACTGTCCATAACTTGTTTTTGGAGCAGTTTAAGTGTTACATGTGATTCAGATGATCAGAGAAAGCAATTTTTTGGAATAAAAAAAAAACCTCATTATTTAAGTTTTGCAGGCTTGAGGAGAGTTGAAGATGTTCAGACAAAATGAATTAGTTAAGCTAGATGGGGATGCAAGTGCACCTCAACACAAATATTTTACATAGTATAAGCAAGGAAAAATGTAATGGTTTGGTGAGGTAAAGTTTAACTAAACAAGCAAAGATGAGATTATTTTCTCATGAATAGTCTGGACACAAGCAAATAGAAGAGTCATGTTGAAAATTACTGTAACAAAGAAAAAATAAGAAACATTGTTGAACTGTGCTTGCCTGTTCAAGTAAAAAATAGTGTTTTTGTAAATCCCACAAGTTATTTGGTCAATATTTAAGGGAGTACATTATGAAAGGCCTGTTCATTTGTGTCTTGGTATGTGCTCTGTATGAATAACATTCTCAGTCCTGTATGAGTCATACTGTAGTGGATTTCTTGGAAGTTTCAGACAGGAATGGTTTAATGTCATCTGGTGATAGTATGGTATGTTTCATGTAAACATGGCCTGTTGCCAGCAGTGAATCACTTCTAATTAATTAGTATGAGCTTGTGAATGCATTCTCACCAACTGTTCCAGTTTAAGCCTGACTGTTCTGTCTTCTGAGCTTTGAAACCTTTAAAAATCAGAGTGTAATTCTTTTCCTGACAAAGAGTATTTAAAATGTACTTATACTTAAAAAAAAATGAGGAAATGTCGTAGCTATAGTGTGGGAAAAGGTGAAGTACATTGTAGCCTATTCCTAAGGGATTTACACATATATTGTAAACTTTTCTAGGAGAAGAGATAGGGTCCCTTGTACCCCACCCATTGAGGTTAGCACTTGTGTGCTGGCTTCACACTGTGGATCGTCTGCCACATATATCCATTTTCTGAGATAAAAATCTTGACAAGTATGTGAGAGCAGATGTTTATCTTGATTGTTTCCTTAAAAAGCTTTCAAAGTAACCATACCTAACTTTACTTAGTTTTGTACATGGCGAAATATTAACCATGATATCCGTCATGACTACCTCAGTTTTTAGGAAAAAACTGTTCCCAATTATAGTACCCAACCACTGGTTCATCAAACCAATTAGCTCCTTCAGTGAACAACTGCTTTGAGTACTATTCTTGTTCAATGGAAGTCCAACAGTCAGGGGTTCAAATAAGTGCAGGCAAAAATGGGATCAAACTACTCATGATGCATTGAAGGTTTAGATCCCTTTTCAGTTTCATCCGAGATAAACTGCTATCAAGTGTCAACCTTCAGAACTATTGTCAAATACTTGAACAGGCATCTAATTGGTATTTATAACAGTTCTTGACAAAATTAAGTAAACGATAGTAAATTTTCCAAGATGGATCTACCTATCAAGGATTCACAAGTTGAGGAAATTTTCTCTCATTTCTGGAATTTGGAAGTCCTTTGCACAATTCTCACAAAATCTAGATTGCTAAACAAAAAAATTTTGCTTTGGTTACTGTGGGTTTAAATGGTCAAGGATGGTGGGTTATATTGTGGGTTTTGTGGGTTATTTTACACTCTCTTTACATAAATTAAATTTTATTGAAGGAATATACTTGTTGAAAAACATGAAGACAGCATTCATTTTGCACGTAGGCCTCCTCCAGATGTGAAGTTTTGTCCAAAGGGAATCCTCTTACACCCCCCCCCCCCCCAAGGCTAACAATCAATGTCACATTCCCCAGGCTCACAAATTCCTTGTTGAAAAACATGAAGACAGCATTCATTTTGCACGTAGGCCTCCTCCAGATGTGAAGTTTTGTCCAAAGGGAATCCTCTTACACCCCCCCCCCCAAGGCTAACAATCAATGTCACATTCCCCAGGCTCACAATCATGGATAACATTTTCAGGAAATGAACCCATATTTCACCTACATCTCGTTGGCATGTACTGTTCTTCCCTTTTTTTGTAGGACATGCGTATGGTATTTCCCCCCTGTCTTAAGAGGCGACTAAATGAAAACCAAACTTGAACCATACTTGAAATAAATTTTAACTTCGAACTTTTTACCAAGTTGAATGACACTCTATAACACATTCTTGTTGGTGTGTCGTTAAATGTCATCTAACTTACTCACCAAATGAAGATCCAGAAAAATTTGAGTAAAGATAAATATTTGAATGGCTCACTCACTGCACTTGTACTTTGTCATAATGAAAATGGAAGACTGGATTTTGATGGGTGAATTTTAGAACAGCCCCTTTTTAAGCCAAGTTGGTAGTGAAGCCAAGGTGGATTGCTATGAAAACAGCATAGATTTATTTTTTTTTGTGTGTATGATATACACTCTTAGCTGATTTTGGAAAAATATGAATCTTTTGACCAGATGTTAGCCTCATACGCAAAGTAATTTTTTAAAAGTTGCATGTAAAGATATCAAAGTGAAGGAGTATTGAAAGGGAAAATTGAAGAAAAAGGAAATAATGAAGAAATTAAATTCAATGTTTGACAAGTTTTATAGTTTTTAAATTTTGTCACATTATTTTACTACAGATGGGGTCTTTAGTGAAGTGTACACAGGTTTGGAGAAGGAGCATCTATGCACTGACCTTCGACCCGGTGTCTCTTACAAAGTGAGGGTGTCCTGTACCAGTAGAGGTGGTGTTAGTTCAGTAAGTACTACAGATGTCATCATCGTGGATTCATGATACCATTGAATTTTGCAATGACTTCTGAAAACAACTGCTGTGGTGCTCTGCAGAGGCAGTGAAGTAGGAAAAACAATTCAGTGTCCATTTCGATGGATTTATGATGTCCACTTTTAAGGTTTAAAAGGACTCACTAGGGGAAAGTAAGCTTTTCAAATCCATACCCAACTCCTCCTCAACTGTAAGGCCCCATCTGTCTCCTCTGGAAACACGAACAACAGTAGCACAGAGCTATTCTGAGCACACAGTAAAAAAGTTCCTTCTTTTTGTGCATAAGGGTTAGAAGTGGCCATCGTGAGTCCATCAAAATGATCAATTTAGATATTGTCCAGAATCTGGCAATTGACCATGTCCATCACCTTCAACAATAATACAGAATTCATTCTCCCACAACCAGAAAAAAGGGATGCTAGTATCTTATGGAAATTGAAGTGTTACACTTAAACAATACAAATCAAATGGGAAACAATTGAGGCAATGGATTGGGTGACCAAGGGTCACCCCTGGACAGCTCTGTATTCATTCTCGGTATCTTCAGTGTGATTGAAGCTTCGTGAGGTAAGGGGTCCCTGGAAGGAAACAGCCTCTAGATACCTCTTCTCAGTTGGACACACTTTATTTTATTTCGTAATACGTTCGATGTAATGTGAGATCCCGTCCGCGCATGCGTGATCAGTTCGTTCGCAATAAGTGTAGTGATCAGTGGTCTTTGTTTACTATGGAGAAAATTTTGAGTTTCAACCCGATAGAAGGCTAATTCAACGCAAACTGTTGCGACCCAAAGGATTTGGGATGTTACTTTGATGATTTTCTCGATGTTTGAGGCATTTCTACTCACGATGTCTTAGTCTTAGACCAATAAATTGTCCGGTGCGAGCCACCGAGACTGAAGCACTGTCTGTCCAGGCATGTAACATGCGAGAGCCAGTTCCACGAAAAGGATTTATGGCGGGATTCTAGTGCCATAGCCTAACGCCGTTAGGCAGTACAATATACCTACTGAACGTAGTAGTGCATGCACTCGGTGGAAGCGTTTCACTGGGTTGAAAGAGAAAGCCTCGTCGCTGACGGGAGCTCTGTGAAGGTCAAGAAAGGCTCAAAAGGACAAAGGAAGGAGAGAAAATACCTCCTATAAAAACACTGCAGGATCGTTTCTAGCAGTAACACTTCAGCAACACTGAAGAGGCTTGTGTTGACAAAGATAAACCAACAAATGTTGGTTAGCCTAGGCCTGGGCCAGGCTTGAAAAATGGATGTGACTGAGTACTTATCCATAGATTGAGCTATGGAGAGCAGCAGTTTAAAGTGCTGACTTAGACTATGAATAGGTAAGTGTGCAAGTCCAAACAGTGAAATACTGTCGGCCTTAGTGTTAGGCCTAGCCAAGGCGGAGGCATACAGGATACAGTCACATAAAGATTTCCCCAGTCTGAGACTGAGGGTGAGAATTAGAAAGGATGGTACCTGATACAAACCTTTGGGGTTTGCATCAACTGTCAAGGTTTACAAAGGTGAACCAGTTGCTAGCAGCATTTTATATCACGTAGCCTAGGCCACTGGCCTCAACCTAGATGCAACCACAAAAGTGGCAGAAAGAAAGGCGAAACATGTCAGATGTCACAGTACGCAATTAAGAAACTTTTATCCCGCACACAAGACCTGTCAGTCCCTACTCTGGTACTTTTACAGGGCTAGTAGCTTAGGCTACATAGCCTAGTGTATATAGGCCTAGGCTAGCCTATATTAACTGTAAGTCAAGCTGGAAATCTTGGCGAGGTCGAGGCATAGCCTGCGACCAAGCTTAGACCCTAAATTAATAATGTAAGCAGTGTAAAACTCAGTGATTGCTGGGAGGTCATCTACTGTAACCCTAGAATTACCATTAAAATGGTCAAAGAACTGGTTGAAGAGACAACCGTAGCTTGTATGTGTGGTAGATGCCACACACAATTTTTAGCTGATGCTTAACTAATACAGCAATATTTCAGTGTGAGAAAAGCTCCCCCTGTTGTGGGACGCTACTGTGTACCAACATCAATCTGGCAAAACATGCCAAAAATAGGCCCAAAGTTAGGGCCCCAGATTACAAGCAGGAAACAAGTGCAGTATTCCAGAGTGCGGGAAAATGTACAATGAACCAGCAGTAGGAAGCCATGGTCCTAGGTTACCTAGGAGGCTACGATATTGGGGTTGACAAAGTAACTTACCCAATTTCTATGATAAATGAGAAAGCTGACAACATACTATGTACACAACCTTGACTATATTTTGTACATAATTGGAACACAATTGTTCTTCAAGATATCTTTTCATTTTCAGGTGAATTTGGTACGCTCTGTATAGGCGGACCATTTAAAGTTTATTCATAGAGGCTGAAGCTGTTTGCAAAGAGATTCATGGGCTGTTTAAAAAGGACGTGCAGAAATGGAAGCACTCCAACTTCATGCAGGGTTCATTTGAATACCTTTTCATGGCTCAAGAATGCTGGGGACAATAGAATGTCCCATTATCTCTCGGAACCTTTTATGAAAACAGTTTTGTGAGGAAGTTTATTACAATGGACTATAATGGCATCTGTAGACATGAGAGATGCATATTATTATTTCTCTCGAGCATTTGAAGAAAATATATTTACAGTCTGAAGTCCTGCTTTTGTGAAAAGGTCAGATATGGCCAGACAAAATCCAGTTGGGGTCATGTAAATGCCAAGGTATTTTACACAATTACCTAAAGCGGTGCTTTGCATCTCTTGGACTGCTTCTAAGGGATTTCAGTGCACAATTATATGATACTTTTACTGAAGTGGTACATTGGTAATAGCCACAGTAACAAAGCAACATGCCAAAGAAGCTGTTGCCAGAACTGCAAGTTTCTCAGATTTGAAATGAAATTTCACCACCCAGAGAAGTCTTTGTCTGCATCTGCAAAAGAAATAAAACTCTTATGACTAATTTTAGTTTGTCGACAGTGCAAGTCAGATTGACCTCATGAGAAATTGATGGAATCTTGCTAGACTGCCCGTCATAATTAAAGTGGCAGCATGGATTGGAAAGCTGGTACAGTAGCAGCTTCGTAACAGTACAATAAAGCCCCACTCTGTTATTGGATTCAGATAGTAAGATGAGATTTAACGACACACTGACACGAATGTGTAATATAGTGTCAGTCAACTCGATAAAAAGATTAAATTTATTTTCACGTATGGTTCAAGTTCACATTTGGTCCCCCTTTAGTCACCTCTTGTCACATGCGCAAAATACCATGGGCATGTATTCTACAGCCCACAGGGGGCTATTGGATTCAGAAAGCTTTAGAGAGATGTTACTTACAGTAGTACCATATGTCTAAAAAAGGGGAGTACTGTGCTGATATTGATGTGTCCTTATCTTTAAGGTAAAGAAGAAATAATTTGGACTAGTGCCTACACTGAGGCATATGAAAAACTTCATCTTCTGTATGTGTGTCTTTCAAAACCACTCTGGCAAGTGATGCCTCAGTTCAGGATGAAGTGCCTATGATAACAATACAAATTGATGTCAGATAGAATACCAACAAGAAATAATGAACTAAACACTACGTACAGTGGTATGTTGAGGGAATGCTGTTTTCCTAGCTTAGCAAGCATTTGTTAAAACCCTAACTGCAGTAGTGCTCAATAACACAGCTACTGAGCGGCACAAAGTTGCTAGCTTGTACTGAAATTTACCAAATTGAACTTGAGGGTGTTTAACCCAGTAGGAAAGGGTGATCAAAATGAAATTGTTGATTAGGCCTGTAGAAAATTTAGTGACCAGTTAGAATGGATGTTAGGCAAGGGGAGCCTGGAAATTGCCTAAGAGTATGAATTGTTTGGGTTGCAAATGTGCACCAGTTGGCCACAATGATGTAATTTTCATTTCTGGCCCTGCAGAACATGGAACTTGTTTTCCTGCAGCAGATTGACAGGGAAAATGCTGACAACCTCAAGATATTACCCTTAAATCGACTACAAGGTCTTGTTTCTTCACATTATTGGAATTGTTCATTGAAGACAAGGGGATTTGTCAAAGAGTACTCAGCAACATTTTAGACAAAGTTGGAAACTTCTGGTGCAACTCCACTTGAAAAAACAATGGAGGTTATTCCCATTGCTAGCATTCCATTCCATTGATCCATTGGGCATACTCCACTCCAGAACAGGTTAAGGCATGATGCCTTATTTCTTCATTTGACATTGTCAAATACAGTGCTTTTAACTTGGCATGGGCAGCCCTATCAGCCCATGCATACTCAATAAGAGATCACCCCAATTTATTAAACAACTATTGTAAAATTTGTAAGGGCTTTCGATTTGAGACCTCCCTTGCCTCACTATGATTACAGTTGTGATGTAAAGCAGCATAGTTGTAAGATCCATGTTACAGTAGCTGCCAAACTGCTGGTTTCCAAGAACTTAAATAAAAATCTGCTTGTCAGTACTTAGTCTATCCGACAGACTGTTCATATATGCTGAACACATGGAAATAAGCATTAGGAGCTTTTTGTAAAGGGATTATGTGATATAAGTAGACCAGGCAATGTAGGCATGGCACAAAAATGTGGGGCATATGGTATTGCTGCTATTGCATATCCACTAAATAAGCAATGCAGCATAAATGTACAGTATAGTCATGGTAGAATACTGAACCAAAAGAGGACAGCAATGCATAGAGGAATGGAGAAAAGTTGGTCTGTTTGTGTAAGCTTCATTCTAAAGTGTCACGTGATACCATAGGCACATGGCTGGAAGTGTAAACAGTAATGTCAACAATCTGATGTTGACAATAGTGACTTCAAACCAGAAACTACTGCAGTAGATCGGTGGTAGCAGTGTCCAACTGACATCTGCTTATTTGCTGTGTTTTGTTAATGTGTTGTATGAGACCTGAGTTGCTTTGAAGGTCTCACATTACATCGAACGTATTACGAAATAAAATGAAAAGATTAAACGAGAACCTACCTGGTTTGAAGTTTGATCTTGATTTTATGAAGTAATAGTGAGTGAGAGGTAATGTGCCCTCCTCGCCCACCCAGAAACTTCATAAATGAAAATGTTAGTCAAGCCAGCTAGCATTTAATTTCTATACATGTATGGAAAAGCCTACAGTAGGAGTACAGTTATCTACAATAATAGGGCGCTATATTGTGGTCTGATAACTCAGGCCTCATACTTTAAAGACTGATCACGCATGCGCGGACGGGATCTCACATTACCTCTCACTCACTATTACTTCATAAAATCAAGATCAAACTTCAAACCAGGTAGGTTCTCGTTTAATCTTTTCATTTTGGTGCAGTACTGATTTTCACTCCTTCCCGTAATTTTTCTCACCAGTGGGGATCATCCTTTCTTAGGTTTTCACAGATTCACAAATCAGGCATTTTAGGGGGATTATGGTCCTCATTTACTTGAGGTTACAGGGCAAAAATTTTACTCTGTGTTGGAGGCAAGTCCTTATAGTTGCAACTTACCCCAATAACTGAAGAAAGATTATTTGCATGCCCAAGGATATGCATGAAAGAAAACCTTGTGTTTGTGTGAAATCTAGGTAGTGTGTGCAGGTTAGGATTAGAAAGAGCTTTTTGGCCCAGTTTCCAACCAGTTGGTTGGAGTTGAGGTAGTGTGTGCAGGATGATTCATTGTTTTGCCTCCAGTGCATTAGATCTATTATTTGTTTTATGAAAGTGTGTGGGAGAAACACTGTAAGAAATGCATGCAACATTTAAAGAAGCCAGTGTAAATTTTAAGGCCTGTGAGTGCAATTGTTCACTGTCACTCACGTCAAATTACTGTGATGGGTGTGATTTTTTTTGTACCAAGACGAAGATTTGAAACTTATATAAATCTATTAAAGGTAAGTAAAACAGCACCCCTACCACACTCCTTAAATTTTGGACTGTGTGTTTGGTCTAACGGTAGAGCATCTGTCTCTCATGGGGAAGGCCCCACTTTGATTCCCAGGTTGAGTCATACCAAAGACTCTAAAAAATGGAACCTACTGCTTTTGCGTGTGATGCTTTGCATTCGCAATGAAGTATGGAATAAACCCAGTGAGCCACAACTGGAAAAAAGGACGTGGCCGGCTCGACTTGAACAAATTGGTTGGAAACTGAGCTGCAAAATGCTATCTAACTAACTTGAGAGAGTGTGATTTGCAGCACTTTTGAAGGATCTCAAGGCCTGGGGGAGAAGAGATTGGAATTTTGTGTGCTTTCTCCAGTAACTCTTTGTATGAAAGAAATTGGTATTATTGTATTATACAGTGTAGTATCCTTCTTACAAACATTCCAGTTTCATTTCTTTGTTTTGTTTTTTTCAGTTCTCAGATATCTGTTTACTTGCAACTCTTCCAGTCTGTCCAGGCCAGTGCCCGCCTCCAAGATTGCATGGCAGACCTAAGGCAGTCTCCTTAAATTTACGATGGAGTAAGTACGATTTGTGAATCCTCAAAATCAAAGTCCACTCAAGTTGGTGTGTGGACTGTTGTAGAATCAATGTAGGGATTGTCATCTTTTGCACTTGGGTGATGTTGGTTCCAGGCCACTGTAACTTGACAGGTATCCTAACTAGGTACACAGGGTTTCTGCTTCCATGAAAAACCTGGAAAGAGCCATGAAATTTTGGAAAATTTTTTTATGGCCTTGAAATGTTTTGAAATTCAGGAAAACAATATAAAGTCATGGGAAAGTCATGAAAATGTTCTTAAAGGGACATTTTTCCCTTCTAACTTGAAGTATAAAAATGTTTTTTCACCCATTACACCAAAATTTATTATATCTCTACCTCAAATTTTGGTTTTAAATTTGAGAACTTTAAAGGGCTACTTCTCTCACCCCACACAATAGATTCTTGAAGTAGTCCACAGAAATTTCCATTTGGCACAACTCTTTGACACAGTTCAACAGGGAGTTCAACCATATTACATAGCATGTACTGAAAGTGCTTTGAATTACACATTGGGGTATTGTATACTAAATTGATTAAAAAAAAAAAACAAGTTGATCAGAAATTAAGCTGTTAGACCTCATCTTTCTAACTAACCACACAGAGGTTTACATGCATACCTGTGAAGTAGCTTGTCATGACTGTCATGATGTGTGGTGTATGCCTGCTTTAAAGAGACTCATTGAGTTGATATTGATACCTTAATGAGAGTGTTAAAGGGTCACTACCACATGGCAATGCTTATACTTAGCATGATGAGTCAAATTTCATATCCAATAGTTATGGAAAAAGTTAAAATTTTGAATTTTCTGATGTCCTGACTTGTAACAGTTTTGTGAATAATTTGAAAAAGTGTCTGGTCACAAATTTTTGAAAACTGAATTGAACCGTTAAATACTCACTCATAGTTATTTGTTTAAAGGATATGGGGATTGTCTTTAGTTTGACCATTTGTCATTAGTATGTGAAGAAAACTTAATAGGTTTGGGAAAATTTGTTGAATTTCAAGAACCAACTCAATGGGCCGCTTTAAACTGGAAGGATTTTATCTGGAACAGGCTTTTCTTAAAGTGTACCAAAAGTCAAAACATTTAAAAATGGATATAAAAGACCACGAAAAACGAATTCTAACAGTATAACTCCCATCTTCATAGGATATTCCTGAGCATGAGATATAAAATGTAGAAGTATGTTCACTCAATGTAAAATGGTGTGTCGCACAATAATGTGTGATGTCATTGTTGTACTACTCAGATTACAATCTCTGTATTTCATTGTTTTCCTTAAAGTTACTGTACCTTGTACCAAGGTGTAATAGCACTCTTACTCCTATGGGGCCATGTAATTGATGAAGCCCCCTCAATGCAACAAACTGTGCAAGCAAACAAGAAGTGTTCGAGGTCATAAAAACTTTTTTAATTTGAAAAGGAAAAAAAGCAGGTTATATGAGTTGTACAACAAGAAAGTCAGAAATTATTGCACAATGGATCAATCTGTTTTAGTGAATAAACTTCAACATTTTACATCTCAACTCAGGAATGTCATATGAAGATAGGAGTTGCATAGTTAGAATTCATTCTTCATGCTCCTTAATATATATTTTTAAATTTTTTGACTTGAGGTGCAATTAAAGCAATGGTAACATATTTGTAAAGCACTGTTTTAGGCTTATTGTGAGTGTAAAGGGCTATGTAGAGCAAGCTATTGTTATAAGCCAACTTGAAACGCACAACACTCCCCCCAAAAATGATATATTCCACAAGTGTTAGATGTGTTGTTTTCTTATAATTATCAGGCCTTCCAGAGTATGATGGTGGTGCACCAATTACCGAGTTCTCCGTCGAGATGACAGCAGCTGATCAGGAGGGGTCCACCAGGGAGGTACACAGGGGACCTGTAGATGTTACAGAATGTTGTGTTAGTGACCTTCTACCAGGCAAAGTCTACAGCTTTAAAGTCCAAGCTTTGAACAAAGTAGGGGTAAGTAACCACAAAAACAAAGTTTTAAAATTTTAGAAACTAAATTGAAGAATTTTTCTTAAAAGGTTTTGCCTTTATTTATAAACTATGTAAGTTAAAGTTCAAATAATCTAAAGAATAAGTTGTGTAAACATTAATTGAAATTTTCTTGCAGGCTGGTCCATTCTCAGAGCCCTTACAAATCACAACAGGTGCAGGGCCCCCAGACAGGCCCAAAAATCTTCAGGCAACTTTCAAATCCCCTACTTCAGCCTGTGTTAGCTGGGAGTTGCCTTGTAACAATGGGGCACCGGTCACAGAGTACAAGTTGGAGAAAGCATCTGATAATGGCACCTTTGGTCTGGTGAGAAGACTTTGCTTTCTTTTGAATTGTGGAAATTTCTTTTCCTTATTTCTGTTTTCTTATTTCTTCCTTACTTCTTGTCCACAGTCCACTTCAAACCTGCCTTGTAGTAGCTACTGAAATCCTATGTATGCATGAGGCTTTACTAAAGTACTTACCTTTAAGGTACCATATAAACTGTGCATTTTGCTGAATGTTTTTTGATTTTTGCTGGAGTGTCAGGCATGGGTTTTTCAAAGTCTGTACTGGAAGGCAAAAGGAGGGGGATGGGGAGAGGGGGTTGTTCCGTTAATTTTAGTAGTTTGTTAAACATTTGTGTTTAGCATTCAGCAAAAGCAATGGGTAAGGGAAAAAAAGTGAGTCTGGAAAAAAAAAGAAAATTATGCAATGACTGGAAATTTGCTTAGAATCCGAGCCATAAAATCTCTTCTAACCCAGCTTTTCCAACAGGGTCAGTGAGTCCAAATGCTTGCTCATTTATTTAACTTTGCCAAGTATATATCCATGGGTGTTCAGTACTTCAGGCCTTCTTCTTGTTCATTCATTACAGGCCTACACAGGTCCTTCAACATCCTGTGAGTTACGATCTTTGAGGCCTGCAACATATTACTACCTCAGGGTCCAGGCCATTAATGTGGCAGGTCCTGGTCTATTTAGTGATGTCACATCATGTACCACTCCTTCATCGTCACCTGAAGTTGTTCCATCGCTGCGTGTCATTTCTTCCACTTCTGACTCCCTACTCTTAAAATGGACCGAGCCAAATAATTGTGGTGAAGAGATTTTAGCATATAACATTCAAATAGGAAAGGACCAGTCCAGTTCTGATGAAGGGAAGGTTCAAACTATCGTTGTTGAAGGGAATGTTACAGAGTACTGCATTGACCAATTAGAAGCAGATACTAAGTACAAGTAAGACATATTTTTTCCTTCTTACAATGGACAGGCATGAGATACTTCCTCCTTTTAGTGGAAATTTCCTCATTTATTTGTACCTTTCCTCTTTTTTGTGCCAAATTTTCCAAAAGTTTCTGTCCTTAATGTCTTATAATCTCAGCTTTTAGACATGTACCAACAGCCCTCAGAGTTCAATCCAAAGAGAAGTGTATTATAATGACATCAATGCCACAAGGGGCCCTTAAACTTGCCCTGGGACTGGAAGTCCCAAAGCCTGCCTCACAATTTCCTCTTTTTCAGAGGTCTCAGGCTCATTTCCTCTTTTTCAGAGGTCCCAGGCTCATTTCCTCTTTTTTTTTAGGAGTCACAGGCTCATCCCTGAATAGACCTTTTTCATTGACAACACCCTGACGTCATCCTTGGGGGCAAAACAATGAAAAAGGCGGCTGCACACATAAGAATTTGCCCTGTATGTTTAGCAGACTACCCACATTTCAGCTGGTTGATAAAGCAGTTGCCTGCATCTGCCGGTGTTGGTTTGTTTTGCCCCCAAAAGAGGATGTACTTTTTGCTCTTCGAAATCATATGCATAAGGTCAATACAATCAATCTGAAGATGCACCCTCTGACACCCTAACAGTGGCGAGTCAACCAGACCTTGAATTTTTTGGTGCACAAGTGGGATCGCACACCACCACTCACCTCAAATCTCTGTGAGGAGTGTGATTTATCGGCACACCTAGGATTGAATTTCATTTGAATGTATTAAAGTTTCATACAACAGCACCCTGCCACACTCTTTCATTATGTGAGGCGTGTTATTCGTAGCACACCTGAAAAAATATCATTAAATATAAAATCCTATTGGTTGTTTTCAGGCGCTAAATGGTCTTGCCCCAGATTATATTAATGACTTAATTGTTCCTTACAAACCTACCCGTATCCTTTGTTCATCTTGTAATAAACTGTTTTGTGTCCCCACTACTAAAACTAAAACTGGTGACTGTGCCTTTTTTGGTGCTGCTCCATCTCTGTGGAACAGTCTCCCAGCTGATTTAAGGTGCTCACCCAGTTAACTTTGTTTTAAGATTAAGCTAAAATCATACTTATTTAATGAGGTATTCTCAGTGTAAAGCACCGCTGAACATATATTATGATGGCAGTGCTACATTAAGTCATTTATTAGTTACCTGAAAAATCTAAAATTCAAGGCCTGAAACATGCTTTTATTATCAGAGGTGATCCGTAGGGGTGTGTCAAGGTTTTCCAAATATTTAGTCAAAGCAGACAGGTGTGGCATTGATGGGTCATATTCCACATGATGAATTGTGTTTTTAAAGTCTGTGAAATATTAGGTCAATTAAGTGATGGAGAGGCATGCCAGAGTCCCATATTTTTTGATAGAAAATAAACGTAGTTGTTAAACCATTTTTAGACGATGGATAACATTGAATTAAAAAACAGAATAATATTGCAGAATTTGACTTTTGGTATCATAAGAATAACTGCTTTGCAAGAGTTCATTATTTTAGCAGTGAATGAACTATGTGGTCTTTCCCTCCTCACTACCTCTTATTGACTCTTATTGTTATTAAGTTTTTGCCAGACAGTTATGGCGGGCAATAACAATATACAGAGGTCCATAAGAGGTAGGTTTCGGAGCCCATTGACTTCCAAACCAGGAAGTTTTTAGGATTTTACACCAGGTCATAGTACTAAATTTTCCGTTTGAAACATGGAATCAAACATTGTAGAAAGGCCCTAGCAAAGAACTTTCTCGTCCCATGTTTAGAAAAAAATAAAAATAAAATCTTGGTCTAAAAAAGGATAGTTTTTCTCATATTTCAAAAGTGTAGGAACCTCTTTAATTTATAGCATTTTTTATACAGAAGACTATGTTATGAATTAATCTGCAAGTTTTATTGTAAACTGTTTTGATAGTAGCTTAGCATACTGTAGGATGTAACTTAATCATTATATGCTTCCCACAGACGACATTATCACCAAGAAATATTTGAATAGGTTTACAAAAATAGACTGATGCTGTCTGAAGAGCTGTGTCTGTTTGAATATGTCATGTATGCATGTTGTGTCTGTCTGGATTTTGTATGTATGGAAAAATACTTTTTTAGTCATTAATCTGTCTGGAAGTGGTCCCTAGGGGCATTAGACTACATATGTGTGGGATGGTGGGTACCTATTAATGTGGAAATTTTTCTCTTTGTTATGAAAAAGATTTGATCCGACTGGTTTTCAAATGACGTAGGTTGGAGTGGGCTTATGAAAGTGATCCTGTAATATCAATGTAAATTTATTTTGATCTCAGTGTTCTTCCTTGAGAAGGAAGGGAGAGTTGAATGATCTGGTAGAGCCGTAATCAGCCATCTAATGAAGATTAATGATCTTTCCTTGTAGCGCTGTCTGAGTGATTACAAAGATTAACTTGAAAATTGAAAAGAAAAAATTAAAACAGAATATGATTGTGAGCATCGAACAGGAAAATCAATTTGTGACATCTGGTAAGGTTATTGAGAAGATGGATTAGACTGCAGTGAAATTCCTTTAACCAGTCGTTGAAGTCTCGTTTATCAATTACATGGATATTTTCTTTGGGAATTAGTAAGTCATGATTTGATGTAGTGGTCCAAATCATTTTGTCAAAGATATTTCCTGCACAGTTATGAGAAAGATGTACATACCTGCTGCTTAAATGGCAAGAGCAGTCATCCCAAGTTTAAAAAAAAAAGTTTAGAAGACAGTCCAGTTTCAGTATTGACTGTTTGGGAGTCATGTGACAACGTTTTGTCTCTTCAAATGTGAAATTTTCTAGAAATAACTGCTTGGTTTACCTTGAATATGCAATAGTTATATCATAAAATGTAATGAAAGATACTTTGAAGAGAAAACAAAAATTTAGCTTATCTTCAAAATAAGTTTGGGCAGACTGTTCTTTACCTGTAGTGCACAAAGTTGGGTTAGGCCTTTCACTATGTGACATTATGTAGTCATTGAACAATGTTATTTTTGGGGAACACTATCTGATCATGTCTATGCATGATGAAAGCAAAAGCTAGAAAATGCCACTCTTATGGAAAAATGTGAGTCATTCTCAGGTTGAAATAATGCTGGACTCGGACTCATTGGTCAGAATTAGACTTCAGTTAAAAAGTACAGTCAGAAGAGCCAATGTTATTATGGAATTTTGTAGTCATTCGTTTGTTTCCCATTTCCCTGTGAAGTGCTTTTTGAACATTTCTCCATTAAAGATAAATTAAGCAATTGTTTTAAAAGCAATCAATTGTTAAGTACAAAAAATGAAATATTTGATAAATTGTCAATCACATGTCCAAATAAAGCCATCCATACATTAATGCTGTTGGTATGCTAGTTTAATTTAGTGTGGGTGCCGTTGGTAAGCAAATTTTGTAAAATTGAGGGATGTAGTTTCCAGCGTAATGAAGGTTAAGAAGTAGAGAAGAGAGGGTGGCACCATTGATTGTTGCTGAAGGCATATTAAGGTGATGGGGCTATAAATGAGACCAATTCATGTATAGATATGAAGTAGGATTCAGCAGGAACAGATGGGACCAGAGATGAAAGATATATAATAATTGAAACACTTTTTCTGGAGACTGTGAAATGCAGTGCCAAGTATATTTAATTTCAGTTCATTTTTGTGTGTCACTATGCTATGTACAGATAGATGTTTGTGGCATTTGTGAGTTGTCTGCATCTTTAAGTGTGGGGGTTGAGGAGATTCTTAAATCTCTTCCTTTCAGTGAAAGTCCATTTTCTTTATTTTCTCTCCTGATTTACGTTTTCCACTTTTTGGGGAAAATTGGACAGAAAAGGTGTACGTTTCTGCAAACACCTAATTTTAGGACTGGTGTTGAGAAATTGAAGGTTCCTTTGAATGGTTCCTTTGCCTAATGTTAATGTTAGAACATGCCTAAAATACATTTTTATTTTTTTTTGTGCAACAGAAAAAGGTATAAAATCTTCAGAAAATACCAAGTGCTCTCATTGTTCCATATTCCAAAGAAATTCCCATCTAGATTTACCTTGTTTACTTGTGGGGGAGGGGGAGGGGTCCTGCCTTGGATGTTGGAAAAGGGCCCTGCCTTGGATCTTGGGAAGGTATCAAGAAAGCTATGAATCACTAAAGATGTTACATACAAGTTATGCTTCCTTCATCTGTTGGGGGTCCTCATGCAAGCTTTGCATAGTGTTTGTGAACTTCCCCTTGTTCGTCCTTCGTCTTAGTGGCCCAATTCACATGCGTGATTAATGGCAGCGGTATTGGTAGACAAATACCAATGCCATACGATTCAAAGTTTATCTTACACTGTAACACCAAAACTGGATGTGACATCAGAAAGTGGCATACTCCTTCTAATTTCACTTTGTCTTCATTTTGCTTTTCAGGATAAAAATCCAAGCTGTCAACAATAAAGGTGCTGGTCCGTATAGCGCCACCTTAAAATCTGTTACACAAGCACTGCCCCCTCCTCCCCCGAGGTTAGAGTGCAGTGTTTATGGTCATCAAAGTCTCAAGCTGAAATGGGTACATGTGTCCAAGGTTTTTAATTTGGAGGGCAAGTCCATCAACTATTGTCTGGAAATGGAGGATAGGAAGGGCAAGTAAGTAACATTGTGATCCTGACACCATCTCAGAACAATGGGCTGCAGCCATCTCAGCAAGGCAGCAGCTGATGTAGCTGCCTCAACTAAGCTTCAAATGACTCAGCTGACTCAACTAGGCTGTGGCTGCCTTTGATAAGTAGCAGCTGATGTAGCTGCCTCAACTAAGCTTCAACTGACTCAGCTGACTCAGCTGAGCTGTGGCTGCCTCAGCTAAGTAACAGCTTATGTAGCTGCCTCAACTAAGCTTCAACTGACTCAGCTGACTCAACTTGGCTGTGGCTGCCTCAGCTAAGTAACAGCTTATGTAGCTGCCTCAACTAAGCTTCAACTGACTCAGCTGACTCAACTAGACTGTGGCTTCCTTTGATAAGTAGCAGCTGATGTAGCTGCCTCAACTAAGCTTCAACTGACTCAGCTGACTCAACTAGACTGTGGCTTCCTTTGATAAGTAGCAGCTGATGTAGCTGCCTCAACTAAGCTTCAACTGACTCAGCTGACTCAACTGAGCTGTGGCTGCCTCAGCTAAGTAGCAGCTTATGTAGCTGCCTCAACTAAGCTTCAACTGACTCAGCTGACTCAACTAGGCTGTGGCTGCCTCAACTAAGCTTCAACTGACTCAGCTGACTCAACTAGGCTGTGGCTGCCTCAACTAAGCTTCAACTGACTCAGCTGAGCTGTGGCTGCCTCAGCTAAGTAACAGCTTATGTAGCTGCCTCAACTAAGCTTCAACTGACTCAGCTGACTCAACTAGGCTGTGGCTGCCTCAGCTAAGTAACAGCTTATGTAGCTGCCTCAACTAAGCTTCAACTGACTCAGCTGACTCAACTGAGCTGTGGCTGCCTCAGCTAAGTAACAGCTTATGTAGCTGCCTCAAGTAAGCTTCAACTGACTCAGCTGACTCAACTAGGCTGTGGCTGCCTTTGATAAGTAGCAGCTGATGTAGCTGCCTCAACTAAATATCAACTGACTCAGCTAGGCTGCCTCAGATAAGTAGCAGCTGATGTAGCTGCCTCAGCTAAGCTTCAGCTGACTCAGCTGGTTACAGTTGCCACATCTAGGCTGCAGCTGCCTAAGTTATGCTTTGTTGCTACACACATTTCAATTGCAGGGTTAAGCTGGTTTGCTTTTGTGATAGCTCTTGTATATGTATTGAAAAAGGTTTGCTGCAGCCATTGCAGCAATGCTGAGGGAGCGGGAGCTCCGCTCTTTTGACATGGTGCCTATGTTTGATTGTTAATATGTCACCTTAATTTAATATTTGTGGAAATAGGAGGAACCAAGTAGTTACATAAAACTATGAAACAATTTGTCATAAATAGGTTGGATTCATATTCAAATTGCTTTCTGTATTCTGGCCTGTTTCTTCTACATGGGTTGAGGGGAGGGAGGGGTTGAATTGATGGTGTGCTTTTACAGTGGCACAAACATTGTCACATAGCAGCTGTTCCTTTCACTAGCATGTGGGGATGAAATAATTTGTAAATATTTATGTCACTTTTTAACAGTGCCTTGTTTATTGTTACATCTTATGCCCTCTATTCGCATATGTTTAAAGTGTACCTTTCATTATAAATATGCAACAGTTTTCAGAGGATTTTATGTGGCATCTGTTTTGATATTAATGAAGAAAACACAATTGTTCCCTTGCTTGTGGAAATTTGGTTTGTAAAATATGTTTTATCCATTAAATTGTCCCCTTAGTTTAAACTCATCAGAGGAACCTGCCCTCAGCTCATTTGAGATATGTGAAGAACCAAAGCAAAAAAAAGAAAATCTTGACAGTCATTTCCTCTTTTATGTTCAATGTCATCATGATGCTACAAGGGAATAGCAAGTTTAAGTCATCTCCAGCTGGCAACTGATAATCAAGAATCTATCAGAAAACTTTCTGTTCAGTTATCTTGAGATCAAGAAAGTTTTCAGGGCTAATCCCCCTTGATAGATTGATGGACTTTGCTCAGCAATGTTGGTTGTATATGGGTTTACTGCCACAATAACAGAGGCAAGCGTCACCCAAGAAAACGCCATTTTTTGGGTAACACTGTCTAAAATGTCCTATTCAATTCTAGCAGCATGTGGAAGTATTAAATCACAATGCCTTTATGGTGCTGGTCACTGGACATATCCTGAGAAGCTTAATTGGTCAAGGCATACGCAACACTGGTATTGAACTTGATGTCCAAGGTACCTGCCATGTGCCATCAATGAAGGGTACGAAAAATGGGGAAGGGGTTTTTCCCAGCATGTGTGTACATACATAAGTTTCATAATGTCATTATTTCTGTTTCTTTCTCAAGATATTCCATTGTATACTCTGGTGTCAATACCAATCACAAGGTCTCGCGTCTAAGTGAGAACACTATTTATAAATTCCGTATCTGTGCTAGCAATGAGGCAGGCAATGGTCCATACTCGGAGGAGTACTCCTTCAGTACTCTCAAGGCCCCTCCAGCTGTCATGAAAGGTTTGTTTAATTTGTTTTTATTTTATTTTCATGCTGTTTTCTTGCCGATACTCAAATATCCATCGATCACCAGAGTTTTTGCACTTCAAGAAAACCACAAACTAAGTTGAGATTTCCTTTAATTCCAGCTCCAAACCCCATTTTATGTAACCATGTAAGTTTGTCTTTATTTTCAGCTCCCACGGTGAGTAATGTGACAGGGACCTCCGTCCTCTTGTCCTGGGCCACTCTGCCGCTACTGCAGGAAGATAAAATAGTCTATCAGTGTCAATGTCTCAAGGGCAGAGAGAATGATAACAAACAAATAGTAAGTACTCACCTACCAAATTGTCACATCTTTTTTTGTAAAGTGTCACATTCATGTTTCCAGTTATGTATATTTTACCTGACCAGCCTTTCAAGTCAACTGAACCTGGTCTGTCAACCTTCAGTAAAATCTGTTAGGAGTGTCTCACAGCATTACATGATAAACATATACTAAGTATCCTCTGGTAACTTCCTAAGATAAGATGAGGGTTATGTAATTGGAGAGGAAAGAAGGAGGGGGGGGGGGGGTTGGACTGATACTTTAATTAAGTTAGAGATAAGTGTTCTTTTTTGTAATTTTTGTAATATACTTAAAGCATCTATTTTGGTTTATTGCTTTCGGGGAAGTGTGTCCTAGACAGGCCCGCAAGGGGCTTTTTAACACACTTCCCTCTTTTTGGCCTATATGATGCAAATGATCCTTTTTACAAAATGTAGTTGTGAGAAAAAACAATAAATGAAATGAAGTGGAATGTGTAAGGGTTAAGTCAGGGTTGAAGAGATGAGGTGAGGAGATGAAACTTTTTTGAGAAGACCTTTTATTTTACATGGTATACTGTGAGGATTGGTTGTATCACCAGTGTAGAGTGCTTTCAATGACATCACAATCCCGTCTTGATGGGCACAACCTGTAGTACGCTGGCTAGTGTAGCTACCTAAGAAGCTGCTGAAGATCTAAGTGTGACTGTTGCACTTAAACTCTGTTGACTTTTTGCCCAGCAGTTTGCAATTTGAGTATTTTTGCTTCTCAAATTTATCACCTAAAAGTATCTCCGTGAAGCTTCTGAAATACCTAGAAACTGGAAAAACCAGAAGGAAAAGTTGGAAAAGTGTTTGCCTTCAGCAGTATGTGCTATGTCTGGTATCTCCCCTGTAGGGTACATGAGGGAATAAGGTTTTGCCATGCCCATAGTCTTTTGGACTGGGTCGCAGTGGGCTGCTACTCCCCCTCCATCTATTACCCTCCAGAATATTCAGGTAAACTGAGAGCTGCCCACATTATTCCCCTTCTTGTAGTGTCTTGCTGTTGGTCTTTAAATTAAAACTTTTTTTTTCTCTCCAGATTTACCGTGGTGAAGACTCTTCTTACCTAGTGCAGTCATTAGAACCAAATAGTGAGTATGGATTCCGTGTGTGTGCCATCCGTATCCCAGCTGACGATAGTCCTGAACTAGTTGGTGTTTATTCCCCCTGGGGGATGGTGCATACGTCCAGCAATCGGCAGAGCAATGACTCTATGGGGTCCGGGGAGGGTAAGGTGTCACAGAGTGGGAAGAAAGAATGGAAGTCGTTGGAAGATCAGCAGGTGGCCGCAATTATTATGTTTGTTGTTCTCATCAGTGCAATTGTAATTGCTATCATTCTGCAGTATATAGTCAGCTAGCTAGGATCTCATGACACTGGGGTGCTCTCGACTTTTTTCGTTGAGTCTATCGCCATGGAAACAGTATCACAGGAAATTGTGTATTAGATGGAAAATAAAAACA
The DNA here is from genome assembly GCA_037179385.1 of Holothuria scabra. Taxonomy (NCBI): domain Eukaryota; kingdom Metazoa; phylum Echinodermata; class Holothuroidea; order Aspidochirotida; family Holothuriidae; genus Holothuria; species Holothuria scabra. The sequence continues at coordinate 45,154,873 of CM074190.1, forward strand.
GAAGCCACCTTGGTGTCAGCAGCTTCAATTGAAAATGTGACTTATTGGTATTTGTTAGTGATGCTTTCTTTATGGATGTCCTGTCTAGAATCACCAGCCATTTATGGTGGTTGAAGTAATCATGTTTCCCAAAAAAATGTGTTGAACCTTCCTGTTAATGGCTCGGAACAATTCAGTTAACTTATATTTTATCGTATATTTTGAAATTTTGCTCAAAAGTTTGTGTGTGTCATGTTACAGAAACAGGAAGATTGAGGAATTGGCTGGGTATTCCCTTAAGATAAGGTAGAAACATGTAGTAATGAATACAGCTATTGTGATGCCTTTTAGGGGTGGGGAGGGACATCCACATCATTCTCTTTCAGGACCACACACCTTTGTTGTAAATTTCTCTGAGAACCAACATCTTTGAACAGTGTGGGTAGTAAATACATTCATTTTCAGTATTTGTTTTTTGGAAGAAATTATCTTCCAGCAGAGAAGTGGTGATCACAGGTTTTGTTCAATGATCAAAAATTATTCATTTGATGCCAAAAGTGTGGTATATCTTTAACCTTTTTAAAGTATGGGACAAAAACAAGTTTCACCAGGAACCACTTTTTAACTACAGGCTTTAATTTCTGAAGTCAATACAATGTTGCGTGTTAGCTAGGATTCAGCCTACTCGCAGTGTTCAATATTTTGAAAAGCTATGCTGTACATCATTCGGGAAGTCTTATTGTGTCATATGGGATGCACACAGCCTCCAAAGTGTTCGTATCATGTATCAATTCATTTTCTCTGGAAAAGAAAAATGTCTAGCACTGTTGTTGCTGAACAACATCCATGGTATTTTGCCAGTGTCACTGTTTGGCTGTGATGGTCCCGAAAGGGTTAAACATAGCAAGAAGGAACTGCCAGAATCGGTTCTGGAATAAACTATTACTTTGAATGTCAAGTTCCTTTTGCAGGGTCAATCTCACAATCCTAGCTGCTTTGAGATGTATTTGAAAATGGAGTGGTATGCATAACTGGTAAGGGGACTTGAGTATGGCTGGCAAAACATAGACTGCCAAGATGGGAGAAATAGTTAGTTAAATGGGAAACCATTTCTAGACCTAAACTGACAAAAAAAATTGATGTCAGAAAAATTGTTCAATATTTATTAGTGGTTCATCATTATAAGTAATTTTGGCATAAAAACATTGCTTCATAGTGAGACCAAATAATGCAGTCACAACTTGAGGTTGCTGCATGCCCAATCATTGTTGAATTCAGCATTGATATTATTCTTCAGCAATTTGGCTCTGTTGTACATTTTGTAAGAAAACCTCCATCGTGATATCGATGTGCATTGTTGAAGGTTTCTTTTCGTAGGGAAAGCTACTAAGTGCCTCGTTGCTCATATTGCATTTGCAAATTATGCTATGCTGCTCTGTGTATATGAAATCAGTCCTTCAGCTTGATCAATCTTGTGTAGCTGGTATCATTAAATTTTGATGTGAACCATTATTAAATGCCTCTCTTCAAAGTCAGCGACCAATTTGCGTTTCAGTCGCATTCTAGATGATAAATACAGTTTATATCAAATGTTTGCAGTCAATCTCCCCCTCTATGAAAAAATTCAGCTACCAATGTATGAATATTTGTTACTGCAAATGTTTTTATTGTGACCTGCTCTAGCCCCCCCCCTCTCATCACCCTTTTATGAGCCACCTTTCTATAATATCTGAAGCATGTTTTTGATGTTTTTCTAGCAAGTAGGCAGTTCCTGAAACAAAATCAAGAATTTAAGTGAGCAAGAGAACTTTGTCATAACATTGCTAGTGATAGTGGACAATGTGCTCTCTGTGTTACCCGACCGACTGCATGGCCAAGTGGTCAGAGCATCCTACTTACAGTTGGGAGGTCGCCAAGTTTGAGCCTTGGCTGGACTTACTGTAGACTTTTTTAAAAATGTCATTGTGCTTGGTGCTCAGCAAAAGCAGTGGAGTAGAAAAAATAAGCCATTGAGCCACAACTGGGAAAAAGCCGTGACCTGCTTGACTTGAACCAGTTGGTTGGAAACTGGACCGTAATACTCTTATCTAACCATCTAAGTAACAAATCTGTGTTGCCAAGACTGTCATAGTCACTGCGTAGTTGACGTTTCCAGAAAGATTTTAGTTTGGGAGGGGAATGACAGATGTTAGAACAAACTGGTGAAGTAATTAGATAAATATCAGTGACAGATCCATGCTGGGGTACAGCAGTTATGTACCTCCTTTGTTGGTAGTGAAGCAAGCATTAAACATGGCCAAAATGTCTCCATTTGGCTGGGATTCATCACAGCTTGCATCTCCTTTACTGAAACTTCCTGATACCCAGAAAACCCTGCAAATTTAGGAATTGTAGAAATACATGGGAGTGCCACACATAAGGGAATCCCTGTATGTGTGAAATAGGTGAAGACCAGTCATTCAAAAGGGGGTTGTGGTTTAGTAAAAGGGGGTTGTGGTTTAGTAAAAGGGGGTTGTGGTTTGTACCCTTTTAAAGCCATGATACACTTATTGTTCACTTCAGTTAAAAGAAACATGTATTTGTTGTTCTCAAACTTTTTCATTTGTATGTCTTGAAATCACTGACTTTTTTTAGTTTGGCAAAACCTTACAGATGCCTCATTTTTCCAAAGTCCTTTTAATGTCTTTGGCATGGCCGCATGGAGTTGATGATTTTTACCAAAAATTTGCTGCATTTTAAATTGGTATTTTATCTCAGGTTGACACCAGCTGTAAGTAAACCACATCCACCCCCCCAAACATACTTAATGCAACAATATGTAAATCTTTGACTCTCTTTATTTTCTCTCTGTCTTTGAGAGGTTTATGTTGTACAGATCTTTAATGCCCCAATCTCTGTGTTGGGTGCTATGATATTGGTTTTAAATTTTTGTTAGACATTGTGCTCACTACCCTTCTTATTGTATCTCACCTCTCTGGACAGCATTATTTAACGTATTTAGATACTTTAATACAAAAAATTATGCAATCCCATAGAGTCATATGGAAGTGTTCTTGTGAAAATCATATCCCTGTGGTTGTAGAGAGGAATACAAATTTGATTTAGGAGGATGAAGTTTATTGGTCTTGCTGTATTTATACCGCAAGACTTACTTACATATTATAGAAATTGGTACAAAATGTCGTGGTTGCATGCTACAATGAAGCAATTCTTTAGTTCTATTTAAGTCAGAAACCGCAAAGGTACTATCACAGCATTTTCCCAGTTAGGAGGTAGACATGCATTTTGCTATGAATTTTAACTCTTTAAGAAAAATGAAACCCATTCTTCGCTAGTGCCATCACATTGAGTCCACAATTGTAATCTTTTTTAGTTACAACTCACTATCTGATATTTCAACTCTCTTGTGTCATAGCTAGTACAAACTCATTGAAAGATAATATGTGATACATTTTCTTCCTAGGACATTACTTATCAAAGCTTCTTTCTTACAGAAGTTAAAAATTCTCTTAAACCTAAACTGTTGTGTTATGGAAATAGTTATAGTCAAATTCTGTTTAATTGATAGAAAGCGGATAAAATTTCAGGTTCCAAAAAATTGCTTGTCAATTTATTAGGGTTTAGGGTGGGAGGGTAAAGGTGCTGCTGCAAAGATGTATGGGAATAGTGAAAATTCTCTTTGATAATTAGTGGCTCAATTTTCATGTAAATGTGTGTAAAATGTGTAGTTTAAACTTGGGAAAAGTTGTAAGATAGATCTCATACAAACAAGGTGAAATATGTTGTTGATCTACTGATCATTCAAAAAATTATAAGCCCCTAGGAGCATGTGCACCCGAGACCAAGTTATTTGAAGCACATGCATACATCTCATAATAAAACTTGGAGATACTACTGACAAAATTAGAGATTTGTTGTGCCAATTACGTAGCCTTTGAAAATTATTATTTATCATATTTTTTGGTATTTATCCCTTTTCCTTTCTATTGTTATTTTTTCTGCTGTAAACCCAGTTTATCATAATTTAATCCCCCACATTTTGTTAAAGTTGTGAAAAATTTATCAGAGCTTAACGAGAAAGTATTATGGATCAACTTTTTGTAAAACTGAATTTTTGGGGAAAACCGTAGCACAGATATATTTATAATAAAAAATGGTTATTTTTACAAGCCCATAATTCCTTTTATTTTCAAAAACTATATTTATTACTTTACGTGTACAGTATCAATTTTTCCCCTGTATTATAATCTTCTGTTGAAATTTTTTGAGTTGGTAGAAAATAAGGATTAATATATCATCATTAATATAAACACAATAGTACTCCTTGGCTTTGCACTTCCTCAAACAATAGGAAATTTCTTCCTATTGTTTGTTAATTTATTGAATATCATTTTGGAAAATGTTATTTTTTTTCTTCCTTTTCTTTGAAAAAAAAAAAGATTTGTCAGTTAAATGCAAATGTTTGAATGATTTTTAATGTCTTCAAAAATTGTGTAGAATGGATAATACTGTGAATTATTCATTGAGATGACATTCCTTGCTGGTGTTCACATAAGAATCAGGAAAGACCTTTTATATAATATAAACTGTGATCTCCTGAAATATGGCCAGCCGAAGTAATAAGGGTGGTATTTTAGTGGGAATAATGAATTTTGCTCAATTTACGGGTGAGAAATTGGACATTTGTCAGATGTGAAATATGGCTGTTATTGGTTTAGAGTATTATGTACGACAGGTGGTTGCAGATGTGTGCAAGTATTTATTAGCTGTTTAGCGGTGACTGTTGATGCCTTGAGTAATAGTTGAGGAAGTAATGGACGGTGCGTTTTTGATTGGCGATGGTATAGAGAGCTATATGGTGAGATATATTTTGTGTACAAGTTAAGTCTCATGGGAGCACCTAACTATATCGGTGTAAGTGCTTGATCATGCACATGGGCTCAACAATTGTTGGTTATTTTTTAGTGGGAAGGCAGGGCAGGGAGTAGATTTATAATATATATGTATACTATGTAAAGATAATAAGAGGCCTGCTTCTTTTAGAGAAAGAATTGTTGCTTTTTAAGACTGGTGTGGTTTCAATGCTTTGCTGTCGAAGGACCATGGTACAACGTTTGAGAAATGATGGCATTACAAAGTTTTTCCATGGATCAATAACAAATGTCATGTCTCAACTTACAATGGGATATTTCATCCCTTGGTGAAAAATTTGTTTTTATAATAACTGAAAGACAGAGGAACATCCAATCCTCAATTACAACAACAGAATGATGGCCTTGAAGGTATAGAGGGCAGCAGATACAATTTACTGATTATAGAAAAGTGAACATTATCTAGTTGTTCAGATTAATGCAGCAAAGAAAAGCAAGTCTGGTGCAAGTCAATTACATTTTGGGGGAATTGTTAGTAAATTCATCAGTGGACACTTAAATTATTTGACATAATTAAATTCATATATTGGGACAAAATTTAATCCTTTCGAATATTTAACAATAGATTAATCCTCATTGCGGAACAAAATTCAGTCCTAATTATTTATGCATAGAGAGGAAATATTTAACAACGTTGAAATCCAATGGGATGTTCTGAATTCCTTTTTCAAACTTGTATGGCCAACTTCTTTTCATGGGATACTTCATTGTTCAGTTTGTAGCCTAGTACTGTTCAAGAAAATTGACCTTAAAGGACCAAAAACAGTGAACTTGTCAAACTGCAGTTTCTTTTAAAGCTCCTTTTTCTCCCAACCCACTTTGCAGGAAAGAAAACTGTAAGAGTCGTAGGATGGAGCACACTTCTTGAACTATAATATTATTTAAAGAAAATGAATGCTAAATTTTAAAAAAATAAAGTATTTAGTATTAAATGTTACAAATTACATGATAATTTTTTTGAGGCATTAGAAGTCTGTGAATTTATTCCATGGCAGTGCAACATGACTAGGGCCTGTATCTTTTTGTGTATGTGTGTGCTGCAGTTGTGTAATTTCCCTGACCTAGGAGGGAGGTGTAGGCTATTGTGTAAAGACAACTCTCGCTGCCTTCTTTGTGTTTAAAAAAAAAATATGTATCGAAAGTTTCTTTCTTTTTTTTTTTCTTGAAAATTTATCTTATTTAATTAATATTCTATTATATTTTTGGATAAAACTTACAAAATATGCTTGCTTTTAAATCGCTAAATTTCAGTCATTTTTTTCACATGTATTCATGAGTAATTGAAGTAGATTGGAAGATGTGAATAGGATACTGACGAATAAATTTTCCTTCTTAATTTTTTTTTGTTCGGTCAGAAAACTGTATGACAATAAGTGAGGTCTATTAAAGGTTAACAATTGTACAGTGTGTATTTTTGTGGTCTCAAGGATTCAACTCAATAAAGATAATACATGGACAGTTATTTTTTAGGGTAGTTGGTCTTGGAAACTTTATTTAAAAAAGGAAAAAATGAATTTTCTTTTTGTATGGTAGCTGTGGCCTTCTTGTGCTGTACGAAGAAATTATGAACTTAAACGACGAGATAGTTATGTTTGTTCTTTCTGTCATAACTTCCTCTTCGAGGGTCATTCTCTTTTCTCCTGTTTGACTGACCTTAAAAAGTCCAGTGCTGTCGTGTTTATTTTTCTTTCCAGAAGAAACAAAATTGTCCATAACAATGTTTGGCAGGCTTCTTTTCCATTTTGTTAAAAATTTAGGGGCAAAATAAATTTTTGTGAACTATTTTTCTGTGATCAATGTGTACAAGTGGCATAGACAGACATTTTGTGCCAAAGGAAGTAACAATGACATCATTGGAAGTAGAACATCAGACATCTCTTCAATATTTAAATGAAAAAATTTAAAAAATACATCTGGGCATAGTGCTAAATTAAAACAGAATTGTTGTATTTTTTTGTGTTTTGAAATTGTTGCATATACAACCAGAGAGACCATTTATTACCCTCAAAACCAGCCCATCCATCCCCCCCCCCCACAAGCCAGGGGTGTTGATCTTGTAAATTCCTTACAAGTTGTTTGTAAACATATCTGAAGATGGATAAGTCCTACAGTCCCATATTTGGTGTGTAGGTTGACCATATTGAGGAGATGAACCTTATTGTGTTTGTAGGAGCTCAAAGGTCATTTGGGGTCACAAGAGGTCTTCAAGAGGGAAAATGTGACTACCTTAAAATATGGTGTGTTAATGACATGACCCATTGGAAAACAAGGTTTCTCGAGAAGAGTTACAGGAAGGTCTCATACTGTACATGTGTACTGCCCATATGGAGTTGACAAACCCTATCATTTTTGGTGGTCAAAGGTCATTTGGGGTCAGCAGAGGTCAGAAGGTTCAAACCTAGTAAAGCATAATACAGTACCTCAAGAAGGGTAACAATGATCGATCACATACCATACTTTGCATGTGAAGTACCCATACTTTGTAGATCAATCCTATCATCTTTGGAGTTCAAAAATCATTTTGGGTCATGAGAGGTCAGAATTAACTCCAAACCTTGTAACCATAGTAATATAACAGGAAGGGTAACTGTGAGGTATCTCATGTTAAAGCAAAAGTGGACTCTATTGTTTGTGTTCATTTAAGAAACACTGGCCTTCTGGGTAATCATTTACTAAAGCAATAATAATAATCTTAATAGACAAAAGGAATGATTGTTGAATGATGTTTCCAAGGAAACTTGTGTCTCATAACAATAAACATACATGATTTTACTAAAAACCAGTTTTAATATTAATGTACACTTAAAATCACATACACTGCACTTCAGCTGGCTGTTATCAACTAGTGTCCCTTCAAATCAACTGCAAACTTACAAATTCTAACAAAGATAAATGAATTAAGAACTAACTTCCAATAAATCCTTTATATACCAACTACACAGCTATACACAATAACAATTGGAAAGGTTTCTGAAGACTTTAATGTGCTCACACACCTTTATAGATTTCACAAGACGAGGAATAAGATCAAGCTACTGACATATTTCATTTATTTCATACTTTCATGATAAAAATGCATACATGTATGTATTCCTACTTCATGCCTGAGTAGATTTCATTCATTCATTGATTTCAGGGCAATATGAAAGGAATTTTAAAAACAGACAGTAAAACAAGGTTTTCAAAAGGCAGGCATTAAAATCCTTAGTATGCTACATTTAAGGGAGTACAAACTAGAGACTTAAAATGAGGGAACAATAGCCTTTCATTCCAGCACAGCTATAAAGCTCATTACATGCCACAAGTGGCTATTATTCCCTTGTCTACTGACTTCTGGGAAATAGAAAAAGCTGTGCTTTGTTTATAGCTTCCCCCATCTTGAATTCAAGCAACTACAAAATAGAATAAATTATCCAGGATTCCTGTCCATTTTCCAGAAGGATAAAATTCCATGATTCTTTTAGGATACAGAAACAAAATGTTCCTGTTCAGTTTTCACCCCCACCCCCCTCCCCCCCCCCCAAAAAAAAAAAAAATCCTTCACTAGTAATTCTCTCGGTGAAATATGTCATTGAAAACTTTTCCATAACTCCTGGATTTTTTGAAAATTCCAAATGTATGATGTGCAGTAAGCAACCTCCATGGATAGGAAATGAAGTCCATAACCAGCAAACTTGTAACCAAGTCAATACTTTCATTGCAAGTCCAGTAAACTACAGCCATTTTTACAGCCATACTAATTCAAGCTATGACTTAATTACTGTGTAATTTCACTGGACCAAAATTAGCCTACTTAAGCAATTTTACCAGTTGCAACGAAAGTCATGACATGATTATGGTTTATATGAACAATGAAGCACAAGTATTATATACATTGCAACATGTAACATTACAATGCAAAAAAGTCACCTAAATCATATTTTGAAACAACAGTCAGGCTCCCACAAATTTCTTCCTATCACCCTTCCAACAATATGTCATGATATTTGCGTTATGTCACCGAGTTACTCTCCTAAAATTTCATAACTGAGTGAGAAATATAGTATTGTCACATGACTCTCAAGAGCCAATCACAAGTAATAGGCTACTAGAGGGCTGTGAACATTTAACAAAATGACTAAACCTTTAACCTCAGTGAAAAATTTGCGATCGTTTGGCCATAAATCGCGATTACCTTATCACAAAAAAATTATTTCAGTATATAGTGATTGATAGTGAATGTAATGCAGAAATAGTAATAGTTGTTATCTTGCATGGTAAAACAAATTATTCTGAAACTTTGAAGCCTACAAGGTTCAAATATGCCCAGAATGTTCCAATTAACAGAAACCAGGGATCATCAGAGTTTACCAACAGATAAAAAAAAACGTCAAAAATAGGCTTTGTGTTTTACTTGTAGCTTTGTTCTAAATGTTTATATCACGTGATCATTTAGCGATTAATCGCTACACGTTCAAAGCCCTACTACTCTAATGTTCTGTGTATATTAAGGCAAACAACCAAAATTTTGACAAACTGGAAATGACTATTTCACCAAAGGCATGGTCAGGAGGAGGGGGGGGGAGGGGGCATGAAATGACTGGTTGTCATCCCCTTGTAAAATTTTGACTTAAGGGTTGGTTTGATGCAAATGGTGCTACATTTGATGAAGAATGCTTTACTGCCACCTCTTTCTTTCCTCCTCTTTTTTTCTTTTTTTATTACCTTTATTTTCCCCTTTTTCTATCTTACTTTTGGAGGTAGGAGACAGCAACCAAAATCCCCCTTGTTTATGCCACTGATGTCCATGTAAGTACAGTACATTGTTGCTATTTGATCTATCATATAACATACACCAATATCTGCTAAACGCTACAAGGCAAAGAAAAGTGAAGTATATACTGTACACATGAATATAAAATGACCAAATATTAAATAAGTCCATTTAATTACACCAAAGCAGCAAAACCAAACCAATGCTACAAAAAGAAAACCTGGAATGTATAATATTGATGGTAATGGTGTTACTGCTTAATGAGAATATTCCTATCCCAACATAAAATATTTCAGTTCTCTCAAACAAATGATACAGCTGCATAAATGGCAAAATGTTTGTACACGAACATGAGTCATACTTGCCAACATCGTAATCTCTCAAAATGGAACATATAACAGATGATTCATAGCACTAGCATAATCTCAAAGCACTAGCATTATCTCAATGCACTAGCATTATCTCAATGCACTCAACAGTTCAGAGGAAAACCCTATTTCCCTCTCTAATTTTTTGCACAGCCCTTCTGCTGCTGCTTCTTCCATTCAAAAGACTTTCAATTCAATTGATCATAACAATAGACTTTCTTAATTCAACTGAGCACAACAATAAATGCTGTCTCCTTCAATGAACAAAAATGACAGTACAAAGAAAAGCAAAGCCAAATATACACATAGAGCCAGATTAACAGAAGACTAGAAAAACTAATACTACAAGCAGAAGAAAGTCAAGAGCATGTAATTTCTTTTTTTTTTTTTGGTGGGTGGATGTTGGGCATTTATAGTGGGCTGAAGTGTTTCATTAACTCTAAGGTGAAGTATTACAGCTGCACATTGTTCTGATCACTGAAGGTTTGAAATTATGCAACACACGGTGTATATACTCAACACATAATATTGCAATACACACCCCTACAAAAACCTATTCTAGTAAAACACTTTTGCAAAGTTTGCAGTGTAGCATTTGAATTAATACAACCATTTTCAGAACCAACATCATGAATTATGAAAGCCACAGCACTATCTATATATAAATACTATCAACCTGTAATACCTTCTAATAACAGATTAGTAAACTTAACTGAAAGATTGTTAATCAATGGCGGCAGATGTATAATTTGTTACAGGTTATTAATCTGTTACTACAGGTTAATAATCTGTAAATACAGATTAATAATCTGTACATACAGATTATTTATCTGCTATCACAGATTAATAATCTTTCATTACAGATTTTAACATAAAAGGCCGTGATAGGGTTTTGCACAGAATGGACTTGCTCTTATTGACGAAGGAAATGCTTACCACTTATCTATTGTGGCATTTTTCTTTTCCATTCCCTTTTTTCACTGTTTTAGTTAAACAAAAATTTGTCATTCTGGGATGGAATAACCTGAGCCAAAGATAAGTTTGTTCCATCCAAACATTTAACCTTTCCAATCATCTTCCTAACCACCATACTGGTCAGTTATGAGATACTGGGGGCATGCAACAATATCCATAAAGTTTTGACTACAACCTTAGGCACTCATTCAGGCATGACTGAACACCATCACTCACTTCAAATTCCTTTGAAAGGTGGGATTTTTACACATCTAGGTATATTATCAGGACTATGGTACGTATACATAAACGTTTGACAAAAGTGCATACCGACTGTACCACAATCTCATTTCCTGTACTGTGATTTGTAGTACACTCGGAAAATCTAGAGCTCAAGGCCTGCTTAGAGCTACATAAAACTTGAGATGCCCCTACATCACAAATGTATACATCTCTCATCATCAATCCTTCTTTTCATCTTCATCAGAACTGCTCTCACTGGAAGAAGAGGCAGAGCTGCTCCCTCCATCACTCTCATCACTACTTTCCAACATTTCTACAACCTTATCTTTCACACGTCTAAAAAAGCCTTTCTTTTTCTCCTTTTTGGGTGTTTTGATTTCTACGTCTTTGGGTGATTTTGGACTCTTGGGTGATTGGGGGGCATCTTCTGGCTGTGAGGTAGCATGTGATGGATCAAGTGATGCTTGAGATGGAGCAAGTGATGCTTGAGATGAGTGTAATGATGGGTCTAATAAATGAGATGAATGATCATTAGATGAGTCTAGAAGAAGGATGGTGCGACGTATACATAAAATGGTATGGTATATACATGCATACTTGCCAACATTGTCATTTCAGAAAACAGAACATGTTGCAGATGACCTGCTGTGTGTGGCAAGTGCACAAGGGCTTACCTCAATTGGTGGGTTTCATGGAATAAAACTCTTCTCCTCTACTCATTTCACATCACAAGTGAGAAATCGATTAGGTGTATGCTGGAACTGACTTTACTTTTGCCAAGTTGTTGCTTTGCTATTTTTTGGATCATTTTTAGCATTATTTTCTTGCATGTGCTAAAAGTCAAGAAAACATTTCATCTGACTTTCACAGTTTTTAAAGCTCAGCAAATGGAACAGTTTTGCTTAAAATCAGAGCAATCAGCAAGTATGTGCAAAGCATGTAGAAGGCCCCTTTCCACACTATGCAACTTGGTGGAACTCAACTCACTGTGACAACATGCAATATTCTGATGTGAGGAAGCACAGAATTTGTAACTAGTTGCAAAGAGTCGTATGACCCAATCTTGTGCATTTGAACATGCAATGGCAGGCTATGGGCTGGGAAAATGTTTATTTCCCTGTGAAGGAATAAATTTATTTCCCAGGAAAAAGTAAAACTACCCACAATTCTCCCTCTATCTTCATGTATGGGGAAGGTACATTTCCCCCCAATTCAATTGTCAAAATTTCCCAGCTTCCTAAATTTTTCCACTCATGGGCAGGCTTCGGGAATGAAACCGGTGAAGATGAGATAATCAAAATGGGAAAAACATATCCTAAATAAAGTGTGCCTAAACAGGAACATAAGAGCAATTGTTTTCTGGAAGGAGCCTTAACTTGATCAAACTTCATCAAGTGCTAAAGTCAATTATTGAATAACTTTCCCATCTGTTCAGCAAGTGAATATTGCACATTCATGCAGAATGTGTAATGTCCATTGAAAGTACACTGGATAACAATAGTAGGGCCTTTGGCAAACTGTATGATGGAGATTTGTGTTCTTGTCTTTTTGACTAGCCTACATGATATTTAAAGGATGAACAGATTGAGAGTCTTGTCTGTGCTGTAGGCTGTCAAATAGTCAAATTTAAATGCCACAATTTTGAAGTAATAATTTCTTCATTCTGAGACTGAGTGAGTGGACACTGTCACTGTGATGAAACAGTCACATCACAGTTAGTCACATGGTACAGTTTGAAAGCGGCTTAACACTTCAAGAAAATGAGATGAAAAATTTTAGGGGAGAGTCATTCATCTAACTGAGCAGTATGAGCTGATGGGTACAGAAATACATGACTTGGCAATAAAGTGCAGTTAGATATATAACCCTGCCCCTGCAGATATTCAAAAATGAAGTTCCCTTCATTGGCAGATGTTTTAAAAAGAAGTTGAAAAAAAGGCTTTTGCTTTGAAGGTGGTCAGCAAAATGTGTAGCATATTATGAAAAAATATGATGCAAGATGGCATTATGTAAAAAACTTGCCAAAAAAATTAAAGGAAAATGGAAATAAATCTAAGTGAAAACCACCAAAAATTCTTCAAAGAAAGTTTTAAAATATTGAATAACCAGAAGTATTTGTCACCTAATTACATAATTAATTATTCATGAGACAAGTCTGCTTATTTCAATTTAAGTTTAATGGTATTTTTATGACCATAGTATGTAAGAATTTTAGTAATTGATTCTGAGTAAAATGGACTGAAAATATGGTCAATTAATTCAAATAGTTTGAGAAATTGTAAAAATGTTCACATAATGTTCACAAAAGAAACATCAGCATAAAGATGACTTGTAATCTTAAACAACAAAAAATTAAAACTAAAATTTAACAGAAATATTTCAAAAACAATCAGCTGCGTATTCAAAATATTTAAAATAAAGGAAACATTCCATTTTAGTTTCAAGGAAAAAAATTGTTTTTAAGAATGGCTAAGTATAAAGGCAAGTATAGTTTTATTGAATGAATGTCTTTTTAACCTTAAAAAGTTATAACCTCCAAAGAATCTTTAACCTCAGATTACATATAGATCCATGGTATTGAAAATGAAGTAAATGTTGAGCAAAGAGACCTACATAGGTAAAGTTGAGGCATTCACAGGGGCTGGGGACCCAGGGGCAAGTTCAAGGACCCTTAGTGGCATTGATGTCATTATAATACAGACTTGAATGGATAGACCTCTGAGGGCTGTTTGTAAAAATTTAATAGCTGAGGTTTATAAGACATGACAGAAACTCTTGGAATATTTGATGCAAAAAAGAGGAATAAATAAAAGAAAGCAGAAAAATTAAAAAAAAAAGAGGAAATTTCCTCTAAAAAGAGGAAGTATCTCATGCCTGAAGAATAAGCATATTTTCATCATTTCTTCCCCTTTCCTTTTTTCTTACCCTTTTTATTGTTCCCTTTTTTCGATTCTTTCTTTTTCTGCTCCTTTTTACCTTTTCCCTTCCCACCTTGGGGTGGCTCTGCTACTAGCGGCTGAGCCTTTTGAAACTCCTCTTGGAAACGATCTGCAGTCTCTCTATCCTTAAATCTCACAGCAAATACCATAGGCACTGGAGAATCCTCTTTGTCAGAAGAATCCATGGCTGACCATGTGTACGATCTATCCTGTCCTCTCACTGGAATCAACTGGATCCCTTTAGTTATCGGATGTTTGGCACACAATGAATTGTCTTTATCATTTTTCATCTCTACTGAGTAGTTTTTGCTGTCATTGTCAAAAAGAATCTGAAACTGTCCCTTCCCCCTCAATTTCCAGTCTTTGTTCTCATCTGCATATGATAAATCTGCTGGAGCTGAGAACCTGATTTCTCTGCTGGAATCTTCCTCTTTCTCCTCCTCTTCTTCAGGAGTCTCTTCATCAGCTGGTTTGGATGGTTCTTCATCTCCCTGTTGTTGGTCTTCAAGTGCATTGAGAGAATAACACACAAGGTTAAGTTAGATGGAGTTTTACGACCAAGTTTTCAATATCTTTCAATTGGTTCAAGTCAAAAGATTTGGTAAAGCAGCTCATTGAGTTGAATCATGAAATTCAACAAATTTTTCCAAAGCTGTTAAGTTTTATTCACACACCAATGACAAACGGTCAAACTTTGACAATGGGCATATGGCTCAATCCATAAACTAGGGGTCCAATGGGGTTTTTACCAACTTTGCCAATATAATGCTATATTTCAAAAACAGGGAATACATCAAACCAGCGCCTCAGGTATTTTATTTTCCTTCTAGGCTATCTTATGATATATAAACTGAATATCCAAAGTTAAGTATTTTCTAGAAAATAGACTTCTTTGCTTTGGTGTCCCCCCTCATTTTTGCGTAATGGCTGTGACATACAAATATACAAATTTGAATTATTAGAAAAACATACTTATCACAGACTTAATTACTTTGCTCATGTGTCATGGTAAGGGTATCACCAAAGGTCAACATTTCTAAAAATAGGAGCATTAGCGCTTCACCCAATTTTCCAAATGATACTATTGAAAACAACCTGGCGGACATAACCTTTTGGTGTCCCCCTAGTTATGTTGGTTTTTTAATGTATATTCCATCATTTCTACAAATATGATCATTCCCAGGTGGCCATAGTTTTCTTGATACAAAAAATAGGTCAAACTCTTTTAGACAGTAGCTCATTTGGAAAGGAAAAATCAAAACGAAAGATTTTCTAGGTAAAATTCGATATGGACAGAATTTTGGTGTCCCCCTTAGTGAGTTATGTTGGTAAACTTTGATGTTTCACCAATCGCACAAACTAATTAATTTTTGGGTGAACAAAGGTACATGAATAGAAGGTCCCAGAATATTACCAGAAAAGTTAATCCCATGGTTAGAGAATCTTGTATTCATTCCTAATGAACATTTGATTTTTTTGGTGCCCCCTTCCTGTCAGAGTTATGTCCGCCATAAGCAAACAAAAAATTGATGAAAATGGATCTTATTATTCTATCTTACAGTATACTGTAACTGCAAACAGTGGTTTTTGTTGTATTTGAAAGTTACCAGCTCAACTTAACATTTAAAAATCAAACTGGCACTTTGAATGTTAGGTGTTATGGGGACACCAAATGTTGGTGTCCCTGTTACATGCGACAGATATAATGGAGTGTAATATCTTGCAAATACTAGGTATGTCCATGAAGGAACAATAAATAAGATTTCAAATGTTAAGTCTAACAATCTTAGGGTGTCAAAGAGGAAAATTTGAATACTTAAACATCAATAATTGGTAAAAATCAGTCAATATTATACAAAAATATATAAATGTGTAGACATTTTGGCAACTGAAACTTTTTGAGAAAAATGAAACCAACTTTTCTAATTTTTGGAGTATTTTTTCAAACTTTGTGCTTGTCGCAATGGGTACTAAAACACATTCAAATAGCAATTTTCAACCATTTCAGATTTTCATCATTCTTGTGGGAGAAGGTTAAAGACTGCTTTGGTGTCCCCGTTATGTTGGTCAGTTTACTGGCCAAGTTTATGTTTGAATGAGTCTCCTCATGCAAACATAATGCTCAATGCAAAAATATTTGTATTTTTTATAATTGCTGTTGATACTCTATCATGAGTGTAAATTTCAATCAGATAAAATGATTTTTAAATTTGACCTCATGTCACACTATTGGACCCTAGTTTATGGATTGAGCCATATCCTACATACAGGTAACTATTTTATGAGTGAGTCCTTAACAGTTCAATTCCATTTTCAAATATTCTCCACCAGACACTTTCTCAAATTATGCAAAAGACAGAGATGCCAACATTGAGGAATGAAAATCTGGGAGGATTTGCTGTCCTGGGGAGGGGTCTAAAATATAAATGCCTTGAAATGCAAAATGGCAGCACATATTAAGTATCAACAATGTCAGAATTTTAGCCAGTCTGACATCATTCATAATTTTCATGTGATTAAAAAAGCAACTTGCAACATTTCAAAGTTACACTTTTTAAAGTGGATGAGCTGCAATTAACCTTTATCTTTATCTTTGCCACTCCGTACGTCTAGTGTAATAGCGGGCTGAAGATTGGCTTCACAGTTCATAGTCTCATATACCTGATCCGGTGCGTTCAGTGCAAGCTATATCTCTATCATTGATCTTGACTCCTGCACCATGTTTGAGGCCTCTATACAATCTTCCATACAGAGTTTGTCAACAAATGAATGAAAAATAGCATTGCTAGTTGCATGGAATTTGTCCATTCATCTGCCAACACCCACGATATCGTGGCCTTATTGGGAAGTGCCGTACCTGAGTACTACATATTTCATTCATAAAACCCTGTCGTTGAGGTTGGGACACCCTTCAAATTCCTTTCAAAAAGAAACTTCTCGATCATACATGGGTAAACGATGCCAATTTGATGCTCACAAGATAACAAAATTTTGCTTAGATGATTATTTTTTCCAAACATATTAAATGTTGGTAGTCACATCCTATTTTATTTATGTATATTTGAAACAATACAAGGAACAAATACGGGATGGCTTCTGTCAAAACTACATTATTTTTTGTATGCTAAGTGACTAGCAACTTGAACTTGTTAATGGTATCAAAGACGTGATAACAGCCCCATACCCATACATTACACTTTATTTTGAGCAGGACCCATCATATAGGCAATGTAGGGCCCCAAACTAAGTTTTCATATATATATCTAAACCTAATTGAGAAAGCTCACAAGAATGATCTTCATCTATGTTTTATACTCTCATAGGTTTAAAAAACTTCCACAGGAGTCATGACTCCAAAGTGAAAGGAGTAGAGTTGTTACTCCTGGCCAAGAGATGTGACTATGATTTAGAGTCACGCAACCTGCCAAAGTAGTATGCTGCTGAGTTGTAGGAAAGATTGACATTTAACGGGTAGTTCAAGCAAAAAAATTAATTCTTACATGTGAAAGAAGAACTTAATCTACTCAGTGCGGTGAAATTTCCATTCAAACTGGACATGTATTTCTCAAGATATCAGCAAACGAAGTAACTAGATTTGTGTTCCAAAGTGAGAATGAGGGCAGCAGAGATTTTGCTTTATTTCCCTTTGTTTTTTCAGACTGTTGTGTTGACCTTGACCTTAACAGCAATAGGACATTCCAATGAGGATTGGGAGATTGAAAAGTTTGAAAAGTTCACATGTCACTTATGCAATCACATTTTGATAATATGGGACTGTTGAGGAGAAAATAGGCTGTAAAGTTAAAGATTAGAGCAGCTATACTGCAGAATCTCAATACTTTTATGCATGATCAATAGTAATTATGAAGCAGAGGAATGATGTGATTAAGTTTTTCATGATACAGCAGAAAAGAGCAAACATCCTTTGGGTGATCAGGTACAGTATCAGTAACTTTCCATATCACATAGTCTACAGTACAGGTTGGTTAAGCTATTGTTGTGCACTGTTGTCATTCAAATATTTATGGCAGAGATTTATAATATCCTGATACTGTATATTTTTATGCTAAAAATTGAAAAGGTATTCATTTTAAACAAAAAAAAAATCAACAATGATACTTTTATACTACAAAAATAATCTTTGTAAAGCACACTAACACTACAAAGCACAAGTAATTATCCAGCTAGATGGAGATCAGTCTTAAACTTTCCAACCAGTTCCAACAAAACAAAAAAAAAAAAAACTTTTGAATGTTGAGAGCTACTGGCATCCTGTTTAGAAACTCAATCAACTGTAAATAAATTTCTCCATCACAAGACAATGGCTGGGCAAACATCTTAGTCACACCAGACAAGATCATCTTAACAGTTACTCTATGCTTGACTTAGCAGAGACTTGAAGCCAAAGACAAAGTAGGAGACTTAAAACACACACAAATTGCACTGTGGAAAAAATTGCACTGTGGGAAAAAAGGAGCATAAACAATGGGCAGAAATGAAGCTTTTTTTTGCACAACTTTTTGACCATTCCTCAGAAAAAAAATAACTAAGTTATCAACCTATCAGATTATTAAGTTAAAATTCTAACCGAATAAATAACTGTACAAAAGTATGCTCTACAAGATTATATGATCAAAATGTAAACTCTACCAAACATGGCCATGCTGAAAAAGGATTTTAGCTACAGCTAACAACAGGCTAGTGTGACAAAATCCCAATACATGTTATGCATTGAGATAAAAAACAAAAGATTGTCCATAGATGTGGGGATATGATGTAATATGTGCTTGCTTCAAGTACACTGTCTGTTGAAAATGTGACAACTTTACTTGCTCATATCTTGAGAACCACACATGGGATTTCAATGCAGATTTCACCAAAATGCTTAGAATAAGTACCCCTCTAACATATGAAAACTTGATATGATTTAAACCCCCTTCTTTTAAAAGTGACAGCTACCTTGCAGCCCTATGCACATTCAGAGAAACAAATAACGAAAATCACATGCAGCAGTTTCCTTTTGATAACGTGGTCCACGTTTGTTTCTTCTGTTTTTTTTTCAAACAAACCAAAACTTTTAATATATGGGATACATGCACAGGAAAAATAAATGAATCACAGAACAAGGGAAGACACAGAAAGTAAAGCTTGACATATATGACTTGAACCAATGATACTATAAACAAAGGAATAATTCCTCATTCAAAATTTGGGGCTAATTCTTTGTCACTAGATTAAAAAAACTTTATAGCATGGGTATGTACAACATCTGCCATACAATTTTGCATAGCAATTTGACCATCTTGCGTGGCAAAATGTGATTTAATACCAGACAAATTATTCCCAGTAAACCTGAACAACATCTTGGAAATTCAAAGCAATGTATGTTTCCGACACAATAGTGCTGGGAACTGTTGACAAATTTTGAAAATGGAGATGAACAAAGAATTTATGGAGGGTAAACAAATATTTACGATAACGGAAGAAGACAAATATTTTGCGAAACAATTCCAGTGCATGACGTGTCACTGTCTTTCTCAGTCTTATGCATTCCTACAGTATGTATGTTGTGTGGGGCATGTAAATAACTGATCCTTGGTCTTCGTCCTCATGGCTGATAGCCAACGTGAAAAGCCATCATGGGTTGTGGGGTGGGGGGGGGGGTTGGTAGTGGCTGAACATGTTCAACAGAAGTTGTGGCTAGCCAGCCAATAATAACTCTCAAAATGGGCAATACATATTATGGTGTTTGATGTTTTGGCATCAAGAGATTCCAGTGAGCTGGTTAATGATCACAGGCACTGCTAATGTCTTGCTTGCAGCAGTTTATTTTTGCAAATTTTAACAACCAATAACTTTTGGTAAAATACAGTTTGTTTCTTGCATAAAATAACAAACAATTTGTTAATCAAGATTATCTTGAAGGTTAAATTTGTAAAATATCTGAGGGAGTGGACTTAAATGCTTCCTTGCAAGAATTTGCAAGATCGCTTTTACTTTTGTAATCAAGTTTCCCTAACTGCCTATGGCCAGAATGTACTGAGATGTGGGGCTTGCAACCTGTAACTGAAATGATTAAAGAACATCTGACTTCTCTAAGAGTCTTGAAAAGTACCTTCAGTGGACGGAGCTTCAGTGTCTTTCTGTTTCTGCCCACCATCTTTGACTTTGGTCTTTGCAGCAGCAGCTGGTGAAGGTTTCTGGTCAAAGAATGGATAGGAAAGTTTTGAAACTACTGGGTGACAAAAACACACAGACTGGGACTAAAAGCAGCATACACAAACATAGAAGGGTACATAACACAGACAATAAGGTTCTGTATAGAGCAGATACACAAACAGATTATAGGCAGTTCACTCCCGTCTTTCTGATGCTAGAGCATACCACCTGCAATTCTTAAGAAAATATCTCCCTCATGTTATGGTTTGTAACATGCAATACGGCTTCAATGATGTTTATATTGCATCAATTCCCTGTGATAAGGCTTGAAAAGTACAACTCTCAAACTCTCGACACATTCTCATAAGAAATACTGTACATCTCATGTCTTGGATGTTGATTTGTTTAATCTTCCACCTTAAAGGGGCAGGTTGAGTTAATACTGACAACTTAATGAATGTGTTTAAGGGTACTACCACATAAAAGTGCTTATAATAAGGATGATTAGTCAAGTTTCATATCCAAGTTACAGAAAAAGTTAACATTTCGAATTTTGTGGTGTCCTGAGTTGTAACGATTTGTGCATAATTTGAAAAAGTGTCTGGACACAAATGTTTGATAACCAAATTGAGCCATTAAGAACTCACTCACAAAAGAGTTCTTTGTATGTAGGATATAAGGATTGTCTGAGTATGACCATCTGTCATTGGTTTATGAAGAAAACTTAAATTTGGAAAAATATGTTGAATTTCATGAACCAAGTTGATGAGCTGGTTTAAGCATGCACAAGTGCAAGACACAGTTCATATACTTTTGTGCGGATTAATTTGATAGTTTCATTCATACAAAAGGTTGTATATGCTACTATCAACTGTATTTGCATGTAGGGGAGATGGCAAACAGAAAATGGTTTATTGATGTGTCTCACAAGAAGGGGTGATCAAGTATCCCAACCGACAAAATGTCTCATGTAGTTTTTATATGATTGTATAAAGCACATAGCAGGAACCACTATCCTGGGGTGTATCTAACAAATACAAATACTAACATACCTTCTTCTCTTCTTTTGTTTTCCCTTTGGTCTTTTCTTTCAAAGCTTCTTCTTTATTCTTCCCTGCATCTTTTACTTTATATTTCTCCTTCAATGTAACATCTTCCTTTGTCTTTGATGGGTCATCTTCCTTCTTTTCAGAGTCCAACTTTTCTGGAATTTCCTCATGTTTAATTTCTTCATCAGCTACAGTGTAAAACAACCAAATGTAGTAGAAAATGTTTAAGTACTAGTACCCAAATAAACTGAGAAGAACCTAACTTGGGCTTCATATATTTACCAACAGGTCAATTTTGAAGTATTACAACTATTCTGGATAAAACCCCTACCTAAGATAAGGGACCTTTATATTACTGAAAATTATTTTCTGTGGATGCAGGGGTTATGTCCAGAGCATTTAATCTGATGGTCATACTATAACCAGAAGATTTCATAACATGTTTGCAAACATCCCAAGAACAAAACCTGAACAGGGGATCTCTAAAATTAGAAACAGGGCTGCCATTTGACCATATTTCTCTTTTCCTGTTTTAAAACTTAGACCAAGGTCTGACTTTTCATATTGAAAACTGATATGTGGCCATGGTAAATCCTTTCCCCAAATGACATAGGTATACCAGATCTTAAATTTGGCTGAATTTGGGGAGGGGGCTGAAGGGAAGTGACTGAAGGAGTGGCCATTGAGAGAGAGTTTTGTCTAGCAGCACAACAGACAATGGTATTTCTTACACAACGTATTAAAGTTAATATCCCTCCTTGATTTTGTAAATAGTTAGCTCTCAAAGAAAAGAAAAAAAGAAAAACAGAAAAAGAAGAAAAGGTAGATATTGAGACGGTACAATCCCACCTAGATTTTGACCCCCCCCCCACCCCATTCCCCCCAAAATTTAAGAGTTAGATAAAGTTTTATGGCTGAGTTTCTAACCAAGTTGCCTTAATTTGGCAAGCCACAACCGTCTTTCATTTTGGGCTCAATGACTTGTTTTTCCTTTGCTTATGCTGAGCACCAAGCAATAAGGCAGTCAGTTCCATTTTTAAAATCTTTGGAGAGACCCAGCCAGGACGCCCTACTGTTTCAATTCCTTATTGCTTACACTGCTCGGATGTTCGTGTTCTTGTTTCCTTGTCTTGTCTTGATAACCAACCAATTATACACATTTTAACTGGAGAATTTAACAATTAGTAAAATACATATGGTGCCACTGTGAAATGATCACAGACTTTCCAAGAATAACATTAAGAGACACAAGCTTCTTTGTAATATTAAGTTTTGTTATGACTGCAAATGAGGTTTATTTTGTTCAATTTCTCTCTTTTGATAACTTTATTTCTTTCTTCCTTAAAATGTTTCCCAAAAGGAAACCATGGTAAAAGCTAATCAGACCAAGGAAAATAAGAAAGGAAAAGCAAAAATCTGCAGTAACAACCAAAGTAATAGGAATACACAAGAACCTTGTAAAACAAGCTTAAAGAGACATCAGCAAGCAAATCTGCAATATCTGTCCCATTCTGTGCATCGATAACTGCCCTGTTTGATCAAAAACTTGATTAGCAACTATTTATTGTAAAAACCAAAGTGCTTTGAATTCAACCACAGGAACCTTCTCAAACAAGTTTAAAGACTGAGATAATCCCTCTGATCTAAAGTTAATGAATAACTGTCAACTGATATAAAGTAAAGTGAAGTGGAGGGGGGGTAAGTGATTCACTATCTGACGTTACCTAGTCGGTGAAATGCTTTATTTTTTGGAACTAGCACCCATCGTGTCAATATATGCATGCTTTAGACAAAAGCTTTAATTCCATTCTTTTGGAGGAATGTGATTCATTCTCAAAATTACATTTACATGAGAGGACACTCCCCTTAGCTCATTTGAAAAATTTGAAGTACCCAAGCAGAAAAAAGATAAAACCTTAGAGCTATCACTGCTTTTGTGTTCAGTGTCATAGAAGAATACAATATGTCTCTGTTGTGCTGGTCCCTGGACATTTCCTGAATAGCTTCATGGATCAATGCACACACACAATACTCCATTGAAATTGACTTAATCCATATTTCCTGCCATGCACCAAATTTGAAAAGTAGCTAAAGGGCTTTTCTCCTAGCATGTAAGTGTTTTTTTATAAACCAACTGGACCATTTTCTGTTCTTGGCTCTATAATGCAGAATGTCATCAGTAATAGCCTATTCACAACGGTGGAATTTGTCATGAGATTTAGTATTGCAGCTAGGAGCACATCTAACAAAATATTGCTGTACCTTTCCTCTGTTTCTACCAACTCCAGGTCTGGGGGAACCCTTTATTAAGATAGCAAATCTTTCAGATTTGGTGCATTTACACTAGCTGCGGATCTAATAGCCTGTATGGGTCAGATACACTGCTGGTGATCAAAAAGAGAAACAAATAACTAAAATCACATGCAGCAGTTTCCTTTTGATAACGGGGTCCACGTTTGTTTCTTCTGTTTTTTTTTCAAACAAACCAAAACTTTTAATATATGGGATACATGCACAGGAAAAATAAATGAATCACAGAACAAGGGAAGACACAGAAAGTAAAGCTTGACATATATGACTTGAACCAATGATACTATAAACAAAGGAATAATTCCTCATTCAAAATTTGGGGCTAATTCTTTGTCACAAGATTACTAAAACTTTATAGCATGGGTATGTACAACATCTGTCATGCAATTTTGCATAGCAATTTGAACATCTTATGTGGCAAAATGTGGTTTTATACCAGACAAATTATTTCCAGTATTACCTGAACAACTTCTTGCAAATTCAAATGTTTCTGACATAATAGTGCTGGGACTTGTTGACAAATTTTGAAAATGGAGATGAACAAAGAATTTATGAAGAGTAAACAAATATTAACAACAATGGAAGAAGACAAAAATGTTGCGAAACAAATTCCAGTGCATGACGTGTCACTGTCTCACTCAGTCTTATGCATTCCTACAGTATGTATGTTGTGTGGGGCATGTCAATAACTGATCTTTAGTCTTTTTCCTCATGGCTGATAGCCAATGTGAAAAGAGTTACCATGGCTTCGGGGCAGGGGGGGGGAGGGGGGTTGGCAGTACATGTTCTACAGAAGTTGTGGATAGCCAGCCAAAAACAACTCTCAAAATGGGCAATACAAATTATGGTGTTTGGTGTTTTGGTGTGTTGGCAACAAGAGTTCCCGATTAGCTCATTTATGATCACAAGCACTGCTAACGTCTTGCTTGCAGCAATTTGTTTTTGCAAATTTTAACGACCAGTAACTTTTGGTAAAATACAGTTTGTTTCTTGCATAAAAAAAAACAATTTGTTAATGTAGATTATCTTGAAGGTTAAATTTGTAAAATATTTGAGGGAGTGGACTTAAATGCTTCCTTGCAAGAATTTACAAGATCAGTTTAATTTTTGTAAGCAACTTTTCTCAACTGCCTATGGCCAGAATGTACTGAGATGTAGGGCTTGCAACCTGTAACTGAAATGATTAAAGAACATCTGACTTCTCCAAAAGCCTTGAAAAGTACCTTTAGTGGACGGAGCTTCAGTGTCTTTCTGTTTCTGCTCACCATCTTTGACTTTGGTCTTTGCAGCAGCAGCAGCTGGTGAAGGTTTCTGGTGAAAGAATGGATAAGAAAGTTTTTAAACTAATGGGTGACAAAAACACAAAGACAAGAACTAAAAGCAGCATACACAAACATAGAAGAGTAGATAACACAGACAATAAGGTTCTGTATAGAGCAGATACACGAACAGATCATAGGCAGTTCATTTCTGTCGTTCTGATGCTAGGGCATATCACCTGCAATTCTTAAGAAAATATCTCCCTCATGTTATGGTTTGTAACATGCAATACCGCTTCAGTGATGTTTATATTGAATTAATTCCCTGTGATAAGGCTTGAACGGTACAACTCTCAAACTCTTGACACATTCTCATAAGAAATACATCTCATGTCTTGGATGTTGATTTGTTTAATCTTCCACCTTAAAGGGGCTGGTTGAGTTAATACTGACAACTTAATGAATGTGTTTAAGGGTACTACCAGATAAAAGTGCTTACAATAAGCATGATTAGTCAAGTTTCATATCCAAGTTACAGAAAAGGTTACAATTTTGAATTTTGTGATGTACCCAGTTGTAGCGATTTGTGCATTATTTGAAAAAGCTCCTGGTAACAAATGTTTGATAACCAAATTGAGCCGTTAAGAACTCACTCACAAAAAAATTCTTTGTATGTAGGATATAAGGATTGTCTGAGTATGACCATTTGTCATTGGTTTATGAAGAAAACTTAACAATTTTGGAAAAAATTTGTTGAATTTCATGAACCAAGTTGATGAGCTGCTTTAAGCATGCACAAGTGCCAGACACAGTTCATATACTTTTTTTGCTGATTAATTTGATAGTTTCATTCATACAAAAGGTCGTATATGCTTCCATAAACTATCAACTGTGTCTGTATGCAGGGAAGATGGGCAAAAAACAGTTTATTGGTAAGATGTGTCTCACAAAGGGTGACCAAGCATCCCAACTGACAAAATGGCTCATGTAGTTTTTATGTGATTGTATAAAGCAAATGGCAGGAATCTGTATCCTGGGGTGTATCTAACAAATACAAATACTAACATACCTTCTTCTCTTTTTTTGGTTTTCCTTCAGTCTTTTCTTTCAAAGCTTCTTTATTCTTTCCTGCCTCTTTTACTTCATCTTTCTCCTTCGATGTAACATCTTCCTTTGTCTTTGACAGGTCATCTTCCTTCTTTTCAGAGTCCAACTTTTCTGAAGTTTCCTCCTGTTTAATTTCTTCCACAGCTACAGAATAAGCAACCAAATGTAAGAGTAAATATTTAAAGTACTAGTACTCAAATAAACTGAGAAGTCAGCTTGTTGGACTTTATACATTTCAATTTTAAAGTATGACCACTATTCTGGAACAAACCCCTACCATTTAGAGGCTTCCAAGGAGTTACTTTCAATGGAAAAACGATACCAGCAAAATCACTCAAATATTTGAGTTAAATGCAGCCTACAATACACCAATATGACTAGCCCATTGGTAATGATGACTGGGATTGCATACAGAAGATTGTGTGGCACAAAGTACATAAAGAGTTGTGGATGGGAAAAGAGTTGCATGGACTGAGGGGAGATGCAGAAATGGCCTGATTTCAGGGAGTTTTCTACTTAAAGGAGAAGGCAACCCTGGCTTTTTCTGCCTACAGACTACCATTTTATGGTATGCTCTTTCCAAAAGAAGCACAAAGATGTTTTTGCAGTATTCATTTCAACCTAAAAAATTGATTTTTAAGAAGCTACTGGTCCGCGCCATCGTTTTTTGAAATTCACCAGTTCCCGGACGTACAATGACGAAAGCGAGCCACATATCATTTGTCAAGAGAAAAGTTACCAACCAACATAAACTATCTATAATTGCACATATACTGCATAACACACCTTCTGAATTCCCCTTGAAAAAGGAGATAAAATTCCTAATATTTGAATAAAATTATTTTCACCATACAATAATAAAGTAAAATGAAAAACAGGTTTTTAACAAGAGCATGAAAAAATAGTTTGCGTAATTGGCAACACCATCGCACCACTGTCTGTCAGTCACCATACACTTTGCCTGTACCCTTACAGTTTGGGTAACCCTGATGAAAGGAAATAACTGTATGTAGAGAACTGCAAACATGTTCTCATGGCAGGGTGACCTTGACTAATATACAGTAAACTGTTGTGCAGTGTCCGGTGTGCACGGAATTTAATGTTACAACTTACGAGCAGGATGTACTCGAACTCTTTGTCGTACAATCTCCTGCTAAATATGGAATATAGGACGGGAACGTTTGTATAGAAAGATTGAATCAAACAGTATGTTTGGTAGCCTGAGTATTCAGAGAATAAAGAAAGAAAACAGGACAAGGTGGCAGTCAGCGGGATCTCTTATGCAGGTTCTAGCATGCGGCTAGTACGCTTAGCACTTGTACCAGTTTTGACAGTAATCAGAACCAGTATGATCTTGTCTGTTTTCTACACAAATAGCGAGTGAGCTAACAGTATCTTGGGGAAGTGCTTTTGAGAAAGACACCAGAAAGTCCCATGCGGATTTTTTAACTGCCGATATTTGTTTAGTTCAGGCAAAGAAGAGAAGACTGAGTGAACATAACGACAAGGTAGGCAGTTTGCAATTCTTACCGAAATAGCAAGCGCCAGTTTCATTAGGCCTATTTGAGATCCTAACAATCTTTTGAGATTGCCAAAGCTGTTGGCAATGCTATCTAGTCCTCGTAGACATATTTTCATGGCTAGGGTGGGTATACACAGACTTTATTGCCCCTGGGAAGGCTCAGACCCTTTTTTATACATCCCTTCAGTTTGTGGAGTAGTGTACACGCCATGTGCAGTGAATGGGAAATCACTTACGATGTGGCTCGTTTACGTCATATTAAAGCGCCCTCTTTTTTTGAAAACCAGAAAATGGCTGCGAACATCATGGGGATTCATAAGGGAAGAAAGATAATTGAAAAATTCATAAAAATTTGGAACTACTGATTCGATTAGCTTTTTCCAGAAAATGTGTTAGAACTGTGGTCTCTACTAGCTGATAGGTGTTAAATCCCTTGGTTGCTTTCTCCTTTAAAGTGGAAGAGTTGGGATGTCTGCAGTAAGTACCTTTTGATGATGGAGATGATAGGTCTTTCTCCTGGACATCCCTGTCCTTATCACTTTCAGGAGAGGCTAATGAAGTTTTCTGTTAAAAGAAAGAAAGAGAGAGTTAAAGGGAAGGCTTGAGCATAATTTAAATTTCCATATATGCATAAGGAACTAAATGTGTACCAATTGGTACAAATTTCAATCAAAACAGTCATGTATGTACATGCTAATGAAAATTATTGATGGCCCTGTTTCCATCAGCTTATGGTTTTCACAAAATAAGCTCTCTTTCACTACCCCTGCCCTGGAAAAAGAAAATGTTTCACACCTGTTCTGCAGGCACTAATGGTTCAATGACAATGATTTTTAAAAGTAACTACACCTCGGACACTACCTTATTTTGAAATCCAGGGGTGGAATTCACTAGCATTTGTGTATTGCAAAGTTTAGCTTCACAAAATACTTACAAACTGCATTAGAACTTTCTTAAGTGGTATTCATGAAAACAACTTTTGCACTTCATTATAAAGATACACAACATAACTACAATTAATTGAAAATTAGCCGATCATGTGTGCTATTAAGATCCTGCTTTGTCACATTTTAAGCCAATCAAATTGTCTGGAATCTTAAAATGACTTCATGCTTTTTATGGCAACATGTGCAGACCAAAGTGTCACACAGATCTTTGGTAGAGTGAATCTTTGTATATACTGCCATAGTTCCTGCACTTAAAGTATACCTCAAGTCTAGAATTTTAAAAATATATATTTTAGAAAATACAAATCTTATTCATCCAACTCCCATTGTCATAGCCTGTTTTATTGCTGAGATATCAAAGGATAAAATTTATTCCCCCAAACAAATTAAGGTCCATTGAGCAATAATATGTGACTTTCTTGTTGTACAACTCACACTACCCACTTTGCTTCACTTTGTAACAAAAAATGTTTATATAAGCATCAATGCTTCCTGTTTTCTTGCATAGCATGTTGTACAGAGAGAGCTTGCTAATTATTTCAACCCATAGCAGTTGGATTGCTATCACATACTGGCACAAGGTGCAGTTGTTTTTTAAAAAAAGCAAAGAAATAAAAGTGTAATTTTGGTAGTACAACAATCGTATCACAAAATATTGCCAAATATACCATTTTAAATTGGGTGAATAAACTTCAAAATTTTACATCTCAGCTCCGGACCATCCTGTGAAGAAGAAAGTTGGGTTGCTTGAATTCATTTTTCATGCTCTGTGATATATATTTTTGAAAATTTAGATTTGAGGTACACTTTTAGACAACTGAACTCTAAAGCTTGCACAAAGTTACTTTGATGTAGTACACGACATAAAAATATGCCTTGACTACTTCAAACTTATAAAACACTTAGTTCATAAACAGCCTTTCTCAATCATGCTGCAGAACCTTTTTTAAGAACAGTCTTGAAAAAAAAAAGGGTTTTAAGTTTTCTTGAATATTTCTTCCTGTGAGCCTCTTATTTTTTACTGTACATGGTGTGCAAAGTTAAGGAAACATGCAAAGAATTAAAAAGCAACTTGTGCTGATACATCTCATTAGGGAGTTTTCAGGGAAGGAAATCCAACATTTATCATTCCATTGAACCAAGGTAGTTGCAGACATTAAGCTGCTTATTATCTTGCTCTTGAAACATTTTTAATGCTTGAAAGGAACTTTGTACTGAAGACAATGGTCTCTGTCATTTGCTACATTTTAAAGACCTATTATGATGATTTCATCCATTGTCATAACATTGCCAGTCATGGAGGAAAAAATTTTAATTCTAAGCTTGCGTCACTCATTATTTCATCTAATATTTATTGAAATAGCTGTTATGCAGATTTTTTAAAATTCTCCTTCTCCAAAAAAAAGACTTGATTCTAATGGGGAAAATTATCAGAACTGATTGTTTTGTTAGGCTTGAACAGTGAGTCAAGGTGGCAACTCATTAGAATCTTGGAGAGACAAAAAACTTATGGCAGTTAAAAGTTTAGAGACAGTCGTTTCACATAAAATCTTTATTGAATCTTAGCACTTGTTGGCAAACAAGTTGCACTACAAAGAAACAGATAGTAATGACCTTTTTTGTTGATTACCTCGCTTTGAAAGGAGTAGGACACCATTACAAAGTAGAAGGGAATAAAAGGACCTGTCCATCAAATTTTGTTTCCTGAAAGGGGATTAAAGAGTTTCAAGTACATACTGTCTGGTAGATTTGTGAGTAGGATCTCCTTCCCTGACAACACCCTGATATCATTTGACAACAACAGAAAAGGAAAAAATGCATTAGAAAAGGGGAAGAAAGGCAGGGAAAGAAAAGAAGTGGACAACAGGGGGACTGGGGGCAAAAAGAAGAAGAGTGAAATGTCTCACAAACACAAACTTCCACCTATACCTTTTTTGCCTCTGTCTCTTTTCCTTTCTCCTCTTTTAAAGAATCTTCATCCTTTCCTTGCCTTGTCTCTTCATCTTTCTTTGTTTTCATATCTTTTGGTGGTTTGTATGACACCTTTAAACTTTCTTTAGAGTTTTCCTTTCCTGGAACTTTCTCAGGTTCGGTCTTGTCCTTAGCTAGAGTGTAAAAGAGACGTGTGTTTACTAGTCAGATGGAGTTTTACAATCCAGTTTCTAACCAACTGGTTTAAGTCAAGCCAGCCACTGCCCTTTTTCCCAGTTGTGGCTCACTGGCTTGTTTTCTCTACTCCGTTGCTTACGCTGAGCACTAAGCACAATGGCAGTAGGTTCTATTTTTAAAGTCTTCATTACAACCTGGTCAGGACTCAAACTCCTTACTTCTTGATTGCAAGTCATATGTTCTAAACACTTGACTATGTAGTGGGTGAAGATATGTGGCAGTAATTTGCACAACTGTATCAATTTTTACATTTCAAATTTATCTCATTTTAGTACTACACCAGAAACAGGCCAGGCAGGTTTAACATTTAGGATTGGGTTTGCACAAAAAGTAAAATGTCACTCTAAGGAGACTGAAGAAATTCGATCAAGTACACGTAAACAGAGAAGTTTGATTTGATTAAAAGAAAAAAAACACTTGGTTTTATAAATGAGGTATGGAACTGTATTAAACAAACCACTATTCCAGATTCAAATGAATGGTTGTTTTCATAGTTCAAGGGAAAAGTTATTGAAAGGAAGTGTGTGAACATCGTTATGGACCATCTAAAACTGCTTTGATTTCCATAGGTAGGATATTTAGTTACTCAGATGAGGTTTTGAGGCTCAGTTTCTAACCAACTCATTTAAGTCAGGCTGACCATAGCCTTTTTCCAGTTGTTGTTGTGGCTTACTGGATTGTTTCCCTTTTCCATTGCTTATGATGAGCACCAATTACAATGGCAGTGGGTTCCATTTTCAAAGTCTGGTTTGACAAGGCCAGGACTCAAACTCCAGACTTCCTGGCTGAAAGCCTGATGATTTTACCACTTGATAGGTGTGATTACAAACAGGGTACCCTACAGACTAGAAGATGAATTTTCAGGGTCTAATTATAGGTATCCTAGGCATTAAATGTTGGTAGGTAGTACCAGTCCATGGGGAAAATGATGTCAGGTCTGGCACTAACATGGAGGGGATCGAGAACTAACACTTCTTCAATAGCTAGTACAGTGCACAAAGCTATTATGGCAATCATTTGTGGGGTGGTAGCCAAATTCTGTAAGTGACCACTGCCTCACAAATAGAATGCGAGGGGAAAGCATGTCATGAAAGGCTTGAAACAGCCTTTAGAAATATAGAGGCTGATGAGTACAGTAGACATATCTCAATAGCTTCAGGGTAAATATTGCATTTGTGGTATATTTTCCTATTTTTAAACTATGATTTAAAGAATACAAATAGGTATCTTGTGACAGCTATATTTTCATGAGATAAGGTAATGATGCTGAAACAGAGACAAAAAATATCAAAAGTTTCGAAATTTCAAATGATAAAAAATCTACAACTGTTGAAATGATATGATTTGGGGATATGTTTATGAGGAAGAGGGGGATGCATGTGTTCAGTAATGGTAACATCTACTTTCTTTATATGAGATACTTCTGTATTGGACGACACTGTATTCGCCAAGTGTACATGAGGTCAATGTGAAGGATAAAGTATAGCTTCTCACCTAGTTCTTATCCTAACATGTACTCATACAGACTTCATGGGAATATACAGATGCTTTAAAGCTGAGAGTTGTCCATGTTAATCTTCTTGCATTGCATGCCACATTGGTGCATTAAGACACCATAGGAAACTCTCCTGCCTACAACAAGGTCAACATATAGGATTAAAGTTAGTTTCTGTCCTAACCCTTACCCTACTGTGAATTCTCATAGTACAATTGCCATTTGTCCGGCTTTAAGTTGGCCATTTGCCCAGTTTTCCACCGGAAAATCTGGCCTTTGAGCACATCATGTTTACAATGCGCCAGACATTTATAACCTTTCTTCTTTTCTATTTTCAGAGATGATTTCTTTTTTAGACTCAGTATATCCAATTTTTCAACTCTTATTATACAACTTAGCACTGGGAAGGCCCATTTCCTGCCTTGGGGGTTTGTGACGCAAAAATTTTTCTCATGCTGCTTTTTCATGCTTCTTCAATGTCCATAAATGCAACACCTTCTGGAAACTCAAAATCCTGTCATTCAGCTGTCTTAGCAGGATTTTGCCTAGGTCTTTTGGAATGTTTTTTCATAACAGTTGTGCAGTGGTGCATATCTAATCTCTAAGACAATAGACTCAATTGATAATTAGCAGCAAGTGGCTCTGGCAACTTGTTGATAAGGACATGCATTCCATGGGGACTAATTTGGAGCTTGTTTGCTCAATAGATTAAGTAGAGAAAACAACTCTGGGGTTAGGTTGAGAGGGCTGCAGAGGTGCTGCATTTGGCTACTTGATGGGTCCTGTTGTGACATATTAGATAGGAGGTCTATGTTAGGAAAGTTGTCCTCCTTTCTTCTCATCAGGGAATGACCACCCTATCATGTAGAATATGTTGGAATATTGAGATGTTAGAGCTGAGCACTGTCCCCAACTACAACAGCTTTCATTGTATGCTACATTATTGCATTAAAGCACCATTGTAAAATAACCTGCATAAATGTTTAACCACTCTTACCAGACCTCACATAAAAGTCAGACCTGTATGACAGAACCCTACTTATCCACCGTCTTCTTTGTGTTAATTAACCAATATGATGTTCAGCATTACACTTCATCCCTGGCCAGTTTGGAACTTTTGTCCTGCTGGTTTATTCACAGTGGATAACCTGTTGGAATTTAATCCCACTGCACAGTTCCATCTCTTGTTTGTGATATGAAAGCAAGTCCAAGAGCTTAATTGGAGTACCTAACAGATATACATTCCAAACAGTTACAAAACAAGGGACTGAAATTTTTATAACCAGAAGAGATCCATTTCACACAATTTCCAATTAAACAAACACTGCACATGGGAACAATCTTTCTTACCTTCTTCCAGTGAAGGTTTGACGTCTTCCTCCTTAGTAGCAACA
Source organism: Holothuria scabra (assembly GCA_037179385.1). NCBI lineage: Eukaryota > Metazoa > Echinodermata > Holothuroidea > Aspidochirotida > Holothuriidae > Holothuria > Holothuria scabra. The sequence continues at coordinate 45,188,451 of CM074190.1, forward strand.
TCTCCATCTTTTGTTTTCTCAGAGACAGGTGTCAGATTCTCCTTGAAACCAAGTAAAATGAGTGAATATGTAATATTAAAATTAATCAAAACTGAAACTAAATTCAGGAGAGGTACAATACACTTCATTTTAAAGGGGAAGTTTAAGCAAAAATTTAATTTTCATATGTGAAAGAAAAACAAAATCTACACAGTGTGGTGAAAGTTCCATTCAAATCGGACATGTATTTCTTGAGAAATCAGTAAATTAAGTAAGGAGATTTGTGTTCAAAAGTGAGTTTGAGGGCAGCAGAGTTTATATCACTTCCTCACATTGACAAAGAATGCTTTGCTTCCCTTCATTTTATCAGACTGTTGTGTTGACCTTGAAATTCATAGGAGTATGACCTCCCTGGGGGGGATGCAAAGTTTGTAAAATTCTCATGCCACTTATGCAATCACATTTTAATAATATGGGATTGTTGAGGAGAAAATCCAGTACAAAGTTTAAAGAAAAACAAAAGACTGCCCATTAATGGAGATGTGATGTCATATGTGCTTGCTTCAAGTTCACATTTTGTTGAAAATGTGAAAACTTTACGTGCTCATATCTTGAGAACCACACATTGGATTTCAATGAAAGTTTCACCAAAATGCTCAGAATAAGTACCACTCTTACATACCAAATCCTGTTGAGACCTTAAACTGTTCTTTTTTAACAGGAACAATTACTGCAAATTCTTTCAATATTTGGCATATTTAATAACTTTTCCATTTGCAAACCTATATGAAACCCACAAGTTTCAGATCGAGAATCAAGGAAATCCAGCTGCACACAAAAATTTATATCACTACTATCCTTGGGGATCACATTCATGCATGCTACTTCTTGTGATTTTTTACCAAAAATATAGAGACAATTTTTTTAGTTCCATCCTAAGTTTAAAATGGTACAGACCATGATGTCATGTGACCATCATTCATTAATACATCTTGTATTGTGTTTTTCCAGAGTCATCCATCTGGGCAAAGGCTGTGAGCACAGCTACATTAAACAAGGTCACATGGTATTGAGTTGAGGCATAAAATAATAAATAGACTAACCTTGCCTAACTTAAATTGTATTGCTAGTGACCTTGAATGTTAACCAGACATACAAAGTTTGTCTGTGTGTTACACAGCTAAGGTCAAAGCACTTTTACCTTCTCCTCCTTCACTTCTTTTTTCTTCTCTTTTACTGTCTCTTCTTCTGTTTCAACTTTCTCTTTTGTCTTTTCATCTTGTGTTGGTCTGGCTGTCTCTTCTTCTGTTTCAACTTTCTCTTTTGTCTTTTCATCTTGTGTTGGTCTGGCTGGCTCTTCTTCTGTTTCAACTTTCTCTTTTGTCTTTTCATCTTGTGTTGGTCTGGCTGGTTCCTCTTCTGTTTCAACTTTCTCTTTTGTCTTTTCATCTTGTGTTGGTCTGGCTGGTTCCTCTTCTGTTTCAACTTTCTCTTTTGTCTTTTCATCTTGTGTTGGTCTGGCTGGCTCCTCTTCTGTTTCAACTTTCTCTTTTGTCTTTTCATCTTGTGTTGGTCTGGCTGGTTCCTCTTCTGTTTCAACTTTCTCTTTTGTCTTTTCATCTTGTGTTGGTCTGGCTGGCTCCTCTTCTGTTTCAACTTTCTCTTTTGTCTTTTCATCTTGTGTTGGTCTGGCTGGTTCCTCTTCTGTTTCAACTTTCTCTTTTGTCTTTTCATCTTGTGTTGGTCTGGCTGGTTCCTCTTCTGTTTCAACTTTCTCTTTTGTCTTTTCATCTTGTGTTGGTCTGGCTGGTTCCTCTTCTGTTTCAACTTTCTCTTTTGTCTTTTCATCTTGTGTTGGTCTGGCTGGCTCCTCTTCTGTTTCAACTTTCTCTTTTGTCTTTTCATCTTGTGTTGGTCTGGCTGGTTCCTCTTCTGTCTCAACTTTCTCTTTTGTCTTTTCATCTTGTGTTGGTCTGGCTGGTTCCTCTTCTGTTTCAACTTTCTCTTTTGTCTTTTCATCTTGTGTTGGTCTGGCTGTCTCTTCTTCTGTTTCAACTTTCTCTTTTGTCTTTTCATCTTGTGTTGGTCTGGCTGGCTCTTCTTCTGTTTCAACTTTCTCTTTTGTCTTTTCATCTTGTGTTGGTCTGGCTGGCTCTTCTTCTGTTTCAACTTTCTCTTTTGTCTTTTCATCTTGTGTTGGTCTGGCTGGTTCCTCTTCTGTTTCAACTTTCTCTTTTGTCTTTTCATCTTGTGTTGGTCTGGCTGGTTCCTCTTCTGTTTCAACTTTCTCTTTTGTCTTTTCATCTTGTGTTGGTCTGGCTGGCTCCTCTTCTGTTTCAACTTTCTCTTTTGTCTTTTCATCTTGTGTTGGTCTGGCTGGTTCCTCTTCTGTTTCAACTTTCTCTTTTGTCTTTTCATCTTGTGTTGGTCTGGCAAGCTCATCTTCTGTTTCTTTAAACTCTACTGCAGCTCTCTGATCTTCTGACTTTTTCCCTGTTTGAGTTATACAAAAATATACATCTGTCATAAAATTTCTGTGCATTGAGCACAAGTCTTGACTAAGTTGCTGCATAATACCATGTCAATGAGCGCTGTTTTTTTTTTGTCTGTAATTTTTTTATCAAACTGACTGGATTAACAGGGTGCTTACACTCTCTTCAATCTATAAATTCCTGACATTCTATGACTTTTATAATAAGCATTTCAAGAGATTTTCAGACTGACAATATGTGTTCTCAGTTTTAAAGGGAAGATATTTATCACCCCAGCCAGTTCCAATTCACCCAACATAATTAAGCCCCTCCCACAACTGTCCAAAACTCATCCACATCCAGACACGACCCCAGTTTATTGCTTCACAGTGAGTACAAAGCACCCTTATTTTTCTTCAGAACATTCCCACTATAGCACGTCAGGGCTGGAATTAAGGTTCAAGCAGAGCAAGGTCTTTTCCCCTCCCCCGTGCCCCTCCCTTCTGTCAGTTTTAAGGGCATTTCATACAAACTGAGAGAGCACTAAGGTCAAACAAAAGATTTTGTACTGACCACAATGAAATCTCACAGGAAGGGCACAGAGGCTACATGGCCTTGACTGTTCTATAGGGCAACAAGGCCAGTGCCAAAAATATGAAGGCAATGGCCTTCTAACAATTCCAGCCATGCTGTGTAATATGAGGTACAGTACTCTGCTTTTAATTTTGAATTTGCTGTCAATCAAAGAACTGTGCAAATTGAAAATTTCTGAATACTACTGCAAAAATTGTAGTTCTTGGTGAGAAAGAACTGCCTTTAAGGGCTAATATACAGCCAGTCTGAATAAAAAAAAAATTCTGATACTTTTTGTTTTGAATTTCCTTGACTTGCCTTTGAATTTTAAGCAAGTTGACAATAGTCCAAAGGTTTCTATAAATTTAAAGGACTGTAAAATGCAATTGTTTAACTCCATGACTTTCAACACTTTCCATGAGAAGGAAGAACTCATTTATCACTGTTAAATACTCTCCTTCCCAAACAATTAAAAAAAAGAAAATAATCAGAACTTTTCCGAGCTGTTTACAGTAAAGCTACCACATTTTTGAAATACTAAAATTCAAAGACTTTTTGAAGACTAGAATTGAAATATTCAGTACTGAAGGATAAAGAGTGTCATACAAAATTGCCTTTAATGTATGCATGTTGAACACATAGAGTGTCACACACTAAACATGATCACAACTTTCAAAGGTATAATGTTTGAAAGTCAAAACCATGTGGTATTTTTTTATTGAACTAGCATCCAAAATTTAAGAATTTTTAAGACCATGGTAACATTTCAGACTTGTTTCATTCTCCCTACTGAATGGAACCCACTACCAATGTGCTAGGTGCTCATAAGCAATTGAGTATAGAAAACTAGCCAGTGAGCTACAACTGGAAAAAAATGGCCATGATCAGGCTCATCTTAAAGGTCAAGAGCAGTCCCCCCAAACTTATTTTAAAGCTAAATATAACAATTCTGGTCTCATTTCTGTTCTGCAAAGAACCTTGCATAATATTTTTTTACTTCAATATAACATATGCAAGGAAAACCAAGCAGTAACTTCCAGTAAATTTCACATTTGAGGAGTAAAAGTGTTGTCACATGAACCTCAACAGCCAGTCATGAAACTGGACAGTTTACTACACTGCTTCAAGTTGGGGTGACTGCTGCTGCCCTTTGAGGTAGCTGACCAGCAACTCCAATACTTGTACCTGGGAAATGTTTACTGACAGATGAAGTGCATTAAAAAAATTTTTATGGGATGTTGTTTCTGACTGTGTTACTTATAAAATATGACAATTTTCCATTTGGATTGTGTAGACAATGAGTTGAAATACACACTGTGCAAAATTCAAGGCAATCTGACCAATTTTAGTGCCATTTTTTTTATTTTATTACCCCGCTCTGTGAAATGCCATTTTTGAGTAGCTATTATGGCCAGAAGCATACACCTATCATTCATGGCTCTCTAGCACAAAATTTCAATGGTCATGATATGGAAATTTGAAAGTACTGTGAAAGCCCACATTGTGAGCTCCAACCAGAGGGGTGGCATTGAAAACTTCTAGAAGAAGCTAGGGGGGCATGGAAGTAGCCTTATTTATAAGTGTGTAAGTCAATGGGACTTATAATTAGTGGTCTGCTACCTTAAACCAAGTGGTTAGACACTGAGCTGTAAAACTTAATCTAACCAAATCATCTCGTAGATGATGGAGACAGGTCCCATATTTATCAATCTTACTTACTTGTGAGATCCTTTGTCTTATCTTCTCTCTCTCGGCCAACCTCTCTCTCCTCTTGTATGTCTGACACTGTTGGAACTGGTTCCTGTAATTTATTAGTAAAATTTCAGGAAAATATTTTACATTTATTACCACATAAATATTGAAGACATGGTGAAACATCTTACAATCAGTTTTCTATTTTGTATGAAGCATTATTTGGGTCTTATTCTGGATAAGAAAGGAAAGTTTGTGTGAATAGGAGGTAAGAGGGGTGAGGAAGATTGGACTGTTACTTACCTTCAAATAAGAGGATAGCTGTGAAGATAGTGAGCAATAAATACTAATATGCATTTTTTTCCCTTTCCTTTCTCTACCTCCAACCCTTCCCCCCCCCCTCCTTCCTTCCAGACAAGACTCATCACAGAGAGCTGAGAAAAGTTGTTACTGAATGTTGGGACTTGAATTGTCATTTGCAAATGTTTTGCTTTAAAAGATTCATCCAAACCCTCACTGTTGAAAAGTGGTAATGGACCCAGCGATCAAGTCAGTTAGCAACCAATTTCTAACCAATTGGTCCAAGTTGAGCTGGCCACAGCTTTTTTTCAAGTTGTGGCTCACTGGCTTGTTTTCCCTACTGCATTGCTTATGCTGAGCACCAAGCTGGCACAATGGCAGTAGGTTCCATTTTTTTAAGTCTTTGGTATGACCCAGCAATCAAACCTTTCATAGTCTACACTATGGCTACCTCTTTTAAGCACCAGCAGCTACAACCATGTTTTGTTGCTATACACACAGAAATAGTTAATTCCAAAATAGTTAATTCCACAATCCTGCTATTATAATGTGTGTAGCAAAAAAGAATGGCTGACATAGCTGCAGCTTAGCTGAGGCAGCTGCAGCCTCCGGGTACAGTGTTGACACTACACCTTAAAATCTGTGAATAAACTTCTGCGTCATCTCTAACTTTGTTCCACATTCCCTGAGTGCTTAATGCATCCCTCAGGTTATCATATAAAAGTTTGAGATATATAGTTCAAGTTCAATTTATTCTTTATAACTCCCCAATATGGGGTACAAGAGACTGAGAAAAGTATAAAAAAATCGAGGTGACCACAATAATTACTTAGGAAGAAAAAATACATATATATATACATAAAAGTTTATAGAATATAAATGAAACAAAATAAATTTTAAGGTGATATTAAAGAGCCAATCCTCTTACCCCAACCTACAATTTTTGTAGGGGTTTACAGAAATTCTCAATTGGCTCAGCATTTTGATTGACAGCTAGTTCAAACAATTAAAAGTACCATAGCTCATAAAACATGGCCTGTACTGTACTGAGAGTGTTTTGATTTATACACACTGGGGTCTTGTATTCTCACCCTGAAGCACTAAAGAAAGGTTGTGTGAGGATGAGTTGTGGGTGTGGCTACAGTAACTATAAGTAGGTTAGGAGAATTGTAAACTGTTTGGGGTGAGAAGGTCAGGTCTTTAAAAGAAATGAAATGGAAGAGAGTACATCCCAAGCTGTAAAAAAATATAAATATTGCAAAGGTAAAATCAGAAAATAAAGCTTCTGGAACAAAAAACAAGGCTTCTGTAAGAGAAAAAGGGTTCCATTAAAATGCAGAGAAGGCAACCATCAGGGTTGTTGGTGCAGGAATTTTGTGCATGTGCATTGAACATCGACACTTGCATAATGGGAAGTGCATAAGACAAAATTCATACTGCAGCTGGGAATTCTTCATAAAAGACAGTCTTCACTGTCCAAACATGCACTGTCAAAGTGCCATTGAAATGTTATCCCTGCAATTCTCTTGAGATAAAATTTTCCAATTTATCACAAATAGACAAGAGAGGAAGAAATTAATAAATGCAAAAAGAAACATGGAAACAACAAAAGGGGGTAACACTGGTAAATTGTTTATACTGTACTGTGCTACTGTTATATGAATCCTTACAGAGGTACAGTTGCTGCAGTGAGGTCACAGATGACTCTGCAAATAGTCTGGCACGGCCCAAAGTCATTGGTTGAGTGCAACAGGTAAGGCAAAAGTATAAAACTTGATATTGCGAGGTCACTGAGACTTTATGTCAAAACCTCAGGCTGCAGATGCCTCAGCCAAGCTGCAGCACCCTGCAGACTGTTGTTTTGTTCCTACACACATCACAAAGCACATTTTATTCAACAACTGCTTTTGTAATGTGTATCAAACAAAACATATCTACAGTGTCTGCAGCCTGCCTGAGTTGCAGACAACCTACATTGATATCATGGTAATACATATAGCAACAAGTCATGGCAATAGAGAAAAGCAGACCTTTCATGCACTGCAAAAAAAAAATAAAAAAGAAGACTTTTGTTAAAGTTTTTTAGGTGCCACAACTAAAGGATTGTAGAATTGCCACTAAACTTGTGTCAATGATTTAAAATTTTGAACTTTAATCAGGTGACACAGTGAGTCCACCAGGTGACCTGGCCAAGCCTAAAGGTCACCCAACACACTGACATCCAATGGCAATCTGTCATGACTATCCTTTTCAACTTCAAAGGAAATGCTTTCCAACTTGACCAAGCTCCCTAATTGATGATAGTCTCAGGCCCAAAGTGAGGAAGGAATGCAAAGCTGTGCAAATAATTAAGCTGCTTTCAAGGCTAAGCATAGCATGGATTGCAGGTTTCAGCATTTTTTTTTTGTACACTGTTTAAGCACATCCACCACAGCTACCTTCTGCATCTCAGTCTTCTTAATTGGTTCCTCTGGTTGATCTGAAGTCTCTGGTATATTCTGTTTTGCCTCGTCCACCACCTCTTTAAACTCTTTGGCTGCATCTTCTGTCTTAAACCTGACAGCTAACTGTTCATTCTGGGGCTCCCCATCAGATATATCCATAGCATGCCACACCCAGGACCTCTCAGAAAATGCAGTGGGCTGCAGGTTGACATCTTGAGTGATGAAATGGTTGGCACAAACTTTGGAGTCCTGTGAGAAATGAAAAGAAAAAAATGAAAAAAGTCTATTTGTCTATTTTACTTGAAAAATTTTGACATGAACAGTTTGTTCAATGGAGAGCAGAAGATATTCAAAGACTTCATGCAGCACAACTGCATGCTTCAGGCCTGTAGCCTGAATGTGCAATTTTCTTTTTTTTTTGGAGGGAGCATGTTACTGAAACTTTGCCAGTCTAAGGGAGGGGTCCAAGGCAAGGGTGTTTCCCTCCCCTCTTCCTTTTGCAAAATTTTTACCAATTTCAAGTAATGTAGATGCTGAATTTTGCAAGCTTGCCACTTTGATGGTACTAATCATGAAGGTTTAGTTCCAGTAATTAATCTGGGTAGCATTTTTTTAATTATCCAGTGCTAATATTTAAACTGGAAATTTTTTTGGGAGGATGTAGCGGGATGTGGGAAGGAGGGCTACACCCCCTAATGTCCTTGTGGCTATGAGCCTACTATGATTCCATGAAATGCTTTAAAACAAGTCACCACAGGAGGAAAAATGTCAAAAACCTTTGAAGCTTCTTGCCACTGGGATATCAGTTTTCACAAACCTATGTTATAGTATGTGAAAAAGTTGACTTGCCTCCTAAGAAGTTAATTCTTTGCCAGCCATGAGAGTGACCTTTTTACTTGTGCTCAGATTACCATTCATTGATTTTAATGTGAGCATGATTTTAAACACTTTAGATAAAGTTGTTTGGACTTATTTCCAGATGTTTTCTCATGCAAATCATGATACCATTAAAATCAGAAATCATATAACACGGTGCAAATATATTAATTGAACAAACATTCATAAATACATACAAATAAACAAACAGAAGCAAGCTAGCAAACAATCAGTGTATTCTCAGAGCAAACTAAATTCCCTTTTCCATAAAAATCAGTGGTGTATAGTTCCATTACATTAGGGACAAATAAGCCCAAAAGATTTTACCAAAGTGCAAAATGCTCCATGAAGTGTTGTTAGGTGCCTCATACCATAGTAATGCATGCAAACACAAGCTCATGCAGATGGCATTTCATGACAAGATACATGCTGCATGGAGCAATAAGACTTACACAATACAAAGTGAAACATATCAATCCATATTTGATCACATTTTTCATGCATATAAAAAGTTCACAAAGATGATCAGTTTGATTTATGAACAGTGGTACTGACCGATAAGAAAATCGTAAACAAGTTGAAAATTCTGGCACAAACAATTTTTGTTATGGGTTCATAATTTTCTTTTTCTTCTGTACACCACTGCAAATGTGTTTTGGGAATTTTATAGAAAGTTACATACCTCATCCCTTCTCATGAAGATACGATGTTTCCTTGTCTCAGGGTTGTATAGCACTTTAATATCACCCACACCTCGCTCCTTCCACTTAGAATCCTCAGCGTTAAACTGACTTAGCTTGGCATTCTGACTAAATTTCACTTTTTCACTTTCTTCATTTTCATCCTGGTAATGCTCTGCAGCTTTCTCGGAACCTTGAGATTTGGGAGAAGATTTTGCTGCAGGGCTTGAAGATAAGTGTGCTTCTTCCACCTCTGGGTGTAAGCTATCCTTTCCTTGGCTCTTCACCAGCTCAAGAATTTCCACCTTTTCTTCTTTCTTTCCTAAGTATGAGGGTCCAGAACCATGCAATGACCTTTCTGCGATTTGAAGATCTGAAGCTGGTGGTACAGGCTGGTCCTTGGGTGAAGGCTCCCGGGGTATGGATTCACGAGGTGGTGAAATACCAAAAGAGAATCCAGCTGATTGTTGCTGCAGACGAGGAGGGCTGCCAAATGCACTCTGAGGTGTCAAGGCTGCAGAGTTTGATCTTGGAGGTACATAACTAAATGCAAACTGAGGCACACCAGAACTTAAAGTTAACCTAGGGGTACTGAAGATACGCTGTTTGGAAGAAAATTGTAACCAAGAAATGTGTGACATAAATGTGGAAGTGGATATGCAAACAAAAGAAGTTGTATTAGGGAATGCACTTAACACCTGTAAGACGCGCCTTCTGACCTTTTGGGTAAAGTTGGACAATGTCTGTTTGGACCATCAAACATTTTTTTGCATTGATGCACACGAAATTGACTCAACATGTTATAGACTTTGAATCACATTTTTTTGTAGAATAGGATGCATCTATGATGCGCCTAATTGACTTGAGCAACATGTAGAGAAATTTGAGAAACCCTTGAGTCACCACCCAGATAAACACGACACACATTTGACTCACTTTTGCCCAGAGGTCAGTTGTAGGTCAATGTTTCTGTAAAGAAGGGGAATAAGGGGATTTTTCCCCTTATCTAGGAGATAGAAGGTAAAGTACCCCCTTTTTATTTCCATAAAAATTAATAATACCAGAATCTTGGTGTCTTATTTCAGAAGAGGACACCTTTGCAGCAATGTTTGAACCTAAACAGCCTTTAAACCCAGATTTCACATAATAGTGGCCCTGAAGCAGGCTCCCCCCACCCCATCCTGGTACCCACCTGTAGCTTTGACCAATGGCACCATCAATTTGGCTTTGGGGTTTGGAAGTAATAAATCCTCCCTCCCTCTTTTAAGTTTCTAGCAGAGTCCCCACAGGTATTTTAACAGTGATTTAATGGACTTATTTTTCAAAAAGGAAGAGTAGCACAAACCTGTTGCTCAGTAGTTGCAATGTCCCTTTTGCCTTCTTCTGCAGATTCTCCTACTTGCACTTGCAGCTGGCTTTCCTCATGACTTCCATCTTCATCTTTTGTTGCTTCATCCTCTTTCTCCCTCTCACTCTCCGCTGCCTCTTTCTCTTCTCCTAGTTCCTCTTGGGATCTTAATTCATCTCCAGACTTTGCTGTCTCAGTTTGTGGAAATTGATCTTCTAAGTCTTCCTTTTCTGGTGAGGCTGGTGTGTGTTGGACAGGCTCAGCTGGTTCTTTCCTCACTGGTTCAGTGGGATCTGAAACCTTTGGTACAAACCCCTCCTTCATCTGGTCATATGTTTTCTCTCCTCCAAGTTGCTCCTGGGATGTTACTTTATCCCCAGGCTTTGATGCCTCACCTTGTGAAAATTGATCTCCTAATTCTTCCTTTTCTGGTGAGGCTGGTGTGTCTTGGACAGGCTCAGCTGGTTCTTCCGTCACTGGTTCACGGGGTTCTGCAACCTTTTTTCCAGTCCCTTCCTTCATCTTGTCAAACGTTTTCTTAAATTCAGTAGCTAATTCCGGTGTTCTAAATTTTACAGCAAACTGTTCATGGCATTCTTCCCCTTCAGCAAAGTCTATGGCATTCCAGATGAAGGCACGGTCTACAGGGCTCATTGGTAATAATTGCATGTCAGGAGTAAGCCAGTGGTTGGCACAAACCTACAAAAACAGTATGAAAATGTTCTTTAAAATTAACAGGTTTTCTGCACTTTCTGTGAAATCAATAAGTTAGTTCGGTAATTTGTTTTGGTGGCTATGCACTTGCGCACAACCTCCAAATCCTCAGGATAAATAAACTATTCCAACACCTACTTTTTGTTCTGGTTGCCTATTCAGATTTATGCTTGGTGTTGTATGCAAGTACTGAAGAGAACAAGAACTTAATTGGATAGAGTTCTCCACACAGTTTCCAACCTATTGTTTCAAGTCGAGCCCTTCACAGTCCTTTTTCCAGTTGTGACTGGCTGGCTTGTTTTCCCTAATCTACTGCTTATGCAGCACATCATGCACAACGGAAGTAGGTTTATTTTTAGAGTATTTGGTGTGACACGACCTGGGAATAGAACCCGGGCCTTCCGTGTGAGAGGTGGAAGCTCTCACCGTTACACCAAACAGGAGGTCCCCTTACACAATGTACTAAGCTTGGGCTGTGTATCCCACCCTGTGCCTTGCAATTCCATGCCCCAAGAAAATACCATCACTTTTTTAAGACTTTTCACAACTTTCTCAGGACAAATTAAAGATTTTAATGATGTTTTTCTTAACATTTAACATAGAATCACATGAAATTTGAGTTGAAAACAAAAATGAATTTTGATAATATGAGTAAGAATGAAATGTTGTAAATTTTCTAAATTTCCACATTTCTATGACTTAAAACAATTTGTCTGAGTTTCAAGACTTTTTCAGTGAAATAATTTGCCCAATTTTTTAAGACTTTTCCAAGTGTCCCATGATCACAGGAACCCTAGCTGACTAAACAGGTGATTAAGATACAAAACTGATTCCAGACAAATATATCAGTTTTATCATCAATAATTATCTCAGTCCTTATAATCACAATATTGAAGTACTACATCACAATAATGGATTCATACTTTCTTCCCACAAAAATGAGAACAAATAGTACTTTGAATTTAATCCAAAGTAAAAAATCCTGAACCTATTCCATAATATGAATACAACACAGCTAAGATCGAACCATTTGCAAGGTGTTCTACAGAAGAAATGTCATTCCACATATTTTCATGGTAGCAAAGGAATAAACCACATTGTCTGACCATTGCTGGCTCATAAACTGTCTTCAACTACAAGATTTGGGAGACATTGTTTTGCCAAATTTGTAGTCTTGATGGTTTATGCACCAACAATTGTCAACCAAATGCAGTTTATTCCTTAGGGATAGTCATATTTCACCCCAGAAGTCTACAAAATTTCCAACTGACAAAGCCCTTTGAATGACAGTAAATTATAAACTGCAGAGAACTGCAACTCATATTACACAGTACATACTGTACTGAGAGTGTTCTGATTACACATTGAATTTAAATACTCACCCTGAAGCTATAAACTGGGATTGTGTTTGGATGAGGATGAGTTTTGACAGCTGTGGGAGGGGCTTGAGTATTAAAGCAAGTTAAGAGAACTAAAACTGTCTGGGGTGGAAAGTTTTAGCCATTAGATATACAGATGCACTGCAAACTAATTGGACACACATTATCAGCCTTCTTACCTTCAGAACTTGGTCCCTCCTCATCAATATTCTCGCCTTTCCTGTCTCTGGGTCTCTTAAAATTTTCATGTCTCCGACACCACGTTCCTTCCATGCTTGAGTGTCACTATCATACCGATACAGCTTGGCTCTCTCCTTAAAGACCACCTCCTGTCCCTCATCCCCAGTTGTCAGGTCTACATTCTCTGGCAGGGATATGATTGGTTCAAAGTGAGGGTCAAGCTCTTCATCACCTGTGATGCTGTCCTCTTCCTGCTGAGTAGTGGAAGGGCTTCCAAAGACTTGTGAACCAGCACCAGGAAACTGGCTGAAAGGTCTGGAGGGATCTGTACAGGAAAATTGACATTATCCGTCAATTCTACAAATGATTGTGAATTTAGACAGATAATTTATGACAGAGAATTTCCAAACTAACATCAGTGTATTGGGCCAAAATATCTAAACCTTCTGTTTTCAACCCCTTTGCTATGCATGGTTTTGCTGCGAAACCATAGTACTAACCTGCATCCTGTAGTAATAGATCATTATAAACCTGTAGTGTCTAATAATGTTTTTGACATGGAACAGCAGCCACTGCTTTTTTCCAGTTGTGGCTCACTGGCTTGTTTTCCCTAACGCATTGCTTATGCTCTTTGGTATGACCCGACCAGGACTAGAGCTCTCAAATGCAAGTCAGATGCTCTAACCACTTGACCATATAGTCAGTCACCTTAGAGCTTACACTTAAGCCATCTGTGAAAATGTATTCAAAACACCCTGTTCTATACTCAACCCTCCTAATATATCCTGCATCTCCAGCAGCAGCAGTACTGTACTCACCTCTCCTAATATATCCTGCATCTCCAGCAGCAGCACTACTGTTCTCAACCCTCCTAAAATATCCTGCATCTCCTGCAGCAGCAGTACTGTACTCACCTCTCCTAATATATCCTGCATCTCCAGCAGCAGCAGTACTGTACTCACCTCTCCTAATATATCCTGCATCTCCAGCAGCAGCAGTACTGTTCTCAACCCTCCTAATATATCCTGCATCTCCAGCAGCAGCAGTACTGTACTCACCTCTCCTAATATATCCTGCATCTCCAGCAGCAGCAGTACTGTTCTCAACCCTCCTAATATATCCTGCATCTCCAGCAGCAGCAGTACTGTACTCACCTCTCCTAATACATCCTGCATCTCCAGCAGCAGCAGTACTGTACTCACCTCTCCTAATATATCCTGCATCTCCAGCATTGTACTCACCTCTCCTAATATTTCCTGCATCTCCAGCAGCAGCGATAGAAGCAAAATTGAGTTTAGAAATGTCTGGGCTACCAAAGGAAGATGACATCTCCTCTGCAAGTCCTGAAAGGGACACAAAATGTTTCCTATTAAAATTTTAGCGTATCTTTGTTTACATGTGCGTAAATGTTTGATAAGGTTTTAATTAATTATCCATGAATCAATACCTTACTCAGATAACCATTTCCTTTCAATTCCAAAAAAATGCATCAAAACCAGAATGCCAAAAGGCTTAGTGATTCCTTGCCAATGAAATTTAAGCCTATCTTTTTTTCAACTTGACAGTGCTCATTAATGTTTTTTAAAGTGACATTGCTCTGTAATGTACCCACAAAGTATACATGCAAGGCATCAATGCTTCCTACAAGAACTGGGGTTCTGCTCATGATATCACAGCCACATGTGTGAAATTTTGCAGTATCCAAGACTCCAATAATGGGAAATTTGTGTAAATATGATATTGAGACTTTGACCCCTTGTGAACCAAGCTGACATTTGACGTCCACCCAAAACTATAGGGATCATTTATTCACCATGCATCATCTACATGTCAAGTATGAGGACCCTACAAGTTACCTTTCTTGTAATACCATGCACACAAGTTTTTCAGACTTTGACACTGCTGACCCCAAATGGCCCTTCAACCTTCACGAAAATATTCTGGGATCACCATCTCAATAAGGCCAACCCACACATTCAGGATGGGCTTAGTCACATGCATTTCTCTTGGATACCGTGATTACTAGGTTTTGATGTCTTGACCTCTCATGACCTTTGACCTCCACAGAAAATGATACAGAACATCTAACTAATACAACCAACCCACACACCCTAAAAATGAGCAAAATCACTTGCACCTTTCTTGAAATATTGTATTTAAAGGGTTTTGACCTTTTGACCTCTCATGAACCCAAATGACCTTTGACCTCCACCAAAAAAATAGGGATAATCTACTCGATATGGCCAACCCACACACCAAATATGAGATTAGTCACACTTACCTTTCTTGAGATACCGTGTTTACAAGCAATTTCTAAGGAATTTACCATTTGACCTTTCGTGACCCCAAATGACCTTTGACCTCCATGAACATCAACAGAGATATCTACCCAATATGATCAACCCATACACTCCCAATATAAGATCAGTCCCATGTACTGTTCTTGGGATATCCTGTTTACAAAGTTTTGACTGTTTGACCTCTCATGACCCCAAATGTCCTTTGACCTCCACCAAAAATGATAGGGATCATTTACTCAATATGGCCAACTCACACACCAAATATGAGATTAGTCACACTTACCTTTCTTGAGGTACTAAGTTTACAAGCAATTTCTAAGGAATTTACCATTTGACTTCTCGTGACCCCAAATGAAATTTGACCTCCACGAAAATCGATAGGGATTATTTGCTCAATTTGGTCAACGTACAGACCAAATATGAGAACAGTCACATGTGTCGTTCTCGAGATATCATGTTTAAAAGGTTTTGACCTGTCTGAGAATGTAACATTCAAGTATCGATGTAGGTTTGCCTTGGCATGCAAGGCAATCTAAACACTTCTGTAACTGTGGTCTTGAACATGAATAATATGAGCTTGGTCATCTTGGAGCACAGACTAAGTTTTAACTATTACTAAGTGCACATGTGAATTAAATATGGTTAGTCAGAGAAATGTTTCCTGACTTTTAAAGCCGACTTGTAAAGACTGCAACCAACATCATCAAGACGGTTATTATGTTATGCTAAATAGCCCTATTTTGTTGATAAAATGGTCAAATAAGAAAAATGGCTTGCACTTAATGTTTCATTGCTAGGTTTGTAAGAGAAACTATGTTTGGAATAGAGTGGAGGCAAAGAAGTAAATACATGTGTTCCAGTTAAGGCCAGCCTTTCTGACCTCAAGGCTTTGAGGTCTCCCTTTATAGTGTTTCTAGTCTCTTTTCCAGGCCTAACTCTGTCTTGGACTGCCAAGACTCCCCTACCACACGAATATAGAGTATACTCAAGGACAAGTGCAACAGTTACAGTATTTTCAGAAAACTCAGTTACAAAGAAAATCAGTTGTCGCAGCTTGAAGTAATGTAGTGCACTGTTCTGGTTCATGATTGGCTCTAGAGAGTCATGTGACAGTATTTTGTCTCCTCAAATGGGAAATTTTATAATGAGTGACTACTTTGTTTACTTTGAACATGCAACACTGAAGTCCTAAAATATCATGACATATACTTTTGAAGAGAAATCAGAAAAAAATTGAGGGATTGCTTTTACTTCAAAACCAGTTTTGGATGACTGCTCTTACCCTTTACGTTGCAACAAACAGTTTGTGCTGGTCAGGTAAATTGTAGTTCGGACCAGAGCCAGCAAGCATAGCTACAACCATGTTAGTACATACATACTTTCACAAACCTTTGCTTGTTTCACCAGGAGTCAGGTCCCCTCCTTCTCGAGGTGTTACAGTTATAAAATTCTCCCCTGGTCTTCTGACTGGAATATTCAATACATCTTGTTCCTGCTGAGATATAGAAGATGGTTTAGCTGGGGTGAAACCCTTGGGCACACTGGTACCTTTCCTTGGCACTCCTATGGTCATGCTTGTTTCAGGTACCTGGGAAGTTGGACGTGAGACACCTATGCTTGGTGTTGATGTCAAAGGTAACCGAGTAAAAGGTGATGGCCCTGCTCTTGATGGTGGTGTGGGCTGTGGGGTATGATGGTGGTGAACTGGGGCTGGTGATCTAACTGTGTACCCCTGAGTGGTTGGTGCTGCAACTGATGTTGGAGGACCAGTCAGTGAACTGATTCCTGGTTGGTTCTCTGCAACTATAAGATGTTGTGTCTGGTCAGCTGCAGGGATATTATAGGCTATTGGGGATGCAGAACTTTCTACCCTTTGTCCAAGATTAGGAGATGCTGGTTGTTGGAGAACAGGTGTAAACTGTGCTGATGTTGGAGATTGGAACTGGGGTGGGGTAGTCCTCATTCCTCTTGCAGGTGGTACAGGGATAGGTGTAGTTGCACTTGGTAAAACTTGACCTGGTGGTGCAGGTTGCAGTCCAGCGTCTCCCCCTGCTTGCATGCTTGGACCACCAACAACATTCTGCAGCTCCTTTGGAGGAGTACCCTCAAGCATTTCTGAAGAGAATGGGACTTCCACTGGTATTAGACATCCAGAAAGAAGAGGGTGTTGTAAATACGTCACTGTGTGAGGATAACCAGGTTGTAATTGATCAGCTTCAGGTGTGAGGCTAACTGCGGCAGCAATAGACTGTACTTGTTGAGGAAGTTGAGATGTTTCTGCCAGTACTTCAATTCTGATTGCTTCTATTTTACCCTTCAAATCCTTCATGGCTTCCTCTATATCATCTTCCTGTCTTTCCAAGTTCATCTGTAAAACAACGATAGATATGCCAAATAAAAGCAGGTCTTCATTCAGCAATAAATCTCACTGTCTTTGACCAACTGCATGGTCAAGTGGTTAGAGCATAAGACGTGCATTCGGGAGCTCTGGAGTTCGACTCCTCACTGGGTCATAGAGAAGGTTTTAAAATGGAACCTTTTCCCAATGTGCTTGGTGCTCAGCATAAGCAAGTAGCCATAACAAGCCAGTGAGCCACAACTGGAAAAAAAGGCCAAAGTAATTAACACAGCATTTATGATTCTTATAACCTCAAGGATACTCTTCTATGTTTCTGTTAGGGCTGTGCATTTTCAGTTAATCCTCTATCCGTTTAACAGATTTTATTGAGCATTGGTTAACCATTTAACCGAAAATGACGTCATGTGCAGAACATAAAAAAATCAATATTTACAAAGAGCACCATCACTTTTATCAGGAAAGTACAAGTCTAAAAATGGCATCATTAATCATGCTCGCCGATGTTAGCATATGTCAAAAATGTTGGTATTTTGCGCTAAGTTTATATCATCTTTTCACAGTAAAAGCACATCCTGCATTCACTGAGGCTGTGTCTTCAGACCATGTGCACTTTTTAACATTCCGCCAACTGCCTTATTTTCCTACCTGATCCTATGTAACATCGTCAGTTAAGAAGCCTGACAATTCACGAAACACTCCAACACCGCTGTTTTGATGCAGCTTGCTTGCAGTGCATGCTGTATTCAATACATATACAGTGCTCATGTGTTTGTCACGGTAAATCTCTGTACAATTGCACAGTGTAAGCGGCCCCCTGGCTGCAAACAGTAGAACCAAGCACTATTATCCTGCATAAATTAAGGAATTCCCCACATTCCTACTGTAAAGTTATTTACCGTAGGACTTATGATGATGTCATTTCGAGCGAAAGCAGTGGTGCACGCGGTCCCATGCATTCAGTAGACTTACGTGCGTATCCGTTTACAAAACAAGGGATCATGTTTTGCTGGGTGACATAATATGCATACGATTTTATTGCAAAATTTGAATTGCCCCTGCATTGTGGTTGGTTCAATTGCCTTGATTCTGATCCAGACAATCACAACTCGCACCATAGCCTATGGGATTTAGTGTGTGAAAATACCAGACCTTGAAACGAATTTCTCCACTGAGTTTGTGTTATGACCATCGCACTTCCCATGCTTACATAGCTGGCTAGTGCAGCCCGCCAAGCCCCATGCTTAATTCACCAAGAAACTGCATCACAAATCTCTGCGTACGTGGATTTTTTTGGGGATCTGACTTAAGTGCATTTCATTTACTGATTCTTTTTAAACAAGACTTATAAGTTTGGAACGAAGTGCCAACAAATACGGGGAAATTTATATCAGAA
The DNA here is from genome assembly GCA_037179385.1 of Holothuria scabra. Classification (NCBI taxonomy): domain Eukaryota; kingdom Metazoa; phylum Echinodermata; class Holothuroidea; order Aspidochirotida; family Holothuriidae; genus Holothuria; species Holothuria scabra. The sequence continues at coordinate 45,207,139 of CM074190.1, forward strand.
AGAAACCATAAGATACGTTATTCGAGTGCAATTGTTTTGCTGCCCAGAACCGCTAAGATTAGATAGTTTGGAATTTTTACGTGCATCTAGAATACAGTACATTATCGCAACTAGAACCCAGTCTGTACATAGCTCGACCAGCCAACAAACTTTGTGTGCATATTCATAAAAATCAACATGGACTGTCCCACTTTGATATGATATTGGGTAAACAACAAAATTGCAGGAATTATCTTGCACTTACGATTGTATTTTTGCTGGTTTAATTCCTTCTAAATACTGCTACTGACAATGAAAAATAATCGAATTTATGGAGGTGCAGCATGATAAAATATTTTGGTTAGCTACAGTGGGGAGATTTATTCAAATATACTTTTGTGCCCTAATCATGGTCTCGCGGAGGTTTTATTGCCATAGAAGTACAGAGCTTGGTAACTTTTTCACAGCAGCATTACGCACTTTTGTTGCATCTCCCTGCTTGCCTTGTGGCTTTTAAAGGCAAGTTGATTGTTGAAAGGCTCCTTGGAAGATAAGAACAACGGAACTATTAATGCAATGGCATTTTTGGCAAGAAGAATCACAGCTCATTGTGCGAGCTAATCGATAAGCAAGACAAAGCTACATACGAATGCAGGGTAGGGTCAAAAGCTTTTGACATCAGTCCATCATATCTTTTTATTATTTTGGGTGGCAAGATTAGCAATTGTTGTGCAATTTTAAGCCAAGAACTTTGTAGGTTGTGGTACAAACGGCTTAAGTGAACACAATGGGACTCGCGACACTGATCAATTTAAATTATAAGGAATACAAATGATTAGAGAATTGGCGACCGTGTAACCGGTCAATCAGTCGGTTAACCACCACAGCCCTAGTTTCTGTATCATGATAAACAATCAGATCAGAAGAGAAAACAATGCGCTGGAACAAAAAAAGTTAACATTTTCTGTCAAAATTTTACTTTCCCTTTAAGATAAAATTTTCTGACAGCAACAAGGTAAAAGTACTTACTTTCATCTCTTGGATAGACTGTTCAAAAGTTTGTTGATATAATCTTGCGGTTTCATTATTTTGTATCATATTTTCCAGTATTTCATTCATCCTTGTTCCCATTTCTGCATATGAATTCTGCAAAAGACAAACAAAGCAAAAAGACAGATAAGAAAAGAAAGACAGGTAAATTCCTTTGTTCTTTCAACTGAAATTTGTGAAAATGATTAAAGATTCACTTTCTACTTACGTCTAATTTGCTTACTAATTGCTCCATCTGTTTCAACTCTGACCTCAAGCCCTCTAATTCTTTTTGCTTTTGATGTAGCTCACTCAGACTTTCTTGTATTTCATTGTTATATTTCTGGAAGAAGCAAAAAACAACATTTATTATTTTAATACCAGGCCAATGTGATGTGACTATTATCTGAATTATATGTTAGGCCTTTCTCTCTCCTCTATGGACATTGTTAAATAATTATTAGGGGGGGGGGGAGATCAACTGGATGTGTTGCACTGCAGTGCATTGTATGGGCTGGATATGTCACATATAGAGGGGTGTATTTACATGGAGTTTTATAGCTCAGTTTCCAGCCAACTGGTTAACCCAGCCGGCCACAGCCTTTTTCCATTTATTGGTTTATGTTGGGCCAGCCAAGGCATTTTTGCCAATAAAGGCACACAACTGCAAGGTCCAGGATTCCCTAATGGTGGGTCATGACCCAAAATGGGTTGCCAGATAAAAAGTGACGGACCCATCTGGGGGTCATAGGGGTCATGGAGCCTCAAAATGGGTTTGCAAAGTGTATTCATAAAAAGCAATTGTAAAGCAAACACCAACACTGTGAAAATGTCTGTAAGCCATTTTTTAAGAGTTTACATGAGCATCACTACATTTCATCACATGGCATGACCATTCCTACAGGAATTTTTATTAACTAACCCCCTTGGTTGAGTTACTGAAGAATGTCAAGTCATGAAATTTGGGTCCCTTGAAAAGTAGGAGGGAATCAACACCTTACCTCCTGTTCTTTTTGGGCTTCTATTTGTTGTCTTAATTTCTCAGAGTTTGTCTGTAATGCTTCCTGAAACATGAGCAGGGTTTGTTTCACAGTCTCTTGCCAAGTCTGTTTAAAAAACAAAACAAAAATTAACATGAAGCCATTGAAGCTGGTAGAAGATTAATGCAAGTATCAATTGACTGCCCCACTAGCTCCACCTATCATCCAACAAAAAAGTGTGTCACTAACCACTGACTGTGTGAGTCAAATGTCTGTCACTATCTCAACAGTGTGAGTCACTGAAGGGACTAAGAGGTGAGTCACCTTACCTGAGATGCCTGGTGTAAACCCAATTGACTTACAATTGTCAGGCTTATTGCTGTGGAACAATGCTCCAGGTTGTCATCTATCTAAAAAGGGTTGTAATTGCTCCTTAGGGCAGGCATGAGCCTGGCATTTCCAAAAAAAAACAAGAGGAAAATTCACCGGCCAAGGGTCACAGCCCACCTCAGCCCCACCATGGTTGGGGCTGAGGTGTGAAAATTTTGAAATTCTGGATGCTTGGATTACTGGAAAATGCACTCTAAAACACAACATTTTTGTTAACTTTACCTTGTAGCCTGATGTGTTTAATTTGTCACCTCAATTATCTGCTGAGGTAAAGTGGGTAAGATTTTCTGTTAGGCTAACTCTTTATTGGACTTATAGTGACTGTAATATTACTAGCATAATGTTCATTGATTCACTTTTAAAAGTCAGGCCAACTAGGCTAGGCATAGCATTGCTCAGTGCTTACTGCTATTACCACAGTAGTGGGCTCATGTTAGGCCTAATGTTTAGCCATATGTAAACTAGCCTCTGCCTGTGTAATGAAACGTTGGTCCAGGTTATTGTAAACAGAATTTTTTAATAGTGGATTCGATGCATATACAGTAACGGCAGACAGGAAGTAACACCTGATTCCTGCGCTACAGACACACAGAGCCAAACATTAGTTGCTACATTACTCAAGAAAGATGTCGCAGGGTGGTGTGTCAAATGGCATTCAAATACCTGATTATTCGAATGTTTAGTCCATTCCAGTCTTGACAAACATTAGAGCCACTTGTTTTTGGCAATTTTGTCAAAGACTACACAACGAGAATCTCTTTGGTTTTATCTCCGAATGATTTGGAAATGTAACTGATTTTCCGTGCACATGCAGCAGGCACGCAGTTCAATGCACACAATACTATACTGTACAAGCTGTATGGACTATTGCGAGGCCCTTTTGATTCCTTGCATGATACACAGCCGCTACTGTAATATCAATGCCTGCACAGCAATGGACATTCTATACAATTGACAATGGTCATGCATAGTATCCATCTAGAAAGTAAAGATGACTGCAAAGGTGTACACATTGCTTACGTACATACCCACGTACGAGCATGAATACTATAAAGTGTCCATATTCTTCCAGGTTTTTCTTGTTAATACACAGATTATGTCCCCATTTTTCTACCCGATTTTATTGGCGCAAATAATTTTGATAATATACAAAAAAGCGGAACTGTAATTTTTCTGTGAAACGGCAACTTAAACAAGGCGGAAACCCATGGAAAAGAGGAAAAAGCTCACGTCTGTTAGGGACACATCTCTTGGGGCAATAAAATAATTGCACATTCCTTCCTTGTTAAACCTTGACTCCATGCACACCTCACAGAAGTTCAAGAGCTCAATAATTTTGCATCTCATGCCAAGGTTTTAACTTGTAATACGATGGTGTTCCATGAATATTTAGAGTGGATAACATGCTACTCATTGCAGGATCCCCCCCCCTACAATGTGAGGCTGACATAACTAATTGCCTAAAATGAAGTCCACTTTAATCACCAAACCAATTAAACCTGGTTACCACCTTCTGATTTCATCAATTCCTTATTATTTTCAATTCAATCAAAAAATCACTCAAATCAAAATCAATCAAAATCATTTTATAAACAAATCTCATTGCATGTGGAAAATTACCTTCAGAGAGGGAAAGGTTAACACAAAATCCCATTTGAAAGTCTTCGTACTGCTTTTAGGCATTATAGTTCTCTGTTTGACTGATTAACAACATATTTTATATGTTTACAGAGTCTACATGCAATTTAATCGACTGTCATGCTTTTCATACATATCTTGCTTGATATGAGAAAACGTTACCTAAGAAAAAGTATGGTAACGTAGTTAGTAATTTTATTAATTCATGCTGTATATATGTACTTCTTAAAAGAATTGTGAATTAATTATCAACGCATGGAAGAAATGAGAAAGTATCAAAGAAAAATAAAGATGGAGCAAAAAAAAAAAAAATTTAAATTCAGTCAATATCTACCTATCTTGATCGATCAAAACAAAAACTAATTTTCCTTAATTGATACAAATTCTGTTCAATTAGTAGATGGCTCTGTGCAGTATGTAGTATAATGTACATGTCCTTCAGTGTGCATTGTGTTGTACATATTTAGCGAGTAAGTGCATCAAGTAAAAAGTCCACTACATAGTTACATGTTGTGCAGACGAGAAATATGATGTAGTACTGGAAGTCTCTATATAAAAGCAAATTTAATGTTGAGCCTATAACAGAGATATCGGAACTTGCTGATAACGGATAACTCAAAGGTAAAATTAGCCTGATACCAACAAAAATAAAAAAAAAAAAATATATACTCATACTACTGTTGTGTTTACAAGCACTAGGAGAGCTTAGTTTCCACACGGACAGGTAAATATTTTGAAATTCATATTTACTTCATGGTCTCTGTTCTTCTTCCTTAATTCCTCAAGCTGAGATACAACACCTTGATAAAGCTCCAAATTTTTCTGATTTTGATCTTCTTGGATGCTCTGGAAAAAAGTACAAATGAAATGGTGTACAGTAATTTTGTAGTCATTCACACCGGACCCACCATGTTAACGTAAGCAAACCACCACACGTTTTATGCTTGCATGCATTAGGAACTCTTCTGCTTAAAAAAATCAGAGCATTCTGACCAGACCTAACAAAGGGGAGGTCAGGTTTAATAAAATTCTACTAAGGGTTTGTTTCCATTTCACCCCGCCGTATTCTGGAGGATTTTACTCCTGACCTGTCTGTTCACTGTGTGCAGCACCGTGAAATGAGCACTGGAGACACTGCTGGTCAAGTCTGTGCTATTATGCATGCATGGGAGGTGCTTACACACACCTCTCTGCAGTTAACAAAGGGAGGCTTAAGGCTGCTGGCCAGAGCTTGTTGCTAGGTTCTAATGAGAAGTAAACATAAGCCCGATAAGTTGTATGAGTGAGTCAAACCACAAATCTTGCAGTCACTGAGTCTTTGATGTTTGTAGGCTTGGAGAATTTTATATATTACAAGTCCACGTACTGTTATACTGTAGTGTTAAAAATAAAAATTATCATCGAGAAAAGAAACTGTGTTATATTTGTGTAGTGTTCGACCGATCATCTGTTAAGTAATCGGCATCGGGCCGATTAATCCGTTATCGGTAAATAATCGACAACGGTAAAATTCTGCCATTCAACCAATCACTACTGATTATTTGCAAACTGGATATGGGGGCTAAATATACTTGCAACTTGCTCTTAATTTTGTTTAAATTCCCATAAACACTCAATCCTTAAACTTCTCACGAAAACGGGATCCACTGATACTCACAAACGTATAAATTTTACCCCTGCCGTGGGAACGATCGTTTGATATTTTCCGCTATAACCCGGTAGTATTACCTAGAATTAGATTTAGAAGTGCCTTCGAGGTGTATTCCTTGCTGTCTTGCAGAAAGCACAGTGTAACCTGCATTACAAACTGTTCTGCACAAAATACATTGTACAGACTATCTAGCTGCAGTGTTTCGCCATTTTTTCTAATCCCCAAGCTTTTGCATACATATCTGTGCACGTTTTGTACACTTAGCACCTAGAATCTTGTGAAGTTCGGTGGTTATTATCTTGCATAAATTAAGTCATTCCCAGCATTCCTTCCGTAATGTTATTCACAGTAGGACTTAAGCAATGTTGTCATACGACGTCTTTGCAAATGAAAACAATGATGCACGTGGTCTCTTGAAGCAAACTTCTTGGCCCACGTATGCACAAGACTTACGTGCGTGTCCGCAAAACAAGACATCATGTTTTGCTTGGTGACATCATATGCATATGATCCACTGCAAAATTTAAATTGGTCCCTGCATTGTGATTGGTTCAATTGGGTTGATTATAGCCAGCCATAGCAACTTGTGCCTTCGCCTATGTGATTTAGTGTGTGAAAATACTTGGTCTCGAGACAAGTTTTCCCGTGGAGTTTGTGTTACGACGATCGCGCTTGTAATGCCGGCTAGCGAAGCCGGGCGAGCCCCGTGCTAAATTCACCTAGAAATGGCATCACAAGTCTCTGCGTACCATTGAATGAAAATGAAACATAATGCATGTATGTTCTATTATTTTACGTTTATCTTCTGCCCATTTTCAATGTATGTTTTCATGATCTTAAAAAGGCAAAGTTTTGCTTGTAAAAACACGAGTGAACCAGTACTTAAGACCAGTACTTAAGCCTGTATGTCGTTCATTGCGGTTTCTTCATATGCTCTCCGATTTTTCTCTTTTATACTGAAATATCAATTCAATGGCTTCTTAACCTGTTAACTCTCTAAACTAAATGAACTAAGGATCTTAAGGAGTACATATTTTTATACGATTATGTGTTCTTCAAAATTTCAAGTATCACAAAAAAGGGTTAACATCAAGTCTGCACAGTTTCACTTTCAATATGAAGAGAAAACACAATAGGTTGCTGACTTTAATACTTAAAAGAAGACAAGGAGAAATGAAGGAAGTTTATTTTATTGTAGTATCGTTCGATAAATGTATGTCTTAGTTGTTAAAAAAATGCAAAGACTCCATGAACGTAACCTTTATTAGAGATCGGAGATTTGATAACCACTTTCCTTGGTGTCATTAGCCATTCAGTGCAACCATAAGGTACAACACAAACGAACCCCCCTCACTTTGTTTAAATGAACAAAAATATATTGAAAGGTTAAACGTGTTTTAATAAATCAACAAGAACTGAGGATCTTCTGGGTTAAGTTGCAAACAATTGCCTGAGCTCTTCTTTTGAATTTATACAGGGGTCGACTGAAGGGTTAATAATCACTGGCCAATCAGAATGGCCAGTAACTTTTTAACTCTATGCCCTTACAATTTTTCACTGGCCCAGATTGCACAGCAAATCATTTTAACTTTGAAAAATTCAGTTCCTCCAGACAAACACTTAAGAGATTATTTTTGCATTCGGTATGCATTCATCATGTTTTTAACCAGTGAAAATTTCACTTGATTTTCCCGCTTGACAATGCCTTAAAGTGCGTTCACACTAAAACCTGCCGCAACTTGTGGGCGGCCGGACGGGACGCAAAAATTGCCCCTATTGGTCCTGGAAAATTTTCCCACCTGCAAAACACAGCTTATTTCGGTTTTGGTGTGAACGCACCATTAAGAAGACAACCCCAATATTTATGTTACGTTTTAGAATATCCATACCAAAGCGGGATCCCCAAGCCATGTTTGTATATAAATATTTGGGCGTTGGGCAGAACACTGCATTGTACCGCACATTATTCATGTGTAGAAGCCTTTAGTACATATATACAACGTTCACTCAATTCTGTCAGTTAAACAGAGCATCAACGTTCACATCGCGGAACTGGTGTTAACGATGTTCGCATACGTACATCGTTTTAAAAACGATCTGTACTTTACGACGAGAAAATGCGCTCAACTTTTGATGTTACAGTTTACACACATAGCAATTTTCAAGGGCAGAATTTGAAGATTTTATTTTGAACATTGTGTTGGTTTATTTACTGTAACAAAATTCAAGTGGCCCGGAGACTAGTTTGTCAGTAATTTAACTATCTGCACAATGAAATCACTGGCCTAGGCCACCAGGATATTAATGCTAAAGTCAAGCCCTGCTATATACTGCTTAAGTCCACCTTGACTGGATAAAAATCAATACTTGTTCACAAACGGCTCCATTCATTCCCCGAAGCTCATTCTTATTCCTGACACTTTTGTGAGCTGTCATTTATACTATGTCGCTAAGTAGTCTTTTGTTACGTATCAGCAGGCCTTTCCCACATCTTGCTCATTATCGCCAGTGTAGCTGCAGGGGCTGTGTGAATTAATGAATGGAGACATGCAAGGAACACACAATAGGCCGTTTTTCACCCTCCGTAATACGCCGTATTGAAATGGCGACTTCCCGTAATCAGTAACATTTTTTTGTTGTAACAAACCACTATCACTTCTAAAATTACACTTAATCCCTGCCCAGTGAGGAACTTTTGTCCTGTTCAAGTGTTGGTTACAAAACAAATAAACTTAAATAAAGTTAAAAATCTATAACTTGTGGTTGCTACAGGAAGTCCAAGTCCAAGCTCAATTGGAATTAGTACGAGATGAACAATGCAAATTGTTCCAAAATTAGATCTGAATTTTTATGCAGATGAGTTCCCAATGAGAACAATTTCTTTTACTCTTTCCTCACTCTCAAATGATGACATGAAAAACATTAATAATACAAAATGCTGTCTCTACCACCATAAAAGTAAACAAGGACATATTTATTCATTCCAGTATACATTGTATTTGCCTGTTCTTTCCTGAGGGCTGTGGTCTCACTATCTAGCCTCCCTAGAGGAAAAAAGTTTTTCAAAAATGGCCTGTAAGCTACAACTATTGCATATTTCAGTATTTTTATGCTTGCAAGAACAGTTTCTTTAACTGTTTCTTCATTCTCAGTTAGTTAGTTAGATAGAGTTTTACGGCCCAGTTTCCAACCTACTGGTTCAGGTTGAGCCGGCCATGGCCTTTTCTCCTGTTGTGGCTCACTGGCATGTTTACCCTACTGCATTGCTCATGCGGGGCATCATGCACAATGGCAGTTGGGTTCCATTTTTAGAGTCTTTGGCATGACTCGACCTGGGAACAGAACCTGGGCCTTCCCCAGGAGAGGCAGATGCTCTACCGTTAAACCAAACACGCGGTCCGACTTTCTTCATTTTCAGATGAAGAAGACCAAACGAATTACACAATAATACTCCCTGTACAATACTCCCTAAGTCAGACATGTCCACCAAAAGATTCCTCAAGATACACCACTCCCAAACCATATCTCTTTCTCTCTCTTCTAGACACCTCTGTTTTTGCTCAGCCCTTTATGTCCTGCTTCCCCCTAATCATCATCAATAAAGAAGATGTTGACCAAAGGCCATTTCATCACTGAAACCAGTTAATTAGTTGTCACCTCTGCCTTGTAATTGAAGTACAAATTGCTATGATACCAAACTGTGTCAAAGCTTGACTTATGGCGGTTTAAAGACTAATTCCGGCTTTCTGTGCTATTCCTCTCATTCCTACTGTTCACTATCTTCCACACATCTCTAAATTCCTGTTCCCTTGATAACAATAACAAAGTGTCCTGCTTCCGTCTAGTGATTTCAGCATCCATGAACTGAGCTACTCTGCAAATGGGGTATGGAAGTTTGTTCAGACCTGTGACACAGTCAAGGATTGGCAGCCTGATGACAAGCATATGCTTGTAACAAATATGCATGAAGGCCTCAAGGGCCACTTGTGGCATGGAAATCTGAGGACAGTTTTGACCAAAACACTCCTAATTTGTTAACTTCTTTCAAGTGAAAAGGAAAATGGATTATGAAAAAGTAACCCATGCTTATATCTGTACATGTAGGATTGTGATAGGTGCAGGTAAAAGTCATACTTAATAAAAGCACCTTGATATGTGCCATGGATACAAGCATAGTATGTTGTACAGTTAGATGATATTTAACAACACACCAATGTGATTGTGTTATACAACTGGATAAAAAGGTAAACCCTTTACAATTGTTTGGATCCTTTTGGACCCATACGGAGAGCTCGGCTGTCACCCATCTTTACTGTTTCACGCGGAGCTCCAAACTGCGAGTAGCTACCCGAAAATATGGCCACAACAACGAGAGGGACAATAGTTTAAGGTCACAGGGTCAATGGTCTAAGGAAGCTGATGCGGGGCGTGCTACGTCCACTTTTCCGCCCACTCCCAAGCGCACAAATATGCCCCGATTGGAGCACAACGGAAAAGGGTTAATCCAAAATATCTGCACTGCTCGGCTGTGCACACATGCAGAGACAGTGGCATCAGCTCTGCGGTAAACACACTCCACAGGCTTTATATTTTAACCCTTTACCTTTGTTTGGGTCCTTTTGGACCCATACCGAGAGCTCGGCTGTCACCCATCTTTACTGTTTCAGGCGGAGTTCGAAACTGCGAATAGCTACCAGAAAATTTGGCCACAACAACGAGAGGGACAACAGTTCAAGGTCACGGGGTTAATGGCCTACAGAAGCTGATGCGGGGCGTACTACGTCCGCTTTTCTGCCCATTCCCGAGGCGCGCAAATATGTCCTGATCAGAGGTAAAGGGTTAAGCTGAAATAAAGTTTCAAATACCAGTCAAGTTCAAATTCAGTTTCAAATACAGGGCAAATCCTTACCTTTAAGTCAACTCTTCCAACAAAAACAGCAGGAAATACGGCGAGCACATTCTACCACCCCTAACCCACAGGGGGGACAACCATGGAGGAATTTGCTCAGTTTTGTGGTGTCGACAACCAGCCAGTCATGGGAAGAATAATAATGGTCTTTTGTGCACATTTTGTAGGCACTAGTTGGGTTAGACAGATAGAGTTGTACAGCCCAATTTCCAACAAATTGGTTAAAGTCGAGCCAGCAACAGCCTTTTTCCACTCATGGCTCACTGGCTTGTTTTCTCTACTGTGATGTTTATGCTCAGCACCAGGCACAACAGCAATAGGTTCCATTTTTAGAGACTTCGGTATGACCCAGCCAGTAGTCGAACTTGAGACCTACTGACTGCATGTCAGATGCTCGAAACACCTGACCAAGCAGTTGGTGGGGCACTAGTTGGGGAAAAACTACAGGCCGCAGTACGTTGCAATATTATGAACGAATTTAAGGGAATCACCTTCACATATCTACTTGTTCATTCTAGTGCCTTCATGTATTTTTGCTTATGCCCCTACACATACAGAAGACAGGGCCAACAAGAATTTTTTTTTTCTGACAAGCAAATCAATTTCCCACAATGTTTTCACAATTTAACCAGGTACAAAAATTCACAATCCCTCCATTTGCCAAAATTTCCCTTAAAATACCGACTTTTCCCAGGACAAATTGCTGATTTTTTTTTTCCACCTAAGCTTCAGAGTCACAAAAGCTGTTCTGGGTTAAGCAAACGGAGGGGGGGGGGGGGGGGTTCAAATACTTGAATCATTTATTCTCTGTGCTGTTGTGAATGACTTTTTGGAGTATTCATCATTTTATGTGACATTACATACATTTGGTACCCCACTGCATGGTCAAGTGGTTAGAGCATCCACCTTGCTGTCAGGAGGTCTAAAGTTCGACTCCCGGTTAGATCATACCACAGACTTTAAAAGAGGAACCTTCTTCCATTGTGCACGGTGCTCAACGTAAACCAATGGAATAGGGAAACCAGTCACTGAGCTACAACTGGAAAGGAGGACATGGCCATAATGACCTAAACTAATTGGTTAGAAACTGAGCTAGACAACCTAATCTAACTAACTTAAAAGTCATTTAGTGTATTGAGTATTTTATAAACAAGCTAGTTTCAATTGCAAAATGTGAGAAAAAAAGGAATTTTTACACTTATTGGCTTCACACAGAAGGATTCCAAATTCTCTGGGCATCATTACCTTAGCAGAAAAAAAGTGTATTTTCCAGGAAGGCACTAAACTATTTCCATGGAAGTAAGTAGAATTTCTCACAATTCTGCATATATTTTCAGGTGCACAAAAAGGAATTTTCCCTCCAATTGCCTTAATTTCCCTCCAGATTTCCAAATTTTCTGGAAGAAATTTTACACTTATTGGCTTCACACAGAAGGACTCCAAATTCTCTGGGCATCATTACCCAACCAGAAAAATGTGTATTTTCTAAGAAGGGAATAAACTATTTCCATGGAAGTAAGTAAAATTTCTCACAATTCCGCATATATTTTCATGTACTCAAAAAGGAATTTTCCCTCCAATGGTCTTAATTTCCCTCCAGATGACCAAATTTTCTGGAAAGGAACATCCCAGCTTCCAAAGTCCCCCCTCCCCAATCATAATTATGGGCACTGGGATACATTTGGTTCACATTTTCAAGAACAAACAGCCAAGTACCTCAACAACTTGGATATTGTTCTCTGCGTCAGTCAACCTCTTCTTCAATTCAATAATTTCTCCTGACATCACATCAACCTTCCTATTGGTCACTTCTCGCTGTTCTGCCTCCAAAGCCAGTGCACTCTCTGCAAGCTTCTTGTTAGTTTCACTTATCTGCTTGTTTTGAATAAGAGCTTTCTCGTGCGATTCTCGCAATGTCACTTTCAGCTCATCATTCCTAGCTTCCTGGCGGTGCTGAGACCGTGTCAAATCTCTGATTTCACACACTTCTCGCTCTGTACTAGGAACAGTAACCTCCTGCAATTAATGAGATAGTTGGGGATATGTTTATTCCTCTAGTTTTTGTGGTATAAAAGGGAGGAAAATTTCACTATTTTTCCAAGATCCTATATGAAAAAGTTGCTTTTAATTCTATGCCCCATACTTGCCAACATAGTCACCTGAGGAAACAGAACATATGTCAAATGATCCACTAGTACTGTGCACTTACTATTTCATAATTGGTGTCATCTGCTACCGAAGACAAGTACCTCTTGCTGTGACTTTCTGCTGTTTTATAAAGAAAAGACGATGTCTCCAGTGGGACATCTGACCCATCGGGGGAGCCTCTTGGTTCCTCACGTAGACTGGAGTGAAAGCTATCAACTGGGATTACCTAAGAAAGAAGAAGTTCCGTTACTTGGACTTTGGATCATAACTAAAAGAGTTACTGAAGATGACTTCCACAGAAACAACAGGGCAAACACATCAGGCCGATATATAGGTATAGTCTTGGACAAAGTTTGTTGGACAGCCCCTTCACCCTCAGTACCCTGTGCAATGTTAAGGGTAATCAGGCCAGTTCAGCATGGAGAGAGGACTAGCCACAGAGCCCTCTAGTGGAGAATACTTACTGGAGGACATCTGATGTTACTAAAAGCTTGCCAGTGACTTACTGCAAGAAGTATGGATAACATAGGTGACTAGGAGGTACGGGAGTACCAAAGCAGATTGACCGATGCTTCAACTACATGAAGGAGACTAGCATATCAGGTTAGATACATTAGTTAGGACTGTGTGTTTGGTCTAATAGTAAGAGCATCTGCCTCTCATGCGGAAGGACCGGGTTTGCTTCCCAGGTCAAGTCATACCAAAGACTCTAAAAAAGGAACCTACTGCCATTGTGTGATGCTTCGCATAAGCAATGGAGTAGGGAAAACAAGCCAGTGAGCCACAACTGGAAAAAAGGCCATGGCCAGCTCGACTTGAACCAATAGGTTGGAAACTGGGCTGTAAAATTCTAACTAACAAATTGATACATTAGTTAAGGAACAAAAGTTTGGCTAATGTTGAACATTGAATCAAATTCACATGTTTTTCTGTGTAAAGCATCCTGATCAAGACAGCCATACTACTCTATATACATTTTAAATTCTAAGTTTACCTCATATTGTGGCGGTTGATGTCTCCCATGACTTCCCCATGATAAGGTGCTGCTGTGGATTCTACCAGAAGGGGTTGAATGGAAAGGCTGGAAGTAAACAAAGAAACAACTACATGACACAACATTGGTGGTATTCATTTTTAAAAATCAGAAACATTATTCAATGACCTTTTTGAAAATTTTTCTGCAAATAATCACAAACAGTTTAAAAAATATATATGTTAATATAGATCTCATTTGTACAACATTTACAAATGAGATCTATTTGTACTTACCACATTTATTGACCATTTGTATGGTCAATAAATGTAGTAATTTGTATTTTATTTTTAAACTTCTTCATGCAATAATTTCAATTGAAATGACAATGACATGTGCATGATGTAATAGTAAAAGGTCAAATATAGTCATGATGATTGTCAGACTGACAATTATTGTGGAAGAATAGAAACCAGAAAGTTTAATGCGTTGGCACTTTATAATAATCATCAACATTTATTGGTCTAAAATGGTCAGTCACTGTGCATTATATCAGGATAACCTCAAAGTCATCGAAAAACACTTTCATCTTAATCATTTTTACTTTGAGGTATTTATTATTTTAATGTGGTTAGTCACTGTGCATTATATCAGGATAACCTCAACGTCATCGATAAACACTTTCATCTTAATTATTTTTACTTTGAGGTATTTATTATTTTAATGTGGTCAGTTACTGTGCATTATATCAGGATAACCTCAACGTCATCGATAAACACTTTCATCTTAATTATTTTTACTTTGAGGTATTTATTATTTTAATGTGGTCAGTCACTATGCATTATATCAGGATAACCTCAAAGTCATCGATAAACACTTGCATCTTAATCATTTTTACTTTGAGGTATTTATTATTTTAATGTGGTCAGTCACTGTGCATTATATCAGCATAACCTCAAAGTCATCGATAAATACTTCCATCTTAATCATTTTTACTTTGAGGTTTGTATTATTTTAATGTGGTCAGTCACTGTGCATTATATCAGGATAACCTCAAAGTCATCGATAAACACTTCCATCTTAATCATTTTTACTTTGAGGTATTAATTATTTTAATGTGGTCAGTCACTATGCATTATATCAGATAACCTCAACGTCATCGATAAATAGTTTCATCTTAATCATTTTTACTTTGAGGTATGTATTATTTTAATGTGGTCAGTTACTGTTCATTATCCCAAGATAACCTCAAAGTCATCGATAAACACTTTCATCTTAATCATTTTTACTTTGAGGTATTTATTATTTTAATGTGGTCAGTTACTGTGCATTATATCAGGATAACCTCAAAGTCATCGATAAACACTTTCATCTTTATCATTTTTACTTTGAGGTATTTATTATTTTAATGTGGTCAGTCACTGTGCATTATATCAGGATAACCTCAACATCATCAATAAACACTTTCATCTTAATCATTTTTACTTTGAGGTATTTATTATTTTAATGTGGTCAGTCACTGTGCATTATCCCAGGATAACCTCAAAGTCATCGATAAACACTTTCATCTTCCTCATTTTTACTTTGAGGTATTTATTATTTTAATGTGGTCAGTTACTGTGCATTATCCCAGGAAAACCTCAAAGTCATCGATAAACACTTTCATCTTAATCATTTTTACTTTGAGGTATGTATTATTTTAATGTGGTTATTTACAAACTTAGTTGAAAGAGGCTTATTGAGTTGATATCCATTACTTAAGGAGAAATTTAAAGGGTCACTAACACACGACAATGCTTCAATTCAGAATAATGAGTCAAGTTTCATATCCAATAGTTATGGAAAAAGTTAAAATTTTGAATTTTGTGGTGTCCTGAATTGTAAACAGTTTTGCGCATAACTAAAGAAGTGTCTAGCTGTGAATTTTTGGAAACCAAACTGAACCACTGGTTACTCACTCACAATACAGTTACTTGTATGTAGGATATGGGGATTGTCATAGTTTGACCATTTGTCATCGATATGTGAATGAAACTACTGGTCTGAAAGGTTGGTATTACTCCCTAACCTACATTAGATGCTGCGGTAAAACGACATTACAAACTTTCATGATTTCAGCTGTCCACTTTCATTAATCCCATTCTTTTCATGACTTTGGCTCACTTAAGATGTTTTTGTTTGTTCTGTTTGGCTTTTTTATTTGCTCTCGTTTTGGTTGTTTTTTTTTTTTTTTATTTGGATGGGTATTAATTTTTTAAGGAAGTGAACCACTATGCAGTTATGGTAACCAAAGTCACACGCAATTAGTTTTTGAAAACTGAATTGAATCTTTAAGTACTTAAGTAAGATTCTGGCAATACTGGGTCCAACATGATTCATGCTAGTATTTACCTCTTGCACATTTTCACGAGGTGAGACTGGTGACAGTTGCCTTCTACTGTAACCTGGAGAAAAGGTCATCATCAGCCGGTCTGGTGATCTCTTGGAGGGAGAAGCAAACCTTCCAGAAGAGCTGGGCTAATAATGTAGCAAAGAATAAACCAAAAAGTTGCCTATTTTTTAAAATACACCATCTTTTATTACATATTTTTTAAACAGGGTCTAAGCTGGAACCATAAATGGGTCCACAAATGAACTTCAATGGAACTCTATAATGGGGCTTTGTACACATTCAAAATCACAAAATTCCATGGCTATTTGATGACTCTCAAGGACCTTCACTGAAATTTCCAAGACCTATAAAATCAGTCAGGTCCCATACTTCCATCTTTTTCGCACAAAACAATGTATCTAAATATTGAAAATGGTAAAGCACGACCACTTCTTAAAATTCCATGACTTTTTCAGGACCTTTAGAAAAATTGCTCATTATCCCTGATTTTCCAGGCCTGGAAATTCAAATTTCAGTTTCCCTTACTTTTCATGATTTACCGAACCTGTACAAATCCTGTCATTCTCCATATTCTTTCAAAAAGATTCCATTTTCACCTTTTTTTTTAATAGTAGAATAGATTTGCACTCATTCTGATACATTTCAACATTCCATCGTTTGCAGCTGATGCAAGTTTTGTACTACTCATAAAGAATGACATGTACCCACAGACTTCCTATACATGGACAGCACATTGTTGCCACTATACATAAAGTATAGGCATAACAAGATGACCTCTACTATAGGTCAATTAACGACCACACAAAAGTACAAACAACCCTTTTTGATGAAAGCTGCTGTTTGAATATATGTGATAATACATACACATAATACATAATCTATCTGATGATATAAACAATCCTACCTCTGGATAACTTGTATCTACGAGGTATGACATGCCTTGCCTCTCATCACTCTCTACATGGGATGAGGAGGGCAGGTCTAGTCTTCTGTCTTCAGGAGTTGATGGTGTGTAAGGAAGCTAAAAAAGAAACATATCATAAAAGATTATACATACTATTTGTGTTTGCATGCAGTCTTAGGTCATATTTAATACACCAGACATAAGTATGTTGACACATTTCATACTAAAGTGGACATTCCCTGCTGGAAATTTGTTAATCATAACTATGGAATTGGTGGAAATTCTGTTTATACCAACAAATATTTAAACCAGGGTTCCTGCACATTCTAGGGAATCAATAAATGAATACAGTAATTTGTTGGTGCCTCCAATTTTGGGGCACAACATGGGATATACAAACCAGGTTCAGCACATAGCATACAGCGCTCCCTTGTTTTCATGCAGTATGTGCATACAAGACTGAGCAAAGCCAACCATAATGCAAATCTGGGTCTCAGCCCTACCTAACAGCAGCTTAAAATGACAAGATGTTTACATCAAGAAGGCAATTGAGACACAGTCAACTACACAAAAGCACACTTAAATTCCTCCTTATGTTATGGATGGATTACGAAAGAATGATGTGATCAAATTTTGTTTAAACTCAAACTTTGGAAAGCGTGTTGTAGATGTGGGATTGGTTTGTTTATCCAAATGATTTGGGGGATGTGGGCATGCCCATAGCCAACAAAATAAATTTTTGAACTCATTTTGCAGGAATTATCCATAACTTTTACTATTTTCCCAGAGCCTAACAAAGAATTTCCATGATGTGAAAATTTTCATACCCTAATTTCCAGTGAGCTGTCAGTAATAAATTTGAGGAAAAGAGAATTATGAATTTTGATAGGGGAAGAATACATTTTAATTCTATGAGTGAGGATTGATCTATGTTAATTTACATGACTTTTCCAGGTCATCACACAATTTCCTGAATTTCAAGAATTTCCCAAGCCATGAAATACTCTTCCATGTTTTTTACTTTTTCATAGTTTCCATGACTGAGGGAAACCTATACAACACATGTAGGGGATTAGGTGGAAGGCTATAGCAATGAATTATGGGAATGAATTTTGGTGTGTTTCATTTTAGTCACAATAAAATGCCAGTCATAGACAAAAACAAACAGCAGATACTAAAATCCTATTTCACATTTTCACATCAAACAGATTTTAAGGGTTATCTGAAGTGTTTAGGGGGGCAGGCCACCAGGCCCAACTCCATAACATGTTTTAAAAGTATTGCTTTACCACGTCAGGAAAACAACAATTCTCTTTTCCAAAGGAGTTAGGAACCAAAAAAAAGGTAAAGGCAGGATAGAATGAAGCCCATAGATTGGCTTGGTGTGTGGTAGCATTAAATTTCAACTAAGTCTTTCAGTTAAGTCTTGTGGTGCCCATGACATTTTTTGTTGCAATTGTTGGTGACTGCTTCCCCCTACTCTATTGCTTATGCATCCAGCCAAAAATGTAAAATGGCAGTAGAATTCATTTGTTTAGTCTTCTGTATCAAACCTACACATCAAGGGATAGATAGTAAAATGAGGTTTAATAGAATGCTTTCCCTTAGGTCACAAGCCCCGCCCCTTTTAACAGACAAAATCTTAAGAAGTATGCAACTAGTTCAGCTAGCTAAGAAGCAGCTCACGACCCATGTGTGCCTGTTGCACTCAACACTGTTAATTTTTGCCAGGCAGTGGGCAGGGCTTACCAATTGTGATGTAACGTGAAAAACACTCTATAGCTAACTTTTAAACAAATTTGTTGAAGTTGGGCCACCCACAACCTTTTTTCCAGTTGTGATTCATAGGACCTCCTGGGTGAAAGGTGGATCCTCCACTGCTGGACTGAACACTCGGTCTCTTTGTAATAGATGGGTCAGAGTGTGAGATACTGATTTATGAGAGCTTACCTGAGCTGGTGTCTTTGTTCGACTTTGTACCCCTTCAGGCTGACACTCTGCCAATGATTCATGAGCTTCTTCTATTAACTCATCAACTTCAGGAACCTTAAATAAAAGACACAGAAACTGTTATTGAAAGCAAGTTTCAAAAATTTGTCACCTACAAATTGGACTAATAGATATCAGACATACACTGAATATAAAAGTTGAACACAAAGTCCAAAGGGGGTTTTTTTGCACCATATTGCTAATGCTTGACAGCACTCGCAGACCTTTTTCCAAACAGCAGCTACAAAGTACTTTGGGATACATTTTTGGTACACTGCAATGTCATTTTAACATGGCGGAAACAATGCACACCGAAACGCTATCCCACAAGTCTTTGTAGCTGCTGTTTGGAAAATGGTCTTTGTTAAGTTTTGAGACAATAAATACTACAAACAAGGAGAAAAGGAGAAAAAAAATGAAGACTGGGTAGCAAATGTTTCTACGATACAGTTGAGCACATAAAGCAAGATGTTTTTTTTTAAATACAAAAACATAATGAGGAAGTCCTGCACAAAAATAAAAAACTGTGATATTTAATAATCTTTTTATACTCACAGTAAATGTCTTCCTACGATGAGGAAATAAGGGGTTCCTCGTCTCCAGAATATTTTCACCACTGAATGAGAGAGAAAACCAGAGATGTTTCAGATTCAAAGAAAGGAATAACCAGCTGAGAATACTGACATTTCTGTACTAAAAACATAATTGAAGTAACATTTATTTGCATCTTTCTTATATCAATCCCACGAACACGTTCAATAAGTTACAGATCCCTTATTATTTGCAGGACTAGCATAAGGTCATTGATTTTGCTTTTATTTTTGCCAACACAGAAGGGTTGGATTTGTCTAAGATCTCTTTTTATTTTGGGTGGGGGTGCATGGGGGGAGGGTGGGGGAATTGTGAGGGTGGGTGGGGTGGAGAAGGAGCCAGGAGGAGGGATGGGCAGAGGGTATTCACATTTGTCTTCTGAGGGAGAGAGAGATGAGAGAATTGATTTTAGCTGAAATGGAGGTGATGATGCATAAGTGGCAACATTTAAAAGTCAACTTTTCCAAGCATGTGTTCCCACCTAATGAGGAAAATTACAAAACAATTTCAAAACTTGCTAGATTATTGAGAATGGCTTTCAAATTCTATTGCCATATTGCTCTTTGCAAACTATGAAATACATAAACCATGCCATTAAGTGAGGTGAAAGGGTTCATAAGGTCAGTGTC
This sequence comes from Holothuria scabra, assembly GCA_037179385.1. Lineage (NCBI taxonomy): Eukaryota > Metazoa > Echinodermata > Holothuroidea > Aspidochirotida > Holothuriidae > Holothuria > Holothuria scabra. The sequence continues at coordinate 45,227,341 of CM074190.1, forward strand.
CCAAGTCAGCTGTTGCAAAAGGTGATTGCTGAGAGGCAATCATTTTAAATGTTCAGTCTAGAGAGTGTGGCCAGCAAAAATTGGGTGTGGTCTGAGTGCACTCACAACAATGACAAATTTATAAACAAAGAAGGAAAAAGGCTAGGCCACTCCATTAAGTTCATGTCAACTGCTAAGAAGAAAAGAGGGGTCAGTGCCAAGCAAGGAGACATGCAGTCAACCCTTTATAAAAAAAAAGCATTATTATAATAGATATACAAGCTGAAGAAGCACGATTTAAAGAGCCAACCAAAGTTTGTCATAGAATTTTAACCCTATGTTCCGGTCAGCATCTCGTTTTCTTTATATAACTCTTTTTCAGAAGAATATACTGCAGAGACATTGAAAAAGTCTTACACATTATAAGAACATTAATTTTGTTTAACTAGGATTGAATAAAAATATCTGAATATTCATTAAGTAACAAACTTTCACACAGACGAAAGACTAGACAACCTCCACTACACTGTAGCCAATCACAACATTAGACCATGATCACAGATTATTTTTTGCCAGATATGAGTCGATGCCAAAATCTGTTGAAGAATTAAGTTGTTGAAAAATGTAAAACCAAAACTCTGATGGCCAATTGTCCCTGTGAAAACAGAAGGTACTACACCTCTTGCTAAAATATCTAGGGCTGTGAATGTGTAGTGGTTAATCGCTAAATGGCATGTGGAATAAAACGTTTAGTACAAAGCTAGAAGCAATTAATTGCAAAACCTGTTTTTGACAGTTTTTTATCCATTTGTATGCTCTGATGATCTTTGGTTCCTGTAAAACAGAACATTCTGGGCATATTTGAACCTGTCAAAATCTGTTGAAGAATTAAGTTGTTGAAAATGTAAAAACAAAACTCTGATGACCAACTGTCCCTGTGAAAACAGAACGTACTACACCTCTTGCTAAAATATCTAGGGCTGTGAATGTGTAGTGGTTAATCGCTAAATGGTATGTGGAATAAAACGTTTAGTACAAAGCTAGAAGCAATTAATTGCAAAACCTGTTTTTGACAGTTTTTTATCCATTTGTATGCTCTGATGATCTTTGGTTCCTGTAAAACAGAACATTCTGGGCATATTTGAACCTTGTAAGCTTTTAAGTTTCAGGATAATTTGATCTTAACATGCAAGATATAGGTTTTATTATTATTTCTGCATTTCATTCAGTATCAATCACTAAATACTGAAATTATTTTTTTTGTGATAGGGTAATCTCAATTAATCGCTAAACAATTCAAATTTTTCAGGTTTAAATGTGTAGTTATTTTGCCAAATGTTCACAGGGCTGCCTAAAAATATCTATCATTTGCCATCTACAAAGCTAACCCAGTTTAAGACTGTGCAAGGAATGAAGCAGTATCTATGAGTTGCATTCTATTTCGTACGCTTTAAGATCTCACTCAAGACGAGACCAGCACGTTTTCCTTCTGAGTAAACTTTTATCTGCTCCTTCAATGCTATTTTTAATCAGTCATCTCACAATTTCTTTCTAGATTGACCACATTTTGAGAAGTGACATCTGAATGTTTCAAAAACTTTGAGATGATGGTTGAAAAAAGAAAGAAAGAACAACATTAGCTATATGTGACTAGTCCTTCTATGTCACAAATTTGCATTGCTTTACTTATGGTTACCCATGACTTGGTAGAAGGTTGAACCAGAATGCAAAAATGCATTGAGGTTTCGATGATACATACATGCTCTTTTCAATAAAATGCTACATTTCTTGCAACAACTGGTGACCCAAAATAACCTTTGTCTCCACCTGTACACGTAAGTGACTGGTTTTTCTTTTAACCAAAACTTTTCTATATTCAAAAAGCCAAATTTCATACTGTGCCTTAAGATATTCTGCAAACAAGGTTTTCAGAGTTTGATGCCAGGTGATACCAGATGACCATTGACCTCCACCAAAAACAACAGGTACAATACTTTCAACTCACCATAACACATCCACATACTAATTAGGAAATCCATCCAAGTTTCCTACCTTGAGATACCCCATTTTGACAAGTTTTTCAAAGTTTGACCGATCATCACCCCAGATGTACTTTCACCTCCACAAAAAAAAACCTTATACAGACCATCTTCTCACCATAATTCATTCACATACTAATTTTGAAATCCATCCACCTTTCGTACCTTGAACTATCCTAAACAAGTTTTTCTAAGTTTGACCCCTATGACCCCAAATGACCTTTGATCTCTACCAAAATCAATAGGGTTCTTCCTTACATCATAACGCATCAACATATCAAGTTTAAAATCAATCCAAGCTTCCTACCTTGAGATATAGTGTAAAAAAGGATTTTGGGGTTGGACCCCATGTGACCCCAAATGGCCTTTGACTTCCGTGAAAATATATCGGGTTCTTTCTTACATCATAACGCATCAACATATCAAGTTTGAAATGAATCAAAGTTTCCTACCTTGAGATATAGTGTAAACCAGGATTTTGGGGTTTGACCTTATGTGACCCCAAATGAACTTTGACCTCCACCAAAATAAATCGGGTTCTTTCTTACATCATAATGCATCAACCTATCAAGATTGAAATTAATCCAAGTTTCCTACCTTGAGGTATAGTGTAATCAAGGATTTCTGGGTTTGATCCCACATGACTCCAAATGACCTTTGACTTCCACGAAAATATATCAAGTTTTTTCTTACATCATAACACATCAACATATCAAGTTTGAAATGAATCAAAGTTTCCTACCTTGAGCTATAGTGTAAACCAGGATTTCAGGGTTTGACCTCATGTGACCCCAAATGACCTTTGACTTTCACGAAAATATATCGGGTTTTTTCTTACATCATAACACATCAACATATCAAGTTTGAAATTAATCCAAGTTTCCTACCTTAAGATATAGTGTAAACAAGGATTTTGGGGTTTGACCCCACGTGACCCCAAATGACCTTTGACCTCCACCAAAATCATTAGGGTTCTTCCTTACATCATAATGCATCAACATATCAAGTTTGAAATTAATCCAAGTTTTCTACCACGAGATATCATGTAAACAAGGATTTTGGGGTTTGACCCCCTGTGACCCCAAATGACCTTTCACCTCCACCAAAATCAATAGGGTTCTTCCTTACATCATGACGCATCAATATATCAAGTTTGAAATTAATCCAAGTTTCCTGTCTTGAGATATTGTGTAAACAAGGATTTTTGTTTTTGACCCCCTGTGACCCCAGATGACTAGGGTTCTTCCTCTCAGTATGAGGTATCTGTGTACCAAGTTTGAGAACTGTCAGATCTTCCCCTTCAAGATATCGTGTAAACAAGCAAAGTGTCACAAACACACACACATACGCACATACACACACACACACACATACATACACACACACGCCATCATGAATGCATAGGTTTCTCTTTTCATCAAAACCAAAAATCCCTGTACAACTTTCAGAAGATTTTGATAAGGATCATGCCATCCTGATTCTACTTCTTAAGTCAGCTGACTAAACGTGAATTTTCATGTCAGTCAAATTTAAGGTTGTTCAACTGCACCCTTGTATTTAATTTATCCTATCATGTCAGAGGTTACTTACTTTTTCAGCTTTTCTAATTGTTTTAAAGCTTCTTGCCAGTACAACAAACACCTTTCTTCATAAGCCTGATACCTTTTATTATCTGACTGTGATCCTTTATTTTTTAGCATCTATAAAAGCAGAAAAACATATGAATCAATCAAATTGCCTGATCAATGGCAAATATCCAAAGCACAAAATAAAAGCAATCCTACATGTGTCCATAAAAAGCTTCACATGTGTACATACATTTGGAGCTACCCTAACATATATTTTACATAAAAAAGTGTGGCCTACATTATTCCATGCCTCACAGAAAGTAAAAAAAAATTATGCTGAGTTAGCTTCCTGATTGAATTTTGCTTTCAAAAGGGTAGACTCTCATTTTGACTGCATAACACCTGAAAGAAAAAAAACCTCAGATACTTCTGTCTACTTCTGCTTTTTCAGCCTCTCCATGCACTTGTACTGTAGTTTGGGTTCTAATACACTATAGTTACACCTCACCTTCTGCTAAAAAACTATACCAATTTCTTTTTTAAGTTTTGGAATAATAATGTATACTTTCCATGTTCCATTGTATGTTTCTTTTGAATGAAAATGTAGCAGATGCATGTTTAATGAAATTTCAAAGCTCCACAAAATTTTCAGAAAAAAGAATGTTATCCTATAACCAAACAAGCAAAACAAGCAAAACAACTGGGCGGTACCACGTGGTGCACCACCCAGCACCGCCTGGTGACTGTACAGGATAATCCTGACTGCTTTCCACAATTTGTCCTTTTTATTCAAACTAAAGGTTAGAGCAAGCAGATCACAGAAAACCTACCACTAAAGATGGACAGCAAGATAAATATTACATGCAAAGATACAACAACATGCATATTGTAGACACACAGCCCTTAAGAATGAGAAATTGGCTACGGCAAAAAATTGCTGACGTAAAATAGATGAATCACTTCTGCAAAAATATACTTAACCTCTGCATTAAAACTAAGAAGTCCCTGAGTCCTGCATTTCAGGCCTTGAGCAGTATTTTTGCTGAAGTCAAGTCAATTGATTCAGGAAAAGGGAAGGGAGGGGGCATTGGAAGGGGGCATTTGCATGTATGTGAATGAGGAATTGTGCCATCCAACTAAAGCAAATATTAAAAGTCACAAATGCTCTGCAAACATCCAAATAAGTGTCAGCCTAAGGCCTTACTATCTTCCTCATGAATTCTCACGTCATTATTTGCGCTGTGTATGTCCCAAACCGTTTCCTAGAAAAAGCAGCTGCGCTTGAATTGACTGATGTTATTCACGACCTGAAGAGTAAATCACCAGACTTATTTGTAATCATTAACAGGGACTTTTATCATTGCAATTTCAAAAAGACCAGTACCCACTACTATCAGCATGTAACATGCCCAACAAGGGGAGATGTTACCCTAAATTTGATGTATACAAATACCAAGGAAGCCTACAGATCTTTTCAACTACCACCTTTAGGGAATGCTGATCACAACCTTGTTCATTTGGTACCAAAATAAAGACCTATTGTGCAACGCCAGAGGCCCAAGACAATCAGCATACAACAATGGATGACTTGAAATCAGTTTTTGACACAACAGACTGGAATGTTTTTGTTGATGCTGCTGACAACCTCGATAAAATTAACTGAAACTGTTAGTGATTACATCAACTTTTGTGTTGAAAATACCATTCCTGTCAAGAAGGTTAAGGTTTATCCCAATAATAAGCCGTGGATCACAAAAAGAGTTAAAGAAGTTATAAACAGAAAGAAAGGACTGTTTGGAAAAGGAGACAAAGAAGGTTTAAAAAGGGTTCAATGTGAGTTAGAAATGGTCATTTGTGAAGAGAAACCTGCTCATCTTCAAAAAATTGAAAAACATTTTACAGAAAACAATATAAGACAGGTCTGGGAAGGTATGTGTCTAATGAGTGGACATAAAAATGATAAAAATTCATGTTCTTTGCCTTGTATTAATGTTGATTATGTCTGATGATCATGATTTCTCTGCCCAACATGAAAGCTTGCATAACTTGCTTTCTGATGAACTTAACTTAAAAGGGAGTGCAAACCAGGTTTTTAAGCATTTTTCCAGCCTTAATATTTCCAAAGCAGCTGGACCTGATACACTATCAAGTTAAGTCTTAAAACAATGTGCAATTCAATTGTCTAACATTTTTACTGTCATTTTCAATTTTTCATGTTTTCATGTTTTCTCTCATGTTTTGTGCAATACGTTACTTGGTAACTGATTCACAAACACCATGCACTACATAGTAAAACATACAAAAGCAGAAGGCAATCAATGTTTCCACTAAGTCAGTTTGAAACAATTTTTTATGCACCAACTTTTAATTTACTGTTTCATTGTTTGTGTAAAACAAAAGAAGAGGCCTCTGATTCATTGTTCTTTCCAAAGTTGATGAAGTGTGAACAACAACCTGTACCCTTTTGCCTGCCTAGTTCTCCAAACTTGGAATTTCTAGTGTGTCAAATTAATTTTGAGTGATTTGACTTAATAATATTTTAGAGGAAAACCTGACTGCCCAAAGGAAGTGTGACATGTCAGCAAAAAGCCCAGACTTTACCTGGCAGTTAAGGAGTAACTTTTCCTAGGGAAAATCCCCTGGGGTTCTGTTTGCACTTTTTATGGTTCCCAATATAACAATGCATAGTTTGAATGTTTCTGAGGCAACTTGTTTCTTATGCTAAAATAATGGATGTAGATTTGTCAACCATATATTATCTTTTAATTACTCATGACATAGTTTATGGTCTGGTAATTGATACTGATGATTTTAAAGGGCACAACTGAAATTTGAAAAATAAAACCCTCCATTGATACTCATGATTTTCAAGGACACAATTGATTGAATTGAAACTTCAAAAATAAAACCCTCAGGACAAACTAATGTTCAAGTGTCATTTAAATAAAAATTGCAAAAGCAAAGGATAACATTAGCCATAGCCCTGTCTAGATATCATAATATTTGCATATTCAGCTTATGTTAATGCATGATTAAGTGCAAATCAGAAATAAATTTTTGATGAATTTTGATGGGAATTGCCGCTATTTAGTTGACTTTTCATGCTTTTGACATCAAATCAGGCTTGGGGTAATCGTAATCGATTGCAATCGATTTACACACTGAAGTAGTTGTAATCGCAATTGATTACTTTTGTGAAAATCGTAAGGTAATTGCAATCGTAATCGATTATAATGGCAAAGTAATCGCAATCGTGGTTTCATTTCTGATTACATTGAAGTTGAATTGAACAAAAAAGTAAAGTTACCAAACTATTTTTTCAGTGCTTGGTTCTTCTGTTGGAAGGACAAAATTTAATTGTCCCTCTTTCTTGGATGTTCCAGCTTATCAAATGAGTGAGAAGTGCACGGGTTCAACAATCTCTACTTTGGGAAGACTTGGTTTTGTCCGGGCTCATCTAGAGCAATGTCCATGGCCTTTTTTCCAGTCATGGGCACTGGGATTGTTTTGCCTACTACATTGTTTATGTGGAAAGAAAATGTAATCACGATTGCAATCATGATTACATTGCAATGTATTCGCAATCGTAATCCATTACTTTCAATTTTAGCTGCAATCGTAATCATAATCGCAATCGTAAAATAGGAAGGAATCGCAATCGTAATCGATTACATTGAGATGTAATGGCCCCAAGCCTGCATCAAATACGCAATTTTGTCATTTTTACATCACCAGACTTTACTGAATGGAGGAAAACAAACAACACTTACTAGCTCTTTCATCATTCTTCCAAGATAAATCAGAAGTTCTGTCCCCATCCTCTCATCATGACTCCGACATCTTAACACCTGCAGACCTGTCTCTACTATGACTATAAAATCTCTGAAAAACAGTGATATATTCCATGGAGAATTGAAACAAACATTATAAACTACAGCATCGCTATAAGCTAGTATATCTATTTTACACAGGGTTCCTGCATTAATTTCTAAGGAATTTATTTTTATTACACTTCCATGATTTTCCCTGGATCAAAATTTCCATGATTTTCCCCGCATCAAAATTTCACATCAAAGTTTCACATGAGGAGAACCATAAATTTCAAGGGAGGATATATCTTGATAATATTACTAGTCAGGCTGCATTTGAATACACTACCATACAAAGATCTTTGGCATGAGCACCAACTAATTCCTGGTGTGACAGCATCAACAGTTTCTTGGCATCCTGGCATACATTAAACCAGAAAGCCAAAAGGCTTAGTGATTCCTTGCTGCTGAAATGTAAGGCCTTTTTTCACATTGCCCGTCGTGAACCCAAATGACATTTGATCTCCACCAAAAACTTCTGGGACCACGTATTCACTATGTGTCATCTACATGACAAGTTACAGGACACTACAAGTAACCTTTCTTGAAAGACTGTGCAGGAAAGCTTGTCAGGCTTTGAACATGCTGACTCCAAATGAACTTTGACCTTTGCGAAAATCAATAGGGATCATCTACTAAATATGACCAATCCACACACTACATGTGAGCACATTCACATGTACCGTTCTTGAGATACCGTGTTTACGAAGTTTTGACCTTTTGACCTCTCATGACCCCAAATGACCTTTGACCTCCACCAAAAACGATAGGGAACATTTACTCAATATGGCCAACACACTCGCCAAATATGAGATTAGTCAAAACTACCCTTCTTGAGATACCGTGTTTACAAGCAATTTCTAAGGAATTTACCTATTAACCTCTCGTGACCCCAAATGACCTTTGACCTCCACGAAAATCGATAGGGATCATCTACTCAATGTGACCAACCCACACACGAAATATGAGCATAGTCACATGTACCATTCTCGAGTTATCGTGTTTACGAAGTTTTGACCTCTCGTAATCCCAAATGACCTTTGATCTCCACCAAAAACAACAGGGAACATCTACCCAATATGACCAACCCACACACTAAATATGAGCATAGTCACATGTACCGTTCTCGAGATATCGTGTTTACAAAGTTTTGACCTTTTGACCTCTCGTGACCCCAAATGACCTTTGATCTCCACGAAAATCGATAGGGATCATCTACTCAATATGGCCAATGCACACAGCAAATATGAGATTAGTCACACTTACCCTTCTTGAGATACGGTGTTTACAAGCAATTTCTAAGGAATTTACCTATTAACCTCTCGTGACCCCAAATGACCTTTGACCTCCACAAAAATCGATAGGGATCATCTACTCAATATGACCAACCCACACACTAAATATGAGCATAGTCACATGTACCGTTCTCGAGTTATCGTGTTTACGGTGTTATGACCTTTTGACCTCTCGTGACCCCAAATGACCTTTGATCTCCGCCAAAAACAATAGGGATCATCTACTCAATATGGTCAATGCACACACCAAATATATGATTAGTCACACTTACCCTTCTTGAGATACCGTGTTTACAAGCAATTTCTAAGGAATTTACCTATTGACCTCTCGTGACCCCAAATGACCTTTGACCTCCACGAAAATCGATAGGGATCATCTACTCAATATGACCAACCCACACACTAAATATGAGCATAGTCACATGTACCGTTCTCGAGTTATCGTGTTTACGGAGTTTTGACCTTTTGACCTCTCGTGACCCCAAATGACCTTTGATCTCCGCCAAAAACAATAGGGATCATCTCCTCAATATGGTCAATGCACACACCAAATATGAGATTAGTCACACTTACCCTTCTTGAGATACCGTGTTTACAAGCAATTTCTAAGGAATTTACCTATTGACCTCTCGTGACCCCAAATGACCTTTGACCTCCACGAAAATCGATAGAGATCATCTACTCAATATGACCAATCCACACACCAAATATGAGCATAGTCACATGTACCATTCTCGAGATATCATGTTTTCAAAGTTTTGACCTTTTGACCTCTCGTGACTCCAAATGACCTTTGACCTCCATAAAAAACAATAGGGATCATCTACTCAATATGGCCAACCCACACACCAAGTATGAGATCAGTCAAGCTTACTCTGCTTGAGATATCGTGTTTACAAGGTTTTCACAGTTTGACCTCTAGTGACCTCAAATGACCTTTGACCTCCACGAAAAACAATAGGGATCATCTACTCAATATGGCCAACCCACACACCAAGTATGAGATCAGTCACGCTTACTCTGCTTGAGATATCGTGTTTACAAGGTTTTCACAGTTTGACCTCTAGTGACCTCAAATGACCTTTGACCTCCACGAAAAACAATAGCGATCATCTACTCAATATGGTCAACCCACACACCAAGTATGAGACCCGTCACAGTTACCTATCTTTAGATATCGTGTTTACAAGCAAAGCGTCACATACACACACACATACACACACAAACACATACACACACACATACACACACACACACACACACGACATCACCATCGCATAGATTCCTTTTGCCTACGGCAAGGAATCAAAAATCCTGTCATGGCACACGACAATATGTTTAGGTACAGTACTGTGCTGTACCTGTACTGTGTGTAATATGTGTTGCCAATGAATGTTATATGCATCATGTACACATGTATACATGTAGGTACAACTGGTTACTTACTGCTACTGACTACTTCCAAATACACTATATACCTTCACATACATTGGAGATCTATGGTGGACATGTATGTATCGCGAACATGTACACTGTATGTACGTAGGCTTGTCTACAGATTGCTAAGTATAACTGCATTGTATGTGTACAGAAAGTTTGAGCATACTGTATGATGACACAGACCTATGCATACCTCAGGCATGTGCTTTACATGGAAAGCATGCTGGATTACAAGTGACTGTAGGTGGGAATGGAAAAATGTCACTTTTTGAACATTTCCACGATTTTTCTGGACTTTAAACAATTTTTCTATAGTGAAAAATGTTTTCTTCCCCATTTTCATGACTTTTTCAAATTTTCTTAACAATGGAAACCCTGTTCACCACAAAAGCATAACTTGATGATTCTTGGCAAAGGCCAAATAACCAGCTTTGCATCCCAAATTGCAATCCAAGAAGTTCCAGTTGCAGCAGATAATATTCAGCTTTGCCAATATTGTCAATGTATTTCTCATTTCTGAGTGAAATTAATTAACACACACCATGTTAGAGAATTTCAGTTTCAAATCAGTCAAACATTACAGCTCATTTAAAATACAACATTATTTCAATAAATGCCAATCAAGAGGGTGCAAACAAATTTGAATAATTTGTAGGCAGCTTTTAAGGTGTAATGCAGCAGCAACAATTTGGGTAAGTATAGAGGCTTTGCAATTGCGTCACGGAACCGCCATGCTGGAGGACATTCATGCCAAATACACGCGGCTTTGTGCCGAACGCACTGCACAGTGTGCACTGTGATATGCATGTTGTGTACAAATTCAACGAGCAAGCGCGTCCCGTATGGTTCGCTATGCAGTTACATGTACTCCAACATGGCCGACGGAGAGTATTATGACGTCATGTGAAAAGCCTCTATAGAGTATCCTTCAGCATTTCATGGACAGGTCAGGAGCCAGCCAGATCTAGCTGTTGATTTACTGTACGTCTGGGACAACTGGTTTTGCCCTTTACACCAGTAATATTATTATACTTTAATTTTACTTTAAGATAGTTATTCATTACTCCAGACAGTTAGAATTCTATCTCCAAACATCCTTACTTCTAGCCTTTCCCAAAGCTGTCTACAACTCATCCTTAACCAGACAAAATCCCAACCGATAACTTCAGGGAATACCCTGGTGAGCATACAAGGCCCTTACGTGTAGTTAGTAAGTTAGATGGAGTTTTACGGCCCAGTTTCCAACTTATTGGTTCAAGTCAAGCCAGCCACAGCCTTCTTTCCAGTTGTGGCTCACTGGGTGGTTTTTCCTTCTCCACTGCTTATGCAGAGCACCAAGCACAAGGACAGTAGGTTCCATTTTTGGTCATTGCTATGACTTGACCTGGGAATCTAACCCGGGCCTTCTTGTAATCAGAGCAAAAGAAATCTTTGCTGTTTAAGATGAGCTGCTCAACATTTTCTGAATTTGATATCAATTTAAGGGCTGTGCCAACTGAGAGATTTGGTGGGCTTCAGGTAAAATTGTAATTTAGGTGGCCATGACTGCCTTTAAAGAAAACTAGCGATTATTATCATCAGGTGCATGCCACTTACTTTGAGGATCCCTTAACTTCAAGGTGTTGGTGAACTGCATTAAACCAGTCAATTTGACGTTGGTTACCAAAATTTAACATTGGGTAGGGGTAACATTTCAGGGGAATGCTATTTAGTTGCAAATATTGTTGTCGTTTTTCCAATTCTTCCTGCATACAATGGGCTACAGCGTGGAGAAAGATCTGTAAGAGAAGAAAATATTTGAAATTAAAAAAATGCTTATTAGGGTTCCTGCACCTTGAGAAAAATAAAATTTCATGACTTTTCTATGACTATTTCATGGCCTTCACATGATTTTTTCATGACAAAAGTTCATATCATATTTAATACAACTTTAATGACCATGACAAAAAAGGGTAAATTTATTTACTTGGAAAAAATTAGAAGACTGATCTGGGCTAAATTTCACAACTTTTCCATGACTTCTGTCATTTTTAGAACATTCCATGACTTTTCCAGGCCTGGAAAATGAGAATAGAATTTCATGACTTTTACAGGCCGCAAGAACCCTGCTTATGTAAATTAAGTTCTAACATCAGGGTTCGAAAATAGGCTTTTCCACTCTGAAGCTAAATACAGCTTCCGAGAAACCTCATTTTGAAGCTTTCCTGGAGCTGTTTTACCATCCTCTGGAACTGTTTCCAATTTCACAAATAAAATAGTACCTACTCTTTCTAGTCTTTGCTGCTGTCACAAGTTAACACTAGCAAATGCCAAACAAAGTAAAAAAAACAAGAGTCCAATGGGCACTGTGGTTCCTTGCTGGATATTATAAGAATGTACAGCCAGTCTCCAAAACAGAGCTAAGCAAAAGCTCAAACTCAATGTTTGTTACATCTTCACAAGGGGTATTTTAGTACTAATATTACATGAAATCAAAGATTAAATTTCTGTGGCCTTACTTACATTCAACTTTTATTATGCTTGGTGATCCTTCAAAAACACTACCTCATTTCCATATGTATTTATGCTTGTAATCAAACTTGATATCATCATCAATAAACAATACACAATGTGGTCAGAGAAAGAAAAACACCCATTTTATTTCTCTCACAATTTATTTTTTCCTGCTCTCAAATAAAACTTGCTATTACTTTAAAACAATCTACCATTTGTCCTGTTTGCTACCTCTACACAGAAAACAGGGTTTATTCAGCAGTTAAGCAGGAAGCAAGTGATTAATGGGGTGTGATAATAGAATGAGGACTAGGTTACCCCACAGAGCACAGCAGTATTAAACAGACATACTGTATAATCCATGCACTGCTTCCACTGGCAGAGACCAGTTTAATGCAGAGTGACCTGTGCTCAGTGAAAATAACATTTCCAGCAGTTGACCTCCAGTGACCTTGATGACCTTTGACCTTAACCAAACACCAGATTGATTTGAAATCTGTCCTTTCTACCTTAAAATACTGTGTTGAAACCATTTTCAGTGTTTGACCCCTGGTGACCCCAGATGACCCCTTGACCTTCACCAAACATATCCAATTTCATCCTTACACCATAAGACATCCACACACCACGTATGACATCTATCCAAGTTTCCTACCTACAAATATTGTGTTGAGAAGGTTTTTAGTTTTTGACCTCTGGTGACCCCAAATGACCTTTGACCTCCACCAAAAACAATTGAGCACACCTTCTCCCTATGTCGAATCTACGTACTAAATCCAAGTTCCATCCAACCTTCCCTTGTTGAGTTAGAGCGTACCGAAGCAAGTGTCACACACGCACACGCATGCACACACACACACGCCAACCTGACTACATAGGTTCCTTTGCTACCGCAAGGAACCAAAAAAAAGTGACAGTACAAGTTATTTCTTCTTATGCAATAATGTCTCATACCTGTCATTTTGTTAACATCAAGTGTAACCAGAATGCAAAAATGCATTGAGGTTTCGATGATACATACATGCTCTTTTCAATAAAATGCTACATTTCTTGTAACAACTGGTGACCCAAAATAGCCTTTGTCTCCACCTGTAAGTGACTGGTTTTTCTTTCATACTGTGCCTTAAGATATTCTGCAAACAAGGTTTTCAGAGTTTGATGCCAGGTGATACCAGATGACCACTGACCTCCACCAAAAACAACAGGTACAGTACTTTCAACTCACCATAACACATCCACATACTAATTGGGAAATCCATCCAAGTTTCCTACCTTGAGATATCCCATTTTGACAAGTTTTTCAAAGTTTGACTGATCATGACCCCAGATGTCCTTTCAACTCCACAAAAAATAACCTTATACAGACCATCTTCTCACCATAATTCATTTACATACTAATTTTGAAATCCATCCACCTTTCATACCTTGAGCTATCCTAAACAAGTTTTTCTGAGTTTGACCCCCATGGCCCCAAATGACCTTTGACCTCTACCAAAATCGATAGGGTTCTTCCTCCCATCATAACACATCAACATATCAAGTTTGAAATCAATCCAAGCTTCCTACCTTGAGATATAGCGTAAACAAGAAGTTCGGAATTTGACCCCATGTGACCCCAAATGACCTTTGACCTACACCAAAATTTATTGGGTTATTTCTTACATCATAATGCATCAACATATCAAGTTTGAAATCAATCCAAGCTTCCTACCTTGAGATATAGTGTAAACCAGGATTTGGGGGTGTGACCCCATGTGACCCCAAATGACCTTTGACCTCCACGAAAATAAATAGGGTTCTTTCTTACATCATAACGCATCAGCCTATCAAGATTGAAATGAATCCAAGTTTCCTACCATAATGTATCATGTAAACAAGGATTTCAGGTTTTGACCCCATGTGACCCCATGACCTTTGACCTCCACGAAAACACATCGGGTTCTATATTACATCATAACGCATCAACATTTCAAGTATGAAATTGATCCAAGTTTTCTACCATGAGATATCATGTAAACAAGGATTTCAGGGTTTGACCCCATGTGACCCCAAATGACCTTTGACCTCCACCAAAATCAATAGGGTTTTTCCTTACATCATAACGCATCAACATGTCAAGTTTGAAATTAATCCAAGTTTTCTACCATGAGATATCGTGTAAACAAGGATTTCAGGTTTTGACCCCATGTGACCCCAAATGACCTTTGACCTCCACCAAAATCGATAGGGTTCTTCCTGACATCCTAACGCATCAACATATCAAGTTTGAAATAAATCATAGTTTTCTACCATGAGATATTGTGTAAACAAGGATTTCGGGGTTTGACCCCACGTGACCCCAAATGACCTTTGACCTCCACCAAAATCAATAGGGTTCTTCCTTACATCATAACGCATCAACATATCAAGTATGAAATTGATCCAAGTTTCCTACCATGAGATATTGTGTAAACAAGGATTTCGGGGTTTGACCCCCTGTGACCCCAAATGACCTTTGACCTCCACCAAAATCAATAGGGTTCTTCCTTACATCATAACGCATCAACATGTCAAGTTTGAAATTAATCCAAGTTTCCTGTCTTGAGATATTGTGTAAACAAGGATTTTGGTTTTTGACCCCCTGTGACCCCAGATGACCTTTGACCTCAACCAAAATATATAGGGTTCTCCCTCTCAGTATGGGGTATCTATGTACCAAGTTTGAGAACTGTCAGATCTTCCCTTCTCAAGATATCGTGTAAACGAGCAAAGTGTCACAAACACACACACATACACACACACACACACATCCACACACACATACACACGCACATACACGCATACATACACACACACGCCATCATGAATGCATAGGTTTCTCTTCTCATCGAAACCAAAAATAAACATTTGTAAGCTAATTAACCAATCACAATGTTTGTTACATAAACTTTGCTTGCAACTTAACAGTGACACAGTGCAGCGGGTCCATGTGGCTGTTTCTGTAGAGTGCATTGGTGAGCTAAACGAAAACACTGGATTTGCTTCCCAGGCTACTTTGTCTGACTACGTTACTGTTTACATATACTGCATAGGTGCTCTATACACTGCATTCATGCAGCTAGCTACTGTAAGCTAGTACTTCTTGGGCATAATGTTGGGCATGAAAACCAACTTTACTTTCAATATTTTTTGCAGTATTCTGTGCTGATTTTCGCCCCAGAAATGAAATGCAATTCAGACATGTTCTGTGAGGGAAATGCTCCATGACTTACAGATTATTTGCATCACCTTACTGATGCTATTTTTAGCAATAGACAAACACCTATTTTTTGTATTCCTGGAGCAGCCAGGCCCGTCTCTGGCACTTTTGCACCAGAGCGCCAGTCTATTTTCGAGCCCTGCACATGAACACTGCACTTATAGTTTCAATAGCACTTAGCTCATTTTTCCCCATGAAACTTCCAACTTAATTTTAAAAGAAAAATGGAGCTTGTAATCATTTTAGTGCAATTTATGTACATTTTAGCTGAAAACTGTTTGTTTGTCAGTATGTTCTATCAGTTTTTATAATGTGACTGAAGTTTTGCATTATTTTTTATTTTTTTTTTTGCTTTCCTTGTAAAGTGTTTTTGAACATGCCACAGAATGAAGAGTGTACTATATAAATAAAGTAGTGGACAGATACCATAACATATTACAACAGAAATGGCATTGCTCAAAATGAGTTGCACTTCATGACAGAGCCACTGAATATTCATTCATTTACATAATGACTGGGAGATGAACTTACCACAATGTCCAAAATGGACAAATACTTGACAGAACATTGGGATAAATTTGATGGTTCAAATCGGAGACCCTTCTTCTTCATGAAAACAACAAATATTGGTGCTGTTTCAATGTCGTAGTCATCCCATTGCATACACATCCACACCATGTAGGGCAAGTTATTTTGATCATCAATGATGCATTCTGTCAAAACAAAAGATACAAAAGTACAATACATTCATTGTATATTTATCAAATTCACAACAAAAACAAAATTTTTATTTTGTGTCATAACAATATGTGATAAAGATAAATAATTGATCAATGAACACCATAATTGCATTCAGTTAAGGTCAAATATGTAACCTACAGTGGTATTTTTTTCATTTTTCATGCATATTTTCAAAGGCTGGCCAATTCAAAGATTTTCAATGGTTGTCTTTGATTTTCCAAATCAAAATTAAATAAGCGTACATCTTCTTATAAATTAACTAACTTACAAATTAGGTGTTCCATATACAACAACAGATTTCATTGTTTTTCCTCATACTTCATTCTCTTCCCCTTCTTTTTTATTTTGGTCAAGGGTAAATGTGTTTACTGAGAATTTTCTTTTTACAAATTCTACACTTTTTTTTCTGTTACTCTGTGATGCTGAAAACTTGCAAATTCCTATAACCATAACTGCACATATTTCGCTCTGCTCAAGGAAACATACTGCTTTCTATGATACATCAAATGATAGAAAGCATGTCTCAAATTACTACCCATCCTCCTTACCATAATCTATTTCAGCTATTTCATCTTGACGACTTTCTAGCCCTCTGACGGTGATAGGATGAAAAGTTAATTGAGAAACCAAAGGAATGACCCATGGATTGGTACCTCCATCTTGGTTCAGTCCTAGAACCTGGTTTAGCATTTGATGGTACCCCTGAAAATAAACCAATATCAATATTATAGCCAGAAGTACTGTAGGGTTGGGGTACCTATGAAAATGAACCAATATCGATATTATATCTAATTTCTCAAATCTCGGGGAAGAAAGTCAGGTGGGAAGAACTTAAACTGTGCACGGCACCCTGGTTATCCTGTACTTTGATGCAGCTGATGGGCATATGATTGCATTATTACCTTGCAGAAGCCTCTGCCTAGACTTTGTTTACCACATTTCTTTACAGTCATGCACAATCGTAATTAATACTCCTGTTTCCTATCTTGACCTTTCCAGCATAATTTTTTCGAGAACCAGTATTTTTTCAAGAACCGGTATTACAAACACACCTAATATCTTCGGAATTTTTATTACCTGTGCCTCTAGTACCGGTATTCACATCAATACCAGTATACTGTCCAACCCTTAACAGAAGCTACACATGCTTAACAAATATGTCACACATAAGCCTACTTTTTTGTCCTTGCATATTAAGGTTTAGGTTTGAAGTAGGGTGGGATGAATGTTACACTTCAACACTTGGTTAATTTTCACCCCTGAAATTGTAACAGTGTATTAGTGTTTTTTTTTTCACAAAATACACTTATGGCAAATAGATCTTACTATAAAGAGAACACTTAATTTATTATCATTTTTTTAAACAATGAATTGGTGAATTGGTGAGAGGTATTGTGGGAGCATAAAAAAGCATTCACCTCAAAACTAGAATCTGCTGCATTTTGCAGCTGGGACACAAAATTTATTATTTTAGAACAAATAGGAGCAATTTGGGGAATACCCTGAGAAAAAAATTACCTTACACTGTATTGTACTTGAACTACACTAAAAATTTTCATCCGTCTGACAAACCGCAGCAAATTTGGATTTTGGTTAGAATGTAGTTGTACGGTTACCAGTGTCAGAACGTAGAGATGTAAGAACAATGGCAAGAAAAGGTTTCACTCACAGATTCATTACACCATTTCTTTTGATGATGAACAAAGATGTCACTTCCCTTTTCCTCTAGTATATTCACAAGAAAATGCCCTACAAATGTATAAATTACAAAATAAATAAAAAATTACAACTTTCATATTTCAATTCAGTTTAGGTAAATTCTGTTGGAAAACAAAATTTATACGTGGTCATATCTAGTTTTTAAGTTTAAAAGTTCATGCAGAAAATGATTTCAACAGCTTTATGGGCATACTACAATGTTTACACAATGTATATCAACCTCAGTAATCCCTGGATCATAGAATGATGTCAGGGTTAAAAGTCTCAAGAAATGCTTATACTAGAGCAGGCTTCCTCAAATAGCAGCATGCGAGCCACTTGTGGTGTGCAACGTTGTTTGGTGTGGTGCAAAAAATTACTGGGAGAATTTTGAAAAATTAAACTATCGTAACTTTTTGACATGAATTGTTCTGTCTCAAAAATAAGTACTGTAAATAAATCTAATACTTTCCACAGACTGCATGACGTCACATTCCAACAAGGTTATAAAAATGTCCTATTTTTTCTCACAGGAAAGTAAAATCACCGTCACTGTTCACATTCATAAGAGTCAGGGCTTTGTCGATTCACCATCACCGGTGAATCAACAAAAATTGTAAAGTTTGTGAAAAATTTTGGCCGGGAAAATTGAACACATTTGCACCATTTGCACACATTTGCACCATTTGGCATGTAAGCCCCTTCTGAAATGCAAAAATTTAAAAAAGAGGAGGGGGACACCCCCTTCCCTTATACCCCTCCCCCAGGACGGTGATCAAAGTTGAATTACATCAGTAACATTAAGCAATGTGGTCTGTCAGAAAATTTAATTGAGGAAGCCTGTACTAGAGGATACATCATGATAGGATTAGTTGAATACAAACCAGGTTTTCAAATTTTTAAATTTACCACTGGACAAAATATAATCTTCATGAAACTATGATACATCTGCTTAAATTTTCGAAGCAGGGAGTTCACAACAACTCCTTGTTGTAAACTAATTACCAGGTAGCAGCCAGAGAGATCCGAGTGTGAAACACATATCTCTTTGCAAAATGTCTAGTAAGTTAGATGGAGTTTTATACCCCAGTTTCTAACCAACTGGTTTAATTTGGGCAAAACATGGCCTTTTTTTTTCAACCGTGACTTACTGGCATGTTTTCCCCTAGTCCATTAATGTACTTATCAATGCTGAGCACCAAATACAATGGTGGTTATTTCCATTTTTAAGTCTTTCGAATGACCTGGCCAGAACTGGGACTCCAGACCTCTCTACTGCTGATTATATTTTTATTGGTTTTACAAAGTCTTAAGCTGAAATTTTGTAAAATCAATTAAGCCCGATAAATATCAGTTTGTTGGTAGGTCAGTTGGTGGGCAGGCTGGTCTATTGGCCAGCCAAGTTTAATTATGTTTTCATTAATTTTGATGAAGTTTTAGCTTAAAGTTTTGTAAAATTTTGTTGGTTGGCCAGCCAGCCAGCCAGTCAGTTAAAATTTCAGGCTGGACACTGACCTGACTTAAACTCATCTCTGTGTGTGAGTCCATCAGGATTTTCGACTGTTTTCAGGTTGGAAATTTGAGTAAGGACTATTTCACATGTTCTCCCAACTCCAAAATTTGACACTTTACAGATTGTTGAGAACAAGTTGGAATACTGTACTGTAATCCTATTAGGAACCTAGTCAATATCATGCTATTCAACAACAAGGTACCCCAGAAATCATGTAGACAAATTCATTCTCATGGGATATGTGAAATTAGATAGCATGGCTCTTACAGCTATGTGATCAAAATAAAAATTTAGTTGCCAACTCTATCACTGGCTACTAAGTATTTTTAAATTACACGAAGTCCATATTAAGTTGCTATGAATAGGCTAAATGGCCTTGGATTGCAGCCTCAACAATGAAAGCTACTCTAGCTGTTGAGACACAAAGCTCTCTGAAGCTTCATTTTAAAAACTACAGATGCTCATTACTTACAAGTCTGGCTAACTCTAATGCAGCTTAGTCTGGATACAATTTCAGCTTCATCCTCCTTCCACTGCATGTTTAAAAGGTTCTTCTTCTGCTTTGAACCTTCTCCCAAACTCAGACCAAAGAGGGCAGTTGTCATACTGATCCCATCAGATTCCCTGACAGCTTTCTGATCAACAAATTTTTGAAAAGACTCAAAATTCATCACAAGATTTCAACAAAAGGACTTGTTTGACATAAAAACGGCATCATGGACTGATTTCACAAACATCAATTTTAGCTATCCTCTGCTTAGTCGCTCCCTAACTAGAAATTACCACTAGTACATGTAGGCCATAGCGAAGAATTTTGGGATTCACTAAACCTATCGCAAACAACACAATTCAGGAATTAAAAATTTGACCCCTAAAAGTTTAGTGAAATCATTTTGGAAAATCAATTGCTAAATTTTGATTGATTGATTTCGGCGTTAGCGATGATCGCTAAATGTTAGTGAAATCAGCCCAACAACAATGCAGACAATGATCTCACTTTAATCATTTTTTAAACTGATCAGCTTAACCAACAAGACTTTGGCCATATAACCATACATTCAACATATACATTCTGATATATTTCTCAGGCCTTGAGTTTTAGATTTTCCAGGTGTGCTACAAATCATGGATATTCCAGGTGTGCTACAAATCATGGATTTTCCAGGTGTGCTGCAAATCACACTCTTAGGAATTTGATGAATATGGAAGGTGTGCTGTTTTACGAAACTTGCACAGATTTATATAAGCTCCCATTCATCAAGGTGTGCAAACAGTCACACTCCTCACAATGATCTGAGACAAGTGATGCCACAGGCTGCAAAATTCAAGGCCAGATTTTTTTTTTCAAAGATACTATTTGTAAGTCAAACTATTTAAGTACAGAAATTCCTTCTTGGGCTACAATTATAGGGCGGAATTTATTCCTGTCAGCACCTTCTTTCTGGTCAGCAAAGTTACTAGTCCACACTATGGAAATGCCTACTCCCCAAATGCATACATGATTGTTTGAACTGTATCTTAAGTTATGTTCCAAGAACATAATACATGCTGAATAGAGGAAAGTTCAAATTCATTTCCAGACCTACACTTTTTACTGTCTTCTAAGTGTGGTATATCAATTTTGCAATTTCTCAGGTTTTCTTGTGGAGTGGATAGCGTCTCTAAAACAAGTTTGAACAATATGATAGTATAACATCTTGTAAAGGGTTCACACATGGCATGGATAGTATCACTCTAAAATAACCCCCAAAACTAGGTGCTTGTATTATACCTTGTAATGGGGTTGCATGTGGCATGGGTAGCATTCCTCAAAAACACAACTTGCCAAGGAGATACTACTTTGTGGTACTGTGACATACCGGGACACAAGCTGCTCTAAATGGCCAATGAGGTAGGTATGTACAGTATGTTTTTGAATACCTTGAGGTTGATCACTGCATGTTTGAATGTACTTTGCAGAATGCATGCCATGACAAGGCCCCTTACTGAAACATAACCTTTAAAATCCGGGTTTATGGGCCTTTGGTCGAGTTTTTAGCTCAATGTTTACTCTGGAGTCACCTGCTTCATCACATGATGCAGAGATGTCAATCAGGCTTGTGTGAACAAGATGCGCTGTCATGCATGACTTTTTTGTACACATAATACTTTTTTGGAGAAACATAGTCAGCTAATAAAGGATAAGAATTGCCAACAGGAAATGGAGTTAAACTAGACAGAGGCCTCAGGAAAAAAGCAGTTCATGCATAACTGGACAATTTCTGTCAAATTCCTAAAGGGCAGTGCTTGACATGTGGTGCTGATCATGCAACCATTTCCTTCCCTTTTGAGCAGAATTTTCATATAGACGAATCTGGACAGAAAGTGATGGTCTGATTTCAGTCGGCCATAACTGGGGTCTTTCACCTCTTAATTTTTCAATTTCCTTGTTTACCTGTATCATGACTGGTTGTACAATAAATTGTATTTTTATTCCCTCAATTTCACTGCATATGAGGGTTTGAAATTCATGTAGGCAATAAATGAAGATGATTTTAGGCATATGGACCCCAGTAATGGCTGCCTACCATCACTAAAAACAAGTGCTAGTCAAATTCATCTATAGAGTTTAGGTATTTAATACTATGTATGCATCTAAGTTCCTATTATTTGCCCTAGTAATGTAGTTGTGAAATTTTGATGTTTGTGTGAAAATATTGTAAAGTGAATTTATAAAGCAAAAAACATGCCTGTGTCAGTCTTGTCATTCCGTCTTGAAATCTACTCTGAGCTGCACTGAGGAGACCTAACAAGGTCGAAACAGTACTGTCTGCAGATTGAGTACATGTATACTTTTACGTTTTTGTACTTCTTTGTAATTTTGATAGTTCTTCTGAGTAATGTACTGTGAGAAGTTGCAGTAGGGTTGTAGACGCATTCAACCCAACGAAAGAACTTAGTCGGTCTCTTCTTTTGAGCCTCTAACAACATTGCATGAGGCTTTCCCAAGGATGAAAAGACAAAATTCATCAAAATTGGGGCATGGTTGCTTACCTCCTGAACCATCTGTAAAAGACATGTGCCCATAAAGTAATGGAACTGAGCCCTAATCTCAGATGTATACAGTTGCTGACATGGGTAATTGAAAATTTTACTGAGGTTGACAAGCTTGGGTGAAAGTTGCATCCATATCTGTCGGAATCTGCAATAAAAAGAAAAAAAGAAAAAAGCAATTGAATTAATCACCGTTCTTCAATAACTACTTTCGGCAACTTCCTCATCCCCTGAGTCTTTTACATGTACAATTCATTAGCTATGCATGAAGGTACATCTTGCTTGCTCAATGGACCATAAAATTGCAGATAAGGTCGAGTGGAATTATTTCACAGGAAACAGTACCTGGTCAAGCTGCCCCCTGCATAGACGCTCCTGACAAACTCGTCCTTATTAAATAACCAACTCTTATCCTTTTTTATCATTGCCGGTCTCAATTAAAAGAAATAATTCAACAAAAACGCATTACATACACAAAACTGTAATGATCACTTCTTAAAACTGAAGGAGAAACAACAGTTTGGGGAACTGCCTAGCATCCTACAGTAAGTCTTAGATTGGCACATATGTAAAAGCTTGATTCAAGTTCCCCTGTAAGGTGCAAACTAAAGGTTTTTAAAAACTACATGTAGTTTTAGCATTGTTGTAAGGTGTCCTCTTCCAAGCAAGAAACCAAGACACTGTACTGGCATTTCTTTTATTTTTATGAGAATGAAAAGGAGAGGGCTTTTAATTTTACCCTCCTTCAGGAAAAGGAGGAACAAATCCTGGCTTTACCTCCCCCCCCCCCCCTCTTGTTAGAAACACTAAGTTAAAAAAAAATATGGCTCAGTTTCTAACCAGCTAGTTAATTCAGGCCAGCCACACCTTTTTTCCAGTTGTGGTTGACTGGCTTGACTGCAAGCACAATAACTAACTGTAGGTTCCATGATATCAGGACTACTTGTACTGTTGAATCAGCCTCTGTGAAATATTGAAAGTTTTGCCATTTTGTATAGTATTTTAATACCTGATAATTTTATCCTGTAGATGACTGGTTGGTAGCTTGCAAAACTGTAGTTCTTTGCAATCTGACAGAAACTGAAGCAGCTCATCAGCTGTTTTGGAGTTTTCCTATTGGAGAGAAGAAAAAGTGACTAGAGTAGTAATTTTAGGTAGATAGTTATACAAGACTTAATGAGACCTCAACATGAATGTGCCAAATGGAGTCAACTTGATATACAGGGTAAATGGTGAAGCTTAAATAAAATTCCAAAAAATGTACAGTCCAAGTTCATCTTTGGTTTAAGCAGTTTCAAATACAATGCCAACAATCCTTCCCTATAGACGCCTTTTACAACTGGTGGGAAAAACCTGCGGACACCTTCCATAGCCCAAAAGGGCCCTTCTGAAATTAAAAACCTCTTCTACTTTGAACTCAGTCAGGGCCTACACTATCAAATAACTTTGACCAGCATGACATTTTAACTAGCAATTGGACTATGCTGCACTTCAAATGCGGGTAGGGCTGCTTTGAGTATTTCAAAAATAGCAAGAGTGCAAAAACGAATTGCAGTTTCCATAATCAATAGCCTAGACATGTTCTATTCCAAATAATGTCGTGACTTCCCGCATTTGAATGTTAAACTAACATGCTGATAAAATAATTTTGTATTACCCTAGATCTCATGACTTTTGACTTCTGCCAACAACAACATGGACCATCTTCCCACCATAAAATATCCACAAACCAAATATGAATGGTGTCCAGGCTTCCTACCTCAAGGTATCATGTTAACAAAATTTTCAGGGTTTGACCTCCAGCTACCCCGGATGACCCTAGATCATCACTAAAGACAACAGCGATCATCTTCTCAACATAGCGCATCCACATAATTAATGTGAAACACATCAAAGTTTCTTGTTCCTTCTGAAAACTTCCATCAGAAATTCAACAGAATGTCAACAGATTTGCAACAAAAAAGCGAATCTGTTGAAAATTTCTTGAAAATCTGTTCACTTTTTGCTTTTTTCTGAACAGAGAACCTTCCTGTTCAATTATTGATGAGAGTTTTTGCTCAAAGTTTCTGTTCATCTTTCCTGACCAGAGACTTAATTTGAATAAACACATTTGCATGGAGCAGTTGATTGTTTTATAAATTGGCTTGAAGCATTTTTAAAGCCAGATCAGTGAAAGGTTCCAGCATTTTTGACTTTTTTTTTCTTCAGGAGGATATTTTCTATCAAAAAAAAAAGCTTTCTGCTCAGGTTTTGATTGGTGGCCTTTGCCAATTTTAGCATGAATGCATGAACATGAATAACACAACAGCTTATAATGTATGTTACCAGATTTTTGTGCACGGAGGAATAATTCCACATCATACTATAAGTTAGGTTTCCTCACGGATATCAGATCTGACTAGCAATATTTAGTTTGGCAAGAGTAACACTCTAACACAATAGGTTGTATGTGTCCATGAACATGGTCGTTCAAATAAACACCAATATGCAATGGACATGGTATTAATAATTTATTCTTGGTGGCAAGGCCACATCACACAACAATGGATCATAACACTGTTTCTGTCCAAATGCATGATTCTGAAGACAGGCTTGGAAGTACAGAATTCCAGAAAATTCTGACCAAAGTTTATCTTGAGATATCATGTGAACAAGGTTTACAGAATTTGACACCTGGTGGCCCCAGATGACCTTTGAACTCCACCAAAAACTGTATACTTATAGGGACCATGCTCTCATTGTAATGCAATCACATACAGTACCATATGTACATGAAAAAACCATCACTTTCATATCTTGAGATATTGTGCATGTTAAAAATGTTTTCCAACTTTGACCTACAGTAGGGCTGTGAATGTGTAGCGATTGATCACTAAACGATAGCATGTGGAATAAATGTTTAGTAAAAGCCACAAGCAATTAGTCGCAAAACCTAGTTTTGACAGTTTTTAATCTTAATTTGTATATTCTGATGATCCCTGGTTTTGTTAAATAAAACATTCTGGGCACATTTGAACCTTGTAGGCTTCAATGTTTCAGAATAATTTGATTTTACCATGCAAGATACTTTAATAACTATTATTATTTGTGCATTACATTCAGTATCAATCACTACATACTGAAATTATTTTTGTTTTGTGATAAGGAAATCGCAATTAATCGCTAAACGATCGCAAATTTTTTAGGTTAAACATTTAGTTATTTTGCTAAACGTTCACAGCCCTACTTTGACCCCAGATGAGATTTCACCTCCACCCTGATAGGGACCATCCTCTCATTATAGCACATCCAAATGCCAAATCCAATCTTGAAATACCGGTTCAACAAGGTGACCACTGGTGACCCCACTGGTGACCCCACTGGTGACACTGGTGACCCCATCAAAAACAATCTATAAGGTTCTTCATCTTTCATATTGGGCATCTACTGTACAGTATGTATCAAGTTTGAAAAGGGTCGGACATTCCTACAGATATCTTGAGATACCGTATCATGTTTAAAGCAAAGCCTCACAAACATACACACACTCACACAAAGCAGCACCATAGGTTCTTTCTGCTGATGCAAGAGATCAAAAGTCCATTTTTAAGACACAGCAGCTTAGAAATTCAACATTGGAAAATACAGTATAAACAGAAGTTTTGGATCAAAAGAGAACCATGCAGTGCATAATTTACCTCATCTTCCTTAAGTTCCTTTGGTTTTGGCTTCGCCCGAGGAGCACAAACTTCTGTAGGCAAACATTGACCTCGCAGACCAATCAGGAGCAACAGCAACGTGCAGAAAACTCGTCCTATCCACAAACAAAGTTCTACTTCGCAAATAGTGTCATTCAAATTCAACCCCCACTGATTACTGGAAATAGAAAATATGGCCAGAATCTCTGAGACAGCAGCAATAGTCCAAAAAAGAAGGAAGATTATCCCATGTCCCTTTTGAGCTCTTGTTACCCGAGTTCTTGTCCGATCCACGAAAAGGACTAAACAGGCTATCAAATATGAAACTAAGTAAAAACATGAGCTGAGTTTAACATAGCCAGGTAAAGGTTCGTATCCCAGTAATCCCAGGGTAGCAATACGAGCAATGTATATAAAAAACATACAAAGATGGAGAGGAATCTGTAGTTTAAACCAAAATGATTCTGGTCTGTGCTTCTTTGGCCATCTGATAGAACTTTTCCAATATGCTATTAAGACTTCAAGCATCCTAACAATCATTAGCAGAAAGAGGAGGGATGAGGTGATGGTGTCAACATAACATCTTGATATAAACTTATCTTCTGTCCATATTTCAGAGAAGGTGTGGTTGCTGGAGCAAAATGTTGAACCCCTAGCCCTTCTGATGATTTTCAGTGATTCCATCATCTGTAATGAGTTTTAAAAAGCAATATATTTTACTGCACATGAACTGCAAATGAGAACCACACATATTGTAAACCTAAACGTACTGTCGCAGAGCAACCCCTAACTTAAGAGTTCCAATTTAATTACAGTGCAAAACACAGTCATTATGATAGAACACAATCAACATTTAGTTAGTTCATCATGTCATTGGATATTGGCTTGAAACTTCACTATCCCTCAGTCATTGCAAAGCTGTCATGTAAGGGTTTAAAAGGTTGAGGCACACTAACTCCTTATACATATCAATGAGAACAAATTCTCTGTTTCATTGGATAATGGGTGTGTTAACCAGTAAGTTGAGGGCGAGATCTATTGTGTAATTGCATAGTAACGTGAGGGTTAGGGTTACGCCTCTGCTAGCGTATCGAGTGGATCCATTAAAGTTGTACCTAAATAGATACTAATATGGAAGTATCAATGCCTCATTGGATAATGCTGTCATTAAATATGGGTGAAATTCACAGTGATAGCATGAAGGTTGAGTCTGTAGCACTTCGGACACACATTCTAAGTGCACCATACACTTACTCATACATGTACATTAGCCACCAAGAGCAGCCTAATGACGTCAGGACTACTGACTAACCACATCAGCTGCATCGAGTTTCACAAGAGTCCAGCACGTGCCAGACAGCATGCTCTCCCCAGAAGCACTCTAACTCTCGCATGCTCAACATCTACTTCTAGTGACCACTACTCTAGCCAACCTCAATACTGTATAAGGACGCTGAAAGCCAACGGCTTCACTGTAACCAGCTACTGTACCTTCGTGGGTATATTTACCATGTCAGAAAAAATACCCTTCAGCACTATCTCCTCAGGAACTGATCTCAGTACTAATTACATGCCCATTTAAGCATTTCAAAATGACCATGAAGGTTGACATTTGATAGCACTTTATCTCAGAATAAACTGAAAGGTGATGTTGCCCTTCAGTGCACTTTAAGTAAATTGATTCCCTTTTTGCCAGCACTCATTTCAGGATTTGTTCTAAGTTGTAAACCCCAAAGTTGTAAAGCTTCTATTGTACCAGAACGGTAATCAATTCTGCTGCTCATTGAAGCAGCTAATTGGAGTAATGAACCAGTGGTCGGGCACTATAATTGGGAACCACAGTTTTTGTGGTAGCCATGATGGATCTCCTTAAAGGCTAATATCCCGTAATGACTTAGCCAACTAGGCCCATTTCTACTAAAAGTCTACTACTTAAATCTCAGAGCTAATTTCATCAACTGCTCACGTCCGTTTCGAAGCAAGTAAAAAGCACCCTATTCGTTCCACCAACAAGGACGGTCTCGTGCGTTGGGCAGCATCTGGCAGCTTGACATTTAATACTTTACTAGGACTGTAGTGTTGAGTGGAGCCATAGTGCAGCTTTTTTGTCAGCCAAGAATTGTTCGCGAGGACAGGAGGTTCCTTTGTGACGCCATATTGTTTCAATGGTACTGACGGAGCTGCACAGAACACAACCTGAGGTGAGACTACCCAACTTTATTTGTTACCTCTCACGCCTCTACAAAAAGCCTATGCTAGCTTTAGCTTATCCAATGGTGTTGGGTGCAGAAGACATGTACATGACCCCTTACATATACTCCAAAATCTTGTGTCTGCTTGGAAGTGTTACCTTTCATTAGAATATTAAATCCAGTGTGATACAATTACAATGTTTCAAATGTATTGGCATAAATGCAATACTGTGGTGCAGGCTGGCAATGGCCTTTCAACAAAAAACATTGCAACTTATGTGGAATCTAAAACCATTCTACATATTGAAGGGAATAAAGAGGCGTTAACTGCAATTACATGACTTACGATGAAATTATGACTGAGTTTCTCTGGCCCAAGGAATCATTCTTTACGTCGGTGTCAGGAGCGATCATTAATTGCCTCGAAGAGATTGTGCCCAGTGTGTTATTCTGATATAGCCTACTTATCCTAACTTCTGGTTGTAATTTCAGTTGGAAATGGGAATGCAGGAGGCAATTAAATGGAAAAAGGCATAAAGACAATTTATCCATTAGGAAGAACTCTTGGTCTGAATGCAGCAATTTCATATAAAGCTCTATTTTATCAGTACAAGGCCTAGGTCAGTGTAATTTGCATATATTTCACCTTGATTTGTATTCAAAGCAACGTACTGTACTTCCAAGGCTGAGCCTGGGCAAAACTCTAGGGTGACAGTTCAAAAGGGGCCAACATAGAGTGCCATCATCACTTAGCATGTGATGCACGTACGATTTGGAAACCTAGCAAATTGCAATGTAAGAATTATGCAAGACCATTGTAAGATTTTAGTAAGAGGGATTGCAAGGAAAGTGCAAGAAAAAGGTAAGAACAGTATGCAAGGATCATGTAAGATATACGCCATTTTCTTACGTTGGAACTCTAAAAAAAAAAAGAAAATGTTTCCCCCTCCCCCACCTCCTCTGCAAACTACAGTCCTAACTTCCACACTATTTCATGCTGTGGAAATGTTGCCAGAAAATTTTGTTTTTCAAAATGAGTGTATAAATGAAGAGGTAACATCAGCTTGTGAAGAATCATACTGTATGCTTTTGTGTGTGGCAGCTGTTTTAATTTTTTAACTTTAAACATTTTACAACATTTGATATGGCTGTTTTATCAGTAAGGAATCTGTATGTAATTTACGCCTCAAAGCCTTTGGACAAAGTCTTTACACATGTACAGTATCTTTGAATAGTCAAATATTCAAGAAGTGTTTATGAAAATTATGTTGTCATGATGTACAGTATTTACAATACTTGACCAATGAAAGGGTGACTATCATTTAATACGACAATAACAATCCAATGTGCTTCAATACCCGCAGAACCAGTCCCTGTTGCTCTAGTACTACTTATATCACATACATCGGTGGTTGCAGAACACAGTGGCAGACATTGGTAAATTAAGCTCTTACCAAATTCAGTCAGTAGGTTTACAAATGTGTCATTCCCTTCTAATATCCACACAGTGGCTTCAAGCTGCTGACTATGTAATGAAGTCCTGTCTACACCAAGTTGAGCTGCTGAATTTTGTGCAATTCAAATCAAATCATACCGCTTTCTACACGCCACGTTCGCATGAAATCGTAGGCATGGTGCAGTTATGCATATTCATGAACTCCTTAAAACAAGAGAGTCCCTGATTGTTTCTCCTAATTACTACCGACTTGTTTGTAGATTTTTAAAGGTTTTATTTAAGCAGTTTATGCATAAATTAACTTTGTCCAGAGGCTTCCGGTGTAGCGATTCCCGGGGGTATAAAACAGAGGAGGTAAGAGCTGGTGTGTTTCCAGAGGGAAGGGGGAGGGTACAAAATTTTGCTGGAAAGACTCGACAGAGGCTACTGTACTTACAGTAAGAAGTGGAACAGATATATTTTGAGGAGTATGCATATTTTGCAATGCAAGAAGTTTCTTGATGACTTTCGTAACAGTGTCAAATCTGTTTCAAACATCATCGCATGTTAAAATGCCACTCCAAATCCTCCATGCAGTGACGGGGGGTACACATACTGTATTTTTGATATGCACTGCCTATTGTGGACTCCTGAATAACATTGGAAATATGATGCATGAAAGCCATGAGAGTGGATTTGTTTGTGGTTTCAACTAAAAACTGGAGCATTGTGAAAAATTTAAATAAACTTTAACTTTAAATTTATTTTGAGACACCCACTGCTTCCCTCAAAAACTGAGTTGGTTACTTCCAACTGCTACTCATTTCAGTGATGCTAAAGGAATTTTTTTAACCCTTTACCGTTGTGCTCCAATCGGGGCATATTTGCGCGCCTCAGGAGTGGGCGGAAAAGCAGACGTAGCACGCACGCCCCGCATCGGCTTCCATAGGCTATTGACCCTGTGACCTTAACCTATTGTCTCTCTCGTTGTTGTGGCCGAATTTTCGGGCAGCTACTTGCAGTTTCGAACTCGACGTGAAACAGCAAAGATGGGTGACAGCCGCGCTCTCTGTCTGGGTCCAAAAGGACCCAAACAATGGTAAAGGGTTAAAATAAGCCTGTGGAGTGTGTTTACTGCAAAGCTGATGCCGCTGTCTCTCCATGGGTGCACAGCCCCCTGGTGCAGATACTTTCGATTAACCCTTTACCATTGTGCTCCAATCAGGGCATATTTGCGCGCCTCAGGAGTGGGCGGAAAAGCGGATGTAGCACGCCCTGCATCGGCTTCCGTAGGCTATTGACCCCATGACCGTAAACTATTGTCTCTCTTGTTGTTGTTGCCGAATTTTTGGGCAGCTACTTGCAGTTTCGAGCTCCGTGTGAAACAGCAAAGATGGGTGACAGCCGCTCTCTCGGTCTGGGTCCAAAAGGACCCAAACAATGGTAAAGGGGCCAAATTTTGTTACCTAGTGTAAACCTGTCAGCTGGGTAATGAAAGTCCATGAATATGAAAGAGAACTTGCCAGACTGTGGATGTTGAAAATTTGGGTAAGATTGATGGTGATATAGACTGCCTAAAAAATTGCTGTCAAATGGCCGAGATTTTCCGTTTTTGTGAAGAGGCTAGGGGTGGGTGTACCCTTCAAAAACTGTAAGTCCTTCTAGCTCAAAATCTAAATGGTCATGGTATGGAAATTTTGTAGTGCCATGATGGGCAAACTTGTCAGCTATTAAGTGATGGGTGTTTTGAAATAGCTGTGAACTTTGACAAGGCTGCGGGAGCCTCGAAAGGGAGCTAATTTAGTGTGTAAGTCAACATGGGGAAATTATTGGGGGTGTGAGACCATATAGCAGATGTCAAGCCACATCAACATCCTCTAAAACTGGCAACTTGAGATCACTACATAAGCATTGACAAGAGTCACAAGACATGCATGGTGTCACTCTTGTTATGAACATCATCAATACTGGAATACTGTTGGGAAAAACTTTTAAGTTCCATAATTTGGTGGCACCCATTGCTGCCCTCAGTAAGATCAGAATAGTATGCTCAACAAGCCGTTGGATTTCAAAAGCCACAGGAACCCATTTGTAGGTTCCATCATTTTTCACTATGGTAACCCATGGGAATCCACTTTTGGGTTCTGTTAAAAAATGTATGGGTAGTAACTGATTGGTGGTAACCAGTTTTTGGGTTCAGTGATTTCATCACCATGGGACCACCACGCGATGGGGAACAATCGTTCCTGTGAAATCTGACAGCCTAGCTGGCTCAAGCTGGTTCAATCCCATTCTGAGTCCTTTCAGAGAAAAAATGTTCAAATCATGTGATGTTCGTAATGACCATGTCAATTAGGGTTGGGCGGTATACCGGTACTGACATCAATACCAGTACTAGAGGTACATTTAATGAAAATAAAAAAGATATTGCTGTGTTACTAATACTGGTTCTTGAAAAAAAATACCGGTACTGTACTTGAAAAAAATTACCTGTACTCATTATATTCACTGACAAAAATAACTGTTAGGATTTGTGGATGATTAAAATATTTACACAAACATTTTACCCAGTTAGAAACTGAAATGAAGTTAGCCCCTTTTCTGTCCTGCAATATCACCATACTGTTTTTCAGCCCATGCAATACCATACAGTATGCACTGTTTAACAGGGCACGCACGGGCCACAGATACCAACTTCTTTTACTGTATCGCAACAATTCGAGAGGTTATCTGGTGGCAGAACACTTCAACCTGCCTAATCACAGTATTGATAATCTTAAATGCATCCTCACTGGCTCAGGGTACAATTCCCACTTTCACTGAAAAAAAAGAGCAAAATGAAATGGGTCCTTAAACTCCAAACCTACAGTATACTAACGGCCTAAATTGTGATTTAGGTTTTCTGAAAGGATATTCCTTTACGAACACACTTTTAAATTAGCCCGCGTCTCACACCTCTGGTAGGCTAGCAACTTAAAGTTACGGGCACTATTGTTTATTTACCCATGTAGCGTCTCCATCTCCATGTTAATGTCTTTTTGCTAGTACATAATTTTCTTAAGCGTACTTTAAAGTTATGTATGCTTCTGTTTGTTACAGTACAGTACGTCATTGTGATGAGCGTGCATGAACACTAAAACTGTTGTTTTTGTTTCAATCACATTATGATTTACTACGCAATAGCCACTGATGAAGACCCCTGGTGGGGTTACAATATATGGCCGCTACCTAAACACTAGTACTTCTTATTGTCCATCTTTCATTTAGGATTCTTTATTTTCCACATATCATACATATTGAGCACTATTTCTACTGGTAAAGCTCTGCTTCCCACATAATAATTAACAGTACAGAGTGAAATAATAGCACACATAGCACTTCCTTGCAGAAGGTGGAATATGTGGCACCAGATTGCATGTTAAGGCACCAACTTTTACAAATAAATTCCAAAGGGGAAGGGGCCATCCCTAGGCTCATTCTGCAGCCGGTAAAAATGTATGAGAAAGGGGACGGGAGTGGAGGATGTTCAGGTGAAGTGAGCAATAGTTTTAAATTTACCATGAAGCAGATGTTAGGAGTAAAACCATTTATAGTCGGGAGCCTCGGACAGTTACATACACAACTGCATCCATTCAGCGGATCTTGAATTTAGCCAAGAGTTGCAACAGGGAAACATTAGCATATTTTCAATTCTGTTGTAGTTTCCCCCTGAAGATTAAATAAATACCATGTCATCTAATGTTACAGTACATTTTGTGATAAATTTCTGATCTCTTAGCAAGTTGCTGATTTTTTATTATTGCAAAAGAAAGCTTAAACTTAAGACTATTCAAATGCACTTTTAAGGCATGAACACAATTTTCGACCATCTGAGGAGAAGAGATTTTGTAAAGTTTTCTTTCCTCTCCACACCAACTGATGGTGGAGCTCAACTTACATGGTTGTATTACCTTTTTGTGAATAAAAGTGATATGCTCCCGTACCCTTAAGTCCTTCACTGATGCTCTTTTATTTTGACTCCTAAAAATATGCAAATTTAAAAACAAATTTTACTTCGAATAGGCATCAGTAGCGTACATGGCATCTGATTGCATGTAAAGACACAAAATGTTCAGTTTTACCCCATTTATCACCACAATTCAACTTTTAGAGCTATAAAAATTGTGCACCATTTTGTGTTTAAGCTCCGTGAAAAGGCCAAGAATTTTCAAAGGGGAAAGGAAAACCCTCTCCCTTAGACCCCTCCCCCTATCGGCAATCACTCAATATAGTGCACCCCACCCCCCTTCACAGAAAAAAAAATGCTTACTTCAATGAGCCTCACCTTGTGACCTTACCTAGTTATAAACTCATAGATTGAGTTTACTTTTCAAAAATGCCAATTGCTTTGAAAAATAGGCTAATCATTGAAGAGAAGAGTATTCTTGTAATGAGTGCACACACTCCAGTTTATAAGGGCTTAAAGGCCCAAATCTCTCACCATTTCTCCTAAACTTCTTAGTCACGCCCCTCCCACAATTGTCTAAAATTCATCCTCTTCCAATTGCAATCTCAGTACATTGCTTCAGGGTGACTATAAAAGAGCAATGTTTTTGAATCAAAACACTCAAGTTCAGTTTATGCTGTGTAATATAAGCTTTAAAGAGGCTCATTGAGTTGATATCGAAACTTAAACAGTCTCAAATGGTCACTACCACCGTGCTAAAAGTTGGCATAACAAGTCAAGTTTCAAGTCCATAAGTCACAGAAAACATTAAATTTTTAATTTTCTAGTGTCCTGAATTTTTGAAAAAGGACTTCAACCATTGATTACTCACTCATAACACATTTATTTGTATGTAGGGTATGGGGATTGTCTAAATTTGACCATTTGTCTTTGCATGTGAAGAACACTTAACAGGTTTGGAAAACTTTGTTGAATTTCATGAACCAACTCAATGAGCCGCTTTAATACTCTGCATTGTTTAAACTAGCACTCAATCAAAGAACTGAGCCAATAGGTAATTTTTGTAGACTACTACGATAATTGTAGGTTGGGGGTGAGAGGACAGGCCCTTTATCTTTATTCTGTGAGTTAAGACCTGTAGCACCAACTGGCTCTGATTTGATGAGCAGGGCCACCTGGGCCATAATGGAAGAGGGCTGGGTAGGGGGCTGCCACCGCACAAATGGCCATTACCTTCCCGAATTGGGCGGACTTTGGTCAATCAGTGGCGCAAAGACTATGCTCTGGTTGGGCACCTGGAGCCGGGAAAAAGTCACCTCCCCCTGTGAGAAAGAGTTCTGTACGGCAATGATGGTCAGAAAAAAAAAAAAACTTGGATTA
This sequence comes from Holothuria scabra, assembly GCA_037179385.1. Lineage (NCBI taxonomy): Eukaryota > Metazoa > Echinodermata > Holothuroidea > Aspidochirotida > Holothuriidae > Holothuria > Holothuria scabra. The sequence continues at coordinate 45,262,877 of CM074190.1, forward strand.
GTGTTTAAAAGTCATTTCTCCCATGTTTGGTCAGGCAACTGGAAGCTCCCTGTTTTTGCATATGACCATAACCGTAAGGGACTCTTTTTTCTCAAGGGCGGTGACCTTTTGCACTTTTCTAGGTCCCCAAGTAGGGCATAATTTCTGCCCCACTGAGGCACTGAAGTCTGCCCCATTCAGCGAGCAAAGGTCTTGGCCAATTGGGGGCTCCATGAAAAAGGCCAGTGAAGTTGGTGATGATCATGAATCCAAAATGACAATAAATTTTGTCCCTATTGTGTCTGAAACCTTATACTACTTAAGCTGAAGCCTTTTAGTACCATCTTTAAAATATTTTAATGAATTTCTCAAGATACCATTCAATACCTTATGTACAAGAAAGATGTTCACTCTGAACAGGGGGCTAAAGAAAGTACCACATGCTGCATGCTGAGAAGTACCGTTCTAATGATAATTGATACAGCTGATTAAAAGCAGGCTGTCTTTGTTAGATAGTGACATCACTTGAAACAGAGATCTTTAATTTGGTTCTTGAATTATGTTCAAAACAATAAAAAAAAAAATAACCTACTGTACCAACAAAAACAAAATAACAAAACAACATGCAGAGTATGAACTAGTACTGTACATGTATGAACTTTTCTGGAACATTTCATGAATGAAAGTTGGAATATAGCATTATCCAAACTATGTTGTACATTGAATAGTTCGAACTGATTTCAAATCTGTCAACGAAGGGAGAACCGGCTTCCTACAGGGCAATTCCCATTGTTTGTGATGTCATGAAATGGAGAAGAGTGATCTAGTCTGGGGTTAACACCGAATTGGAGAAGTTTTTTTGCAACTGATGTGAGGTTTTTTGTTTAAGACAACTCAACGTTTGTTTTGTTTCATCAGAGAAAGACGAAGGAATGTTCTCCAGAGATTTGAAGGAGTAAAATGTATTAAAAATTGAGAAATCCTGAAGAGTTTTGTGCAAAGTACTCGTTGGTGTATGGTGATGTGACCTACCTTCTCCTTTTTATATGTAGTACTGCATAACAGTAGGAACACCTGTGGCATAGGCTACGGGGGCGCCCCTTAGGATGGTGTATAGCTTAGTGTTCGACCGATCATCTGTTAAGTAATCGGCATCGGGCCGATTATTGCGTTATCGGTAAATAATCGGCATCGGTAAAATTCTGCCATTCAACCAATCACTACCACCGATTATTTGCAAACTGGAAAAGGGGGCTAAATATACTTGAAACTTGTACTTAATTTCGTTAAAATTCCTGTGAAAACTCAATCCTTCAACTTCCCCCAAAACGGGATGCATTGATAATTACAAACCTACATTTTACCCCTGCCATGGGAATGATCGTTTGATGTTCTCCACTATAACCCGGTAGTATTACTTGGAATTCAATTTAGAAGTGCATTCAAGGTGTATTCTTGCTGTCTCGCAGAAAGAGCTGCATAAGTTGCTGAACAAACTGTTCTGGACAAAACACATAGTACAGACTATCTAGCTGCAGTGTTTTGCCGTTTTTTTCAAATCCCCAAGCTTTGAATACATATCTGTGCACATTTTGTATACGTAGCACCTAGAATCTTGTGAAGTTCGGTGGTTATTACCTTGCATAAATTAAGTAATTCCCAGCATTCCTTCCGTAATGTTATTTACGGTAGGACTTTAGCAATGTTGTCATACAATGTCACTGCAAAAGAAAACAGTAATGCACATGGTCTTTTGCAGCAAACTTCTTGGCCCACACATGCACTAGACTTGCGTGTGTGTCCCTTTTACTACCACCAAACAAGGCATCATATTTTGCTCTGTGACATCCTATGCAAAAGATACATTGCAAAATTTAAATTGGCCCCTGCTTCGTGATTGGTTCAATTGCGTTGATTCTGGGCAGCCAATCACAACACGCGCCTTCACCTATGTGATTTAGTGTGTGAAAATACTCTGTCTTGAGACAAATTTTCCCACTGAGTTTGTGTTACGACGATCGCGCTTTTAATGCCGGCTAGCGAAGCCGGGCGAGCCCTGTGCTAAATTCACCTGGAAACGGCATCACAAGTCTCTGCGTACGTGGATTTTTTGGGGATCGGACTTACATGCATTTCAGTTGCAGATTCTTTTTAAACAAGAGGGAAGTTTTGGACGAGAACTGCTTAAAATATACGGGGATATTTATATCGGAAAGGAACCATAAGATACGGGTGCCCAGAACTGCTAAGATTATCATGATTGCTTTTAATACATGGGATTCGTTAACGCGGGAGAGTAGCTACAGTACATTAACGCAACTACAACCCAGTACAGTAAAAGAATGCAATGTTCCGACATGATTGGGGGATGAAAACTGGACCAGGCTTGGGGCGATTACACCTCAATGTAATTGATTACCATTGCGATTACTTCATATTTTACGATTGCGGTTATGATTATGATTACAGCTAAAACTGAAATCAATTGATTACAATTGCGATTACATTACAATGTAATCATGATTGCAATCGTGATTTCATTTTGTTTCCACATAAACAATGAAGTAGGAAAAAACAGTCTAGTGCCCACAACTGGAAAAAAGGCCGTGGACATTGCTCTAGATAAGCCTGAAAGGATACCAGTTGAGGCATAAAACCCTCTCTAACTCTTTTGCAAAAGTATACTTCTATAATCGATTGCGATTACAACGACTTCAAAATGTGTAATCGCTTGCAATTGATTACGATTACTGATTACCATTACCTGCCTGAACTAGACAGAGCATGATGTTGGCCTGAGAACTAAATTATCAAAGGGCATGTGACATCGACTGCAAACAATTGTACAGTATTAAGGGTTGATTTGTATCTCCACTTTTGAAGTGAAAATATTTTGCCTACAAAAATGATAATCCCGTTCATGAAACAAACAGAAATATTCCCAATATTTTCCATCCTGAACTGGTTATGGTAATACGATATGCACGAAGCAAGGGACACGTACTTAGTGACAAACATGTGACTTCCCTCTTCCTAATAATCGGTGATCGGTAATCGGCATCGGGCCGATTGTTACATTAAATAATCGGTAATTGGGTATTACCGATTATAGCATAAACGGTCGAACACTAGTATTGCTATACATCTAGCCCTCGAACAGGACTGCGTGTTGGTTACATGGCCTAGGCTCATTCCTCTCATAACACAGCCCTTGTGCAAATAACTTTCACAAACATAGTCACTAACCAGGATGCACAAAATATGAAATAACTGACCTGGTTTAATACTTTTACAAGTTTAAAGGACCAAGCCTCTCAGCCCAAACTACAATTTTGGTACGGGGGTAACCGAAATTCTCAACTGGCTCAGCTCTTTGATTGACAGCTAATTCAAACAATGCAGAGTACTAAAGCTTATATTAAACAGCATGAACTGTACTGAGAGTGTTTTCATTAGTTTTTCTATACCCACCTTGAAGCAATAAACTGAGATTGTATCTGGATGAGGATGAATTTCAGACAATTGTTGGAGGAGCCTTTGTAAGAAGGTTAGGACTTGTAGGGTTTCACAGTACCACTGATTATTGGTACCATCGGTACCGTCACAAATGGTACCAGTAATACCATAGTACTGGCACCAGAAGAGTAAACTAGAAAGCCAAAAGGCTTAGTGATTCCTTGCCATATGATATATTGTAATAATGAACATGGATGCCCACATGACAAGCATGAGATCCCTCACAAATACTGAGGTATACTAGTAAGGTTAAAACCTTTTGAGATCTGTGACCCAAAATGACCTTTCACCCTCACTTAAAACAATAGGGAGCAACTACCTAAAAAAGACCATCAACATGCTAAATATGAGCAGTTCACAAACTGAGTATGAGATCCCTCCACAGTTCAATAACCACATAAAAATGTCACATCTACAAGGTTTTGCCCTTTTGTGACCCCAGCCTTTGCCCTCCACAAACAAGAGAGATCTCCCACGCAGTTATGATGCTGGTAAACTATGGTATGTTGTCTATTAACTTGATAAAGAGATATTTTTGAAACATACTCCTTTAAATCAAAATTTTGGGTATTGAAGATAGCTCTCTATATAATGATGTCTCTATGATCCAAAAAGTTGACTGCATTGAGGTTAGTGCTACAACAAGCCCATATCCTAACAGTCATCCATAAATTGGAACGTACAGTAGAGACATCTCAACAGAAAGGTGTAACCTTGGCTATTAGTGGTGGTCCTTTTGTATTTGTCTTTTGGTGTAATGTCTTTCCCAATGACTATGATGTCCTTGAAAATTAACAAAAAATGGGAACCCTAATAATCCAGAAATTAACAAAATTTGTAATTTGCCTTAAATTATCTGCTTGTAGAAACACCACATACAGTAACATTGTACAAGTCAAGTGTCCTTTGTTTGATACACAGTAGATACTACTATGTTTGTTTTTATTACCTGAACTACAGTACTTTCTGAAAAACAAGCCTTACTGAGGAGGGCTAAATAAGTGTCAGACACTATATCTAGACAGGTAGGAAATGGTCAAATCCATTGAGCTGTATGATTCAATGAGAAAACCCCTCGATCAGGACACTGTGGCAGTCAAATGTGATAAATTATGTAAGATAACAGTGACCAGCAATTTTCACAGACTTTTCACAGACTCAGGTCAGTTACAATTTGATTCATTCAATTAGACAATCTCAGCTTCAAGCATGCTCAAGGGTATTTGATCCAAATGATCAGTTATCTAGTTCTTTTGAATAAAACTAATTACCTGTGGTGTATTTAATTATCTAGATCCCACTTACATGTCCTTATGAGGACAGTGGCTGTAAAGTGATGTTGTGTATTGTAAGTAAGAGAAGTTAGTTTATCTAAGCCTTATTTGAATAATGATTTTGGTTGGCTTAAGTAAGCCTAATACATTTATGATTGGTTGATGTGTCTGCAAGCTTGTCAGGGCCAGACAGGCTGGACGTGATTAAACAGAGTTGCACTGGCCTCCAGAGTGTGCAGATGTCTTCTTTTATCTTTGTGTTGCTGTGTTTGCTTTCTTTTGGTTCTGTTTCATCCCTCGGTCCCTACAATGGCGTAGTCGGCAGGATTCAAACCTTTTTTCTTTCACCTTGGCAAGTTTTAACTGGGAAAATAATGGCAACTGAGGAAGAGGCTAAATTGGAACAATATCCCCATTCGAAATACTTAAAGGCAGACTACATAAAACAGCTTTGTGAGGAGAATGGACTTGATCTATCACTTTTGAAGTCAGGACATGACAGAATAAAAGCTTTGCAGACATTGCCAAATCTGTCTGATGCAACCACCAAACCAAGCACTGCAAAACCAGTACATAAATTAAAAGGCTTTCATGTTCTGAGTGAAGAAGATGACATTGAATGTTATTTATCCACTTTTGAGGGACTGTGTGCCCAACACTGCCCATCAGAAGATTCCGGCAGGCAGTTGGTCAATACTATTGGAATCTTGTTTAACTGGTAAGGCTCAGAAAGCTTTCTATATTTTGACAGAGTCTCAAAAGCAGGAATATAAAACTGTTAAGGAGTCAATTTTGTCAGCTTATAGATTGACACCAGATGCCTATAGGGAAAGGTTTCATACTACAAGAAAATTACCTTCAGAGACATTTAAGCAGTTTGGAAGTAGACTTAATCTGTACTTGAGGCGGTGGATCAAACCCTCTGATGAACTTGTATCAAAGTCTGAATTCATCGGTGTTCTAGATAAGCTAGTTGTTGACCAGTTAATTACGTCTTTGAATGATGTCTCTTTACGAACGAAGTTACTAGAACAGAAATGGTCGACCCTTGATGAGTTTACAGCAATTGCAGATAATATCATCATTGCAAGGACTTCATGCAGGAGTCGACAAACATCAGGAGGAACTGCCCAGATTCCAGTACAGTCACAAACATCTTTGCACAATCCAGCTCAGCCTTATGATACCAGAACCACCTCAAACAACCCATCTAGAGTGAGAAATGACCATCAGAATATACAGTGCTATTCTTGTGGAGAATTTGGACATATGAGTTATTCATGTCCAAACAGGTCTCAAATTCAAAGTCAGAATGTGAATTATTTTAGACAGTTTACTCCAAACCAGTCTCAACATCCCAGTCAAAGTGTCAACTACTTACGGACATCCAGTGAATTTCAACATGAAGAATTGTTGCAAATAAAATCTAAGCCGATGGAAGGGCAGGCCACATTTGAACTTTGTAAACTGGATAGAACCTATTTTGAAGTCTCTGTGGACAGTGAGAAAACTTTTGCCTATGTTGAAACTGGGAGTGGTGCATCGTTTGTCAGTTCCCTTCTTGTAAATCAGGACCAGATAGTACCTCTCAATGAACCAGTTCATTTTACATTATTGGATGGTACACCTTAATGGTGACAGGTAAAATTATGTGTTCTTTTTCAGTAGCTGGTGAAATTTGTGATGTGGAATTGTTTGTGTCTGATATTCTTTGTCCAGTACTTTTGGGGCGGGACTTACTTGCACTTTTTTCCCTTGTTTTTGATATAAGTGATAACTCCTATTGGTCAGAAAAAAGTACTCCAAAAGTTAAATTTCCTTTATTGTGGGTGTGCAAAAGGGTGAATGGTGAGGATTTAAACAAGGATTGTACTTTTGTTGAAACTGCCCAGAAAGAGGAACATGTGCACACTCTGGGAGCACTCTCATGTAAGATTAAAGAATTTGACTCTCAGTTAGATAATTTAGTTTCTAAGTATCAAAATGTTTTTGTTGATAAGCCTGCATTTTGTAATTTAATACAACATAGGATTGACATGGGGGATGCCAAACCTGTGAAGCGGAGACCCTATAAGTTGTCTCCTTGTAAACATGAAAGTCTAAAGGGACAGATTAAAGAAATGCTTGACAATGATATTATTACACCATGTGATTCAGAATGGGCAAGTCCAGTTGTGATGGTTGACAAACCTGATGGCACTTACAGATTGGCGATTGATTATTGTGCATTAAATGCAGTCACAAAAGCCTCAAGTTATCTGCTACCTACTATTGATGATGTATTACATTCTCTGTATGATTCAAAGGTTTTTTCAACCCTAGATTTGAAATCTGGGTTTTGGCAATCTGCCATTCATACTGATGATCGACCAAAAACTGCTTTTGTATGTGAGGAAGGGGTCTTTCAGTTCAAAAGACTCCCTTTTGGGCTGAAAAATGCTAGCCAAAATTTTCAAAATTTGCTTGATGTTGTGTTTAAACCTTTGAATGATTGTTCATGAAGACAGTATTATCCATACATTGATGACATTGTTGTTCACTCTCCAACAGTTGGTGATCACTTAAGGGATTTGGAGGCAGTTCTGTACTGCTTACAGAGAGCAGGGCTGACAGTTAATCCAAGTAAATGCCATTTACTTTTTCAAGAAGTTAAATTTTGGGGATATATTGTTAGTGGCCGAGGTATACAGATAGATCCAGATAAAACCAAGGCAGTTAGGGAATTCCCCACACCTACCAATAGAAAGTCATTGGAGCGGTTTCTTGGCTTAAGTGGGTGGTGTGCCAAGTTTGTACGAAATTATGCAACCATTGTTGATCCTCTGAATAATTTGAGAAGAAAAGGCGTCCAGAGGCGGTGGGACGAAAGCTGTGAAAGAGTATTTAATCTGATAAAGGGGGAGATCACTAAATCTACTTCTTTTTCAATACCCAATTTTGAGAGGGAATTTGAAGTCCATACTGATGCTAGTGGGGTTGGTTTGGGGCAGTTCTTGTACAACGCTCAGTATCAAACGAAGCAAAGGTTATTGCCTTTGCATCTCGTTCCCTGACTACTGCAGAAAGAAATTATTCCACAACCGAATTGGAGTGTCTAGCAGTAATCTGGGCCTTTGATAAATGGCGCCCGTACCTTGAGTGTTCAGAAACCACTGTGTATACAGATCATCAAGCTTTAGTCTGGTTATTTAGAGGAAAGGCACTTAAGGGCAAGCTGTTGCGCTGGGTGCTAAGGTTACAGGAGTTTTGAGTTTTCAATCTGGTAGAGACCGCAGGTAGAAAATTTTGTTCCTGATGCTCTGTCCAGGGCTTTTGTTAATGTTATTGATTATGATCAAAATATTTGCTTCCATTCAAACTGTAAAGGTGATCCATCTCATCCTGTTCACTGGATTCAGTGTGAAGGTTGTAAAAAATGGTTTCATTGGTTATGTTTGGGTCTAAATAAGGTAGAGGTTGATTCCATTGATGGGTATTATTGTGATAGTTGCATAACAGGTATCCCCCAGAGAGATTAGAATGTACAACACTATGAATCTGTGCTGACTCTCCCCGAGAAGGGGGTGTTGTTAGTAGAGCAGCAAAGAGATCCAGAGTTGCTACTTGTTAGAGAACAAATAATGAATATGACTTTAAGCAATGCAACTCAAAAATTTCAGCTAGAAAATGATATGCTTGTACTGAAGGATGGTTCTCCAATTGCGAAGGTAGTTGTGCCTCGTAAATTAGTCAATGAGATTGTGGCACACTATCATTCTACCCCAACTTGTCCTCACTGGGGCATTAGGAAAACAATTTCAAAAATAAGAGAGCACTATTGGTGGAAAAAATGAAAGCTGAAGTTGAAGATTATACTAAGAAGTGTAGGCAATGCCAACTATCTAAGCCTATCTACGTATTGTAAACCGCAAGGTTTTATGGAAACTACAAACAGCAGTCATCCTTGGGACATTGTGGCTATGGACCTACTTGGTCCCTTTCCTCAAAGCACAGAAGGTAACTTGTATGTTTTAGTAGTTACTGATCACTTTTCCAGATTTTCCTTTTTGATCACCCTTAAGAGAGCTACAGGAAAGGTGCACCTGGGGTGGTTGTTATGTTCTGCTTTCAGATAATGGTCCTCAGATGGTGTCTAGAGCTGTATATGAAATTTGTGTTCTGTGGGGTGTGAAAAGGGCATATGCAACTCCCTACCACCCCCAGACTAATTGGGTGGAACGGGTTAATAGAAACATTGTTTCTATGTTGTGTTGTTTTGTTGGCAAGGATCATACACAATGGGATCAACATATTTCTGAATTCATGTTTGCCTTAAATTCTTTCAAACATGACTCTACAGGATTTACTCCAGGAGAACTGCTTCTAGGTCGAAAACTTGTTGGACCTGGTGAATGGTTAGAGCACAGAAATCAAAGTAGGCCTAACAATGAGGACAGAACAAGGATGTTCACACTGGCCAAAGAAAGAATGCACTTACAAAGTGAAAAAAACAGGTCTAAGTATGATCCAAGGCAGGGGGAGGTTAGAGTGGGCATTGGGAGTAAAGTCTTGTTGAAGTCTCACCCCCTCTCTAATCTTAACAAAAAGTTTTCAGCTACTGTAAGCTGGCACCTAAATGGAGGGGCCCATACATAGTGGATGCTCAGTTATCTCCCGTTACCTTTTCCTTAAGACATGAAGATACAGGGGAAACAAGGATTGCCCATGTAGATCAATTAAAGGAAATAGAGCATAATTTGACATCAGCGAGTGCTTAAAGTGTGGGGGAATGTAGGGATTAAAGTCTGTTATTGATGCTCAGCTGTGATAACTTTTAGTACAGTAGCTCTTACAGCAGGCACTGCTAGGTGTGTTATCCTTTTAAGTGTACTACATCTACAGTAAGAGTATATGTCTGGAATGTCCCCTTTTGTGCATGGTATACAGTAGCTGAGAGTGGCTCTGGGCATGGTATAATGATCTTTATAACATTGTTATTCTAATTAGAGACATGCTACTACAGGCATTCTGACTGTTAAGTGATGTTGTGTATTGTAAGTAAGAGAAGTTAGTTTATCTAAGCCTAATTTGAATAATGATTTTGGTTGGCTTAAGTAAGCCTAATACATTTACGATTGGTTGATGTGTCTGCAAGCTTGTCAGGGCCAGACAGGCTGGACATGTGATTAAACAGAGTTGCACTGGCCTCCAGAGTGTGCAGGTGTCTTCTTTTATCTTTGTGTTGCTGTGTTTGCTTTCTTTTGGTTCTGTTTCATCCCTCGGTCCCCAGGCTTTGACAAATCCCACGCCTGACAGTCCCGGACAAGTAAAATATTACTTGGACAAGTGAACTGCTCAATATTATAGCCCGCTGGGCAAGCAGCACAGAAGTATTCTTCACATAGGAATTCAATGGCTACTGTAGTACTAGACAATTAGATATGGACTCAGTGCATATTCATGCGGACAAATAGACTTTGGGAATCCCTAGCCCGATGGACAAGTAATAAGAAATGAATCTATCGAAGCCTGTCGGTCCCTACAATCTTACCAAAATAACTGCAAACATGGATCACCTGGAACAAGATATAAAGAAAAATCTAGCGTTGTGTTGTGTCGTTGTCGTCGGCACGAGTAGGGGCCATTTTCTTTTGGTGTAGGATTAGATTGGCATGCAGTTGCTACTGACAGAAGCTTATAGTCTATGCAGCATTTCGAATTTATAAGTTTCCCTTATTATTGCTACTGAATGAAAGACAGCTAGGCCAAGGCCTACGCAGGCAAAGTATCCTGTTTTGCCCTCATGACCTGTGACCTCTACTGAGAACAGTTGTCGAGAACTCGAATTCGAAAACATGACCCATTGACTTAATTACTGTTACGGTCAAAATTGTTAGTGAAAATTCTGACGTTCTTTGATAAAATTTTGTGAACATCTGTGTGAAGTTTGGTGAGAATATTTTGTTATTTGGGGCTGCAACAAATGACATTCTGCGGGTGTTCTGGCTAGTCACTGTAGGCTAGTGTCTTTTGCGAACATTATCCACGCAAGGGCTGTGTTGTGAGAGTAATGAGCCTAGGCCTAGGCTAGGCCATGTGACGAACACACAGCCCTGTTCGAGGGCTAAAATACACCTGGCAACAGTTAGTCCATACACTGGGCTATTTATAGGGTTGTCGCACTAAAAATACGACTAGACGAAAAATATCAAACTTCAAGAATTTGACTGATTCAAATTGTTAAGTACCCTTTTCTAAGCAACCATGCCAAATTTTATCAAAATCCGACCAGTACTATATATGAATATAGCCGATTTTATGTCTCCATAATCCTAACGATTTCTCCAAATCGCTGTATGCTCCTGTGTTATGATTTGCCTTTAAAAGTTGGTCAAAAACAACATCGTAACTGCTCACTCAGACGCTTTGATTATTCATCACTGTGTTACGTACACCAGATGTGCCGGCGTGAATATGCAACGTTACTGGGCAAGACATCCAGTGATCAAGCGTCCGTGTCATGATAGCTTGCGTTCTGTGTATGTAACATGCATTAACAAGTCGCACATAGCCTGCTTACACACGGTCTTTGCTATAGCGATCCCTTCATGGTCTTACGCACACGTACACAAGTACATAATTTACTAACCGTACTTCGGCATTGCACGTACAGGTATATACAATGCAGTACTGTATGTAAGCATATTGGCGGGATATCCCTCGTTGCTAAGCTGAACAATGGGCTCATACATAAACATATCAATGCCGGCTCAGTACAAAAGATGTAGGCAGGGATCAATGGGCTGTTTCATTTAAATCGAGCGTGCATGGGGGCTGGGCAAAAAATCTTTTTTTTTTCTTCGGAAATGGAAAGATCATAAAAAACGCTACAAAATGATACCTGGAAGCAATTGCGGATTTTTCTGGAACCCATTGTAATCATATTACCAATGTTTTAAGCCCAAAAATGGTAAAGAAATATTATTTTTGGCAATCACTTCCCTCCATTATAATGTAGTGTTCCTTTTCTTCTTTCTAACGATATATGGGTTGTAGGGGTCAAAGGTTCAGCCCCAATGCACGATCAAGTCAAAGATGGCTGTGTGTGGCATTTTAGGTGTGACCAAAACACACTTTTGACTGTCACCGTTGCACGATGCTTCAAAGGGATTGTTAGAAACTGTAACATATTTTTTCTTCTTTTTGTTTTAAAGCTTATTTGGTGAAATATTATAGTAGAAATATGTCTTTGGTGTACTAATTTTATCCTAGTGTAGGCTAGGCAAAATTTTGACAATTCTGAGTGTCCTAAATTCAGTTTTTAAACACATTGTTTTAGCGACTTCGTGTTTGGGTGTGAGTAGTTCCGCGAGAATTTTGGAGAAAAATTCTGGGTGGGGCCTATTGACCCGGACGTCCGGCTCTATTATGAGAGATTTTGTCTTATTGACCCGGACGTAACTTAACATTTTGGACGAGTGCCACCACTTTGACCTCATACTTAAACATTTACTCCAACACAAACCGGACGTAATTTAGCCTATATATGCAGTGCCTTGGGACTAGATAAGTGTAAATTTAAGGCACTTTTTCAGTCTGTCATGCAGCAGCATTACTGTTTTACAATCTCCATTGATACATACAATGTTGTTTGCTTTTGGATAACTCATTCCACTGAATCATGGTTCATCCACTTCAGCTACACTGTGTACTGTGCAAGCTGCCTGCAAGTAACTGTACCGTTAGAGTTACTGTACACACTATGTAGCCTATGTATACAGCTACGTCCGGGACAATTATCAATTTTATTTGGTAATGGAGCCGGACGCGTCCGGGTCAATAGCCACGACGAAAATTCTGTGTGCGTGCGACAACCCTACTATTTGTAATATTTACAGATCTATACTGTTGCCTATACTATAGCCGCTCACTGCATTGTGCATAGGCTTCACAACATCGTAAGGCGCCTAACGTTAGGCCTAGGCTTAACGTTACTTCACGTGATGTTGAATTCAATATTATTAGGCTACACCTGGCCCTAGCCTACCTCCAAGTCCAACGATCACACAAAGTTAGGCAATGAGCTGCCGCATCCATTCACATGGTACTCTATGAAGAGTGATATCATACAGGCTTTTTGCCGGCTGATAATCAAACTGGAATAAACATACGCCGTTTAGACAGCTCCAGTATACACGCAAGTGTACAGTTAATGAAGTCACGTGACCAGTTCTCTAGCATTCCCGCCTTCTTAAAAGTCTGCGCAAATGAGATTTCGCGGAACTGTGACTGACAAGGGGTCTCCCCCGACATGTTGAATTATGTATAAGTAGGCGTATAAATAGACACAACGACACGGTAAGTGGACATTTTGACCTTTCCTTCTCTTAGAAGTCAAAGATTTTTTAGGTTTTTTCAAACATAGACTGCAAAAATACGCCCTCAAAAAGAGGCAGTCGATTCTTATGTCTCAGATTAGGACCTCAAACTTTGCGAGTACCTGACTCATTGAGGGATGTAAAACGATATTTTTGTATCGACGTTTGAAGATTATAGCATAGGCTTTCTGTTGATACCAAAATTACGTAGTTTAATTTACAAATTGTTTTGTAAACAACTGCTAAACCTGAAGGGGTATTTACGGTACAATATGTATGTAGTATGTACTATAGTACACATGGTATTGGTACACAGCTAACGTTAAATATCCTATAACGTTACTGTTAGTAGTAACTACTATTCCAATACGGCTCACAAAACGTCGACCATAACAAAATAATTAACGACTATTTTACTGTGGGATTTACAGGACAGGTACCGATTGCATTTACAATCTTAAAAAAACTTCCAGTGTTGTTTGCAGACTTGCAGTCTTTAAAGTATGAAGCTTTAGTTTTCATGGCATATATTCAGTGACATTCATGTGCAATGCTGGCACTGTGGCCATGGGGGGCTTGCATGTAACTTAGCCTAGTTGTAAAGTAAACCTTGGATAGTGGGACTGCAGGGGTGTATGAATCATGACCAAGTCAGCCTGGATTAACCACATTCTAAATTTAGAGGCTTCAACTTCAGTCTGGACATATCCACGGATTATTATTCTTTCTTACCTGATAGTTTCAGTGTGCCGCAAACAGAAAAACTCACTCCTTTCCAACATTTTCCATAATAGACCTACAGTGTAGTGGTATACTGTACTGTAATGAAGTTCAAGTTATGTCTATTTCTATGAAGTCCCATGGGCTATAGAGCCAGCTTTGTAATTCTAATCCTTCATAAGCTTACATCATTCAAAAACCTTACCCCATCATCCATGGGCAATTATGTACTGCCACCTTAACTGTGACTTGCATTTAACTTTAATGAAGGAGTGGTTTCTGTGGACTCGGAGACAGGAATTAGTGTTCAAGGCTGTATGGCATGCCTAGCATATATCACTTTTTATTCAGTAACAAGTTCCCACTCCCTCAAACTCAATCTTACACTGGCTGACTTGAATTGTCCCAAAACTCACCTCAATGTGATCCTAAACTGTATTACAGTAAGCCTACTACTGATTATTATGACATCCATGATATGTTCACTGGCAGCTAGCTTTGTCACACCCTAGTATACTCAACTTTGTTTTAAAATGGGTTCTCATCAATGTGGCACTCAATGAAGTGAAAACTGTTAATTCATTCCTAGATTTGTTACATTAATTTTATTTATTTTTGATCATTAAGGTGGTCACATAAAGGAGAATCATATTGGGCAACATTTAGGTAGTTTCCTGCACAAAAACAGACTGTAAGTTGTTACATTGACTGTTTGAGCGACTAGGCATATCAAACTGGCTAGTAGAAATGATTGGAACATTCCGTCAGGCTCTCCCAAGAGGACAGGATAGTGATGAATTACCATCATAACAGTCCAGCCATCATCATGTAATTTTTAGGACCAGTATTCAATGTGAAAAGAAATTCACAAGGAATTGAAAGTAAGAAATCCCATTTGCCAAACCTGATCAGCTGGACATACTCATTCCTTGGAACCTGATTGGTATTTGCCTTAAATTGCCTTCAGTATTTTTCAATTTTACCAAGAGTTAATGAGAAAAATCAAAAGCACTTGTTAAACATTGTACTGATGATCTTTCCTGCAAGGCCCTTCCTGTCTAAGCAGGCCCTTTTAGAAAGGTCCCTCATTCAGTTTCTTGCTCAAGTATGCTGACTGCATGAGTGTATATGATGCATAGAGTTTATTTTTAATTTTTTCAAAGCATGAACATTGAATTGAAGTTGATACAGTTTCCTAGAATAAAGATTTTTAAACCAGCTTTTTAGTCAGCCCAACTCTTTTTAAAGTGAGGTGATTTTCAGTGTTTTAGTGCAAACAAGATGCAGTTTTGCTCTGTATGTACAGAGCTTATTTGTGTGTATACTATGATGACTATGACATATTGTATGTGTATACAGGTATATCACATTCAAACAAGTATATACCAGTGCAACACTACTGATTAGTTTAATTTGTAAATGGCATTAAAACAAACAATTTGTTGCAAAATGTCGAAGGAGCAAGTATCCACCATTTTCTCCGAAATGGGAACAATACTGGTGAGGATGAATTAGACTGCTGTTGTAACGTTATACATATAGGACGACCATTAACGTTCATTTCGCGAAA
The DNA here is from genome assembly GCA_037179385.1 of Holothuria scabra. NCBI lineage: Eukaryota > Metazoa > Echinodermata > Holothuroidea > Aspidochirotida > Holothuriidae > Holothuria > Holothuria scabra. The sequence continues at coordinate 45,278,293 of CM074190.1, forward strand.
GTAGGCCCACTATACTGTTTATATACTCTGGGCGCTACAATCTATTCGTCGTGGAATTTACCGAGTACCTGACTCATTGAGAATATCTTATAGCGCAAAAATGGTACCAATAGATAGAAAACAAAATTTTCTTTCTATTGAAGTAAAAACTGAGTAGTTTAAAACAACATAGAATAAATGCTGAACGATTTTGCAGAGCATTTGAAACCCATTTTACACGTTTCATAAAATGGACAAAAATCCTCACTTTTTCCCGTAAGTTCACTCAGAACCAGGCACCGAAAGTATTTTTTACATCTTATTCATTGATTTTCACGGTTTTGACGATTTTTTGGCTCCTAGTTTCTGAGATAATTGACTTTAAAAGTCATGACTTTTAGCTAATTAGTATTCAAATCCTTATGACGTCACCAAACGTCATGCATAAAATGTAAGAGAAGGAAGCTCTTTTCGAGCAGTTGCAATTTGACTGGCTCTCAAGGCTCAGCTTACGTACTAGTCAGGGTAACCCTGCCGACAGCGGATGTGTTTACATTTGAGTTCCTTTCACAGGTGGTGTGAAATAAATATGACATAATAAAAAAGAAGCACGCCTCTTCACAGCAGAGTTACCCTAACTAGGTACGTACATGCTTTCAAACTATTTTAACATCCCGGAAATCCCCACATTCATAAAAACCCTCTTTTGATTTCCTGCATCCTGATTGGCCAAATCCATTTGAGACAGGTCTTGACAGTTAGCAGAATACCGTGCATGCTTTGAGTGCGTACTGCATTTCCTCAGAGATGGTGCCCACAGGGGAGGGGAGAGGGAGTGGGGGGGGAGGTTATGGAGAGGTGAGGGTAGAGGGGGAAGAGGGGAGAGGGAGGAGATGGGGAAACACAGGGATGGTGCCAGCCAGGGAGGGGTGTCCCCCACCCCTCCCCATCGGAGGGTGTACACCCTTCTCCCCTTCCCTGTCGGGGAAGGTCGGCGGTTTCTTCGGGTGGCCTAATAATAGTAAAAATTTAATAAAAAAGACTTACAAGGACAGGGGCGGCACCAAGGGGGGGGGGGCATGGGGGAATCCCCCAGTCAGAGCCCCCCCCCCCTCTGAAGTATAGTGTCCTTTCAGGAGTTTTCAAGGCAAAATAATTCACAAATAATTTTCCTCCCTGTTTGAAGCATTCCCAAACTTTTCAAAGTAAAACCAGCCTGAGAGCTCTCTGTAAAACTATGCAAGTCACATACTTTAACTTCCTGTCACTGAAACTTTTCACTGCAGAGCAAGCTCTCATGGGCATTGGAGTGTGTAAGAGGTTGTTTGTTTGACCTTGGACTGCTCTTTCCAAGAGACAGGGCTATTACTTGAAGGATTTCCCTGTACAGCCAGTGACCTCCAGTGGCGTCGCCAAGGGGGGCGGGGGGGCACGTGCCCCCCTGAAAAATCGTGTGCCCCCCCCCCAACTGAGATTTGAGATTTTCAAAAAAAATATGTCTTCTGTAGTCAGACGTGTAACTATGAATTTTTTAGGATTCGATTCCTCTGTTGAAAAGAAAAGGCAGTAAATTTTCATGTTTTCCAAATGAAAATATCGCAAAAAACCTTGGAAATGCCATTTCCAGCTGTATGAGGGGTTATGGTTTTTTCAAAATTTTCTTCACACTTCCGACTACGTCAATAAAAGGCGCACAGCTCAGGTAACCCTTCAAGCAGGGTTAAGCCTACCTTTTTTTCCTTCAGAGGATCACATCTAATTGCCCATCAACTGCCTATCTTTCTCTTTATAGTCACGGTGCAGCTCACCTTCCTCAAATTGTCAGCCTGATACGCTCATGAGAGTAGTTTCACTAACGTTTGTGTTGTTATCAAAAATAAAATCTTACTCAAAATTGCCCTGTAATTTTTTAGGCCAGTGTAAAAACAGCCCTTTTAAAAAACAACTTTAAAACCTTACAAACACGCTAAAGACCCAGGAGCTTCCAGGGGCTTCGCCCCCCTGGACCCCCACTAAGACTAACATTGAATTGCCCATCAACTTTCTTTCTATAGATCATCTACCCCTTTTTTAAAGTGTCAGCCGGATCTGCTATTGGTAGTTGAATCAGTGGTTTTTTACCGAAAGTCTTAGGCTACTTGAAAGTTACCCTGGAGGTAACTTTTAGACCAGTGTTAGGTCAATAAAATTACCCTTAAATAACGTCTATAATACCTCAAAAACACGTTAAAACCCAGGAGCTTCCGGGGGCTTCGCCCCCTGGACCCCCACTAAAATTCACATTGAAGTGCCCATCAACTTTTTTTCTCTATAGATCATCTACCCCATTTTCAAAATGTGAGCCGGATCCGCTCTTGGTAGTTGAATCAGTGGTTTTTTACCGAAAGTCTTACTTGAAAGTTACCCTGGAGGTAACTTTTACACCAGTGGTAAGTCAATAAAATTACCCTTAAATAACGTCTTTAATACCTCACGAACACGCTAAAACCCAGGAGCTTCCGGGGGCTTCGCCCCCTGAAACCCACCAGGGCTTTGCCCCCTGGACCCACCCGTTGAGCCTCGCGCTTCGCGCTCGGTGGCGCCTCCGGGGCCATGAGTAAGTCTACATGCCCCCCCATAAAATCGTTGTGCCCCCTCAGTGCCCCCCAGAATGAAATGTCTGGTAACGCCACTGGTGACCTCACAAAGCTGATGATGTCATTGTAAACTTTTAGAGTAACTTTTCTGTGTAAGATCCCTCTAATACATTATGTACCACCTGGTATGCTCGATATATAAACTAATGTGTAACAGATACATATGTATATATCTATTCCCTGTTAATATACTGTACATATTGCATTCACCTTTCCGTTTTAAGAAAAGTGTAAAAAGTGTCAAGAGATTGCTAATAAGTAGCTTTTAAACATATTGTCACTTTCCAACTTTTCATGTTGTCATCTAAGGAGAGTAATAGCCAAATAAGCCTAGCTTGCATTAAAATCATTTGGAATCTTTGCTTTGGATGATGCATTATGGACCAAAATACACCTATCCTGAGACTTAATTTTTTACCAAGAGATTTGCTAAAACCTCAGAGATTCCGGGGGCTTCGCCCTCTGAACCCCCACCGGGGCTTTGCCCCTGGACCCCACCACGGGCCCTAAAGCGGGCCCCTGGACCCCACCCGGTAAGTCTCGCGCTTGGCGCGAAAAATTTTTGCCCCTCCCCCAACATTTTCTTTTGCCCTCCATTTGCCCCCCACTTTTCAAATCCTGGTGCCGCCACTGTACAAGGACTGAAGTTACGTAGGGATGAGCAATCTTGAACATATTTATATATATATTGTTTTGAAATGCTTTTTTAACCGGTCGAAATCGATTTTTAATCATTATAATTCTTCTTAACTTCGTTTTCCCTCATTCCTTCCATGAAACTTGTCCTTTCTCATCCCCCGTCGGGGGAGGATGGCAATTTACTTCGGGAAGGCCTAAAAATGAACGTAAGACTGAAGTTACTGGATGGAGATGAACGTTTTTTCTGTTTTTCTAAGTTTTTTTTTATAAACTATTTTTTTTTCTTTTGTAACGCTAATTCTGAAACTGTTTTAATCATGAGCATACGAGGCGGGGGTGCAAGGGGGGCCATCGCCCTCCCAATTCGGGCAAAAGCAGTTGGTTCTGTTCGGGCAAAACGTGGGCAATTGATAAACGGTTGATTTGCTTATTAGAAGACCACATTCGTTAAGGAAACTCACAACTCCGAATATTCCTTACAAAAACAGATTATCATGATCAGAGGTTGTTCATCATGCATGTACCTGCAGTGTCCAATGATAAGCCATCTGTCCTGCCCCCGACTGCCGAATTCTAGCAACGGTTATGAAAATTGGCCAGGCCGTTTCAGCTACACATAATGATAAACAGTACGTGAGAATGTCTCCCAATAAGTCTGACTGAAAAATTGTTTGAAGCCACCTTGTCAAGTGACATATTTTCAAAGACGTTGGAATTAGTAAAATCATTTATAGTCTGGAGTTTGGGCAGTCATGTAGAAAATCTTAGCTATTTAGCGGACCTTGCAATTGAATACAACGAAGATTTTCAGAGTAATAGTATGTTTACAATTCCGTTGCATAGTTTCTAACCCCCCGAACCTTCCCCGTGGCTACGCCACTGAACAGATTACTCCACAGAACGTACAATGCATGGTTGCAAATTATTCTTCGCTTTGGGCAATATTATGAAGTGAAAATTTTATGACAAGCCCGGGAAATGCCATTTTCTGCTTTCTGGAGATTCTCAATTTTTCAAAACTTTCTGTGCTCTGCACTTTGATTAGCCTGCGTAGCGCCTCTGTGGCTGCAGCCCCCTTTAGGCTGATTTTTTCGTAGCGATGAACTGGAAGAAAAAATTCGTCCGCCCTGCGGACGAATTTAAGGCAATATGAGACCACGATATTGAAAATTCCTTCTGCAGTGGAAACACTGAAATATAAAGTGGCGAAATCGCCCTGCGTATAGTTGTCCAATGACGTGGAGTGATCCCGTGCCAATGAATACGGCAGATAAGAAAATGTACCTGGGGACGAACCGCATAAGTAGGCGGAAAAGCGCTCCAGCAAGCCTGGAAATCCTACAGTTGAAGCCGTGGGCTTCGATTAATTAAACACTGATCCCTTGTTCGATTCGGTCCTAATTAAAAAATGTCGAAAAAGCGTTCTGCTTCAGTTGCTGAGAATAAATTTCTCTCGGCCTTTTAACACTTGTAAATTTTCGTCTACCGGCCCATGATTTCTAGACACCACAGTCACTAATGTTTACAGCTGTCAAACATGTAGTAAAAATTCCTCGGTCGTGTGCCGGAACGGGATCGGGCAGTGGCGTAACCAGCGGGGGACAGGGGGCAAACTGCTGCCCCCGGACACAAAAAACGGGAAGTGAAGGAAGGAGAGGAAAGAAAGGAAAAAGAGGAAAAGATAGGGAAGAGAAGAAAGGAAAAAGAGAAAAAGGAGTGGAAGGAAAGGAAAGAAAGGCAGAGGAAAAAAAGGAAAACGGAAAAGAAGGGGAAAGGAAAAAAGAGAAAAATGAGAAAAAGAAAGTGGGTCAACTATAACATCAAAATCAAGATTGATCTGCATTCATGGAACACTGTTTTGGTCAATATATACACATTCATGTCGAAAAATATATGAACATTCATTTAGTCGCCTAAAGTTAACAAAATAATATCTGAGGTCCACTCTATCGGAGGAAAGACTTCCGCTCTTGCTCTTTGCCAGACAGTCCGGAGGACTTTAGAAAAGCAATCATTCCCAGATTTACCACCAATATTTGGAGGAAGTGCAGACTCTTCAGAAATCCCCACAACTATTTAAACTTCCTCACAGGAAACCCAGAATCCAAAGCTTTCTGCAATATAAGCTCCATATCATCAAATTATTGTTTCAAAAGGGCAAGCTTTCTGCAATATAAGCTCCGCATCAACAGATTATTGTTTCAAAAGGGCAGAAATTTCGCGCACCACAATACATCCCTTATACATTGGTGTTCACATTTGCAAGAAAAATCGGAAAACTTAGCTACTACTTACTAGCCCGAGACATGCCATTTCCGGCTGTCTGAGGGATCGCGATTTTTCAAAATTTTCTGTCCGCTCTGTGCAAACTGCAGATAGTCTTTCTAGCACGACCTCATATCCTAGGCAGTGGAACCATTGGCCTTCCATACTCATATGCTCTCAAACATACCTGTCATCAGATACCTTTCAGCCCTCTCAGTTGTGTAGTCTTTCTATGAATTCTTTAGTTATTGAAGTGTCAAAATTTTATCAATGTTGAATGTTGCAGAGCAATGGCGTAGGTACAGGAGACAGGGGCGATTGCGCCCTTGCTCGAAAAAGTGAAAAATTCGAAAATTTGCCATTTGAGACACCAGTCAAACACAGTGTGGTTTTCCCAAGTTTTCCTCCATAAAATTCCGAATTCTTCTTAATAAAAGTTCCATATTTGAAATTTTAAGTTTTAAAAACCCCAAATTTTCTGCGCGCTTCTCGCGCCTTTAATTGAAAGCCTTAAAGCTGTAAGTGATCGCTCATAAAGCAGTCAGTGGATAATTTGTCCTAGCAGGGAGTTACATCTACCTGGTCCTAGCCACTACAGTGCCGTATCTGTAAAATTTACTTCAATATAGGATTTCATTTTTGCCTAAAAAGGCAACAAAGTTTCGAGAGTCTTTTATTGTCACCGAGAAGCCTTAATCCGCATTCCTTAGATAACACGATCTTCAGTCGACATGCTCTCTCAGATATATGCTGATAGGAAACGCAGATTCTTTTATAGTCCCCCAAATATGCAAATTTCCTAACAGGAAACCCTGAATCTAATCTATTGTCTGCAATACAAGCTCCATATTTACAAATGTGTAAAAGGACCCAAATTTCAAAGGGTAGTACTTCCATGCTTATACAGTAGTGTTCACACTTAAGAAAAAAAATCAGATTTATTTTAAAAAATGTTGTTCTTGCTCGTAGAAAAAGCAAAAAAAAAAGCATAAAAATGTACCTTTTGTTCAATGGGGTAGGGTGAGTTGTATGGTCCAAAATTGTCCCCGCCCCCTCAACACTGCCCTAAAGGCCCTAAGACACCCACAAACTAACACATCCCAATTAGTACAAAATCGGGAAACCTCTATGCTATTGCCCCCCCCCCCCCCCGCCCCCCGAACAGTCAGGTCTGGTTACGCCATTGGGGTCGGGTGGTGATCCGCAAGCATGATTTTCTGATTTATTTATGGACCGTTTCCAACTTGAAAAGACTTTCAGTACCGCAACATTTTTGAAGATTTCAAAATATGCGGCCAGGAACTTTTACTAAAAAACCGAAGGCCATTGTAATATAATGAGTAATTACAGTTCTTTGGGGATCGGGGCTTATATAAGGGGATGTCCCCTTTGAAGATTGTAAATTTTGCAGGTACTACTTAAATGGCTATGTGTCATCGGATTTCAGCTTGAAAAGTAGTATGATGAATGAAGCCTAGTGCGAAAAAACAATGATGGGCATCCAGGTGCCGTATAGCCGAGCCCAAAGTTTTGGCCGGAAAATGGTAGTAATACATTTTACCTGGTAAATTTCTAATTGAATATAGGAATTTGCTCGTTTCTTTTTCAAGTGAACATTTCATTACTAACAAAAATTAAACTAACAATCATGGGCGTCCGCAAGGGGGGGGGGGGGCAAGGAGGGGCACTTGCCCCCCCCCCCCTGAAAAATCAAACTTGTGAAAAAAATAATTAAAAATTAAAATAAAAAAAATTAAAAATAAATCATCAAAATACCTTCACTCACAGCGTCAGTTTTTACTCGTGAAATATGCGGACATTTGACCAGGAATAGCAAAAGAGAAGATGGTGCAGTATGCTGAATAGTGAAATCGTAATTTGGGGGCCATCATTCGTGATATCTATTGGAAATTTGTAATTGTAAAAACTATGTACTAGCCTAGTTGTCAGGTATGTAGTGTGCATATGGCATCCGACCATTGATGAATGCGTTGGTCTTGGGGGTGGGTGAGGGGGTGTATGCATGGTTCATAATTAGGTAACGGACATAGGCCTATATAGGCTGTTTGACAGTTGTAAGTTTTATCGTGCATAGGCGTGCGAGGCCGTTACCGAGAGGCAGATTTCCCTTCAACAATTTTTTGCATTGAAAATTCTAAAAATCTAAGAATTACAGACATGAAGTTCCTGTTTCAGGGCTGGGTACATGCAGCTTATAACACTCGCCAAGTGTCGTTTCCGGCCATCTGGAGGGTTAGTAAGGCCCAAAATTTTCTTGCACGCTCCGCGCCAACTGATGATGGCGCTCCGCTTAGATAGTGTACACAGTTCAACCATCCATGAATGATCTTGCCCCCCCCCTTATAAAAATTTCTGCGGACGCCCATGCTAACAATTAACTTTTTACATGAATTGTATACTTAGTTACAAATGGGGGCAAGGGGCTGGGGCACGTGCCCCTGGAAAATCTTGTGCCCCTCCAACTGAGATTTGATATTTTCCAAAAGACTTCTATAGTCAGAGTCTGACGGCGAAAGTTTTTAAGATTTGAATCTTCGACAAGAAAAGGCAGTAATTTTCGTGTTCTTCAAATGGAAATATCGCATAAACATGCTTTGAAATGCCATTTCCAGTCTGATTGCGCCTTTTTTCAAAATTTCCTGCACTCTTCCGAATACTCCAACTGAAGGTGACGCACAGCACAAGTTGCAGTTTATGCAGGATTAGGCCTACGTTTTTCCTTAAGAGAATCACACTTAACTTATCATCAACTGCTGTCTCTTTCTCTTTCTAGTTCAGCTCGTCTTCTTGAAAAAAGTTAGCCGGAAGTTTCACAAGATTTGTTACTAATAAAATCTTACTTAAAGTTGCCCTGGAAGTAATTTTATACCAGTGTAAAGACAATATAGAATTACCCTCAAATTACGACGTTACTCCGTCATAAACACCTTAGAACCAGGAGTTTCAGGGGCTTCGCCCCTGGTCCCGACCCCCACCTGCCCACCAGGACATTCACATTGAACTGCCCATCAACTTTTTTCTCTATGTCATCTTCCCCTTTTCCAAAATTTCAGCCGCATCCACTCTTGGTTGTAGTATCACTAGATGTTTTACCAACAGTCTTACTTGAAATTACCCTGGAGGTAATTTTTAGACCAGTGTTAAGTCAATAGAATTAACCTTCAATAACGAATTTAAAACCTCACAAAACCCACCCAATGAACCTCGCGCTTCGTGCTCGGTGGCGCGTCCGGCACCATGAGTAGGGTCCGGCACTCCCCCCTGCAAAATACTTCTTAGTTCCCCCCCCCCCCACCCCCCGAATGAAAAGTCTGGTGACGCCACTGATACAAGTCTGGGAAATGTAAATTCCGGCTGTGTGAGGACTGCGATACTTCCAAATTTTCAGTACGCTCCACGCCAACCAAAGTTGACTCAGGTTCGGTTGGGGATTTTCAGGGGAGTTCGTGATTCCATATTTTCGCACAGAATCCCTTGCCCACCCCCTCCCCCCCAACCTAACACGAACAATCCTAACTACGTTAATCGTTCATTAATCTCAATCCTTGAAAAAGTAAAGGTTCGTGTATCTGTTTAAGGAAGGGTTATGAGAGGCCCTTCCGTCTGCCTGTGAAATCTATCAGATGAAAACATCCCACACCGTTTTTGCCCACTGAAAGTGAGGATAAGAAATATTGATTATTAAGTGCCAGAATGTGTAGCCAATTTTTCTTATGTTTTGGGTTTTCCATGAAAATTTTCCCATGACTAGATACTTTTTTATCTGGCAGGTCAATTTTTGAATGAATTTGGACTCGCTTAGGATTCTTCTGTGTTAAAGATTGTGAAGACATAAATGACTGTCCGGATGTTTTTGTACATGTGCCCGAAATTCAGGCCTTGCGAATATTTGGAAGACAGTCCGTCCAGTGCCCGTGTGCCCCTTCCTTTGAAATTGTTTAAGTGTATGGTGTATTTAGATAAAAGTTAGCGCTGTTTAAGCTACCTTTAATTTAAAATTTATTTCAAATATTTTTCGTATTTTGCGGAACTGAAAAAGACATCCGTGAGGGGTGACATGACCCAGTGACTCCAGTATTCAAAGTCATTGACAACCAGTAAGGGGACTGTACGTTTATTCCTTCCTTTTTGGGAAAACTGGAAATCTATGGGAGGGAGAATGAGCACTCATTTATCCCACTTCGATGAAACAGAATCGTGGGCGGGTGTCAGCTGTGGTAATTACATGCAACTAGCTCTACGCCGAGACTATGTGCAGTCACTAAGATGATGGTGCCATAGAATGTTAGATACACTCAGTAAACTAACGTGAATGTGGGATCAGTTTGAGGATTAGCATTAGGGTCGCTGTAAGGGTTAATTTAAGGATAAGGGAGAGTATTCCTAACATTCTGCTGCACCTTCAACCCGAGGGCTGTTATGAGTGCGCAGCCGAATGCAGGTGTTCGGGGGGGGGGGGGGCAAACTGAATTCCACCATCTCATGTTTCCGTCGGAAATGGGCAGGGTTCTGGTACCGGGACACCGAAAACTTCCCCCATCAATACTAAATTACTCAAAATCACGTCTCGTAATGCCACCACTGGGAAGGTACAATATGATGTAACTGAGGGGTATGCCAGGAATTGCTGATTATTTTGTAGCAAGGCCTACAAACTGAAGATAAAATATTGAAGTTTTGGCTGAATGTTGGCAATGTTTGCTTAATTGCTACACTGTGGGCGGCCCCTTAGGAAAATTTTTGCTTAATAGATAGACTTGGCCAAGTATCTCGTGAGTGTTCCGCGGGAAGCTGACAAATTTCTCTGCAAAATCCCCTACTTCAACATAGTACGGCATATCGCATTTTCCTTTTGTCTAATACGCCTTCTATTATATCGGTCTATTAATTGTATCGTTCCTCTCGTTGAGAAGCGATACATTAACAGACCGATAGAGGGCGTATTACAAAATGGCAAATACGGTATGTTGTGCTTAAGTACTGGATTTTGTAGAGGTGGGTTGTCAGCTCCCCGGGGAACACTCACGAGAGACTTGGCCAAGTCTACTGTATAGGAGAATGAGATGAAAAATGGTGCTATTTGAAAACATGTGGAAGCATATTTAAATACGCATACGGTTGTGGGTTTTAGCTCCTACTGTTCGGACAAACTCGGTCAGACTACTGACATCCGAGGGATTTCCCCCGACTTGCTTTTTTTCCCCAACAACTACAGAACTGCATGGCGCCATGCGGCCCATATACACCGGCCAACGACTTCTGCTCTGCAGCGCCTCAATGATGATGACCTCTCCGGCATGGGGAAAGTGAAGTTTATATAGTTGACTTGCCTCTTGTGCAATCACATGGGTCTGCTCTGTATAGTCCCCGAGTCCCATATTGGTCTACTGGTCTCATTCATTTATGTTTATCCTCTTGATAACTCATCAGTGTAAGGGTTGTTGGTTAGGGGCTAGGGTCAAGTCTTGGAGTTCGGGTAATGGGGCACGATCCCATGAAAACCTTTAATAGGGTCGGACAATGAGATGGGCACCAATGAGACGAGGGGTATGGGCGATGGGACTATAGATTGCAAATCTGGCACACATTGGATTTCAATAAACATTTCAAATTTCAAAATGCTTGGAATTATTAAGTACCCCGGCCCTGTGCCATATCAAAAAGTATTTGTCTAAACCCAACTGGCTAAATCAAACCAGCAATTTCTTCAACACAGACCGATCCCACACTTCAAGGGTCAAGGGCTTCGAATATATACTTGCCTGCAAGTAAAACCTTTCTGGTAATTAATGCTCAGATACGTTGGTCGTAGGTTCCGCAATTAGGATCATTGATCTTTCCCACAGGGCAGAGGCGATTGAAGCCAGGCTTTTCATTTCTTGGGGAAAGAAGGGCACAAGGATTTTACAGGGGCAGTGAACGTCATTTAAGAGTAGTTGTATTGACTAATCACTGGTTTAAAAGTTAGTTGGGAGTTGGGTAACTTCAAATAAGATTTTACTGGTAACAAAACTTCTACCAGGGGGGGGGGGGGGGGGATCCGGCAGAAAATTTGAAAATGGGAAAGGGGAGCTGAACTATAGAGAAAGCAGTGGCAGTTAAAGGTGATTAGGAATATGCATGTTATCCGGCATTTAGCCTTACCCGAAAGGCTACTTGAGCTGAGCACCACCTTCAATTGGCACAGAGCGTAGAGAGTGTGAGAAAACGCATCCACTGCAGAGAGCCGTAAATTGCATTTCCCATTTTTTTCGGTGATTGTTTCATTTGATGAAAATAAAAATTGCAGCCTTTTGCGATCAGTGGGCGGTCATCATAGCCGACGGAGAATTGTCGCAAACACTCCACAAAAATTAAAAAAATGCCACAGAATTACCAGTCACATCAAAATAACTGCCGATTCGACAATGATACACCGAATCCATTTTGTTTTCTAAATGGAAATAATTACTATACTGAGAAAAAATATTGCCATATTGACAAATTGATATGAATAAGGAAAGGTTGAAAATTATATTTTATGTCCGAACTTAGAAGTACTAGGCCTACACAAGTAAGGAGAGGGCAGCGGACAGTCCCCACTTGAACTTTTGCAATGTTTTGTCAGTACTTGGCTGATTTTGTCGGTACAACGCATGTATAAATATTCTCCATGCACAGAAATTTCAATAAGAAATGCAAAAAAAAAAAAAAAATCGCGCCATCGCATCGCCATCTCTTCCCGCTCAATAATCTCTAGTGTATACACTTTGATTAAAAGTAAACACAAGTTTCAGATTCGTTGTTTGTAAAAAGTAGTATCGTTTCACAATTTCAATGTTATTCTTTCGTATAGGCGTGGTTTTGAAGAAACATGATTTGGAATCGATAAGAAGTCCTGGTCTAGCTCTCTTCATTACTTTATGGAAGATGCATAAAGCAAGTGCAACATCATATTTCGTTTGAAACGTAAAGTTTTCTGAGTCCATGCATAGTGGGAGTAATTAGGGGGCTTATCCACCTTTGCACCTTTGGGCTTTGACATAGTGCAATGTACCGTCACAAAATGTGCACAAAAAACCTACATATCATAACCTTTGTAACCATACTCAGAAGCTCAAAAATATGCTTGCTTTTGCTCAAAGAAGAGTGGGATTTTCAATGAAAGAAAAAGTAAACTATATTTACCAACATCAGCGACGAGTATATAAAAAAGAAGAAAAAGAAAGAAAGAAATAAAAACACTGCCCTGCTGTAATTACTTTTTCACCCAGCCACGACAGGGTTGTCCCAACTGGTCCACTTTTTGGCGAATTTGCTATTACCGGTAGGCCTACGTGAGTTATTTCACATTATCAGAAACAGTTTGTTTCCAATGTTGTATTTGACAGCTAGAATAGACAATTTTGTTTTGATATAATCGTTTTATCTTCTGACCGCCTATACGTATAGGCGGTCAGAAGACAAAGCAGTTTGCAATATCCAGTAAACTTCGAACGACTTTACCAATAGAAAGGCAAGGGACGTCAGTCCGACGCAGAAACTCCATTCCTCTCAAATCCGATCCAACGGCAAAATGTTTACAGCACAATCCCCTGTTTGTAAGTCTGACTTCAAAGAGAGTTGAAATGTTGGCGTTAAATATACTGAATTCGAAGTAGCTATACAGCAACACACGGGAATGGGAACAATGTCAGCCCAAACGATTTCTTTTGTAATGGAACAAAAATTGACTTTAAATTATCCTAAATGTTACACCAAATTCAAATTAAATCTAAGGATACTTAACTGCTCCAAAATTTCTCAAACGGGACGTGGATACTCCTCCCGTCTATGACCCTCCCCTTGACGGAGATCAGGCCCTGCGGCTGCGGTTAGCCTTCCCTAATAAAAAAAAATCTTGTCACCTAGTACGCGACGTAAAAGCCCAACCACTCGCCAGTGATCGTCACACGAGCCTGTTAGGGTGAAAGAGTAAGGATGTGCAGGAGATTTCGGTTTCTTTTGACCGGGTGGCACATAACAAAAGGGGTCTGCACAGGTCATTTCGGAAATTCAGTAAATATAACCTTCATGCATTGATGGCGTATGCAGTATTCGAGATCATGGGCACCCCCCCCCCCCCCCCCCACAGGTACGCCTATGATGGGTCCGAATTATGAAAATTCACGTCAGGATTACTGCAACGATGTTAAACTCATGGCATCTGACAATTTGATTGGTCAACTACGTAGTCGACAAACTTATTTTTGTAAGAAATTGTTTTTATAGGGGGGGGGGGGGGCAAACATACCGAAAGACTATCTAAGCGGAGCGCACCATCGGTTGGCGCTGAGCGTACAGAAAATTGTGAAATATCGCGACCCCTCAGATAGCCAGAAATGACATTTCCCAAGCTTGTAAGTAGATCTAGTTTAAGCAGTCGTTAATTTGAGCTATCGTTTTCAATCAAATGTTCACTTCAATAAAAAATAAGTTGATTGCGGAAGGATCAGAAAGTTTTCAATTAAACCACAGAGACATAACAAGGTTCTTGGTGTGGGGATGGGACAAAGTCGACAAATCGTCTCCATTCTTAACCGCCGTCTAAGTGGCTGGGGAATAAGGTGAAGAGGGGTTGTATGTGGGTTAATTTGACAAATTTAGGCCGATTAGTGCATAGAGTACTACCTCCGAGGTAGTACTTCCATGAGTGGGGATGATGATCAACTGCTGATAAAGATTTATCAAAGGGAACATTTTTACACGCACAGTTGGATCAAATTGAAAAACATGAAACAATCTAAATCATGAATGGAACTTGAAGAAAAAGTAGAAACATATTTACAATCGATGTTAACCTACAAAATGTACACGGTCCACTTTAAGTCTACTTTAAGTCATAGCTGGATAAGTATGGGCTGATTTTAAAATCCAAAGTCTAGACGTGTATGCGTTTTTCACAAAAAAGTTTCATAACCTCGTCAGTAGGCCTATCCATAGTGCTTACCACCTCCAGTTCAACAGAAAGAAGCACGACGGGTAATAACCGTGTTTGTGCCATAGTGGAGCGGAGCTTAGATTTAATAAAACCCTATCAATACTTTAGAGAGACATTTGTACACAGTGGCACGTCCTGATGTTTGCAAGTGTTTTATAGCCCTGGTATGAAGGATATTTTTATACCCTCATCTGTGGCATATAGCTCAAGTTCCGTTTTAGTTTACCAGGTGGTACATCGAATTCAGTGGCGTAGATGGGGTTACTCTTTTGTGTGGGGCTATGGTTGGCTACATTTGTAGGGGGTGGAGCTTACTCTCTAAGCGTAGCGCCACCATCAGTTGGGGCGGAGCTTCCAAAGAAAATTTTGGATTTTAACATCTCCCAGATGGTTGGAAATTGCATTGCCAGATTTAATTGTCTTTCATTCTGTTGAGAAAAATTTGTGATTTTTCCTCAGATTCAAACACGCTTTTGAGATTTAGATTAGTTCAGTTCATCCTCACTCCACTGGACTATGGATCTTGAAATTTCGAAATCCTGCTCTAAGTTGCGAGCAGCTGTTCTAGTGCACGCCTGAGTGAGGTGTTCCTATAGGCGTAGGGGAGCATTTCAGTTTGGGGCACTAGATTTTTAGCCCGAAAAATATAATTCTGCCCAAATCTAAGCGGAGCGTCACCACTAATTGGCGCGCAGCGTCCAGAAAATTTGGAAATTCGTACCTCTCAGATAGTCGAAAATTACATTTCCCAGGCCTATAAAGGAGATCTAGTCGTTAATTTTAAATTTTCAATTGCAAATAAACGTTCACTTCAAACTAAATTTCAGCCAGAAAAACTAAGCTGAGCGCCACCATTAGTTGGCGTGAAGCGTACAGAAAATGTTGAAATATGGGACCCCTCAGACAGTCGAAAACGGCATTTCCCAGGCTTATAAGGGGGTCTAAGCAGTGTTTTTTTTTCTTTGCAAAAACAATTTACTTGAAACTTAAATTCTGCTGAACTCAAGATGTCATTCTAGATGTCTGGTGAGGTATATCGTGTATTTCTTGCAGAATGCTTGAGATGTTTCTTTATGGTGTCATCATTTCTCCCTAAATTTTCAAGGATCTCCACTGCATTTCACTATTTTCAATTTTTCATTATCTATTTAGTGATTTCTAAAAGGCAACAAACTGTATGTTACCACTAGAAAAGAAGAAATTAAGATTTCCCTCAACGGCAACTCTAGCAAATGTTGAATGGCTAGCCCAAAATTTCACACTCCCCGGACATTGATCAGTGAAACAGCCCTATTTTACTATTTGTAGTGGAATTTTCCCCTATCTTCCTAAATACTTTTCCTGAAATTAAGAAAGTTCACTTGATTCACATTTCCTTTACTAGATCACTACGCCACTGCTTAACGTTACTTGTATTTTGAATATTGCATGTAGCCTAACTAATTATCCCAGCTAGCCAGGAAAATTTGGCCGGTCTTTGACGGCCCATTGTTGGCCCATCGTCGGAGAAATCTCTGGATTTGCTTACGATTCGCTGACGGGCGTGAGGATGATTGGTAAAAAATTTCTACCCATCATGCACTTTTCACGGTGTCAAGCCAGCGGACCTCCGATGGGTCTCCGTCGGTCAAATGACTGCCGATAGACCGCCCGCTGACAGGGCACGATGCATCAATATACTGTGGGCCTACGTGACATTTGGTTCATTAATTTCGGCGAGCGATCTATCAAGGATCTATTTTGGATGATTGTCGTGCTATAGGTTATAAAAGTGTTCACGCTTACGTCACTCGTTGGCATTGTCTGGCATAGAGCATGCGCAAGAACACATGCGTGTATGTTTGGTATTAAGCGTGTAGACAAATTGGAACCTACCTTTCATTGTGACAACAGTGTAAGCGCACCCACTGAGCTATACAGCAGATAGTTCAGTGAGCACGCCTTACCTACAAACTCTTGCTGTCTTTTGACGCCCAGTCGTGATGGCATTTGTTTGTAAACACTGAAATGAGTCTATTGAAAAAGTGTTTGCGTTCAGCGTGCGTGCACCTTTGGACATCAACAGAAATGAGGAACGAACCCTGGAATATGTTTACTATATATTTGTACAGTATGATCCTTAAAGTGCAAAGGGACAGCCTAGACCAAGGCGACGAACGTACTTTTTACTGTCGTAATTCGCTACGTGAGGAGGATGAGATATTGTAGTCACTTTGCCTATGGGGCTATATATGGCAATGCCAGCCTAAATCGCAATGGTTACCATGGTAACGGTAATTTTTTCCAATTTACTGGTCTCAAGGTCTAACCCATGGTGAGGTACCCCGGGGTTGTTGAAGGTCCAGGGATGGGAGAGGGGTCAAAACCTGTCCGTGTGTGTGTGTGTGTGTGTTGGTGGGTGTAGGTATGTGCGCGCGCGTGTGTGTGTCCAATTTTGTTTTCCTAATATCTTGTAAACGGCTGGGCCGATTTTCTTCAAACTTGGTAGGATGGTACCTTAGGTGAAATAATTGCATTTTAATACAAAACCGGAAGTAAAGGTCAAAGGTCAAATTTAGTGAAATCACCTTTTCTGCTATTTTTCCAAAACAAAACGTCCTCCTGGCAGGACACGAAACTTTACACACATGATGATTGCATCTAGACCTACCAAAATATGTGGTTGCCATAGCAACAGAGGTAAAAGGTCAAGTGGTAGAGTGGAACAAAAATTTTTCAAGTGATGATTTGAAAGTAAAGCAAAGATCAAAGTTCAGAGGTCAAAGGTCACATTTTGCAAAAGACCACTTTTTGTACTATTTTGTACTAAAACTTCAAAACAAAACATTCATTTTAAATGAAACTTTACTAATATAATAGGGTAGATTTGTTCTACCAAAATATGTAGTTTCCATGGCAACCAAGGTCAAAGGTCGCTTGACAGGGGGTCAAATACTTTTTTTTGTGTATTTACTATAATTCTTAACGGAAGCATCCCACAAGTCTAAAAGTTTAAGTGTAATAGCTAAGGCATGACAAGTTGTACCAATATGTGTGGTTGCCATGGGAACCAAGGACATAGTTCACGTTACAGATGGTCAAAGGTTAATGTTTTGTAACTAGCCTATTTTTCATCAATTAATATAAATAAGCGAGACTGAGCCTCAGGTCTAGTCTAGTACTTCGTAGTAGCAGTCTCGTCTTCACAACTCAAATTCTTATTTCACTCGCTTGTATGCTGCAGTGAGTTTTTTAAGTTCCTGCTCGCACTTCACTTTGATAGGCCTTATATCTAGACTAGAGTGTTCCCATATGGTCTATGCAGACAGCTGTTTTCACCTTAAAGTTACTGTAACTGTTAGGCCCAGTAGTATGAAAGTTAAAGTCTAACCTAGGGCTAGACGTGAAATCTGAAGCTGCATGGTTAACGGTATGTAGACTAGATCTAGGTCTAACATTAGGTTAGGCATAGGGCCTACCTTTCTTACATATTAGTGCCCTTTCGAAAACACTTGGTCTTTCTGAAGCATCGCCAAAGAAACGTACGTGAAAATTTCCTTGCCACGGGCTAGGATTCGCCACAGGCCAGCACGCAGAAAAGGTTTGTGCGCCGGCCGGAAATCTTCTAACGCCTTGCGTTCAACATGGCGCACGCGCCTAGTTTCTTAATTGAGACGCACTTGATGTGCGTATCAGCTCGACACACGTGAAGTTTGCCGTCGCGTCAAAAAAGAGAATACGCCCAGCTAGTGGGTGAATAATAACAATTACGCACTTGTCTAAAGCGTCCCCGGAAGCGTCTTACTATTATAATCGTTGCCTCCATGTCCATATCAGTTTAGTGAGCCATCCCTTAATTCCGATCATGTTAACTTCTAACTTACAAACTTACTGAAGGATCTGTGCTTTCCTGTATCCGATACTTTTTACAGTTCTATAACCAACTTGCCCACATGGTAGCGATGAGATATGCAACTCCGTGGATTGCCCTCTTGTTTTTTATTTTTCATTCATTTTTTTTTTTTTCGGGCATGAACAGGGGGTGTGAGCATGGCCCCTTGTGCCCCCCTTGTCTACGCCAGTAATATTGCAGCTTGACCAACTTCCCAAGATTACAAAAAGCGGACGCAGTATTGAATCTTATTTTCCATCTGCGAAAAAATTAAGACCCGAGATCCTTGTTAGAAAAATTACTTATAACTTCGAGGAAAAAATTATTTAGAACGGTTGGGTGCTATTTGCCTAAGTAAGACCTTTCATTCCACGTTTCGTTCTGAAAATTTCTGATATATTCCCATTTTTAGTTTAAGTTTTAAGCATCCGGGTTGTAAACATTTCTATGACAAATAAGTTTGTCATGGTATACATATAACAAATAACAAGGTTCAGGGGGCAGGAGAATCGCCCTTTTCGATTAAAAAATACTAGATCCAAAAGGACACAGTAACAACATGATATTATTAGACGCACGAATTTAGCTTAGTCCTACAGTCTAACCTGACAGTGCATATGTTATTATTTACAAACTATCACTTACCAACATCATGTAGGATTAGCATCTTCAATTTAACTCAACTTAAAGGCAATCAACTCTCATCATAAACTAAATTTTTTGCAGTAGTCTACAGAAATTTTAAATTTTTGGCCACGTATTGTCCTTCAGTGGACGTAATAGCTTCTTCTGGAAGCAGTGAAAGTTATGGTTTCGCCGAACGACCCTTTGCCAGATGGTGGGGGGGGGGGGACTTTAGAAGAAGAAATTTTCAATTGACTCAGCTCTTTGGTTCATACTAAGTTAAAAAAAAAATGCAGAGTACTGTAGCTCATATTACACAGCATGCACTGAAAGGACAGACTGGTGTTTTGATTACACATTTGGGTGCTGTATACTCACTCTAAAACAATATACTGAGACGTGCGTCTTTCAGAGGACGAGTTTTAGAAGACGTGGGAGGGGCTTAATTAAGTAGGTTAGGAGTATTGGAACCGTCTGGCCGGGTCAGAGGATTAGGCCTTTAAATTGTACCTCGTTTATGTAAATAATTCTAACTAATTATAAAATCATTTAAAAAAAATATTTTCAAGAATGGTACTACCACGCAAAAGTGCTGATTATTCAGTCATTATCATAATTAACGTGACTTGGATGTATCTCTTGGTAACATTATCTACTATCATCACCAATGTTCATTTATAAAAAAATAAAAAAAAAGAAAGAAAGAAAGTAATTTCAGACGAATTTTGCGGGTGAACTAAGATTCGGTGTAATTCTGTATGGCTGCTATATATGGCATCATGCTCTGGCTCTCCTATCAGTGTAGACTATGATACAGATACTGTGCCTTCACCCACTAAGGTGCACTGTTAAAATATGAATTAGTAGATTAAAAAACAACAAAATAAGGAGATAAATAAGGATTACAGGAAACTTTCTGGAACCTAATATCCAGAACTTTTCTGTAATCCTCCCATGTTTCTTTTTATTTATTGGTTTGTAAATTTACAGCTGTTTGAGCCATTGTTTACAGTGTATGTCCTAAACACGGACTTCATAGACACATGAACAGCGTGTTGGGTCTAGCGGTAGAGCATCCGCCTCTTACGCGGAAGGCCCGTGTTCAGTGGCGTAACCAGACCTGACTCCAGACCTGACTGTCAGGGGGGAGCAATAGCCTAGAGGTTTCCTGCTTCTGTACTAGTTGAGATGTGTTAGTTTGTGGGTGTCTTGGGGCCTTTAGGGAAGTGTTGAGGGGGAGGAGGAGCAATTTTGGACCATGCAACTCACCTTACCCCATTGACCAAAAGGTACATTTTTATGCTAATTTTTTTTTTTGCTTTTCCAACGAGCAAGAACAACTTTTTTTTTTAAATAAATCTGATTTGTGTGAACACTACTGTATAAGCATGGAAGTACTACATTGGAAAATAAATATGGAGCTTGTATTGCAGACAGATTAGATTCAGGGTTTCCTGTAAGGAAATTTGCATATTTGGGGGACTATAAAAGAATCTGCGTTTCCTATCAGCATATATCTGAGAGAGCATGTCGACTGAAGATCGTGTTATCTAAGGAGTGCGGATTAAGGCTTCTCGGTGGCATAAAAACACTCTCGAATTTTTTTTGCCCTTTTAGACAAAAAATGAAAGCCTATATTGAAGAAAATATTACGGATACGGCACTGTAGCGACTAGGACAAATTATCCACTGACTGCTTTATGAGCGATCACTTACAGCTTCAAGGTTTGCAATTAAAGGCGCGCGAAGCGCGCAGAAAATTTTTCTTTTTTAAAACTTATAATTTCAAATATGGAACTTTTATTAAGAAGAATTCGGAATTTTATGGAGGAAAACTTGGAA
Organism: Holothuria scabra; assembly: GCA_037179385.1. NCBI lineage: Eukaryota > Metazoa > Echinodermata > Holothuroidea > Aspidochirotida > Holothuriidae > Holothuria > Holothuria scabra. The sequence continues at coordinate 45,299,129 of CM074190.1, forward strand.
AAACGCACTGTATTTGACTGGTGTCTCAAATGGCAAATTTTCGAATTTTTCACTTTTTCGAGCAAGGGCGCAATCGCCCCTGCCTCCTGAAGCTACGCCACTGCTCTGCAACATTCAACATTGATAAAATGTTGACACTTCAATAACTAAAGAATTCATAGAAAGACTACACAACTGAAAGGGCTGAAAGGTATCTGATGACAGGTGTGTATGAGAGCATTTGAGTATGGAAGGCCAATGGTTCCCCCTGCCTAGAATATGAGGTCGTGCTAGAAAGACTATCTTCAGTTGGCACAGAGCGTACAGAAAATTTTGAAAAATCGCGGCCCCTCAGACAGCCTGAAATGGCATGTCTCGGGCTGGTAAGTAGTAACTAAGTTTTCCGATTTTTCTTGCAGATGTGAACACCAATGTATAAGGGATGTATTGCGGCGCGCGCAGCACGCCGAAATTTCTGCCCTTTTGAAACAATAATTTGTTGATATGGAGCTTATGTTGCGGAAAGCTTGCCCTTCTGAAACAATAATTTAATGATATGGAGCTTATATTGCAGAAAACTTTGGATTCTGGGTTTCTTGTGAGGAAGTTTAAAGAGTTGGGGGATTACTGAAGAATCTGCACTTCCTCCAAATATTAATTGGTGGCAAATCTGAGAATGATTGCTTTCCTAAAGTCCTCCGGACTGTCCGGCAAAGAGCGAGAGAGGAAAGACTTTCCTCCGATAAAGTGGACCTCAGATATTATTTTGTTAACTTTAGGCGACTTTATAAATGTTCATATATTTTTCTACATGAATGTTCATATGTTGACCAAAACAGTGTTCCATGAATGCAGATCAATCTTGCTTTTGATGTTATAGTTGACCCACTTTCTTTCTTTTCTCATTTTTCTTTTCCCCTTTCCTTCCTTTCCCCTTCTTTTCCGTTTTCCTTTTTTTTCTTCTGCCTTTCTTTCCTTTCCTTCCCCTCCTTTTTCTCTTTTTTCTTTCCTTCTCTTTCCTCTCTTTTCCTCTTTTCCATTGTTTCCTCCCCTTTCTTCCCTTCCCGCTTTTTTCCCTTCCCATTTTTTTGTGTCCGACGCAGTCTGCCCCCCTGTCTCCCCCCCCCCCCGCTGGTTACGCCACTGCCCGTGTTCGATTCACAGGTCGAGTCATATCAAAGACTCTAAAAATGGAACCTACTGCCGTTGTGCGTGATGCTCCGCATAAGCAATGGAGTAGGGAAAACAAGCCAGTGAGCGACTACTAGATAAAAGCTTGGCCGTGATCGGCTCGACTTGAACCAATTGGTTGGAAACTGGGCCGTAAAACTCCACCTAACTAACCAACTCCTATACACATGGACAGCTGAGCAGTCACGTGTACGTCCCATGCATAGATTGTCGCAACCACCTTGGGCAAAAAAGGCCCACCAAGATGGCCTTCGTGAAGCTATAGTTTGCATGATTTGATGACTCTGTAATATTTTAAACAAACTTTAAATTGGAATGGGAAACAATATCATATTCGTGCAATACCTGCAGTAATTTTACCTTGCATTATTTCGAAAATAAAGCAAGTCCAAACTTCCACACACAAAACCTCAGCAGACAGCAATCTTACTACGCCCTATACCCACACGTACGGCAGCGACAATCCCACACAGTATATGCTCAGTCCATGTATATAAGCCCGTTGTCCTAAATTTCATGCATAAGCTTGGTAGCCCTCCTTTGGCTTTTATCGAGTGGATAATGTCCTTTTTAGCTATGGTTTTCAAACAACATAGGTACTCTAAAATAGGTCATATACGATGATCAATAAATAGGTGCACATTCAGATTGGTTAAAAGTCTTAATGAATTCAAGCCTAAGGTTAGCCTTTTTAGCAATTTCAGCCATATTTTCTTTAAAAAAAAAGTGAGGGATCAAAGCAAATTCCGAACTCCTATCAAGGTAGAAGCACATAGTACCCATATGTAGAATTCGTGCATTAAAACTATACGTTGTGGATTATTGTAGCCAAAGGCATTTTAATGCACTCCTCCAAATTAAATGGTAACTGCACTAAATTGACCAGCTGCTGATGAATCGTATAGACGAATCCACCCCAGTGGTGGAGCTTCCATATGGTCAGGGGCGGCCGCCCCCCCCCCCCCCCCCACGGACCAAAACCGTCTGTCGGAGCCTTTTTAGGTTTTAACATACTTCACTCTTGCACCATTATCATTAACTGTACTATCTGCACTTTATGGATCAGATACTCTAATAATAAACATAGCCCCCAGTCAGTTTACGAGGAAAAGACTAAAGCTTCTTCCATTCTTATTCCAATTTCATATCGGTAAAACCTGTTTATTCTACAACGAACTGTTAGATGTCAAAATTTCCCAAACGTCTCGATAAAATTCCATCATTTTTTGGTAACAAGGTGTTTGAATGAAAATGGGAGAATCTTCTGTAATGGGGATAGATTTTGCGGAAACGTATCTTCATGTTTTATTTTGCACTAACGCATGCTTCTAAACCAAGCATGATTATAAGCTTGCAAAATACACACGGAGACTGACATTAAATTCAACCTCCCGGCCAAAAGAATTTGCAGAGGGCGCTACAATAATTGTAGCGCAAATAGCCCTCTTCTTGTCAAGGATAATTGTCAACATACAGTGCCCCCGCACTTTTTTTTTTTTGCTGTGGGCATTTTTGGCCGCCTTAAAGTGCATTTTGGGCCGCCTTAAACTGCATTTATTTTATTGGACATATTGGGCCGCTTCGATGATTAGCCCCCGCACTTCAAAATTGGCTCCGCGGCCTCTGATATAGACGATAAAAAGAGTTTATAAAGATACCAAAATAGCCTCCACAACATTTTATCAAAATCATTTGAAGAGAGCATTCTGGTTAAAATAAAACTGTTGTCATAGTGGTAATGGTTAAGGAGTACTAATGAGCAGTTTCCATTTTCCTTTTCTTCGAGTGACCGTTCTCATGATAAATGGCTATTTTATCCCTTAAATGCAAAGTGGTCATCTGACACTACACGATAATGTCATGAAAATGCTTCTTTCTGTACTTCCGTGGTCTCAAAGACCAGAAAATTGCATCTAATAGAGTTTAGGCTAGTTTTATTTCTTATGAATTCGGTATCTAGAGAGCCAAGCAGACCTTCTGCCTTGGGTATTTCTTGAAATGTAGTTTATTAAAAACTGGTCACATAATGTAAATTAATTAATTTTTTTTTTTCGTGTACTTATCTTGATTTCCAGATGCCAAAATTGAACACCTGACGGTGATTAAACTCCAAAACATTTCCCCCTGTAAGATTGCTTGCTATTGGCTCTAGCAGGTTCAATCTTTATCTTCACAAAGTATTCCATTGCTACATTAAAATCTTAAATCTAGACCTGACAAAAACACAAAATATAATGGCCTCCTTCATACAAGTGTGTAAAAGAGAGAGATAGAAACATGGACTTTCCTTCCCCTGGAAAATAAAAAAAAAATATATAAAAAAACGAATAAAAAGACCAAGAAAAATTAACATCAACATTTCTTAACATTTCACTCAGTGTTGATCCTATTTACATGCGGTAAATAGGCTTTAGAAGTGCCATTTCTAGCGGTCTGGGGAGAATGTTGGGCCAAAATTTTCTTGCGCTCCGCGCCAACTCATGGTGGCATGGAGCTTTTTCCCCCTAAAATATTTTGCCCCCCTGAATTTTCTTCTGCGGACGCCCATGGATAGAAAATTTAAACTTGTTTTAATAGAAAAACTTGCTTAGGAGAAGTGCCAAAGTAGTCTTCTATCAGGTGGGGGAAACCAGATATATAGTCTGAAAAGCCATGACTTAGATCGTGCTGAGATTCAGGGTATATACTCCTTCGAAGAGCCAGGGCCTGCAGACCATTCTCGCCCCCTCCGACCGAAATCCGTAGCTGCGCCACTGAACCACATTAAACAATTTCTTTATGAGATATTTAACACGATCGGGGCTGCATTTCAAAAATTCGTTAATAATTTGATCCTCTCCTGACGATTTATTATTCTTAAGCCTGTTTATTTGAACTATAACTTCATCAACAGTAATGCATTTGTTAAGTTCAAGGTTTTCGGCAGTATGAAAATCCGGGATAAAACTACTGGTTCCATCGGACTGCTTTTGATTGATTCAACTCTCTAAAGTGATTTCTAAATGACTCTAACGATATGTTATTACAACTGGTAGTAATATCACTTGCCTTATTAATTACATTCCAATACTCCTTAAGATTCTTGGATTTAAGATGCCTTAATTTGGAATGAAACATACCAAAACAATTCCATTTTGTTTCGCTTATGTACTGCTTATAGTTTTTAGATGCAGTGCACATACTTCTCCACGAGTGACAATCTTTTAAATATTTTTACGAACGATTTGCTTTTACGTATTTCTTTTTCATTTCTCTACAACTGCGATCAAACCAGGGCTGCCGTAACGGAGTATATCTCTCTAAGGGTCTTAAATGAACCCGTACAATTCCAGCCTCGTCTGCCGTTTCAACGTATATGTTATTCAAGTTCGTAACAATATCACCAAGCTGAAAATTTGTTAGTTTTTGGACGTCCAAAGACTCCAGTTTTTTCTGTGATTCCAATGATATCACTATCACAGAAGGATCTTGTAAATTCACTAGCTCTTGTATTATCCCAGTCAATTCGTGTATGCATTACATTTAGTTCCAAATCTGAAAATATCAATAGGCAAAGATATCTAACCATATCTTCAACAATAAAATCCACTACTCGTGGAAACATTTCTGCAGAAACAATTACATAACCAATGACACTCTTATTATCACATGTCATCTGGCCAATTCCTTTATCATTACCGACCCTACCGTTTACTATGTGTAAATCAAGAGACTTGCAAAGTTCAATCAATTTGTAACCATTGTTATTAGTTGAGGTGTCCATACTAAATCTTTCCATACAAAGAACAAGGCTTTCCCAAGCTTGCCTGGAATTAAGTTCATTGCATGAAGCATCGAGACTCGCTTCAAGTAACAAAGCATTCTCGAGATCAGTGAAATCATCTAGAACACCTGTCCTAGAATTAAAATCACCCAAGATACAAACTGGGACCTGGAACGTGGCTTGAATTGACATACAATTGCTAAGTACGTCTTTAAATTATACCCAGCTAACAGCGAACGTCCAGAAAACGTTTTGGTTTGGTTCTCAGTTTGTCCGTTTCGTCTTCGTCCAAACATGACGCTAGAAATGAATAGCAAGTTTTAGCCATCTCTAGTTGACCACTCTTTATCCAGAATCTATCAGAGAACTTCCTGTTCAGGTGTCTTGAGATCATTAAAATTAAAGGGGTTTGAACCGTTTCAAAGACTGATTGGTCAATGGAGCAAGTTTGGTTGTAAAAGGTATTAACTGATGCAATTATAGAGATAAGCTTCACCCGGGGAAAAGCCTTTTTCCCGGGTAATATTGGCTAAAATGTCCTATTGAATTCTAGCAGCATGGTAACGTTTTTAGAACGTGTTCAAAACGTCCCGCATTTCCCACAAACTAAAGAGGACTGTCTAAAAACGTTTTTACTACGTAACAAAATAACGTTTGTAAAACGTTATAACTAGACGATTTTTAAACGTTTTTATGACGTTTTCTAGACGTTCATATTATATGAGCGTTCACGAGGACTTCTCAAAGACGTTTAAGTACGTTAGAGGAAACGATGCTAGACCGCTATTGTTAAAACGTGTTCAAAACGTTTTCAAGACGTTTTCTAAACGTCATACTAGCTATAGAGTACATTCCCGATAAGTCTTAATATTAGCTTTAAATTGTTCAAAAATGCCCAATGGAGGGACAGGGACGTGCGATGAAATTCCTTCTTCTATGTACTAAAATGTACAAAAATCATGCTCAAATATGAAAATCAACGTGAGAACTTGAGCAAATACTGTAATTTAAAGCTGTGCCAAAGATGTAACCTACATTTTAACACTGCCACATGATTGCTGCAGCGATGTCACACAGATAAAATTTCATAAAATGGAATAGCCTAGGGTAATCCTCTTGCTTTTCATGCTACCCCCCTCCTCACGGTCCCCTCGAAAGAGCAAAACGTACGAATTTCCTTACGTGCACTCTGTGATATTTTGCAAATGCAACTCAGGTACAATGGGTATAGCGGTATAGGCACTAATTGGCATCCCTACGAAAATATATGGAGAAAGCGATGGGGCGGGGGGAGGGGGCATATTTTTATTCGGGAACCATGATGAACCATAACAAAATTGATGTCAGTTGCTTTCTAGGGAAAGCGATCCCTCCCCCCCCCCCCCCCCTTGGCTATGTGAGCGAGGACCGCAGCAATACTGTTTTATGTCTTGGCTTTGCAAATTAAAATGTTAGGAACTTGGCGGAATTTCCTACCCTTTAAAACTTCCTACAGTACAACCACAGGGCTGCACCTCCTGCATGGGGTGAAAAATAAAATCAGGATCCACCCCGGTGTCAGTCAAATTCGATCCTCCTGCTCTCATTGGCATTGCATCCATAATTTCGGTTACCGAGAGAGGCAAAGTTCGTCAGTGAATCGGCTAGACAACAACACTTTATGCAACGATCCTCTACTTGTGAACATTACCTTCCCTTTCTGTTAATGACTCTATTGGCGTTCCATAGATTGTAACAAAAGCAGTTACGGTCCAAATTTGAACGTTCCTGTCAGCAGCTCTCTTGAAAGTTCCCAGAAATCTCAACTACTTGTTCCTGAAACATCCGTCACAATCACAGTAAGTCGTGAAATCTGTTTTAAATTCTTTAAAATCGTCTTGAAGGATGCTTTCGTAAGTAAAATGATGAAAATTGTTCACTTGTTGAGTCATATGTTTGTGCAAGGCACAAGCCCTTAGCCTAACAGTTAAGTGCACACGGCATGTACAAGCCTAATGTTAGTGTTCGATAGATAGGCAGTTATACTGTCGAATGCGCGCCAAACTTTCCCAAAGGCTGTTCTATCGTTTCAAGATTTTTACACGAAATTTCAGTGCAGATGTGCACTCGACAGACCCGTGCAGTCAACGTTCAGCCCATTGGCATTATATTTACTGTAGTACCTTGAGTCAGTCACTATTTCCACCATTGAAAATCTTGGGGTGGAAATAAATGTTTGAACTTAAGCCTATAGTATAGGCTGCCGCAAAGTACTGTACAGTGTACGTATGTTAAAAATTTAAAATTTCAAAGCCAAGTTCAAGACAACAATAAAATATGTGGTTAGGCCTAGGCCTAAAACTTTTTCAGCATCCTGGCCGTAAAGATTGAATTGTGTGATGTTCTTATAAACATCAAGTATAGTCATGGTCTTCTATTTTTTATGTAACGTTAACGTTAGGCCTAGGCTAAGTAGGCCCCAACTCTGTGTGTCTATAATATAGCAAGCTTATGCAAAATGTGTGAATAATTGTTCACAGCACTGAATGTCATATACTGTACCTGTACTAAAGTGTAGCGGTATTGCCTACGAAAAATATCGATATATAGGTCCGAAAATACCGATAATACCGGTAATATCGGTATTTTCGCAGAATAGGTACACACACTTTATGTGTATAGGAACGAAGTTCGAAGGTTATTCCTTGCCCCATAATCAATATACGAGACAAACAAAGGTTCGCAATTTCATTTTGATCGGCAAAAATCAATTAAATGTGTACAAAGAGGAAAGATGAATAAATATTTTTTTTTATTTGAATGTGTGTTAGCCTTACTTCTCTCACTTTCATTTTATTTGTCACGGGATTCCCGCCCAACTCTCCTAAATTGCCCGCAAACATAATTAGTGGCAGCTTTTCCCATACAGGCCTGTCGGCCCTCGCAGTCAATTCAAACAGCAATAAACACTAGAGCTCTGAAAGCATATTTGCAAAGTTTCTCTGATACCTAAAATACCGACCGATATTCTGGATATCAAATATGGTCATTTTCACGGTAAAGGGTGTAACTTTTGATTTTTGACACCAAAATTTCAAAGTGGAGTGGCACAATTTTTTTTTATGTAATCATGTGCAGAAAAGTCTCAATTATAGGAAACAACAAGTTCTGGAGCTTAAACTCTTTCGTAATATGTGATGCAAATTTGTCCTATGTGGAAAAACGAGAGAAATCTGACAAAAAACAGCATTAGTATCCAGGGCTGAATGACCAACCACTACAGAGGTAATATATCACAATTGGTATTTTTCAATTGCCATCAGGATGAACTTCTTGGGCCAAGAAACTGTTTCTATCCAAACTGACCCGGTCACACAAATATTTTAATGATAAGTTCAATATTGCATAAAAATCTGGCCCTTGCAATATATTTTTCTTGTTCACCACATGAGCTTTGATGGAATGTAGATCAAAACAGCACAGCAGCATCAGTACCTAAGGGGTACTTACCCACACAAATATTAGTGTAATTGCATTTGTCTTACCAAACTTCTAATTTTCAAGATAATGTGTTTCGGAGGCTTCAGTTAACAAATATGACATGTTTCGGAGGCTTCAATGTTGTTAACATGGTACAAAGCCAAAAGTTCATCAATAAGATTCAACTTTTGTTTCAAAAACATGTTCAATCATAAGCTCAACACCTGTAACATTTGTTAATAAGCAAGGTTCTTGTTACCTCTTACATGTATCAACAAATTTCTCAATTTTTAGTGCAGCAGTTAACGATTACAAGGAAAGGGTAATTGGAATATCTGCACTATCAGACATTAACCATGAAGTAACTCAGAGCTGCAATTTAGAAAGTAATTCAACTAATTACTATAGCACAAATCAAGTTTAGTCTTTATTTTGGAACATGTTTTGAAAGGTTTTACAGTTACATTCACCCATGTTTCGGAGGCTTCATAAATGTTAACATACTGGCTACCGTGAAATTGTCAGTTACTGAGGAGACTTGATAAATGATAAGATATGACATATACAGTAGTCTATTACTGAGGAAGCAAAAGATTTGCTGCTAACAATATTTAAAATTTCACTGTTATCAAATACTGTACCACTGATTAAGCATATTCTTCATGGAATATATTTAATGGCACCATGGGGGTAACATTCACCTATGTTTAATAGACATTGATATAGATAAGGTTGTTACAGATTGTCCACTGTGAAACACTGGATGAAATTAATCTTTTAATGTCATCAGAATCTCATTTTGCCTCTGAGGTTTTAGCCTATTTTGTATCCAGTATATTTTGTTAGAAGAAAGCCATTTAAATTACAGAATAAGGTCATCTTCCTTATTGTTTACATTCCGCAATACCTTCCACCAATGTTCATTATATGGTTCACATGCAACTTCAAAGGAAACCTGAGTTGCATTTTCAGAGCTCAATTGTAATGTTTGGAACTTAAATCAAGTTGACATCCAATCAACAAGTGTATTGTTTTATACAAATCAAATCCAACTTTAACATCAATAAGATGTTTTAACTTGCGCTAGAATAAAGCAACGTGAACAATTCCACATTAAAAAAGGATTATTAAGAACTTTGGAGAGGATTTGTTGTATTGAACAAAGTTCTCTGAGATCAAACTTAGTGTTTTGGCAATGCTCCCATTTGGCAGATCAAACGCTAATAAGGGTGCAGAATCACAGTATTCACAATGAAGATCAACCCATTTTGATTGACCCACTGGGGTAGATCAGATCAACCTTGATTGTTTTACTTTTGGCATGGTTATCACAACTGTACAACATACCATCAAGAAGACTAGTCTCCTTGAAGCTACAGTACTTAAACTGAAATAGCAAGTTACACATCAACATGCTAAATGCAATATAACCAAAATGAAATTGCATGCACATTGCAAAGTAATTATGTCATTTGACAAAGAAAGAGGGATTTGCTATTTCAAATTATTCAGACTACTGTACAGTACTATAAAGCCAAAACCGGCAGTTGCAGTTACTATTATGGAAAACTCCCTAGTGATATAACCTACCATAACACTCAAAACTAATTAATGGTCTGGACTATACTGTACTGTACATTTACAGATGTTTTGACAAAGACAAAGTTTGTGAGCCAACATTTGATGAATATCTTTAGCTCATGGGTCCACAGAATTTGTACTCAGGTGTCAAACTTCCTAACTAAAATTCTTCAAAGCACTGCCACTGAATTACTGTAACTTAAGTTTGCTGACATACAGTACCTGTCATCAGAGAGAACATCCCTTATTAAAAAGCCAAAAATTCATGGACTGCTTTCAATTGTCTTGCTACAATGCATGAACTGTAAATAGAATACACTAGACATGTTTTAGAAATGTTGGAGAGCCAACCCTTCCACGAGAAATCCTACAGCACTGGATATATGGTATCCATGTAAACATATAGGCCTACCCTTGGCTGAGGCACTAAATGCACCCTAAGGAGCCCCAGGACTATGGAGACCATTTGAAAGACACTGTAAAGCCTTTGCTCTCTATTTCAAAATTCTTTCTTGAAAGGAACTGTTTTGAATTTAAAGGCCAATATTTCAATACAAAAACCTGGATGTGCATACTGTACTGTAGGTGACCAGTCCTTACATGAAATCTGTTACATTGTGATGCGTAATGTAGACTTGAAAGTAATGACAATCCATTCCAACATATATAAATGGCTACATCACAGGGATGTTATTGTACTGCTCAAAGGTGCAGTACTGTAAGTGCTACTGTATATTGTACAGTAACTGCATTGATCTGAACTCATCATAAATCATATCTATTAAATGAATTCATCCTTCTTTGAAATTCACTAGAAGGTCACAAAACTCAACTTAAAGTTCAGTACAGGTTTGAAACTTTTTTATCCCTTGAAGCTTAATTTTCACTTTTGCAAGATCAGAATTATGGAGACATATTCACAAGAAAAGAAAAATGAATAAAAAGAAAGTAAAGCAAAAAAATGAAAGGGTAAAACCCTCTCTCTAGTGATGAGACCAATTGTCCAGAGAAAAGAAAACAAGAAATTTACTAAAAAGACTTTTTACCACAGAAACAGCTATTTACCCAAAGAGATCACAGGCCTTAACTGGAAGCCACTGAACACCATCGAATATAAGAAAAAATCTCTGCAGCCAAAAACAGAGCAACAGCCCCAACACTAATTTGGAAACAACCTATACCTCACACATCAAACCAACTTGCCTTTCCCAACACTGCTTCTTTAGTTAACAGTATGAAAGTGAAGTTCAAAGACTGACTTTGAAAAATTACGGTTTACTCCAGGCCAGGAGTTGAATTAAACAGAAAAAATAATGGTTCTGACATCTTATTGAGCATGCTTATATTTTAGAAACTACACCCTACAGTACAGTACTGTACCTCTGCAAAGACTAATTCTGACTGTGTTCTGTGTACAGAGGAAAGAAAAGCTGTAGTTGGTTTCTATGAACCTCCTACAGTAGACTTAACTATCTCATTGAAAGTAAACCAAACTCACTTTTGCAGTATATCATGTAGAACATGATGTTTATTGGGTATTCTACCTTAAAAATTTAAGTTACACAACTCGATATCATCAGATAGTGACATCGTCTCCTCTCCACTTTCACTGGTATGATCACAAATGCACCAACAAACACTTGTAATAGACCATGAGAAAAGAGAATCAAAGGGTGGGGGTTAATAAAGCTGAGACAATTTCATCTACCCTCAAGGCCAGCCTTTAAAATCATAACACAGATCTGTTAACATATTCAATGAAGCCTCCGAAACAGGTCAAGAGGTATTTTTGGGCACCTAAACATCATGGTAAAAAATATTCTAAATTGTATTAGGTAATTACTGACATATTCTTAGAATTTGGCTTTACCTGTATACCCATTATGAAGTAAAAATTACACCTTTTTGTAACTTTTTTAACAGGGACAAGATGACTGGCAGTACTTTCATCCTTTGGAAAATATCAATTTTCTAGGCTATATCAGTTGAGAATAATTTAGAAACACAGCTACCAGCTCCAAATTGGTTTCTTTCCATTAGCAGCATGTAGTATCAGAACATGCAACAAAAAAACATACCTCAATGTTGATTTCAAAGACAACACTATCATTAACGATGATGTTAACACATGTATGAAGTCTCCGAAACAAGTTATTACAGTCATTGACGAGTCTATCAAACATGTATTTTAAAACAGGGTTTTGTTTGGTGTTGGGCAAGAATTCACCTCTCTGCTGATAATTTGAAAGCAAATTTAGAATAAAACATTTAACTTAAAATGCAGAAATATGAATATTATTGTAACTGGTGTTTCGGAGGCTTCATTGTGTTTCGGAGGCTTCAAGTGTTAACGGAAAGTTGGTATCGACTCACTTTTCAAAATGATGAGGCAAATCTCAACTTTTTATGAATGAGTGAACAGAGGGTCTAGAAGCATACATTTGTGGAGGCAAAGTAGAACACCTTTGTATTTCATGTTCATACGGGAGGGTCAAACAGTTTGTTTCGGAGGCTTCAAAAATGTTAACGGAAAACTTACTCTTTTCAATTCCGCTTTCATAAAATCCATGAAAGTCCTGGGATCTGGTTAAGTTACCTTCCAACTGGGAGTAGTGTTAAAACACATTATATAAAGAATGATTGGAGAGCTGCAAGCAGTATTTTATCATTGTAACCATACTGAAATGTCTGTTAACAAATGTTAACGGAAAATGAAGCTTCCGAAACGACAAATACAGACGTCAATTACTCAAAATTGGAACGTGAGTTACAACTGATATTAATTCTGTAGTTTCTGCTGGACATCTTCTTACAAGTAATACATAACACACATAATCCATGAAGTGATTGTAAAAGAGGCATGATTTTGGAAAAATGACTCAATAATTTTGTCATAAAAAAGGTCAGATTTTGGGTACTTATAGCTCTGTAAAAACTGAACACATTAAGCTCTCAAAAAATGTATGCTACCCAAGGTAGCTGCTACTCTTGTAAGATACCTGGTGCAAAATGTTTTGATTCTGAATCTTCCTTAGCTAACTACAGATCAAAATGTGTCAAAATCCAAAGTTACACCCTTTACCGTGAAAATGACCATATATGCTTCGGTATTATAGTCAACTAGTTGAAAGAAGTCGGTATCACATCACTTAACTGACCTCTCTCTGTCAACTGCCTGATCAGCAGTGAGCGAACCCGCACTTCAAATATTATTCCACAAGTCCGATCCTACACTGCACTGTTTGTTGTCAAAATCCAGGTACCATGCACTCTGTTGCATCGTAGCAGCTCTTTCGCTGCTCTGCGCTGTTGCCTTTTCCAGGTCCGCGATGTGAAAACTTTCCCATATTTTTTAAATCCCATCTTCTACGCGGCAATGTTTTACAGAGTTTGCCCCGTCCTAGTTCCAATGACATTTTTTAAACGGCAATGCAAAATATTGCGGGCTAAAAAACTTGCAAAATTCGATCAAAGAAATAAATTACTTATGGAACTCTGTATCAAAAATCCCCCTGTATCAAAGTGGGCAGATCCAGCAAAGGTTATGTGCTAAGAATGCACAGCCTGTTCGACCACATGTTTGCATGTTTGCACATGTACAGTGTATACATTTACGTTGTGTAGTACATGCAGCAAATTCTCGCGCTAACGAAGGATTGAGTTGCTATGCTAAACCTGCATTGACTTAAACGTTCACTGTAGTAGCCTGCGGTGGATTCCCACATCTAACTTGTGCGAAAGAATTTTGCAAAAATGTTACGTTCTTTTCGCCCTTCGTGGACACATCGTGAAGGCTTTACAGTACCGTTCGAATTTCACCTAACAGTAAGACTAATTGATATGTAAAAGAAATTGACTTGTTAAGTTTTGAAACGCAGGTATTTGCAGTCAAAAATATTTTTGGAAAACATTGGTTGAATCGATAGGCCCATGAACTTGGACACTCTTATTCTGCCATATACCGATGTACACAGACACTGCCGATGTACGTAAACAAGTGCATTGAACTATTCCACTGTGCAGATCATTGAGTATACAGCATGAGCTGAGCTGTAGACCGTCAATACATACACAGCACATGAACGAATAGCTCTGTGACTGGAAAGGTCACGGAGAGGTGAACCTAAACATCTTGTAGCTCTCTAGTCTACTCTACTCTTTGAAAACTCTTAGTTTATTGGTGGTTCGGTATCGGTATTTTCTCGTATCTGTCATGAGTCACTGCTTTTAATCATCAGTATTTGTGTTGAGTGTCTATATTTTGGTTGAATCGGTATTTCAGTGAGTAGGGGAATATCGGTATTACTTCTATATATAGATTTTACTATATACCCATATTTTTGAAAACGCATATCGACGATATTACTAAGGTGGAAATACCGACTAAAACCGGTAATATAGATATACCGCTACTGCTTAACCTGTACATAGGTATGTATTAGTATGAATACCAAAGTCTACAGTGAAAATGTTGCTTGGAAAGACATCAGCACAGCCAGCACCGAGTGATGCACAGAATAGCAAAAAACATCAATAATATTTGAAACTTTAGGCCTAGGAGAAAGTTTATAAAATCTTCATTTGACACAAGTACCACTGATTTCACATTCCATAACTTTATGCCCCCCAAAAAGATGTTTACTGCTAAAAATAAAAGGGACTGAAAATACCGTTTCTGAGGGCAGAAAGTAACCAGGGCAAAAACAAAGGTTATTCGGCTACCTGTGCGTACTGTAAGTATGTATTAGTACACTAAAGTCTACAGTGAGAGTGTTGCTTGGAGCATGGTAGTTACGAGTGTTGCACTGAATAGTAAGAGACATTAGGGCTGTGCATTTTCGGTTAATTCACTATCCGTTTAACCGATTTTATTAACCGGCGGTTAACCGTTTAACCGAAAATGACGTAATGTTCACACAACAACAAAAAGCCAACATTTCCATAGAGCGCCATCACTTTTGTACAGGCAAGTGCAAGTCTAAAATGGCGCCGTAAGTCATGTTCGTACATGTATGTGGCAAAAATGTTGGTATTTTGCGCTGAGTTTATATCATCTTTTCACAGTAAAAACCCATCCCGCATTTACTGAAGCTTTCTTCAAACCACGTGCACTTTTTAACATTCCACCAACTGTTGTATTCCCGCCTGACCCTATGTTATATTGTCAGTTATTTCATGAAACACTCCCACATCGCTGTTTTGATGCAGCTTGCTTGCGATGCAGTGTTCAATACATGTACAACGCTCACGTGTGTGTCATATTAGCGATCTGTACAATTGCACTGTAAACGGCCCACCAGCCGCAAACAGCACAACCAAGCCCTATTTTCCTGCATAAATTAAGGAATTCCCAGCATTCCTAGCGTAAAGTTATTTACAGTAGGACTTATGGATGTTATCATATGACGTCGTTACGAACGTAAACAATTACGCACGTGGTCCCATGCATGCAGTAGACTTGCGTGCGTATCCGTTTTTACCATTAAACAAGGGACCATGTTTTGCTCGGTGACATCATATGCACACGATCTATTGCAAAATTTGAATTGCCTCTGCATTGTGATTGGTTCAAATACGTTGATTCTGAGCCAGCCAATCACAACTCGCGCCATCGCCTATGGGATTTAGTGTGTGAAAATACCAGACCTCCGAACGAATTTCCCCATTGAGTTTGCGTTATGACGATCGCACTTCCCAGGCTTACATAGCCCGCCTGTGCAGCCGGCCAAGCCCCATGCTAAATTCACCAAGAAACTCCAGCACAAATCTCTGCGTACTTGGATTTTTTCGGGGGTCTGACTTAAGTGCATTTCATTTGCTGATTATTTTGAAACAAGACGGTAAGGTTTGGACAAGAAGTGGCAAAGTTACGGGGATATTTATATCAGAAAGAAACCATAAGATAACGTTAATCGAGTCCATTTTTTGCTGTCCAAGACCGCTAAAAATTAGATCGTTATTTTTACGTGCATCGTAGGGTTGACTTCTACAGTACAGTACATTATCGCAACTACAACCCAGTCGGTTCAAAGAACTGCGTATGCTTATTCATAAAAGTCAACATGGAATAGTCCATTTTATATGATATTGGGCAAACGACAAAATGGCGGGAATTATCTGGTGCTAACGATCGTATTTTTACGGGTTAAATTTTTCCCAAATAATGCTACTAACAATGAAAAATAATGAAATTTACGGAGGTGTAGCATGATAAAATATTTCGATTAGCTGCAGTGGGAAGACTAATTCAAATATACTTTTGTGCCCTAATTATGGTCACGCGGAGGTTTTATTGCCGTAGAAATACGGGGCTTGGAAACTTTTGTTACAGCTCCCTGCTTGTCTTGTGGCTTTTTTTTTCGCTTGGTAACCTCTGAAACATGCCGCTAATTTCTAAAGTTGTGCTTGGGTGCTACTATTGAAAGGATTAGGAGACGAGCACACGAAGTTCTGCCAACGAAAGTAACATGGGTGCGCCACTTGTCACTCATCATAATGTACTTAATTCGGGGAGCTGCCGCGGAATTAATCCGTTCAATCGAACGGCCGATTTTAAAACTCTTTTTACAGTTATTGTTCGAGCGATAATTTGTGAGAAACTGACACTGTTTGTTGCGCGATGTTTGTGTAACAGTTTACCAACAAAGCCACCCCGCGGCGACTGAGTTATTGGCAATACAAAAACGGTTAATCTATGAAGAGGAATGACGCACGAGTAACCGACGAGTCGGTCGGTTAACCGGTTAACCGATTAACCGTCACAGCCCTAAGAGACATCAATGATGTTTGAAACTTAAAGGAAAACTTGATGAAACCTTTATTTGACACAAGTGCTGTACCAATGATATCACATTCCGATCCATTACTTTCCACCCCAAAAAAGGATGTTTTCTGCTGAAAATAGAAGTGGTGAAAAGCACCGTTTTTGAAGGGCCGAAAGTAAAGAGGGCGGAAAATAATGTATTATTCAGGAGGGTACAGAGAAGAAATGAAGGAGAAATAAGTACCTTTGGCTACAGTAGGCTTGAATGCAACGAGTGTATCACTGTGGACATTTCTGGGTTGCAGTTTGGCAAGCTAAATATGAAAAGTGAAAGTGAAGAGCTGCTGTACCTAGTGTGAAATTACAGTAAGACAACATTCTTCCATGTTGGAGCACCTAAATTGTTTCAAAATTTGTTGCTACAGCAGAACAAAAAAATGACTGAACACTAGAATCCCCCTTTTGTTAGCCTTGTGTTGGTCTTTTTATATTTCTTGACTTTATGTTTTTAAAGCCATTGTACAGTACTGTACTGTACATACAGTAAGGTTGACATACTGTAGGTAGTGTCACAGTGTTGTAAATACAATAGACACTCAAAAGCAAGTGTCCTTGGACCTCTGGCATTTCTTTTCAAGAATCAAAGGAAAAGTTTAATGGTCTCTTTATGTCTTCATGAGTTTTGCTCTTTCATAAAAGTACAGTATTAGGCTAAGGCCTGTAAATTTCACCCTTGGTTGGTGGTGCATTTGTGAACTTTTTATGTCAAGACGATTTATTTTCTGGTGCCCTGTAAATTACTAAAAATTAGTTATAGATTTGAATAGAGAAATACCTTGGATTCTAAATTACAGTATTGTTCATTTTTTTTCATCCCACAGGAAACTTTGAGGTAAAGATAATAATGGAACTGAAGGAACTCAAAAAATGTCAAAAAGTGATCCTTGGGATGTTGCATGCTGCTTCACAAGAAAGCATCCCGTAAGTTGATAATGATGCCTTGGATGAGCCACCAATAAAGCACTTAGAAAAGGACATTGTGCTTGACCCTGTTGCCATTGAATCCAGACACAATTTCAAAAAGCTCAGCAGGACTCTCGTAAGCATGTTATGTTTTTCAAGTCCATCTTCACTTTTGGTGTAAACAATTTTAGTTGCTGTCAATAGCAGTGAACCTTACAGTTAGTGTGATACAGGTAGATTAATTGTGATTTCCAAATGGATGATGTCATGATACTGAAATTACAGTATTGTAGAGCATTCTGCAGGTTTTATAGTATTACAGAAGGCATCAACCTTAAAGCAATGTTTTCTGTTAGAAAAAATTAAACCAAACATCATTGTAATTTCCAGGCATAGAGTTTAATACTTAAGAGTTTACAACACAATTTAGTGTTCTTTTGGTTTGATATCTTGTTTACAGTTAGGGGCCTGACATAAGGAAGGTCGTGATAGCCATGACTATTAGTGCTATCGGTCATTCTTTATGTTTATGCATGTGTGTAGAACATATGTATGAATGTGCAGTAGGTGTGTTTTTTATCCACTTTTGCAAAATATTTTTTTATATTATGTCTTTTCCCAGGAGCCCCCTGACAACATGCGGAGGGTGGTACATCACCTTAGAACCAACTTCCTACAGTATGATCCATTGATCATTTGAATTTGTGTGCTACTGAACTCTTGAAGAGGGGTCTGATGGCAAGCACCATTTTCAAGATCATTTTGAGTAAGTTCCTTCATTTCTTAAACTCCATTTTGAGATTAAAGTGATGATTTGAGAGCAGCTTATTTAGTAAAATCAAGCCAAAAGGTGAAGTTCCTACTAACCAATTTCCTGTCCTTTGCCCAGTCTAGACCATGGTTTGTTTATTTTCCTGTTTTGCAAACTCTGATTTGAATCTGTTGGCAAGTGTTTACAATGTACTCAGAGGTCACATGGTGTCCCATGGTGTCATAGTACATTATAAATTAGTTAAGGGTTAGGAACAGAAATTGGTCTAAATTGTAAAGAAATGGTAAACATCCTGATGATCAATATGAATTAACACTAAAATGTTTCTACCTAATTGATTATGTCTGGTGTCTTGAGAAAATTTTATACTGTATGTAGGAACTGAAGGAAAGTTTCTCTTGAAAGTGTATCTCAAGTAAAAAAAAAATTGAAAATTTATATTAAATCGCATGAAATATGAAGGTTGACAGTCCAACTCCAATCTTTCTACGATATTCCTTATCTGAGATATGAAATGTTGAAGTTTTTCTCCCTCAAATTAAAATGCCACATTGCACAATAATTTGTGATGTACAGTACAGTAATTGTTATACTACTCAAATTACAGTCTTTTGTATTTTTGTTTTTTCTGAAAGTTACTGCACCTTATGCCAAGGTGTGCTGGTACTCTTACTCCTGTGGGTTAATGTACAGTATTATTAATTAAGCCCTCTCCGTGCAACATGCTGTGCAAGCGAACAGGAAATGTTCAAGGTCATAAAATATTTTTAATGTTTAAGGGAAACAAAGAAGGTAATGTGAGTGGTACAACAAGAAAGTTGCACATTATTGCACAATGGACTACATTAATTTGCTTTAAGAAGTTTACAAATTACTTTCCACATTTTACATCTCAGTTCTAGAATGTCCTGTTGTATGAAGATAGGAGTTGAACTGTTAGAATTTTTTCATGCTGTTTAATACATATATTTTTGAATTTCTTTTTAGGTACACTTTAATGCCCTGTTGCCCAACCAGGGATACTAGTACCCCATAGACTAATAACCCTAGGGGGTATCAATAAACACCACAGGTTGTACATGGGATGCTGCTCAGACAATTTTTAAAAAGCATTGCTGAATAATAAGAAGTATTATTAGACCTCATTATACCACCGTAAAGAAACTTACTAATTTTGTCATTTTTAAAATTGTGCACAATTTACTGTTTATCTAGACTCCATGAAAATTTTCGAGGGGACGAGACACCCTCCCTGTTGGAACAAATGCTTTTGTATTTCCAGAGATGCGCCTTAAGAACCAAGCTAAATGTCAGTGCACATTGTACTTTATTTAAGGTCATTTTCTGTGATCAAAAATATTGTGTCTATACTTCTTTCATTGAGAAATACATGTAATGTAATTATATTGTTGTTTTTGCAGATATTTGTGAACCAGGACTGAACTAAATTATTTTCGAGTGACTGTGGTATCATGTCTTATCTGAGACGCATCATCAGATCAACAGACTTTTCAGTTGCTACTGATAATTGATTTACGATGGAATGGTAATATTGTCACCATAGGTCTAGCCTGCGTAGCTGCTCTGGGGCAGCTGCCCCCTCAGACCCTGCCGCTGATAGTAAAAAATCCTTTCAATGAGCCCAAACTTTGATGGCCTTAATATGCAAGAACACTCACCACAATTGTTCTATTCCTGAAGTAGGTGTTGCTAAATGACTCTTAATCTTTGCATTACAAAGTTGTTCAAACCAGAAACAAAACGGTAGGCTTATTATGTCTGCCAAGTCGATTCTAGTGCAGATGGAAGTCTTCATCATGGGCAGCATGCTACTCTCATTTTAACCAAAAGTCTTTGGTTAAAAAATATCGAACTGTCTTTCCTCATGGCTGTGTGCTACAGTTAGTTGTTCGTATTAAGTGGCTGTACTGTGTGTGTATGTTTACATGATGGTACCATGGAGGATACAATACCAGTGCCAAATTACATTGACTCCTGTGACTGTGTACTGTACTGTTGTAGAATGATAGCAATGTATCTCATATGAATAAACATTTAATAACCTTGCTAAAACCAATTCACTTAGAGAAATGATGTTTGCATTGGATTTCTATGCACCATATACCAGAATTAAGTTACAGAGAATTGGTGGTACACTATAAAAATGTCTCTGGACTTTTCTTTAGTCTTGAAGTTCTGAGGAATTTTTCCGGACTGCGGAATTATGCTTTTTTGAGAGATTGTGTCTGGACCTTCAATTTTTTATGAAGGTTTTTGATCCTTGATATTGCCTTTGGCAACTGTCTGTCTCTCAAACCTCCAACATTCTGTTAAGGTGTATTTATACATCAAAATCTCAAGAGTAGATGGGATTTCCTAGCAAGCTCCTTATGGGTCAATTCAATTGACCCTTATTTGGAAAATAGTACTGTACATTGATTGGTCTCTATTCGGTGTGATTTGTACAGTATATAAGTGTGTGAGTTGGCCACCTCTTCAATACTTTTAAGTTGTTGCAAATCATGATTCTTTTTGTACACCAGTCTTGCTTGAGAGTGTTATTAATGAATGTGTAACAATCTATTCAATGTTGTTAGTCGTAAATCTTGATTTTTTGTTTGTACCAGTCTTACTTGAAAGTGTTGTAAATGAATCTTTACCAATCTATTCAATACTGTAAGAAGTTGTTAACCTTGATTCTTTGTTTACACCAGTCTTGCTTCAGAGTTTTAACCCTTTACCGTTGTTTGGGTTCTTTCGGACCCATGCGGAGAGCTCGGCTGTCACCCGTCTTTACTGTTTCGCGCAGAGCTCAAAACTGTGAGCAGCTACCCGAAAATTCGGCCACAACAACGAGAGAGACAATAGTTTGAGGTCACGGGGTCAATGGCCTACGGGAGCCGATGCGGGGCGGGCTCCGTCCGCTTTTCCGCCCAGTCCCGAGGCACGCAAATATGCCTTGTTCGGAGCACAACGGTAAAGGGTTAAATAAATCTTTACGAGTTTATGTGTTCGATAAACTGTGATCTGTGCATATTATGTAAAAAAGAAAGTAACAAACTTGACAAAATTCACTTTCACCTTTTGTTAAACAAGGATTTTTATGTCCCAATGAATTCCCTGCCAATTACAGTATATAGCATTTGACCATGCAGGTCTTTGTTCAAGAGGAGCAGTTTTTAAGTGTTCACTTTGTTGTTGTGATTTGATATCAATTCCAAAGCATGTTAATTTGAGCTGTTCTTCCCAGTAAAGCCATTTGGCTCTAACTGAAACTCGGTGGTGTAAATGATTGATCTAAGAAAAAACTATCAACATTTCAACTCGCCACTAAACTAAAGCTGCCATTATGAGTATACTGTAGTACCACCCGCTTTCATTTTGATATTGAAGTACAGTATCAAATGATATTTTGGTTCCTGTTGTATACCAACTTATATTTCACTGTACATGAGTATGGTTCAAGTTTTACTCAGATTTTTTCTCAAGATTTTCCAAGCGATGTTTACTACAAACCATGCACATCTATGAAGTTTACTTAATTTTTTTCATTCCAAAGTTTCTAATGCTTACATTACTGCCTTTTTATTGGCTTTCTTGTTGCATGCAGTTGCAAAACTAAGCTGTAATACTTTTGTATAAAAATCGCTGCTGATCTGTGCTCAGCATTTAACAGCCTCGGGCTTAAAATTTGTAGTTTTTGTCTGCAAGGCTTTATATAATATCTATATTGCTTTCATTTTTGAAATTCCTCTAAACCATTCTGTTTACAGTAATAATTTATACGTACAAAAGTAGGTCTAACTGCAGCACGAAACGACCATTTCTACAAATTAAGTATTATGCAATTTAGATTTCTCAAATATCAGCTTTGATAGGAATTTTATTGCTCTATAAGCATTAACTGTTATTAGCTTGGTTTTCTTTGTCGTCGCCCAGGCTCTATTTCTTTATCATGCAGAGTGATGTACAGTATGTGTATACTGGATGTAAAATTCAACTGTACCATATATCATTAAGTGGTACCTTGTGCAAACATTAATCACAGCAATGATGCTTTCAGTGTGTATATGTGCAGATTTAGAGCTGTATGATCCTTTGACATACTTCCTTGCCAGCACTAAGAAGTTAAGAATAGTCTTTTTGTGATCACTTTATTGAAGATAGTATGATTACAGTTACATACAGTAGGTCAAGAAAATGAAAAACCATTTATATCTTTTTTTTCTTTCATTAGCCTTATGTTTGTCTTTAAAGTTAAGTGAAATTTCCCTTCCTCTCCCAGCAAATTTCATTTGTTAGTACTTATGGTCCTAATCAGATGACCATAAAACAGCCCAACTTCACAATGGTCTATCTCATGGAGAGGTTGAGGGATACATAAACAATATTCACCTTTCATTTATTTTGGTTTAGGTACGTAAATTTAAATCCGTAAGCACCTGAGATATTTTGACGTCATCGAAGTTTCCCTGACATTTTTTCCTAGATACGATACACTTTATTCGCCTCTGAAACGATCTTTTGACTTCCTGTATAATTTTCGTACTTCCCTAAATTTTTTCTGAAGATAGAAGACGCTTTCCCTACAGCCCTATAAAGCGTTTTCGAGACGTCAGAGTCAGAGTCGTATATGTACGTCTCTAGTACGTTCTCCGGATGTCCTGGATGATTTTTGTACGTCCCTAAAACGTTTCCTGAACGTCCTGTTCCTTTTACTTACGTCCCAGACGTTTTCCGTACGGACCAGCAAAGGTTTTATAAACGTTTTCTACGTCTGAATAACGTTTTGAGAACGTCTCTAAAAAACGTTTTGAAAACGTATGAAAAGTCCACAAAAACACGTCTTTAAAACGTAGTTCTAGACGTTTGCGAAACGAAAGTGGTTACGTTTGAGAAACGTTCAGGAAACGTTTTGTTGTTAGCTGCGAATACATCCGTGCAATAGTATTTCCATCCCTCGTGTGGTACGTAAACAGCACCAAGGATGAACTCGTATCCAAATGCTTCACGATCAAATTTTAACAATGCGATCGAGTCTGAAGAAGTGTTATTTACTTCGCTATAATTACCTAGCAGCATATTATAGACTAGAACGGCAATAAACTTTCCCCCCTGTAAGATTGCTTGCTGTTGGCTCAAGCAGGTTCAATCTTTATCTACACAAAGTAGTCCTTTATTACATTAAAATCTTAAATCTAGACCCGAAAAGTCATTCACTGTAAAAGCAAAAGAATAAACCACGGACTTCCTATACATGAACAGAGCATAATGCACGGTAGATTGTCGCTGCCGTACGTGTGAGAAAAAGCGCACCAAGATGGCTGTCTGCATATGATTTTGTGTAAAAGTTTGGACTTGTTCAAGTCAATTGCCGGATTTTGCAAGAAAGTTGAAAAATATGGTAAGGTAAGGTCAAAATCACTTTATATGTTGCAGGAATATGATATTTTTTCCCATTTAAGTTTAACTTTTGTTCAAAATAAAACAGAGCCGTCGTAATATCAGACGATTTACAGCTTTCCCGGCGACCATCTTGGTGCGCCTTTTTTGTCTCAGTCGGTTGCGACAATTTACGGATAGGACGTACACGTTACATGCTCTGTCCATGCATATAAGTCCGGGGAATAAACTTAATCACTCTCTAATCACTCGCACTAGTTCAACAAGAAGTTTCTTTACCGTGACTGGCCAACTATAACCCTAATCCCTAACCCGAACAAAGAATACAATCGATGCAATACAATGGCAACAGCCTATCAAGAAATCCCTTGTAAATCAGTGCGCACCCTGAAACTTGCTCTTTGGGCGTGAATTTCACTCTTCTTGAAGTTAATTTTCGCTCTTTTGGAGTGAACTTTGTAACCTTCACGCTTTGTAGAGTGTACTACCATCTGACCAATAAACGAGTAATAAATATTGGTGTCATCAGCAAATACCTTACCAGTGGTCGGACACTCCTATGACAAATCATTGTTTGATACAGGCTACATTAAGTGTAGGACCAAGTACAATCCCATGCGGTATCTCGCTGACACGTCTTTGGAATAGGGTCCCCAGACAAGTGGCTGAAGGGGTATGTATAGCTGAACTTAATCCCTTAATGAATAGATATGAAGAGTGGTCTACTGGAAGGATTGTCAAGAAAAGCACAAGACTATAGAATGGTCCTCCCTAGGCTCACCAGTGTAATGTTCATTCATCCGTTTCTGATCCTCTTTCTTTTTGGCAGCACTCTAGCTGGTGCACCTGTATACTGTACCTCTACAGTTCACTGTACTTTAACTAGCTTTTCATTGTCAGTTGTATTCTGAGGATGATCGATGTCAGACCGAAAATTTAAAAGAATATATACTGGAGTAATATGGAAAAGGAAAAAAATGAATGTCTTCATTCTTTCTGTCTTCCTTATGGTAAACTTAAGAGTCGGCATGGCTACAGTTTACAAGAAATCAAAACCTATATCAAAAAGGACTCTATCTGAGGTCAACCAGATTCTTTGGAATTCAAACTTATGTGAGGTAGCTCTTTTTTTATGAATTACAACTCCTTACAATCATTTTATCAATCACCGCAGATGGATATATATTTGAACGTGTAGGAATTTATGGACCTGTTATTTGTTGCGGCTCCTGGGTGATAACTTCTTATCTCAAGGTCGAATTTTTTTGCTTCTGGTTGATGTTCCCTACATGTTCTTTTTACACTTGAGAAACAAACGAATATAATTTAAGATAGTTTGACCTACACGTTTTCAGCCTGTGACTCGACTCGGTGTAATTTCGACTTTGACTTTGCAGCCTAAGAAGTAAAGGTAGACTTTGTTATCGCGTTATGCGTCTGAAGAATCATCAAAACTCGTGTTGTTTTGCCACTGTATTGTCTGTAAGGCCTTCTTCCAATTATCATGGTTTTAGAGGGAATGCTAATTCCAAATGTTGTGAATGTCTAGACAACGCTCACGCAATCTTGTAACACAAGTTTAATCGTTCCAGCTGTGAAAAGGGCTTTTATACCAATATTCTTTTTGTCTACAAGTCTTCAATTTGGCCAATTAGTTCAACAGCGTGTGATATAAAAGAGTCAAAATTGTTCTGAGTGTGATTCAGAATTAATTATGGATGAAATCGTTATCCAAACGTTTAGGCATACTCAGCAGAATGGGGATGACGTCACAAAGTTTCTAAGACTGAACTTTTTTAGCAGTATTGCTGTTGCTTTTCGAATAACCCAAGCTCCATTTCTTTACATACTGTCTGCTGCACTTACCGTGTTGTTAAGGGTGTACATCAACTGGTTACCGGTGGCCATCTTCGTTTCTACTATCATTTCCATTGGCACTGTTTCATTTATACTTTACTTTCTTCTGTACACGCAAGGAAGGTTTAATGGTCGGATATTTGCAAAAGAGCTTCTTGCAACCGACCATGGGACATTCTTTACTGCTCACGATATCTCGAAAACTCCTACCCAACTTGTTGGGACTGCAGGAGTGGAGCAGCTATCAAACAACCGCGCCCTTCTTGTAGTTTTGTGTGTTGATAAAAACTATCGCGGGATGGGTGTAAGCAAGAGACTTCTTAAATCAGTAGTGGAACATTGCAAGCAACATGGACTTGTAACACTACAAGCAGAAGTCTTCGGATTGGGCAACGTTTTCTCAGTCACAGCAATGTATGAGAAATATGGATTTATTGGGATTCGGAGAGGGTACTTCCCATATTCATTCATTCCTTTGCTGGGATTCACGATGATGGAGAAAAAGTTGTAAAAATCTGACGACCACCTTATCACAAAAGGAATAGTTGCATGCACATTCAGCATTTGCTCTCTCGATTTTGCATCAAAGAAGATAGTTACTTTAAAACTTCGTTAGCCACATACCCGGCAAATCAAGCATTTGGACGGGAACCCTGGCTATGTGCCATTTGCCAAATGAGGCTGGAAATCAAGGAAGCATAAGCAAAGATAAGGAAATTAGTTGTTCTGCTCGCTGATGGGAGGAAACAGATGAGGATTGTGCAGGGGACTACTCTAGATTAATCACAGTTTGTAAACTTCAAAGGACTTGCCCATCTCATTCCGTTCCACTCTCATTCATTCCTTTGGTGGGATTCACGATAATGGAAAAAGTTGTAAGAATCTAACGATCGGACCCTTATCAACCAAAGGAATAAGTCACATTCAACATTTTCTATCTCAACTTTGCATTAAACCGCTACGATTCAGAAGGAAGACAATTGGAGACAATTGCTTCGGGAACTATTGAACACCTATCCGACGAATCAAGCATTTGAACGGGGACCTGGATATATGCCAGTTACCAAATGCAGCTGGAAACCACCCAGACGTAAGCACAGATGAGAAAATTGATTGTTCTGCTCGCTAATGGGAGAAAGCAATTAATTACCTGGGACTATTGTAGATAAATCACGGTTAGTAAACTTCGAAGGACTTGCATATCCATCTCATGCATTAATGATTTGTTCCGCCAGCCGTGTATATAATTAAAATAGGTGGAAGTGGAGTCCGACAATACGTGTTTGGTTCGTCCAGTGGTAGAGCACCTGCTTAATCAGAAACTTGGGTTCGATTCGCAGGTCTAGACATGTCAATGTCTTTAAACGTTAAAGGGTAAGAGCAGTCGTCCCAAACGTAATTCGGAGCAACACTTAAATTCCACATTTTCTTAATACTTCTCTTGGAAATATATGTTTCATGATATTTTAGGACTGCAATATTGCATATTCGAGGCGAAGCTTTACCCAAGTACATTGCATTGCATTCAATTTATTTCAAAAGTGTACAAAACGCCCTGACAAAAGTATCAACAAAGAATACTGAGCGAGTTCAGTAATTCATTTTGGTGGCTATGCACATGCGTACATCCTCCAAATCGTCGGGATAAACAAACTAATTCCACATCTACAACACGTATTCCAAAATTTGAATTCACATCACCATTTCGTGAAATAGTTCTTTCTTAGTCCACCCATAACATAAGGGATCGCAAGTGTGGTATAGTGCAATGGATTTTGTCAGTACTTCCTTTTTTTGTGTAAAATTTGCAATTTAATCTGCCGCAAAGTAGGATCGACACTCCTATTTTCGTTCGAGTTGGCTATAAACTTAGAAAGTGCTATATGCACGTACGGATGAAAACAAGGGGACGTCGTACACTATGCATGGGAGTACTGTACTACCTCGGAGGTAGTACTGCCATGTTCCATGCACTATGTGCCTAGCTCGGTTTGTATATCCCACGCTGTGCCCCACAATTCCACGCGGCAACGAAATACCGAATTCGCTGGTGAGAGCACACCACCATTAGTTACTCCATTGACTTCATATTATTTTCCTTCATAGCATGACCCCACAGGCTTAATTATTAAAGTTCAGTCTCACTAAAGCTACCCCTCTTATGAAAGCCAATGAGTTGGCCAACCATGGCATTACAAATTCACTATAGCATGACCGTTTAGATTAATTTTGATCTACAGGGGAAGAAGTTTATGGTGGTGTGCTCCGTTATTCAGATTTCAATACATATGAAGGACACTTGAAAAAATACTTTATATCAAAGCTAGTGACCTTGGAAACAAAAATGAAGATAATAAATGAAGAAAAATGTATTTGTCGAGGGAGAGAGCAAAATAATGAATTTCCTTAGAAATTGGAGGTAATGCCTGCTAAGAAGAAATGATTTTGTGCCAAATGTTAACATAAAAATTTATTAGGAATAGTTTACAATGTAACGCACTGGTCGTCGTTGAGTATTTTGTTATTTAATATTCTCGTCGTCGTCGTCGTCGTCGAGTAATTAGGGAGCTTTCGATTTGCACGTTCACCTAGTCGACTGCTACGAGATTGCGTCAATTTTAGCCCCTGCGCATGCGTCACGTCGTCTCCCTCGTCCACTAGCCAAATCGAGAACGTGTCCACCGTGGTTTTGACGTTCGTCCCAAACTGCAACGAACGTTCACATGTGTGACGTCACAGAATGTCTGAAAACGGATTAAGTGACAAGAATACGTGCTAGTTTCCCTCCTTGTGATTTGTTTTGTACAAATGGGGTCACATTTTACCTAAAATGCATATGGGATTGGTATTTCATTGGGGAATGTGCTTTATTTTGGACGTTTTCTTGCAACTTCAACAGCAGGAGACTCAAAGTTGAAATATGCTGTATTCTCCATGAAAACATACCAACGTACTTAACTGGCGTCCGTGTAGTAGACATGCATTTACATCGTTGAACAAATTTGAAAAGTTACACGAGGCTAGACTGCAAATTCGCCATTTTCATACGACTCGTCCACGTCGACCCTAGCGCTGGGAAATCGAAACAGGCTTTAACAGTCGACGCACCATAGCAGTGGACGCGTCCAAGAAGGCAAGCTCATCGACTAGAACGAAGTCCACGTTCACTCAATCGAAAGCTCGGTATTTACCAAGTAACATACTCGTCCTCGTCGTACTAGCCTGTAGGCTTACTGGCCTTTGGCCTAGTTTATTACCAGAACGAATATTTTATTTTTTCCCCAACTTTATGTCCTTACTCCTGACCTGAGCATCATTTTTCATATTTCATGACTATAACAATAATATCATAATATCATGTCAATAGTGAGCTTATAGGCTTAAAGCTCTCCATATCTTACGTTCCATAGAGGAGACCCTTATTTGACCCATTTCTTAGCCCTTACCTTACCTCGTTTAAATTGTTAAATATTTATAGTTTTCGGTCCAGTTCCCAACCAATTGGTTCAAGTCATTGCCCTTTTTCCATTGTGGCCCCATTTCCCCACACCATTGCTTATGATACCAGTAACTGTATAAAGTACTGAAGACTAATAGACTAGTGCAAGTCCCACGACTGAGTAATTTTCCACGGACTGGCTGTACCCCCAACCTTTAAACACGCTATTGACCTACAATCTTGGACAAAACTCGTTGGGACACCCCCGCTCCCCTTCACAATGTTGATCACAGTTAGCCTATTCACGGCATACAGTCACTCTTTCAGCGCAACATTGAAAGGGGGAGCGGGGGAGGGGGAATCATGTAAGCCTTTGAACTGAAATTCAAGAATATTATGGCAAAGTGTCCCAACAGTTTTGTCCAAGATTGTAGACTTATCATGGAAGTCATACTTGCATGGGCTAATTGCAGATTTGGCCATATCTCGAAGATACAACTGGAAAA
Source organism: Holothuria scabra (assembly GCA_037179385.1). NCBI lineage: Eukaryota > Metazoa > Echinodermata > Holothuroidea > Aspidochirotida > Holothuriidae > Holothuria > Holothuria scabra. Next base: position 45,328,805 of record CM074190.1, read on the forward strand.
TTTACAAAATCAGATTTGGCGGCCGGTCACGACTCAGTAAACGAATTCAGTATAATTTGGTGGCACATTGAAAACTGAACGCCCAATTAGCATTATTGTTTTTGGTCTGACAGAATTAGGAACTGATTTTATTTAGTAATGATCATAGAAACACTATATACTTTGTCAAACGAAAAGTGTACTTATTCCATCATACAATGTACTGTATAAGCTAAAAATAGAAAGAATGAACTTCACCCGTTAGAAGAGTGAATGCTGTAACGTTCACTCGAAAAGAGTGGAAATTCACTTCAAGAAGAGTGACATTCACAAGAACAGAGCAAACGGTTTCACTTTTGTTGGAACGCCAACAGCAACCACTCTTAAGATCACTCTTTAAAAAGAGTAATCCATGCAGGCACTCCTTAAAGAGTGTATTATCACTCTCCTTGAAGTAGATATCACTCTTCTTAAAGTAGATTAACACTAGAATTGGGAGAATTTACATTTTTCACTCTTTGAAAGAGTGACCTTATCTCACTCTCTTGTTTTTAGAGTGAGCATATTTTGAAGTATTAGATTGTAAGAACAAAATGTTGCAAATATAGGCCTACCTATTATTTTCAGGACACTCAAATATGCGTGTAACAGCTACTTCATGAATAAAATTATAACAGTGTAAGGCATGCTTCTGAGATGTTCGAAAATGTATTTACGTATAGACGATTCCGATCAGACCCTGTATTTCGAGACTGTGGATAGTCATTAGTAGGGTCCATCAGCCTTAAATCGGTCTTCATTTATCTGTTTATTGTCTACATGAATTTGAAACCCTCATATTAGGTTAAATTGAGGGAATCAAGATACAATTTAGTGTACAGCCATCTATGATGTAGGTAAGCAAGGAGAATGAAAGAATTAAGGTAATGGACCCCAGTTATGTACGACTAAATCAGACCACCACTTGACTGCCCGGATGCGTCTATTGATAGACCATGGATATGATGTCACAGAGCGGAAAGTGCGCCCTTCTTTGGGGGCAAAACAAACCAATACCGAGATGCAGACAGCTGGTTTGTCAATCTGTCGTATATAATAAGCGCATAGTCTACTACAGGTGCAGGGCGAATTCTGATGTGAGTGTGGCCACGTGTTTCGTTGTTCTGCTCAAAGGATGACGTCAGTGTGTCGTCAATGCACAAGGGCTATTACGAGATTATTGTGATTTTTCCGTTTCTTGTTGAACACAGAACACGAAGCACACGGAGAGAAAAAAACCCGAGACGAAACAGAATAACACAACAACAAAGCTTATATATCATATTTCAATTTTCATCAATATTAGGAATTATAACTCCTTGGTAGATTGAGTTACAGTATATTTTTACAACATGAATCGTGTATAAAGAAAAAGAAGCAAAGTATGGCATTATTTTCAGGCAAATTTCAAATGCACAGAAGCAAACAAATATTTCAAAAGTAGTGTTAGGTACTCCATCCCTATATATTACACCCTTCTCACGGGAAGACAGTCCAGAAAAGGAACGATAGGTCGAATTTGCCCTTCCCACTCAAAAACAACTGGCCCCACCTTTTTATCTAAAATTAAAAGTGGGAACAAATCCTCTCTCTTATAGAGTGAAAAATGTGAATTCACTCCATTAGAGTATTAATTCACCATTAGAATTGCAAAATTCTCCCCAAGAAGGGTGAAAAGTCCCTCTTTCAGGAGTGCCTGCGATGATCACTTTTTTTTTTAAAGAGTGATTACTTTAGTCACAAGAGTGAAGGTTCGCTCATTTGGAGTGAATTTACCTCTTTTTAGAGTGAATTTCACTATTGTTGAAGTGAATTAGCACTCTTATGTAGTAAATTCATCCTTTTTGCTGTATTAGAGAGTGACGTCGATCACTCCTTTGATTTTAGAGTGTATCAAGTAAATTCTGTATCCTTTGGAAAGTGTGTCCTTTTTGGGCACTTTATTTATTTATATATTTTTTGTTTGTTTGTTTGTTTTTTTCTACGGTAGTGAACATTCAATTGCAAAAAAAAAAAAAAAAAAAATTAAAACTGTTTACTAGCCTGGGAAATGCTTTTCAGCTGCTATCTGAGAGGTAGCTCTCCAAAATTGTCTGCATATTATGACTCTGTATTCAATGTCGGCTCAGGATGTGTACAATGCAGTACATGGTTTTGTCTGCAAAAAGAGGGGATGATAATAGTTTTGAGGGCTAGGAATGGCTTTGAAAACTGAAATTGCTGGGATGATAATTGGAATGTTTTTTTTTCATAAAATTCAAAATGTCTACCCTTTCTTGAACGAACAGAACCTTACTTTTTTCGGCGCGCTTCACGCGGCCAAACTCTGCCTTCGACATCTTTTAATCGGGTGTCGGGTTGCTGGATCCCCAACAGAATCTCGGCCACATTGTGACCCACCCTTGCATTATCCCTTGCAGAGCCCACTCAGGCTACGTAGCCAAGTAGTTCCCTTATGTAGCTAGTGAAGCTTCACGGCCTATTTTCTAACCAATTGGTGTAAGTCGAGCCTACCATGCATGGCCCTTTTTCCAGTAGTGGCTCACTGGCTTGTTTTGCCACTTCATTTATTATGTTGAGCACCAAGTACAATTTCAGTAGAAAGTCGCGAGTGATTAAAAATTTGTGCTGGAGCGCACTGGTTGAGATATTTCCTGGCTGGCTAATAGCATTGTACGTATCGATTGTACTCTTAGAGTTAAGACTTTGGTTAGGAATTAAAGGTCGTGTGACATGAAAATGACAAAGTTGGGCATTTGATGTAACAAGCATTAAAAACCAAGCAAACTGCCACAATACCCATCAATACACAACCAAAATTGTCATTACCCTGTAAAATTGATCATCTTACAGGTAAACATCTGATTTGCATTTAATCATGCATTATTAGTATGTAAACATTATGTCTGGAGAGGGACATGTCATATGTGGCTTTGATATGGCATCCTTTGTTCGTGGAATTTTCCATTTCAAGGACAGTTGTCACTTTTCCTTAGGGTTTTACTTTCAAAGTTTAAATTGTGTACATCAAATTCATAAGTATCAATTGCCAAACCAGATTAAGAGGTAATTAATACAGGATAAACAGGTGCAACACTCTAAATCATCATTTTAGCATAAGCAACAGGTTCCTTCAGAAACATTCAAATTTGAAGAGGTATATCTTCGGGGAACTGTAAAGGAATGGCCTACTGACATAATTAAGGAACCTTGCCCCACCTGCTTCTTTTATTAATGAACTGGAGAAAGTGATTTTCTACTTCATTTGGCAAAATACTCCAGACAAGGTAAAGCGTTCTGTGTTGATAAACATGTTAAAAAGGTGGTTTAAAGGCTATTTATGTTAACAATTTTATAAAAGGTCTCAAATGTACCTGGGTTCGCCGTTACTGTGCTAACCCAATAGGGCTATGGAAATTATTTTTTGACTTTGAGCTTGATAGGTATGGTAAAATTTTTCTTTTTCATTGTTATTGTTCCCAGTAGCGGATTTAGTCGGGGGCACACCCGGCGCGCGCCCCTAAAATTTTCCAAAGCTTATTTTTTACTTTCACTAAATAGATCATTTAGCCTACTTGTTTCTACATAACGTTGTTTTATCTTATAATTTTCAAACTACGTAAATATTATCAGTTAACAGGATTGTCTGGTATGGGAAAGGAAATTAGAATAACCCAATATGCTGATGATACCACCATTTTTATCGATGGTACCTACAATAGCTTGCGTGCTGTAACCGAAATCTTTCATTTACTAGAGGAATCCTCCGGTTTAAAATTTAACTATGAGAAACTAGTATTTTTCCTTTAGGCCCGTTAGCTGGTAATAAGCCACTTTTCCTAGACGAATTTAATTTTGCTTGGACTCTTGGCCCTGTTACGGTTTTGGGTATTACCTTTGACAATAACAGAGATAATTTATTCCATCTAACTTACACTCCAAGCTTTCTCGCCTCAAAAATAAGTTAAATCTTTGGTCAACGAGGGATTTAACACCTATAAATAGAATTACCATTATTAAGACATTTGCCCTTTCACAATTAGTTTTCCTATTTCAAGTACTACCTGACCCCGCAAGAAATTTCATTAAAGAATTGGAAACCCGTTTGTTCCGTTTTATCTTGGGTGGTAAACCAGATAAAATAAAAAGAACTACTTTGATCTGCCCAATAGATCAAGGTGGCTTGGGAGTCATTCACATTATTTCTTTAATTTGTGCATTAAAATGCACATGGGTTAAACGATATACTGATGATACTACTGCTACCTGGAAACTCTTTTTATCTCATCGCTCCGTGAGGAGGATGAGATATTGTAGTCACTTTGCCTATGGGGCTATATATGGCAATGCCAGCTTAAATCGCAATGGTTACCATGGTAACGGTAAATTTTCCCAGGTTACTAGTCTCGAGGTCTAACCCATGGTGAGGTACCCCGGGGTGACTGAAGGTCCATGGCTGAGAGAGGGGTCAAAACCTGTCCGTGTGTGTGTGTGTGTGTGTGTGTGTGTGTGTTGTGGATTAGTGTGCGTATGTTTTTGGTGTAAAACGGGGACATGAGCCTTTTTTTTCTCCGGGCAAGTGTGGATACACCTGCAAGTGGGGATATCCCCACTTGCCAAATGCAAAATTAGCCATGAAATTGAATTTCTCATGTTTCAAGGATGTACCACAGCAAGTTTGAAGCATTTTGGAGTTTTCCCCAATTTCCATGTGATGGACCTAACATTAGGTGACAAACCGTGGGCTGGTGCATGGGTGTATGTGTATCTGTGTAGTACCAGTAAATTGGGGACATGAGCGTTTTTTTTCCCCTAGTCAAGTGTCGATACACCCAAAGTGGGGATATCCACATTTTCATGGTTAAAAAAATGTGTCCCCGATTGACGGTCAAAACATGTATGTGTGCGTGTCCAATTTTGTTTTCCTAATATCTTGTAAACGGCTGGGCCGATTTTCTTCAAACTTGTTAAGATGGTACCTCAGGTGGAACAATTGCATTTTTAATACGCAACCGGAAGTGAAGGTCAAAGGTTACAGGTCAAAGGTCAAATTTAGTGAAATCACATTTTCTGCTATATTTCCAAAAGGAAATGTCCTCCTGACACGAAACTTTACTCATATGATGATTGAATCTAGACCTACCAAAATATGTGGTTGTGATAATTTGTTCGTAAAACAACGTTTTTGTCCCTCAAACTCCTCCTAATGGGCTGGACCGATTCTTTTCAAAATTGGTAGGTGGGTACCCCAGGGTGGGAACTTGTGTCTCCCAGACCCTGGGAAGAAAAGGTCAAAGGTCAGAGGTCAAAGGTCACATTTTGCAGAAAAACACTTTTTTTTCCTATTTTGTACTAAAACTTCAAAAGAAAAACTTCATTTTACATGAAACTTCACAGGTATAATAGGGTAGACTAGTTCTACCAAAATATGTAGTTTCCATGGCAACCAAGGTAAAAGGTTACGTGACAGGGGGTCAAATACTTTTTTTTTTGTATTCACTTTAACTCTTAACGGACGCATCCCACAAATCTGAAAGTTTAAGTGTAATAGCCTAGGCATGATACTGTTGTACCGATATGTGTGGTTGTCATGGCAACCAAGGACATAGTTCACGTTACAGATTGTAAAAGGTTAAAGTGGGCATGACACGGCCACAAAAACTTTTGTGTAGGCTATTGCAAGATTAGATACATTATTTTACAAATATCATCTCACACCCCATTAAAAACCCGTACAATTGGGCATAAATGATATTCGAAGGAAAACTGCGTTCGAAATCCAATTTCGAAAAATGCCGCAACAGCTCGCCTAACTTTTATGACGCAATTTGCGGCACAAACCCTGCCCTACGGCGCGCATCTAGATGTGGAACTAATGTAACGCTCGGTAAAGTTATCTTATCTTAGCAACCTCATGAAAACGATTACATCACAATACAGAGTCCAACATACAGAGCGAAAAGCGCCGACCATGGTGGGGATTCGGAGCAAATCATTGGCCAATGTGTTCGCGTGTGCATGCGCGCGGGTAAAAATAGTTCTGTTTTTGTGCAAGGAAAACGCCGTTCGGTTGCTATAAAGAACAGCTATGAATATGTATGAGCAGACCACACTTAAGCGCGTCCCCACTACGAGCGCGTCTTTACTGTATGAGCTGTTTGATGAAGATGCTATTGCGAATACTAAACAGTCACCGCGCAATGCACAATTCACAATGTACGCTCACTGCTATCGGAGCACCGGTGTTTGCAATTATGTTTGCGCTAACACGCGTTACCATGCACATGATTCGATGATTGTGAGCTCTCTGGTACAGTGTTGCTAACCGTGCCTCCAATGACGTCACCATTTTGAGACGCGTTCACATACGTTTTTTCGCTTTCGAATTTCAAATGGTCTGAGTCTGACCTGTAATTGGGAATTCAAAACGTCGTATTTCGGTATTTATGGACATAATTTATTAGGGAAATCATTCACTTTATGTCAAGGTGTACCCGAAGAACTGCTACCTGGGAACTTACTTTGGCCGTGTCATCCCCACTTTAATGTTTTGTAACTAGCCCATTTTTCATCAATTAATATAAATAAGCTAGACTCCTAGGTTAGTACTTCGTAGTAACAGTCTCAAATTCTTTTTTTACTAGCTTGTATGCTGCAGTGAGATTTTTAAGTTCCTACTCGCACTTCACTCTGATGGCCCTTATATCTAGAGTGTTCTCATATGGTGTATGCAGACAGTTGTTTTCACTCCAAAGTTGCTGTAACTGTTAGGCCTAGTAGTATGAAAGTTGAAGTCAAACCTAGGGCTAGACTTGAAATCTCAAGCTGGTTAACAGTATGTCGGCTAGGTCTGGGGCTAAACGTACGCCATTCATACGCTTGAGTTATAACCCAAGATATGAAACTGTGGGTGACTAACATTAGGTTAGGCATAGGGCCTCTATCTTACATATTGGTGCCCTTAAAACTTGGCGGTTCTGGAGCATCGCCAAAAAAAAAAAACGTACGCGACAATTTCCTTGCCACGGGCAATCCTTGCTTGGATTGGTCACAGGCCAGTACGCAGAAAAGGTTTGTGCGTCGCCCGGAAATCTTCTAACACCATACGTTCAACATCGCGCACACACCCAGTTTTTTTAATTGAGACGCACTTGATGTGCATATCAGCTCGACACACATGAAGTTTGCCGTCGCGTCAAAATGGAGAATACGCCCAGCTAGCGAGTGAATAATAACAATTACGCACTTATCTAAAGCGTCCCCAAAAGCGTCTTACTTTTATTATCGTTGTCATATCTAATCGTATCAGTTTAGTGTAACAGACAAGCTCGTTGTTTTTTTCCATAGTTTTGCAAGGGGATAACAGCATCTTAAAAAAAAAATTTGTTCCAAAATCTTAGATAGGCCTACTGGATTTAAAGGGCAAGCATTACAAAGATTGGGTAGCCTATCTCTCCAGTTCTTATATAATCCAGTGTCAGAATTTAAATATCCAAATGATGTTTTTTTTTAATAAGGTGCGCCTGTTCAAGAACTTGATTTGTCTGTGCCATATTCTTTCCCCTCGCTATCTTACGAAAAAAACTTCCGTCCCCTGGAACGAAAAAAAAAAATCGCTTTCCTTGGACTTCAAGATTGTGGCATGGAGTTTTAGTAAGTAATATTTGTCAATGACATTCTACTGTAGCATAAAATTCAGCACAGATAAAACTTCTAGCTCATACATAGTTCAAGTTCTGTAACCAACTTGCGCACATGTATAGCGATGAGATATGCAACTCCGTGGATTGCCCTCTTGTTTGATTTTTACCTGCATAAACATGGGAAACCATTATTATTTCACTGTAATTACCAGGCAAAAGATTTAGCAATTAATAATCATTTTATTTAACATGTTTGCGCTGCATGATCAAACTATTCATTTCGAAATCCAGCAGAAAATTATGGTAACGAAATAATATGGAATAATTCATCGATAAGAATTAATAATGAAATTGTATTTTACGATTATATGTATGCAAAAGGTGTCTAAAGGGTTAATGATCATTATGACAATAACAAAAGACCTCTAAGGTTTGAATCCTTTAAACAAAAATATTCATTGGATGTTTTCCCTTTCACCGTTTTTATGGTATTTTATCTGCTATTCCTCGAGTTTGGATAGAAAGTCTGGATGTGTTTAATAATGAAAATTTAAATGACTTGGCAGATAATCTTCATGATATTTTATATGTATCCCGTTATATCTATAGGCAATTAATTGAAACTGTCACTACACCTTTTGTTGCATTTTCAAAGTGGAACGAAATTTTTCAGTTCAACCAATCCCAATGGCAAACCATTTGTAAAATTTCTTTCACCTCATGCAAAGAAAGCAAGATTCGCTACTTTCAACACCGGTTTATTCATCGTATTCTAGGCACTAATGCCCGCCTTTATCGTGTGAATATCGTAGGCAGACCACTCTGTACCTTTTGTGAAGAACAGAACGAATCTATAGAACACTTATTTTGGGAATGTAACATCACTTCAAATTTTATTTTAGACGTTGAACAAAGCTTGTTGGGCAGACAATTTAATTTTTCCAAGGAAGACTTATTTTTGGGTATAAGTTCTACTTAAGAGATCCATATAACTTTTTGATCATTCATCTAAAATTTTATTTGTTCAACAAGAAACTGAATTTTTAGTTACCCAACTTAAATGAATTTTTAAATAAATTTAAATTTAGTATACAACTCAAAGAAAATCGGAAATTCAAGAGTAAGTCCCACAATAACATATGGTAGTCTTCAGCTGGCATTTAGAAACTGTCCGCTCCTTTTTCAATAACCATAATTTTAAGAGGGACGTTGATGAATTTTATTGGTGGGGTTCTTGTGTTGGAAGTTAAATAGCCGATGTTTATTGTAAATGTATATTCTGTGAGCGAAATGCTTGATTTTTGTTGGAGAGATTTCTAACTGTACGTTTATAGTATCCCTATACGTTAATATGCAGATAAATTGTAAATTATTGTTCTGTTAACGTGTACCATATTCGATGCAAACACTGAAGAAAAGAGCCTGGATGGAAAAAACTACGTAAATATAATTGTTGCAAACTAATAGCAATCTAGAGCACACAGTTCCAAGTTTTCCGATAAAATGTCAATAGAGTTATATCAAAGGTCTCAACCGTATTTCGGGCCACGCTTTATGTACTAGAACACTAAGCTTTTGGGGTTCATCAGATGTGGAGTCACGGTGTATAGAATGTATAAAAAGCTCATGGCCAAACTTCACATGAGCTTAATGTCTATGTTCACTTATTTTATACAATCTGTGATCCGGTTTCTTCCTTTTTCATGAACTAGAGAGTATTTTCAAGAAATCTATTTGTCACACAACTCCGACAATTAGGGGAAACGTTTTGTTTTAATATGCGCAAAATGTGAAGGTGATTTAGGAATGGTCGAATTATGCTCTTTTGCTTTTAGCTTAAAATGTAAATGAGGGAAAAGTTACTTTCGGGATGGCTTTGCTTTTTGGAAAGTTCTGTTTGATCATTGATAGTGAGCTCAAGAAACATGGCGGAATATGTGTTTTAATGTAACTTTCCATGTTGTCATTGAAAACAAGTATTTATGGTGTCTGTTGCACTTGATCTTATTTTGGGCCCTCCGGATGTGTATGCTAATCAATATATTTTGAATAATTCTTATTAAAATTGACAATAAGCTTATCTATGCCAGAGCTCGCATGGTCACTAGAACTTTGTAATTTTTTTATGAGAGAGTCGACTGAGTGCTTAATTAGAATGATTTCTGCCATAAATGTAATTTTACTAGTACTTTTTCCTTTTACATTGTATGTATTACTGAAAAATTCTGCTATCCCGAGGAAGTGGAAACTGAATCTACATGCCACTAATGAAATCAATGATAACGCAAAGCGTTTAACAATGTTTATCTCTCATGCACATTACAATATAGTGGTATATTTCATCAATCGAAAGACTTTAAAAGCTGCGATCTCAAATATGAATCTTACAGCAGTGCATCGTATTCTTGGTCAGATATTTTCACCATCGTCTTTAAAGCTGCTGGAGATCCCAAAATTTAATTCTTTCAGTTTTTTTACGTTTATAGAATTATAGGTTATAACGAAATTTTATTCAAAATTAAAAGGGAAAGATTCTCCTCTCTGTACCTTGTGTGAGGACCCCCTTTATCTTTAGACCAGGGGAGTCGATTTGAGGGCACAGAGGGACATGTCCCCCCCCCCACTTTTTTGAGTGGAGGGGACACTAACGTTAAAGCTCCCCCCTCCCCAACTTTTTGTGACGTGAAACTTAAAAATTAGGTACTACCAAAAAGACTACACATGAAGGTTATGAAAGGTGTCCTCTACAGATTACAATCGACTAGCTTTCTGTATCAAAAAATCCACATGTTTACTCTGCAAATCCCCAAAATTTTCGCGCGCTCCACGCGCTTGCAGTCCCATTGATATTCTTTTTTAAGTTGGATATCAAACATACCTTACTCATCGGTCTCTATGATTGTGTCAATTGTTCGTGTGCATAGTGCAGCAGGTGTGGTTATGAAGAAGCACAGTATTTAGGAATAGGAAGAAGATGAATCGTCCCCCTACTATGTTGAAATGAAATCTGTGGTCTTTAGTGATTGACCAGACTGGCAGGCTGAAATTGGCAAACATTTTAAGGTACCTAAAAATTTCTCTTTGCACAGTCTGCATGCATCTTTTTTAGAAAAATGTATGATTTCTAATGCAAAATTTCAAAACGCCAACCTGATTCTTTTGTATGGCGATTCCACCATTTCGTATTTACAACATTATCATAGAAGTAAAATCACACTGACGTTTGCTAGATAAGAGACTTCAATCAGGAATTAGAGGTACACCTCCATCCCCTGTCCGCAGATAATGTATGATGGGGTGTCGTTCAGAAAATCATATTTTAATTTTTTTTTTTTTGTATCAACAATCTTACACAGGTATAGGCCTATGCAACGGTGTCTCAGTAGCACCGTACCAGTGGGTATTATTCCCCCAGCCCCCCCCCCCGATCTGTGATTTTCCCGTTGTAAATTGAAGTGCGATTTTGATCAAGTCTTTCGCATTTTGCATGTGGACCCCAACTCTTAGATACCCAGTAGCGTAGCGACAGAGGCAGGCGGCTCTGAAAAATGAAGAATTTGGACATTTGCTATTTGTGAAACCAGTCTACGGTGTGGTTTTGAAAATTCATGAAATTCCGAAATCTCCCTATTAAAAGTTCCACATTCGTCATTATTTGTCTCAAAGGAGCAAAATTTCCGAGCGCTTTGCGCGCCACACAAATTGCGATTCCTAAGCAGAAGTGCTCTCTCAAAACTTGAGTAAATTCCCGAGATCTGGACTTTGTAAGAGAAAAAACAGGAAATTTGCCATATGTGACAACAGATCATCAAGTGACATTAGAAACTACAGTGCTATTTTCATGATTTTTCTTTCATAAAATTCAAAATTTTCTCCAAATATAAGCTCTTGACTCAAAAAATTTGGTCAGAGAGCCACATTTCGTCGGGGTGGGATAATATTATATAGCAACAACGATCTTTAGTCGCCCGTCAATCTCAGATTTGCCAACCGGAAATGCCAATTCTTCAGTAATTCCCCCACTTTTCAAAATAATTTTCTTACAGGAAACCCAGAATCAAAACTGTCCTGCAATACAAGTTCCATATTTTCAAATATAAAAATTACGACCCTAGTTCAGTGGTGCTCACACTCAAAAAATCGTAAAATCTGGATTCTCTCCTACACCTTCCCCTTCCCGAAAAATGCTTAGCAACATCGCTGTACAACCTTACCAGAACAGGAGAAAAAAATTTAGGCCAGATGTCCCCCACTTTGAAAACCAACTGAATCGACGTCCCTGCTTTAGACCCCTTTTTTCTGGACCTATAACATTTCGACATTGTTTTGGAAAGATATTTCATCAAGAGTGTTTAAAGAGTGATCTTAGCTTTAAATCAAGATCAAGAAAATTTTGGTTTAGTTCATGAAGCAAGTTTTTGAAAATTTTCTAACTTTTAATTGAAACGAACATTTTTTGGCAAACAAAAGCTCAAAGTAACGACTGCTTAGGTTCTACTTACAAGCGAATTTTTTCGTCCAGCTCATCGCTAAGAATAAGTTGGCGGCAGCCTAAAGGGGCTGCAGCCACAGAGGCGCTACGCAGGCTACGTTTTGTATAGCTTCCATTAGTCCATGAAGTGCTCTTTTCATGAACCTTCTTAGGTTTTTAGAATTCTTTCTTTAGTAAGTTTCAACTTTAAATTTATTCGTGACAAATATTGTACATTAAGGGCGCCGATTCTGAGAACAGGGGGCAATTGTCGCCTCTATGAAAGTACTGAGGGCAAACATATCTTTTTTCCCCACTAATTCAGGCAGATTGAAAGAAACCCCGAGCAGGCAAAATAAACAAAATATAATATTGTGGTAAAAAATTACTTTAGAGCTTATGAAAAACGTTAATTTGAGTCAGTGTACGTGTCAGTGTGTGTATCCATGTTTGTTGGTGTATTCGTGTGTGCTCGGGTTTTTATGGGTGAATTGCACATCGACGATTCCGGTCCAGGAAAAGATCCAGAGTTCGACCGGTTGTTGGAACATTTTGCCCCCATGCACCCCCGCATCCACAAACCAGATCTACGCTCCTGTTGTACATTATTGTATTTTACGATTTAGAAAAAAATGAAATGATTCGTCACTAAATTTTGCAACAATGTCATAACACAATTTGGTGATCATGTTCAAAATGAATTGAAAAAAAAATTAAAAAAATAAAGATGAGCAAAAGGATAAAAAGTGGAAGGGAGAAAGTGAAGAAAGAGAGAGCGAGGGATTCAAAGGGAAAGGAACGTAAAAGAATAGAATGGAGTGAAGATTCAAACGGTAATTTTAAAACAATTTAAGTCAACTATGTTACAATTCATTGTTTAGAAGTTTATCCTTGAAAATCCGCAGTGATGGCATCAGGGAGTCGCAGGTGGCGACCGCCCTCACTAGTGTGGCAGATGGAGAGTGCCCTCTGCATGGAAAGAAAATGGGATATTAGCAGGAAAAGAAGGACAAAAAGGAAGAGAAGGAAGGACTCAGTTCATGCTTTGCCCTCCTATCAAAATACCATGTCTTCCCCAGTGAGCTTCAGGTAGAATGTCTTAGGAGACATGGGAGATTGACGTGGCAGATTTAATAATCCCCCCCCCCCCAAAAAAAAAAGGGAGCGGCGGATTTCGACATGACATCTTACTTGTGCTGTAAATTTCAATTGAATGTAACAGCTTAATTTAGAGTAGATGAATAAAAAATAAATTTAAGTGGCAATTAATTTATGTTGTCAGGAAAAATTCCCCTCCGGTTTTAAAAATACCAATCTATTTAACTAAAGATTTGCGCATATCATTAATGTGATGCACCCCCAAATACGTTACCATCATGATTATTAACCCCACTTATAATTCGTGGATTTTAAGTTAACTGTAGTCCTACCCAAGACCAAAGTATAAGTCGACACGACATTCGTACGGAATTGGGACTCAGAGCCAAAAACACGACTCTGTATGGCATACTGTGTATATGCACGCCAGGTCTTCCCGAATTTCTGTCAGTTACAATAGTTCTGGGCAAAACATCGAAGTAGGTGCAGTCTAATTGATAAGCGCCCTTAGTTTAAAATCTGAAGAACTGAACATGTACTAACGTCTTGACCAAGACTGTGCAGTGGCGGATCCTGAAATTTGCAGTGGGCGGGGTCTGCATGTGGATGGGACATCAAATGTACACCGAGAGAAGCCTTCCATATGTATGGCTGTTGTTTAGTTTCTTATGCCTATAAATCACGAAATGGGAAATAGGAGTGGTAGGCAAGTATCCAAATTTTACCACGTTTTTAAGTGTAATACCACTCTACTATGGGCGTAATTTGAAGCGCGCTGAAACTTACGCCCTTTTCAAATATTTGAAAACATGGAAGTTTGTAATGCAGAAAAGTTTGTATGCTGGGCTTCCTGCAAGGAAATTTGAAAAGTTGTGGGATTTGCATTTTCTATCTGCAAATCTGAGGTTGGGTGGCGACCAAAGATCGTTGTTGTTGCAAAATGTTATTCAACGCCTACGTTATGAGACTCTCCGAAAGTATGGAATTTTATGAAAGAAAATTTATGAAAATAACACGGTATATAACAAACCTCCGATTTTGCCAATTCCAGAGTTCGGAAAAGTTTATCAAATTGAAGGTATGAGCGAGCACTTTTGCCAAGAAAGTGCATTTTGCAAGGCGCAAAGCGCGCGGAAAATTTTGATTTTTCGAATCATATAATTGCGAATATGGAGCTTTTATTAGAGAAAATTAATTGGGAATTTTGTAATTTCATGAGTTGTCAAAACCACACAGTAGACTGGTCTCACAATTGGCAAATTTCCGAATTTTTCGTTTTCAGAGCCCCCTGTCCGGCCTGGAGGTCTAAGAAAAGGGGGTGGATGCAGTATGGTGCTAAATGTTTCAATATTTTGAGCCAATATGAAACTCCCATCCTTCCAAAACAAAGGTGTGGGTAATCATTACCTCAACGGACTATCCGGTTCATGTGAATTTAATACCGGGTGTATTCTTTTACCGTTTCACGGCTTTAGGCTATGTCATGTGTAAACTGCACGTAGTGCCATGACCTTTAACAGGAACACCATCTTGCTGTTTAAGAGCAACTCTCCCTCCTTTTGTCCTAGATTCCCAGGGCCCTTCCTGTCTCCCGTCAGGTGTTACCGGTGAACGTGACAAACTACCTCGCCCTAGTTCCACTCGTATGATGTATCCCATATTTTCAAGCTGTGGCCCATTTCACCCTCCTCATTGATCATGTTTTAGATCAGCATACTCCTTAATATTTATTGAATTTGGTGCCTCACAACATTTTAACCAATCATGGGACTGCATGTGTTCCGATCTCCCCGAGACATGAAAGCTCTGAGCTTGCAAGTTTTGGTCACACTCACACACTGGCGCAGCAGACCTCAGACGACGAGCTCCTGAGTCAATCTGTATATAGTTAAATTTTAATCATTTTTTTTTTGCCGACTGTTCATCGAACGGTAAAACTGCCAATCATCTTGAATCAGAATTAAATCTTCTTCTCATCTTTTTATTCATATCTCACTAGTATTGCCTACACACTCTGCAACATCCCCGTTCAAGCCTTCGTATCAACGATTGGCTCATTATCAGACAGTAGTCGTAGCCCCACGTATTGACATTGACACACGTGTGATGCCACAAAAAGCGTTACCAAATGCAACGGTCATTGGCGGAAAACGCTAGGTTTAGCATTCGTCATTGCGCAATGTCTAAACAAAACGGGAATTTACCAAATGTTACGGAAGATAGATACATTATAATTAACATTTTTCATTTTATTGAAGAATACGACACAAAAATACGGTGATCAAATAATGTAACAACTATCACTGTATTTTTAAAAAGTAATTAGGCCTATAGGCTACAATTAATTAGCCTGGCCATCTATTCAATTTTTACCATGTCGGTGGGGAGGGGGGGGGGTATGCATACCCCCATTCCCCTCTGGCTCCGCCACTGAGACTATGGTATTTGGGACAACATTAAAAACCGAAGACAGAAGACATCGAAACAGAATATAGTGCCTGTCGAATGAAAATTGTATCATGATTGGTTTTTCTCATATGAAGTAAAAGTTTAATAAAATAAAGCCAAACTTTAAGTTCCGTTAGGGCTATGTTCACTTTATCGGTTAACATGTTTGCAATCATGGCCAAATATAAAATGTTCAAAATATCAGCAAATAGATGAGTAAGAACATTGGATACAGCTTTATGAATATCATATACATAAATGAGAAAAAGCAAAGGTCCCAAGACGGGACCCGGAGGTATGTCAGTTGTCACATTGAGATATTCAGAGTGGAAACCATTTGACCATTGGCATAAATACGTTGTTTTTGATTGTGTAAATATCCAGCCAAAACATTGTATGCAGTTCTGTGAACACCGACATCTTTAAAAGAACAGAGTGAATTTTCAAATACTTTCTTAAGGTCAAGATGTAGGACTAGCACTTTTTGTTACCAGTATCAATTGTAATTCCCAACTTGGACTTGATCGAGCTGCCAAGCACTGCAAGTTCAATTTAACGTCAAATTTAGTGTTAGGACGGAACATGCGTGAGAGCACTGTTCAGAATAATGTAAACCTGGTAGTTCGGAAGATGTGGCTTATTTTATCGACACTCAAGAGCAGCGGCGGTGCCAGAATTTCAAAATTGGGGGAGAGGGCAAACTAAGCGCAAAAGGATAATGTTGAGGGGCAAACATTTTCTAGCGCAGCGCGAAACCGAGCCCAAATCACCCGTTCCTGGGTGCGGGAACCAGGGGGCGAAACACTCGGAAGTTTGGAGGTTTTAGCATATCGCTGGATGAAAAATTATGTCTCTGGAGAGGTATAGTATTTATTTTTCGGTTAACTCTACTCGTAACTGACCTACACTGGGGGGGGGGGGGGGAGGCCAAAATCGGGGGATGCCGCTCTTAACCCCCGTAGCGCCGCTACTGTTTAAGAGGTCTGCAGTATGCACTCCTTGATCGTCTTTGATCCATTCTCATGCTTTTTGGGCGACTCAACATTTAGCGCAATTTTAATATTCTTGAAAAACAAAAGAAAAAAAAAACGTTTGCACAATATAAATCACACACTTTTAAAGTATACTTGTTAATGATTTAAAACTGTTAAAAAAATCTGAAGTACTTGCCACACACCAACAATTTTGACATGACTTACAACTTATCTGGAGACAGTTCTTAAACATTTTTGTAATATTAAGGGATCGTTTGTTCTATATGATTTACATGATGTTAAATAAAACTTCTCTTGCGATAACACTTAACGCATAGTAATATTCTTGAAAAGTAAAAAAAAATTATGTTACGAGCAAACATCAATCAAACTAACATTATTAAGGTATAACTGTGAATGACCTTGAAATGTTTAAAAATATGAAGTAGGCCTACTTGCTTGCACGAAAAGTTTTAGAATGATTTATAAAAAATGTAAAAAAACTTTCTAAAACATGTGTGAAGTGTTAGGTGATCATCTTCACTAAATTTTACATGACGTCCCAGAATCATTCTCGTGATTTTCTAGCGTCTCAACATTAAACGCAATTTTAATATTCTTGAGGAACATAAAAGCAACTGTTGAACAAATACAAATCTCACATTTTTATAAAGTAAAATTTTTAATGACTTAAAATGCAAACATTTTTAAGGTGTTGGACACACTGGTAACCCTTTCTAAATGATTTATTGATTTTTAGACTCAAATTGTAAAACATCTGTGAAATGTTTGGAAATCCATCTTCACTACATTTAATGCAATTTCTGATAAGCATTCGAGCTTTTCAGCTACTCAGCATTTAACGTGATTATAGTATTTGTGAAAAACATAGTTCTCCTACGTTTAAAAAAATATTAAATAGATTTTTTAGCGTTTGCTGGGAAGTTGACAACGAATAGGTTTAACAGTTTCTATATAAGTTAGAGTGTTACGTCCCAGTTTCCGACCTATTAGTTCAAGTCGAGCCGGCCACGGCCATTTTTACGAGTTGTGGCTCACTGGTTTGTTTTCTCTTCACCATTGCTTATGCGGAGCATCAAGCATAAGAGCAGTACGTTCCATTTTTAGAGTATTTAAATGACTCGACTTGGGAATAGAACTCGGGCCTTCCACGTGAGAGCTCTTACTGTTAGACCAAACACGCGTATTAGTATCTATACGAGAGCATGGTTTTAGGGACTGGACCGCTCTAAAAAGTTGCAAAAACAGTAACGGAGCTGCCATATGGTCGGGGGCGGGGGGGCGGTCGCCCCCCCCCCCTTGACGGACCAAAATCGTCTGTCGGCGCCCTTTTTTATGATTTTAACATACAGTTTACTCTTGCACCATTATTGGCAAAAGAAAAAAATTAATAGCGTTGTTTTAAGGTTCACATAACAAAATGCTCGAACACCTACCAGTAAGTGTACTATTTGCACTTTATTCTGATGAAAATGGTCAAATCATTTGAAGAGAAAATTCAGGTTAAATTAAATTAAATAGTGCTAATAGTTTTAATGAGCAGTTTCCATTTTGCTTTTCATCAAGTGACCATTCTCATGATAAATGGCTATTTCTGACACTGCACGAAAATCCCATGAAAATGCTTATTTCTGTACTTTTGTGTTCTCAGAAGCCCCCCCCCCCCTCAAAATAAAAAATGGATGGATGGATGGATGGACGGACGGACGGACGGACGGACGGACGGACGGACGGACGGACGGACGGACGGACGGACGGACGGACGGATGGATGGATGCTGGATATTATAAGAACTGTACAGCCAGTCTCCGAAATAGAGCTAAGCAAAAGCCCATACTCAATGTTTGTAACATCTTCACAAGGGGTATTTTCGTACTAATGTTATATGAATTCAAAGATTAAATTTCAGTGGCCTTACTTACATTCCTATTTTATATTGCTTGGTGATCCTTCAAAAACACTACCTCATTTCCATGTATTTATGCTTGTAATCAAACTTGATATTGTAACGATGTATTATCTGGTGTGCGGAGCAACTAAAGATTATGCGGAGCTCCAAAGATTATGTGGAGCTTCTCCGCAAAGCATCTCTCCATTCTACAGGGATGATCCTGCTTTTGTACGTGCATTAGTGATTTATCCCTGTCCCCCTGAAACCCATTGTCCCTCCATGTGGCTTATCTCTGCTGATCCCCATTGTTACGTAACTTTATGCAATCACTTGTGTAACATGATGTAATGTTCTGTTTTGCGTACAAAAGGATATACAAGTGGAGAGTATGGCATCATTGTTGTTATTAGGATTTAAAGTGTCACATGGATGTTTTCTACTATGTGCAGCTTTTAAGACTTTTTAAGTACATGTTTTTAGTAATCTATGAATGCCAGAGTTTGAGTGGTCTGATTCTGGTGTACAGGTGCAGTATTGTGTAGAGTTCATGCATATTCATCTCTTTGTGATCTCGTTTGACTGTGAATAGTAGTGTATTTTGCGTTCTATTGTCCAGATTAAGTTTAAATAAGTTTATGTTAATAACCTATGTCGGTGCTATCCAAGGCAGAGTAGGGAAAAGATCTTCTCCAGGAAGTTATTCCAGGTCTGGCGGCAGGTGTTTATTGCCCCTTTAGTCGTCAGCCTGTAGCTTCGGGGAAGTCATTTTATATCGTTTTTAGCCTTGGGGAAATTTACCAGTATTTACTGTGATTTGGTTTTAATACAAATTTAACAGGAAACGCTGCAGAATTGAATGGTCTCTCTATGCCTTTCTTGCCTCTCTTCGCGTTCTGGCCAATCAAAACACAAGACCATAGGCCAAGAGTCCCACCCTGCAGGTCACAACGCCACCGAGGAGAACCAAACACCCCCAAACCGTTACAATATTATCAACAATAAACAATACACAATGTGGTCAGAGAGAGAAAATCACCCCTTGTATTTCTCTCACAAGTTATTTTTACCTGCTCTCAAATAAAACTTGCTATTACTCTAAAACAATCTACCATTTGTCCTGTTTGTTACCTCTACACAGAAAACAGGGTTTATTCAGCAGTTAAGCAGAGAGCAAGTGATTAATGGGGTGAGATAATAGAAAGAGGATTAGGTTACCCCACAGAGTACAGCAGTATTAAAGAGACATACTGTATAATCCATGTATTGCTTCCACTGACAGAGACACCAGTTTAATGCAGAGTGACCTGTGCTCAGTGAAATCTACAGCTTTCAGTTACTGCCCTCTTAAAACTTTAAATGATCCAAAATATGTGTATAACCCGAAGGAGTCATTACTGAACGAACATAAAGGCCAAATTTTTAAGGTGTTTGGGTGTAGAAGCATGCAAAACAAGATGGGATAAAAAATCTATTGAACCTATCTTTATCTAGCTTACAAGATTTTCTAAATAACATTTCCAGCGGTTGACCTCCAGTGACATTGATGATCTTTGACCTTAAACAAACACAGATTGATTTGAAATCTATCCTTTCTACCTTAAAATACTGTGTTAAAACGTTTTTCAGTTTTTGACCCCTGGTGACCCCAATAACCACTTGACCTTCACCAAACATATCCAATTTCATCCTTACACCATAACACATCCGCACACCAAGTATGACATCTATGCAAATTTCCTACCTGGAAATATTGTGTTGAAAAAGTTTTTAGTTTTTGACCCCTGGTGACCCCAAATGACCTTGTACCTCCACCAAAAACGATAGGGCACACCTTCTCCCTATGAAAAATCTCTGTACCAAATCCAAGTTCCATCCAACCTTCCCTTGTTGAGTATGAGCATACCGAAGCAAGTGTCACACACGCGCACACACACATACACACACACACACACACACACATGCCAACCTGACTACATAGGTTCCTTTGCTACCGCAAGGAATCAAAAATTGCATCTAATAAGCCTATGTTTAATATCGTTCTACTTATTTTGAATTCGGTATCTAGAGAGCCAAGCAGACCTTTGGTCTTGGCTATTTATGCAATATACTTAATTAATGGCTATTTCAGAGCAGTCACATGGTGTAAATTACGTCAATTAATGTTTCTTCGTGTACTTATCTTGATTTCCAGATACCAAAAATGAACACCTAACGATGCTTAATTTCCATAACTTTCCCCCAAGATTGCCTTCTATTTGGCTCTACCAGGTTTCATCTTTATCTTCACATAGTAGCTCATTATAACATTAAAATATTAAATCTAGACCTAACAATAACACAAAATAAAATGATCGCCTTCATACTAGAATGTGAAAGAGAGGGACAGAAACATGGGCGTCCGCAGGTAGGGGCAAGGGGAAACTTGCCCTCCCCTGGAAAATAAAAACCTGAAAAACGAAGAAAACGTAAAGAAAAGGGCGAAGAAAAATTAACATTAACATTTCTTAACAGTCCATTAAGTGTTTTTTCTTTTTATATGCGGTAAATAAGTTTTAGAAATGCCATTTCCAACAATCTGAGAGGCATTTTTGGCCATAATATTCTTGCGCTCCGGGCAACTCATGGTGGCGCTGAGCTTTCCCCCTAAAACTACCCCATTTTATTCTGCGGGAGGCCCATGGATAGAAAATTTAAACATGTTGCTGAGGAGAAATTTCAAAGTAGTCTTCTACCAGGTGCGGAAAGTCAAATGGAAAATCTGAAAAGCCGTGGCTTCGATCGTGCTGAGGTTCTCTTGGTATTTACTCCTTTGAAGTGCCCCCGCAGACCATTTTCGCCCCCTCTGACCGAAATCCCTAGCTCGGCCACTGTGAAGAAGAGATTGTTCCCAGCAAAACACTTTCGCTTTTCAATGACAGTTCCAAAAGTTAAAAAAAAAAAAAGAAACCTAATTGGCCTGTAATTTTCTGGGAGTGGAAAGTTACCCTTTCAAGGGAACAAAGGAATGACTTTGGCAACCTTAAGAGCATCAGGGTAGATTATACTTTAAAGAACGTAGTTGAAGATGTGAGCCGAAGGACAGATAAATAAATACCTCCAGGTCCAGATATAATGATTTTAGGGGCCCGCGATAGGGTAGATGCGCACTGTTTAACAAGGTCTTTCTTGATTGACTGTTGCCATTGTATCTTATCGATTGTATTCTTGGGTTAAGGATAAGAGTTATCGTTAGCCAGTTAGGAAATTTCTTCTTAAACAGTGACAGTCGGGGCATCGCCCCGAGATATGCCACCCATATCCGGAGTTTTATTGAGCTCAACGGCCAAATTTACTTACCCAAGACAGCTCTAACTCTCCTATCCCTCCTTATAACCACTTCCGCAACTGTCTAAAATTCATCGTCATCCAGACACAATCTCATGCAGCTTTTGATTCACCGCCGGAATCACGGTGAGTATAGACCCAAATTTGTAAAACAAAATACTCGCAGTACAGTGCACGCTGTGTAATATGAGCTACATTAAGTACTCTGGAGTCTGGATCCCTTGAATTTGATGTCAATCAAAGAGCTGTGCCAGTCACAGAATTTCTGTAGACTACTATAAATTGTAGTTTGGGAGAGAGTTGACTGCCTTTAAGAGCAGCGCTGTACATGGGCGTCCGCAGAAAAAAGTCGGGGGGGGGGGGGCTCTGCCAGGGAGCTATAATTTCCAAATGATACCCCTGGTTCTACCTACAAACGAGAAGTAGTTGCTAAGAGCAGGCAACATTAATAACATCTTCATTACAAGAAACAGAGAATTCCCATCGTGTAATATTAAATTTAGAGGTGGAGACTCTGCTTTATTTTTTTACCTTTAATTAGACAGTTTATTACAGACCATGATTTTCAGGACGCGGTTTGCCTCCTTTGCAACGTTACTGAGAACTATCTAGGACTACAGGAATCATGAGTGGTATGTGTATAACATTTAAGATGACGAAATAAACCTGTCTCAGTATGAATTTCCAAGACTGAACTTTTATAGTTACACACGCACCTCAAGCTGATCATTAATTCAGCGGTGCTGAAAGTCATACTTTTTGCGTCGGCTAGGGTCTATTTTTATCGATCAGTTCAGTAATATAGTTGTCCGTTCAGTTTATATGATTTACCAGTCGTCCTATCATGGAAGCAATTAGGTATAACCATTAACACTGGCAGCATCTTGTTGAAAATAACATTTACAATGTGACAATAAAGATTAATATGCCCGCATTTCTAAAGGGGGGGGGGGGGCAACATCGTATAAGCAATTTTAAACTTTTATGAAGTCTAGTGCTGCGTATCAACACTTAAACGTATTCCCATTCTTCACAAACAGTAGTTCTGTAGATCTGCTGAAGAAAACTATTAAGGCTATAAGATTTTTGGATTATGAAATATGGTCTTGAACCAATTTTTGGTGGGGCATGCCCCCCCCCCCTCCGACCCATCTGGCTTTCCCCACTCTTGTGAGTACGGTCTTATTTATTACAAAAGTTATTTTATCATTTTAAAATAATGAATAGGAGGATATGTAGTGAAACAAGACAAAGTTGGAGAATACATTTAAACAGCAGAAAAACACTGATGGTTCTCCTCACAGTTTCTAACTAATTGGTTTAAGTCGGGCCGACCACGGCCTTTGGTATGATCTGCCCAGTAAACAAACTTCAGACATCCCCACTGCAAGTGGGATGTTCTAACCGCTTGAACTTCCAGTCGGTACCCGAAACCTGTGGCAGCCGTTTCAAAATAAGTGGCTTGTTGTCCTTCCTTTACTGCTTATGTGCTGGTCAGCAAACCTAATGGCAGTACTGAGGTTCCATGGTTAAATTCTTCTTTATGGCCCGGCCAGGAGTTGAACTCTAGACCTTCCGACTGCAAGTCAAATGCTCCAATATCTTGTCAATGCATTCGGTTAGCAATGTCGATGGAAATTGAGGGAGAAAAGGTTTTAATTAATGGAATGTGAGGCATAGTTTCCAAAAAAGTCATTATTGATACGTTCTTTCATGGTACTAATTTAAAATCCACCTTTTTAACGTATTTCGAAACTTTGCAATCATCATTGTATATACAAAACTGTTGGCCCAACTATTGCAAGAAAGAATCTGAAAGGAAATGATGTCAAACGTGATGGACGACGACCAGTAGGTCGATCGGAACAATTTAAAAAGACTTGTAGGCACCCATGCAACGATGAAAACACCAGTTATGATAGCGAAAGTTTCCAAAATTCTCACTTCCTGAAGGAAAGCACTCAACTTGCGGAGAACTGCTGAGATGACCCCATTGTCTGACTGATTTTCATTTACTGCTGCTGTTTGGGTTGCCTGTTTTGTGGCAGATCTAGAACCCTCGGAAGAAACGGATGAAATTTTCTTTGCATGATAAATTGTGACAAAGAAAAGGTAAGCGTTAATGAGAACAGTGACGGTAAAAGGAAGGAAAAAGACTATCACTTTAGTGAAGACTTGATACAAGATATGGAACACTGGTCGATATTCCGAAGTAAAAGTGACTTTGCAAAACCGGGTGTTGATGTCAAATTCTAAATCTGTGAATTTAAACGAACGACTGGCAGCAAGGAGAGCAAGGAGCAAGTCTAATTGTAAAATGAAGAAATATATACGGTAAATTCGACGAGGATACACAAGAACGTGGTATCTGAGAGGATATGCAATGGCAACAAAGCGATCCAGCGTTAAGAAAGTTATCAGATGTAAGGAGCTTGCAAACGTTAAAATTCGAAAGAATCGGAATACGAAACAGTAAATGTATCGATTCAATATATCAAGGGGTAAAAACATTGACAAGTTCTCAAAGATGACAACAAATACTCCAGTAATCAAATCAGCAACAGCAAGAATCTGTACTAAACATGTAGTCCCTTCTGCGAAACAGCTCGGTGTAAATCGTAACACGAATATGTTCACAACATTGGTGGTAATGGCCAATAATCCCGATGTGTTGGATATTAAAAAACGAAGGGGCAACGGGTATCCATACTTATGGTCTTCTATTGTTTCATTTGCTGCCATTATTCTAATTGTAAAGAATAACGCTGAATAAAAGAGTGGTGCAAGTTCAGTTTGATGAAACGGGAAAAAATTCAGTGATCTGCGGGATGTAAAGCGTACGTCGGGAATTTATATAAATGAAGATAAGGATATGTCCTTGAATGTTGCATCTTTATCCCCCAAAAATGTAAATCAGTTTTTATCTCATTCTGCAGCGTCTTCCTCTGTTACTTCAGATTTGCATTATAATAAGCTCTAATGAACTAGAGACATCTTTGTAAAACAATCGAGTCTGAGTACCCGCATCTTTCTTGGTCACACCCACCTTCAATTATTTCGCAAGTACGCGGCAACAAAGAATCTTGAAATAACTTGTAATAAGGCAGTTGCGATATTCTTCCCTACCTCAATTTAAAAACAAAATGGTAATGACGCAATAGGATTGTTTTTAATTTTTACCGTTGACTTGTCAGATGTCTCATAGACAGGATGAATCGATCCTTCTTACTTTTTGTTACATTCTTCTTCTCTGCCTGATTACCTCTTATCGCCTCAGGGAGGAAATTAAGCTCACTACATTCACACTTGATGTAGTCATATTTCACGTCTGATAAATCGATCGACAGTAACAGTTATAAATAAATAAAAGTCATGTCTAGTTTATTACTGTATTTCCATCACATGGGCATACAAAAAAATTAATAAATTTACCAGTAAAATACCAGTAACTATTGATGATGCCCTTTAACCTCTGACAGTGTATATTTTGCTAAATCTTTATCACACACGTTTTAATAAAGTAAACAAAAAAATTAAATAAAATAAATTATATACGAGTCCGCCAAATATGCATATAAATACAACACACCATACAAGACACCTGTGTTTCAATGGTGAATAACATCGCCACTGGTGTATACTTGCAGACTACATAGTGGCTGAGTAAAGGGGAAACCAAAACGCTACTATAGAGATAGGAAACTGTTAGGTAGAATGTAGAGAAGAAGCTTAAAAATGGTGAGGAACTTAGGAGACATCGAAATGTCTCCTAAGACAGAACATGTCTCCCAAATATACCGACTGTAACGACATTTGTCTCCGAAATGCACAATTAAGGTAAATATATTGTGTTTTAAACTAACTTTTGGCACTCAGGAGTGGGGTCAACGGGAAGTTCTAAATAAGCACTTTGGTCGGATAGCTGTTTGTTGGCCTCAGCAATATATACTAACAATAATAACCAGCCAAACACCAAGCTTGTAGTCACCATTCCGCCCGATCTGGAACTCTCTTCCTCTGACGGCTCAGTTTTAGCGAAAGGTCTCAACTTTGTTCCACTGAATCCCCTTCCTGATGAGTTTTCCATACGCAGAGACGTTTCGTCTTTCTGTAGGAAACTCCCTTTTCGCTCCCATTTCGGGATAACAGACCATCAGGATTACACCCCCTCAGAGGAAGTTCCCAACCCCGCCAACCCTGTCCGTTCCTCCTGGACGCCCAAGCCAGGAGAAAATCCCACCCTTGACAATGTAATCAATACCATTAACAAAGATGTCAAAGATCTCCTTCCCCCTAAAATGACCTCACTGCGTAACCTTCGTCCTGAAGAACGAGATGCCATTTTATCCCTTAAAAGTAACAGGGATATCATTATAAACCAGCTGACAAGGGTGGTGCTGTTGTGGTTTGGCGGAAGGACCTATATATTGCTGATGCCAACAAACAGCTATCCGACCAAAGTGCTTATTTAGAACTTCCCGTTGACCCCACTCCTGAGTGCCAAAAGTTAGTTAAAACACTTTGACCCAACTCATGGACAATAAACAACTACCCCAAAACGCTACCTCTCTACTCCACCCTTGCCCACAGATTTCTAACTTCTACCTGTTTCCCAAAATCCACAAAGCCAACAACCCTGACAGACCTATCGTCTCTTCACACAGCTGCCCGACCGTACTTATTTCTGAGTATGTGGATTCTGTGCTCTCCCCTTTAGTTTCAGCTTTGCCGTCGTTTGTTCAAGACACGCCACATTTCTTGAGACTTATTCGTGACTTTGAGTTTCCTGAAAATTGCGGAGAACGTCTTTTATTCACCATGGATGTGTCCAGCCTCTACACGTCCATTCCTCATAATGCTGCCTTTACAGCTATCCGTTACCACCTAGACAAACGGCGTGATCCTCTTATACCGACTGACACCTTCCTACGTTTAACGGAACTTGTTCTCACGCAAAATTGTTTTCAGTTTAATGGGCGTTTTTTCCGTCAAGTTAAAGGAGTGGCCATGGGAACCAAAATGGGTCCCTCTGTTGCCTGTTTGACCATGGGTCACTTTGAAGAACAACTTTTTTCTCAGTATACCGGGCCACGACCTATACTTTACAAAAGGTATATTGATGATATTGTAGGAGTTGCCACTGGATCCCGTCGTGATTTAGAAACTTTTATCGACTTTGTTAATTCCTTTTGCCCCTTTTTGAAATTTACCCATTGTATCTCGGACTCATCTGTTGTTTTTCTCGACCTTAAACTGTCCATCAACAACCGTACAATTACCTCTAACCTACACTTTAAGCCAACCGACTCTCATAACTACCTTTTGTACCCTTCCAATCACCCCAAATCTTGCACTAAATCTATCCCTTATTCGCAGCTCTTGCGAGCCAGACGAATTTGTTCGGAGGATTCTGACTTCTCTACTGCCTCTGAAGAAATTTTGTCCTTTTTTGAAAAAACGACAGTACCATGCCAAAATCCTCTCTAATGCCCTACGCAGAATTCAAGGAACCAGCAGAGAGGAAGCCTTGGAGAAAAAGAGCAAATCTGGTACCAATCTACGTATTCCTTTAGTTACTTCTTATCACCCTTCGGTCCGTCCTATTTAACACGCTATCCACAAAAATGTAGAGTTGCTCCGACAAGACCCCTCAACCCGTGATGTTTTCCCGGAACCCCCCATCACTGCCTTTAGAGTTGAGAAAAATTTAGCCAACCATTTAGTTCGGGCTTCCCACCCACAAACTTCTTTCGACGACACGGCTGGTACCTTTCCATGTAACCGTCCGAGGTGTAATGCATGTCCAGTTGTTGGCAAACACAACCTCGTCAACATTTCAGGCCCCAACGGCAATAGCTTTATTGTCAAACAAAGATTCTCCTGCATTTCCTCTAATGTAGTTTATATTTTAGCATGTGGGAGATGTAACTCGTTGTATGTGGGAGAGACCAAGCGCCGCCTCGCGGATCGAGTCACCGAGCACCTTAGGTCCATCAAACAGAATCGTCATGGATACCCGGTGGCTTCATATTTTAACCCCCCTTCACCTTGTTCTATACAGCATTTAACTGTTACAGCAGCTGTTATGTGCCGAGGCTCCGATCGTGACCGCCTTAGTGCTGAAAATCGACTGATCATGAGGCTAGGTACTCTCGCTCCACACTGCCTTAATGTTAGAATTGACCTTTTGTAATATTCACTCCTTTTTGAGCCAGTTTTAACTCCTTTTACACTTACCTGTTCGTGCTCATTTTTTACTGTGTAGCCCTTATCATTTTTTCCGGACCTAGTTTTTGTCTACTCTTTTCCCCTTTTTCAGACCATGTTTGATTTGTACGTGCACTTTTTCATCCAGGACGCTCTTTCTTTTTTTGATTTGTGTTTCATCCTTCGCACTCATGTTTTCTGACAGTCACGTTCGTTCGGTTCTGTTTTTACAGCGATCGCTTCGGATTTGATGTTTGTCGTGTCCAATTGTTACTGTTGGTTGTTCGGTTTGGTTTTTGCCACCTGATGAAGGGTTTATACCCGAAACGTCGTGGAGTTCTCGGCAAACTTTTAAGCACTTTTTACTACCTCTTTTCGACCTACACATTTCAACAGTGCTCCACAGCATTTCGACCTTGTATGTATATAATACATATATACAACCTATCAAAACGTGTAAGGTGTCATATGAAATACAATTAAATTTCCTATCCAGTGGTACCATATGTGATGGATATTGTGCTGAATTAAGTTACACTTTGGGGCAAAAAGTGTAAATTTTTTAAAATGTTTCTTATAAATAGGTACTATTGTGTCAAAATAACAAGGTTATTGCTTTTTAAAAACGAAAGTTATAGTCCTTTAAAGTTAACAATTTGAAATTTCAGGAAATAGTATTTTGTACCTAAAACAGTGTCTCGTCCGGTTCTCATTTCGCATCAGCTCAAATAGTACAACTGATTGGACCCAAATACAACCAATATTGTACACTTTGGGCTTCAAATATAACATTCAGGATTGTGATTTCAAGATACATGCTTGTGTTGATTTTCAGATATCTTGTTTCAAATCCAAGATGGTCGCCATCGGTCAATGCACTTTTGGCTCATTTTTCTTGAATTCCAGCATTTAATGCTCATTTTCGATTAGATCAACGGCGATATTTGGTCATATGGCACCAGAAGATACAACCCAGGACAAGGGCACCCTTTCCTACACACATAGCTTGTAAACCAAGATGGTGGCTAGGGGTCAATGTACTCTTTTCTCCTTATATCTATCTTTGATTCAGAATTTTCGATAAAGAAAGAAATGACCACTCGTTTGTTTGTGCACTGGGATGCAATCTTCAGCAGTCCTAAACTTCGTTAAGTACATTTTGGATCTATTCTAAGCTGGTGGTACTTAACGGTCAATTGATTTAAGCACTCCCATCACTCCACCACCCCACACCTTTCCTGGACAGTTACCCTATAAGGGCATAACTAGCTGAACCAATTTATTTCATTGCTCACCAGTGGCGGCGGAAGCATAAAAATTTAGGGGGGGGGGGGGACAATCAGTGAACAAGATGGAATGGTAGTACTCGTGAAACGAACCCTATGTGCGCGTAGCATCACGAGCGTGAATCGCGAAGTCCCACTGGCTCTGAGGTTCTACAAGCTCTCTCGTGCAATCTAACCCGTTTTTGGAACATTTTACGGTGAATTCAATAAACAAAAATGTGCGAAATATTTGCGTTCACAGATAGCCTATAGGCTGTTTCCTGACCGACGCAGAATTTAACGTAGGTCAAAGTATAGGCTAGGCCAAATAATGTCCGAGTTCACCTAGCATAACCTGATTGTCACAGAACGAGTTATAACGCAACGACATAAGCCTAAGCATGTGACATCAATTACGCAACATTACATTGGATGAACAAATGTATTTGAAATAGCCTACTGTAAGTGAATGACTCACCTATGATGAGTGCATAGGCGTACAAGAGCATTTCAGTTTGGGGGCAGATGATTCTCTGCCCGAAAAATGTAATTCTGCCCGAAAGACTATCTAAGCGGAGCGCCACCTTCAGTTGGCGCGGAGCGCCTAGAAAATTTTGCAAAATCGCAACCCTTCAGACAGCCGAAAATGACCTTTCCCAGGCTTATAAGCAAAATCAAGGCCGTCGATATTTTGAACTTTCGTTTGCAATAAAATTTTCACCAAAAATGAGCAAATCTACAAAAAGGTCAGAAAACTCCCAGATGAAATATACTACTAACCATTGGATGACTACATTAAGCTATAATCATTAGAAAATGAGTTTGCTTGCGCGTTCTACAAACTATTTTACGTCATGTATCATGAGATTATCATAAAATTTGGAAAATTGAAAAACTTCAGAAACCCTCGAAAATCCCAAGGCTTCATAATATAATGATATACCGCACCTGGGAATGGATAAAACATTACCTGGTCTTGTATCTTTCCGTGGAAAACTGTAGAACGGAATTAAAAACATGAGAACCGTATGTCTGTGACTCTGTTGCGACTCTTGCCCGAATTCCAGTTCCACTGAATTGATACAACTGTCTATATGACTCGACCCGAACTCCCGACTATATATAAATGATTTTTCTACTAACGCCGTTTGAGAAAAACCCGGCTTGTCACGTTGCTAGATATTTTTACATTAATTTGTGGGCAGATTTACTTGCAGATTTGTTCACACTTAATTCGTATGAGTGAGCAAACAAGCTACGCTGATTTGTTTACCATTGCCCGAAATTCGGTTCCACAGCACTGCAGGTTAAAAAGTTTCGCACAATTTTAAGAGGATCATTTTGAAAAGTGCAAAATCGTCATCTCATTCATATGCTGCCCAAATACCTCTCGACCAAGCATGTTTCATCCTTCTGGTGACTATTGGTGATTGTCATTTAGTGATATGGTGCGTCACAAGATAGCTTTTGATTGATTTGTGCGGGCAAAATTTTGGGGACTGTATACATCCTCTCTTCCCTTGTAATCTGGCAATTAAAATTTCCCAGAACATTTTTTGCAACTATTGTGTCATTTCGGGCAAAGGTTTGCGCAAGAATATGAAGTGAGGCTGACGAAAAATTGTTTTAATATGTGATGTCCGAATGTGTCGCAAATTTTGGTATCTTTTAGAGTTTTCATGAAAATTGTACCGTGACTACGATGCTTTTTTATTATATTTTCGGCCAAGTGTTTGAAGGAATTCGGGCATGCCTAGGAGTTTTCTGTGTAAGTAGAAACAAACCAGGTTTTAAGACTCAAACGGCTGCCCGAATTTTTCTAGATCCCTGCCCGAATTTTAGGTCTTGGGAAAATTGGGGGGGGGGGCAGTCTGCCCCTGACCCCCCCCCCTCTCGTACGCCTATGGATGAGTGAATACTGATCAACTGTTCGTTCACGTGATGGCAATGGCAATGCTTCACTTCTCGCGGAGGGAAAATACTCGGTGAAGGTTCGGTTTCACTGGACAAGTGATATACTACATACACCTGGTTTGCGGACCGGGAGAGGTTGCCAGATTTTTGTAATGATTTGTAGCCAAAAACTAGGTCACAGGCATAGAGCATGGTCGCAGGGGACCGTGACAAGAATCAGCCAAACAATGGCAGATCATAGGCTAAGTCAATTTCGGCTGCTCTGTTCGGTGGTGGGTTAAATAAAGTCTCAACTTTGAATTGGTGAAAAGCTCCCAAGTTTCTTTTACTTCTTCTCTGATTTTCTGGGGGGACGTCCCCTCGCTAAGAAATTTAGGGGGGAAGTGTCCCCCGCCCCCCCCCCCCCGTTTCCGCCGCCAGTGTTGCTCACGTCGACGGCTGTAAATTATATTCGTAGTGTTTGGACAAAATATTGGCAATTAGAGCATAAATCCGACATGAATAGGATACAGTGTTAATTAATTCCACTATTTGTTAATATGTGTTGTTTCTGGGCCAAGATGGTGGCTAGGGGTCAATGCACTTCTTACGATTCCTCCTAATTTCTATATTTGTGTGGATATTCCCTATCAAGAAGGCAATAACAACTTGCCACATGGTGCAACGAATGCATTCCATAGGATGTCTAAACTTTGTTGCAGGAGCAAATTATATCGATTTTACGATGGTGGTCATAGGTCAATTAACTTTCACCCCTGTTTTTGTGGAATAAGCTCATAATGGGGACAGTACTAGCCTAACCAAGTTAATATTCCATTGATATTGTTTTCAGAAACTTTCAATGTATTTACAGGGGATATATTAGACATTAGGAGAGTAACCTTTACGAATACCGGGGATACATCCTTAAGTACCGCAGTCACTTTTCTTTTGTATACATGGCTTCTGTTCCAAGTTGGCTGCCTGGGGTCAATGAACCCATTTAAGGAGTAGAACGGGCCACCAGAGTACAAATTTGACAGACTGTAGAATTAATTCCTCTCCGAACGATTTTGTTTTATTTAACTTTCTCTAGTTAGGTGTGATGATCTTGAAATATAGTCGGGTTTCACTTACTGTACTCTATCACGTGAAGTAGTCATTTTGAATTTCAAAATGACAGACTTTTTTATACATTTTCTGAACAGTAATACATGTTGCAATCTTAGTTTCCATCTTTTTATCACCGAATTTGACGAATTTTGAGATAGATTAACTTATAGGATATAGAAGATTGAACATTCTCAATTACTCTTGGACGCCATTTGGGGTCCCACACTGTTAGATGAGCTAGAGCTGAATAAACAGAAGTGAAAACTTCCTTGGAGAATTAAAGAATTAATGAAAAGGAGGTTTCCATAATTACTTATCATTATGATAGTTACTTATTATTATTGTGATTTCGCCAAATTTTATTTCTGCAATAGACAGAGGACCACATAATATGGAAATGCGCTACTTAACGCAATTTAGAAAACAAATAATCCGCCAAAGGAATGTTAGCCTGATGGTATCTTTTACAGTTATAAAGTAAGGTTTAGTTTAATACGCCTAAATATGTTATGGGTAGATAGAACCATGTTCCCAAACAGTTCTATGAGTTCTTTTAATGCCTAGGAATGTCTTGCTAGCCGTTTTGGTGATCAGGTGTGACCATAACTAGTATAGATCTAATTTGTCTTAATTTTGACTTTGAATGCAAATGTGATTATTGAAATTTCCATCCTTACCTTTTACCTAGAAAGTACAGATATTGTGGTATTCCTGGTTTTTAAAATCATTTGAGGAAAAATTCCTCACCAAAAGAGTTATAACACTGATATTTGAATAGAATATACAGTATGCTGACTTAATATTTCATTTTATGACATGTCAACTGTAGAATATTCATGTTATTAGGGGTTTTTTATACCTTCTTATTTCAAGGTCTTGTATCCACTATCCAATTTTAACGCCATTATCCAGGCTTGAAATTAAAAAAGAGACTTTTTCATGCCTTGAATTTCAAGTTCCATTTTATAATTTCAAAAAAAACTTCTACATTAACTTCATTTTACTTTCCTTTAAATATTTTATTTACTGTGACTGTAGTGGTAAACTTTGGGGTTTCAATATAACTTATTTCATTCATTTTATATGTGATTTAAGTTCTTAGTCAAAATTTGATTTTCCAAATTTTGACATTAAAAGTCATTGTTTTGAAGTTTAAGTCCTTATTAAGACCTGAAAGTCACAAATATGACTTATGCGTAAAATTTGTGACCTACTATTAGCTCACATTTACTTGAAAGGCTAACATTGTAATCTAGTTACTATTCCTAAGATCTCATTTTTAACTTTAAGTGCTACAAATTCGACTTTTTACCTTTACTCTTAACCTATAAAAATTAAAATAGTATTCAGAAGGTTCATTATTTTAACTTTAGGTTCTTTCTTTTGTGATTATTTTTACAATTACAGTCTCTTGCATCTCTTGTGTAACTTATGGACCTGAAGTGGCATAATCTTAAGATTACATTTCACAATATCGACAAAAAGGTCAAGCTATCAAATTTGTCTGTAACAATTCGACTTTGAAAGTCAGTAATTTGGATTTCAAGGATGTTAATATGTAACAAACAAGTTCTAAGTGTGCTTCAAAAAGCCAAAATGATACGCAAAGTAAGGCCCTGACTTTCGTTGTAAATCTTCGCTTGAGAGAAAGAGTTACAGTACCCAAAAACTAAAAATGAAAATGTGGCATTCATGTAAAATAAAGGTATCACAACTAGATATCATGAGACATAAAACAAACAATTACCTTTACAAGTTATTGTAATAGCGTGGAAGTCGTACTTTATACATCACTTGTTCCTTTTTAATGAGTTTAATATCTTGGCGAGCAAACAAATGACTTCAATGTCAATGGAGCAAGTTGGATTACTTAAAACTGCCACTTTTAATGTGTGCATTATAGGGCATAAAGTACAATTAAAGTGTTATTTAAAGCCCAACTTTCCCTAAATAACTATAAAAATGTATTCTCTAGTTGAATCAGAAATATAATCTTACGTTAAAAGAAACATGCAGTTAAAGCAGGGAGTTGTTATTACCACCTCCCTAACTAAAGGTCCATAACATATGATTGAAACTCATGTCACTTTTGAACTCAAACGTGTGAAGATATTGACATTCAAATTCAAATAACATCCTATAAAGTTAAAGAAATGAGATAAAAGTACAATTTTGAAACCATTTTCTACAAATAACTTACAAATTGCCACAGGAACCTTTTTGAAGTCATCTTGTTATCAAAATTACTTAAAAGTGATTACTATAACTAAGACAGTAATACTTTTTTGTGTCAAAATAATAAGTGTTAAAACACCACTAATGACATGAAAATCACCCTGAATCTTTATTTACTACATCAAGGGTAAGGAATCATGCAAAAGTCAAGTAATAAAATGTTAGAAACAACACTAGCTGTAAAGTCAAAATTTCGAAAAATTAGGTCTCCAATATAGTTTTGATGACTCCTCGTGGTTAACAATACTTTGCTGGGTTCACAAGGCATTCATCAAGCCCATTGGATGTTTCTTGCTCAATATAGTAACAGTAACGACAAATTAGGCCTCCAGTATAGTTAGTGTGACACGAAATGGCTAACGAGACAATTTTAGATTCAAAAGGCATGTAATTTAGTTGATTGTGTTTTGCTGGTATTATTTTTCTTGGTGTCTTAGCGCATTGATCATATGGAATTTGCGCTTTATGAAAGTTTGTATGTATGTATGTATGTATGTATGTATGTATGTATGTATGTATGTATGTATGTATGTATGTATGTATGTATGTATGTATGTATGTATGTATGTATGTATGTATGTATGTATGTATGTATGTATGTAATGAGCTCTAGGGATTGTATTAGAACATGTTTTGATCTATCCATAATATTTTAGTGGTATTAAGGAGAAAAGGGTACATTGACCCCTAGCCACCATCTTGATTTACAAGTAATGTGTTTAGGAAAGGGTGCCCTTGTCCTGGTTTGTATCTTCTGGTGCCATATGACCAAATATCGCCGTTGATCTAATCGAAAATGAGCATTAAATGCTGGAATTCAAGATAAATGAGCCAAAAGTGCATTGACCGATGGCCGCCATCTTGGATTTGATACAAGATGTCTGAAAATCAACACAAGTATGTATCTTGTAATCACAATCCTGAATGTTATATTTAAAACCCAGAGTGTACAATATTGGTTGTAGTAGGACCCAATCAGTTGTACTGTTTAAGCTGATGCGAAATGAGAACCGGGCGAGATACTATTTAAGGTACAAAATTAGTATTTCCTGAAATTTCAAACTGTTAAATTTAAAGGACTGTAACTTTCGTTTTTAAAAAGCAATAACCTTGTTATTTTGACACAAAAGTACCTATTTAAAAGAAACATTTTAAGGAAAGTTTCAATATTTTATCTTGCGATTTGTAAAAAATATGAAGAAATATGTAAATTAATGTAATTTAAATTTCGGGAAAAATTGGCTAAAAAATGCACTTTTTGCCCCAAAGTGTAACTTAATTCAGCACAATATTCATCACATATGGTACCACTGGATAGGAAATTTAATTGTATTTCATATGACACCTTACACGTTTTGGTAGAAGGTTGTATCAAAGTTTTATTATCAAACATAATGATGCTTACTAAAACATGGCCGCCATTTTGAAAAATAGCCGCCAGACCTACTAGCAACGGATGGTGCACGACAGACTCACATATCTGAACATCCCAGGTGACTTGCTTCATGGTGATATATTTCGTTATT
Source organism: Holothuria scabra (assembly GCA_037179385.1). Lineage (NCBI taxonomy): Eukaryota > Metazoa > Echinodermata > Holothuroidea > Aspidochirotida > Holothuriidae > Holothuria > Holothuria scabra. The sequence continues at coordinate 45,364,932 of CM074190.1, forward strand.
GGTACCTAGTTCATCTACCCCAAGTAACTGGGCTGCCGGTCTATGTTCTTTCCATCCAGTCTAGCATGGAGCAATGCATTACAGACCTATTGTGTAAACGGTCTGAAGGCCTTGAGGTTGGTCAAGTGTTGAACGCATAGCTTCTTCGGGAAGCAGTTTCAAGTTTGGTTTCGCCGAACGACCCTTTGCCAGAAGGTCGGGAGGTCTTTGGAAAAAATTATTTAAAAAGTTGGGGTATTACTCAAAAATCTGCACTTCCCTATATTGGTGGTAATTCTGAAAAGGATTGCACGAAAACTGAATGTCGTTGTTGCTAATTAAGGTTATCTACGGTCACGAACTGACACTCTCAGATGACATTTCAAAAGTTTCCCAAACCTTGTTGTCCTTTCTAGACAAAATATTTCTAGGTCAAGAACTTACATTGAAAAAATGGAATTCCATGAAAGACATAAAAAATATCAGATGATGTCTCTTGATGATGTGGTGTGTCAGAACATAGCCTATCGGTAAATACCCTGCTTTGTCATTTTCAGAGCTCGGAAAAGGTAATCAAACTGATTTATGAGCGAGCACTACCTCATCTTTATTATATTTTCTGATATCTAAAATTGCCTACTGATTTTTTCGTCTCACGTACGTACATACATTTTATCCCGGACAGCGCAGTCTGGTAAAATCTGTTTATCGATGTGACGTTACATAATAATTCTCATCACTTAATTTTCATAGTTCTTTGGTACAACTCATATAATTTACAAAGGTTTGCAAATTTTGGGCTCTTTCCGACCAGAGATGGGAGACGGTTTTTTTAAAAAAGGAAAAAAATCAGATCGGAATCCGATCCAAATTCGTTGTAGAATAACCGCAGCTTTATTCCCCAGGGCGCTACAACCCCTAACTATGCCACTAATTATCACAAAGTAAACATCAGAGGGCCATCCATTGATAAAAATGTTATGCAGGCATTTCATAGGGCATGGTTTCCCGACAGCCTGAACTATTTCTCAGTGTGACTGTCCACGGCAAATCACGACCTGCCCCCATTAAAAATCCACGCAGAGTCGAAATGCAGAGTATCGACAGAAATATAGGAAGACATGTAGACAAGTGTGTACAGTAACTCGGTACCAATGTTTTATACTGTCAACTGATGTAATGGCCGAAACCAAAAAATGAGCAGACAAAGTCTTTGTGACAAGTCAACGTCTTCTGCTTTATTTCTCTTTACAACAGGAGTCTAACAAGCATACATACGCTCACAAGTAGTTGACAAAATGTCCTGCTATCTCAAAAATGCAGTCCACAGGAGATCTATTCCCTACGGTAGATACTTATTCCCCATGGAAATTACAGTAGCGATAGGCATACAAAGCTCTCCTAGCTACTTACCCTTCGAAGTCCCCTTTTACGTAGAGTCCACTCACACAATTTCTAGGCACTTGACAACACGTATAGGCACTTCTGTAGACTCCTTGCTGAAGTAATGCTTCACTTAAACCTCAGCTGAAACTTCAACTTCAAACTTTCAACTCTTTCCTCTTCTTCCTTTAATTTTCTTATTTTTTCTTTTCTTTCTTTTCTTTCTTTTCTTGTACAAAGAATAATGCCTCCTCAAATCCTCTGGTACAGCACACAACCAGCAAATCACTGCTTAGACACTTTCTCTTTGACAACTTGTAGCCATCTGACCCAGAGGCTGGGAGGCTCTTAAATATATATCATAAAATTTAAGAACATTACAGAAGGTTCTAGAACAATTGAGATTTACTACTATAGGAACATTCCAGAAAACTCCTGAAGGACCCAGAAGTTACCAACATGAAGCACTATGTAAAGGAAATCTAGAACATTCCACCTTCTTCCAGAAACTATAAGAAAATTCTAGACTTTGCTAAATGGTTCAGGTATACTTATAATATTAAAGAATACAAATCTAGTTCTTGTCTTTTCTAGAATTTACACTACAACTGATACTACGGTCTTGGGCAAAACTTGGTAAGCAGGTTACTTGGAATTCTGGGGTGCAGAGGATAGGCCTTCAGCAGAGTTCTAAAGCAACCATGGGCGTCGATTATGGGGGGGGGGGGGGGGCAGGGGAACATGTCGTTTTTACTTTGCAAATCCCCAAAATTTTCGCGCGCTCCGCACGCTTAAGTTGCAGTCCTGTTGATGTCCATTCTTCACTTGAATTTAAAAAAATACATAATTTATCTGTCTCGATGATTATGTCGATTGTACGAACCCTTACCCCAAATCCATGTATGGATTGATATCTGGATAAATCTGGTTATATACAGCCTTTAAATGGCCATATCAAGCGAGATATACAGTCAGATTAAGATGCCTTGGTATAATATAGGCTATCAAGTTTTATATGGCCATATCAAGCCAGATATAATTGATGAAATGCCTTCCCAGATATGCAAATAAAGTTTGATATGGCCATATCAAGCCAGATATGACTTGATGAAATACAATTCCAGATATGCAAATAAAGTTCGATATGGCCATATCAAGCCTGATATAAATTGATCAAGTGCCTTCCCAGATATGCAAATAAAGTTAATTATGGCCATATCAAGCCAGATATAAATTGATGAAATGCAATTCCAGATATGCAAATAAAGTTTTATATGGCCATAATATTATCAGCCAGATATAACTTGATGAAAAGCCTTCCCAGATATATGCAACTAAAGTTGGATATGGCGATATCAAGCCATACGTAACGGATCAAAATACTATGCTAGAATTACATACAGACTTCTATATAGCCATTATAATACTTGATGGTTTAATTTGTGTTCCTACCCTACATAAAGGCCTTCTCTGATCTGGAAGCTGAACAAGTATCAGCAAACCAAAATCATAACATTCAAACCATATTCAGCTATATTATACTAAAATATGCAAATGACTTTCCAATGTGGGCGTGGAAAGGAATTTAGGGCCCTGATTTTTTTTTGTGATTAAGGAAGTAAAATGTAAAAAATCATGAAACCTTCAACAAAATTTATGTTGGAATATTGCCCCATACAATAATTTAAACCAATAATACAGTGTAAACATGTAAAAGTAGGAATTTAAAAGCATTTTTTCTTCACTATTAAGTAATTTAACAAATTCAAATACTTAAGTCAATGCTATATACAATGGGGATTAACATTTGACAGAGATGTTCAGACAGCCCTTAACAATATGCTGGCTGATGGCTTCTTACTCTTTACACAAATGTGGTGCACTAATAAATTTGGGTCCAGTCATATGGTCCAGATATTAGACATATATGCACCATATTTGTCTACTTTATATGGGATCAATACAGGACACCTTTTTTTTTAAACCATATATGGTATTACATTATATGGTCCATATCTGTTCCAGATAAAGACCTGATCCAGATAAAAATTTATCTGGCCTATGTGTGAATTAGATCTGGTTCTGGCACAGATCAAGGTTACATCTGCCCAATTTTTTATCTGGCCCAGATATAAATCCCATATCTGCAGATATGGGCCAGACATGAATTCCATATCTCAGTGGTCCATATATGAAATTTCATATCTGGCCCAAATCTGGATTTGGAGTAAGGGAAGTGCATAGGGCAGCAGGTGTGGTTATGAAGGCGCACAGCATTTAGGAATTTTAAGAAGAGGAATCGTCCCCTGCTATGTATTAATGAAATTTGTTATCTTTATTGAATGACCAGCCTGGCAGGATTAACACATTTTAAGGAAAATGTCTCGGTGCACAGTCGGCATGCAACTTTTCAGAACTTAAAAGATTTCAAATGCAAAATTTCGACACGAGCACATCACACATTCGTACAGCGATTCGACCATTCCGTACTTAGACCATTATTAGAGAAGTAAAATCACGCTGAATTTGGCTAGATTATTACAGAATTCAATCTGGAATTAGAGGTGCACATCCATCCTCTTTTTGCAGATAGTTTATCATGAGGTGTCGTTCTAAACTTCTTAAAAGGAATGAACTGATTAAACTATACAATGATCAATTTGAACGCCTTCAACTGTGAAATGAAAATATTTCAATCTAGGGCATATCTTAATGTTTTTATATTCAACAATCTTACATCGGTAGTATATGCAACGGTGTCTCTGAAGCACCAGTGGGTACTATCCCCTCGATCTGTGAATATCCCGCAGTAGATTAAAGCGTGCTTTGATCAGTTTATGGACTTTCCTTCTTTCATCAAAAATATTTCCTTAACATTATGAGTTTTTTACAAATTCTTCGCAAACTATCACAATTTTCGTTGTGATTCTATTTACTTATAGAGTATACCAGGTATTTAAATTCACATTAACCGTATAGTGAGTACGTTGAAGTTACTCACACAAGACTATAATTTGTAAACTTGGAGTTTTCTAGCAACTCAAAATATTGAAACATTTTGCACCGTTTTGAATCTGGACCCTCTTTTCTCAGACACCCAGTGGCGTAGATCTCGATACAAGGGGCAGGCGGCTCTCAAGAAATGAAGAATTCGGAAATTTGCCATTTGTGAAATTAGTCTACAAGTGGTTTTGACAACTTATGAAATTCCAAAATTTATATTCGTCATTGGTTCTTCCAAAAAGCAAAATTTTCCTCCCGCCTCGCGCCCCGCAAATTGTAATGCCTGAGCAGACTTACTCGCTCATACCAGGGAGTTAGCAACTCTCTTCTCATGCCTTCAATATGGTAAACTTTCCGGAGCTCTTGAGATGATAAGATCGGAAATTTGCTACCTGTGACACCAGATCAGCAACTTGACAACGGTAACAACATTACTATTTTTACAAATTTTCTTTCATAAAATTCCAAATTTTCTCCAACATAAGCTCTTGACTAAAAAATTTCTCGGAGAGCCTCATTTCGTGGGCGTTAATGGATAAGAGTGTAGCAACAACGATCTTTGGTAGCCTCTCCATCTCAGATTTGCCAACATGATATACAAATTCCTCGTTAATCCCCCAACTTTTCAAATCATCCTTTTGTACAGGAAACTCAGAATTTCAAACTTTTCTGCAATACAATCTTCATATTTTCAAATATTCAAAAAAGGACAAAAGTTTCAGCGCGTTATAAGTTCCCGCGCTGCAAATTACGTTTCTAGTACAGGGGTGATCAAACTTAAAAAAATCGTAAGATTTGGATGCTTGCCCACCCCCTCCCTCCACAAAAATTTGTAGGTACGCCGCTGTGGACACCTTACCAGGGCGGCAGAAAGAATTCAGGCCAGGTGCCCCCCTCACTTTGAAAATCACATCGACGCCCCTGAAAACAACCGTTCTTCTAGCCTGCGTATCACCTCTGTACGTGGCTGCAGCCTCCTGATTTTTTCGTAGCGATGAGCTGGACGAGAAAATTCGTCCGCCCCGCGGGCTATGCCATTCTTCCTAATGACATGACCTTGTTGGCAACAAAGTCATCTTGCGATTTTAGTCAGTAAAGTCGCAAGTAACAAAAATTGCGATGAGTTGCAAGACTTGGGTTAAACCATGGTAGCTTGGTTGAACAACATCTCCGATCAATCTACGGCACATTTGAGCTCGTTACCTGCAACGTTCCTTCAAAACATCATGGGAACTAAAGGACTCCGTACGTTTCAGGGGATTTCCAAAAATCCATTTTGCGTGATACGTGTGCGAGCGAAGCCAGTATTACATTTACAATACAGGTGTACACACAGTCTCTGTACTGTGCACATTACAGGTACTAAAATAACTCAGTATCCTACAGCTGGTCTACAACAAATCAACATGCTTGCGAAGGCCAAACATAAAATTCGTCAAGTCCATCTTCTCCAGCTGTGATGGTGAATCAGCGGTAGGCTTTATCTTCAAAGTTAAGAGCTTCAGATGCAGTTAGATTTACAGGATTGTGCACAAAACATTTTAAGGCGTAAAACAGCAGGAAATTCAATTTCTTCTATTCTAACGTTACGTTAACCATAAAAACAGTATGTTAATTAACGTTAGGCCTAACAGTTCTGTTAGTTATAATTTTCGCCTAGCCTAGGCCCTAGGGCATTACTAGGATTGAGCTCCCGAGGGTAGATAGTATTAAGTATCTCGGAATTACCATCACTAAAGATCTGAACTGGGAAAAGCATATCCAAAATATCTGTAACAAGGGAAATAAGATTCTTGGTATTTTGTATAGAAACCTATCTTCCTTCCCTGGTGATATCAAGTTAATAGTTATAATAAAGGAATCCTTCGGCCTGTGCTGGAGTACGCCAGTACTGTTTGGGACCCCCGCCAGGTTTACCTGCGCGACAAGCTTGAGAGTATACAAAAACGGTCTGCTAGATTCATTGCCTCTGACTATTCTAGGGAGCCAGGATCAATGACCAGGCTCCTTAAGGAACTAAACCGTCTGCCCTTAACTGATAGGCGGAGGAAAAGTAGATTGATCCTTTTTTCCAAAGGTGTGTTTGGCCAGGCTCAATTACCTGTTGATTGTCTCCAGCGGCCTGCTTGTAGAACCCCTTTAATGCATGACCTTCATGTCTGTCTCCCACATACCAGTGCTAACTGTTATAAATTTAGCTTCCTGCCTCAAACCATTAAGGATTGGAATCATCTCCCCCTGAATGTAATGAGGGTTGCCTCTGTCCATAAGGACCCTATTACCTATATTACTGGGCATATTTAGCCTCTCGACACATGCGTGGTGAAAGAATGTCCTTTGGATGTGTCACTTTTTTTTTTGAAGAAGAAGATTACTACATTAGTACTAGTATTAGTAGCCTAACCAGTGTTGTAGTTCCTGTACCCGTACTTGAGTTCAAGATTCCTTACTCGTACCCATGCCTGTACTCATGACCTGGTACCTGTACCCATACCCGATACTCATCATGCTGCTAGAATTGAATAGGACGTTTTATCCAGTGTTACCCGAGAAAACAGTATTTTCTCGGGTGAAGCTCGTCTCTGTAATTGAGGCAGTTAACCCCGTCAAACCAACCTTGTTGCTCTAATGAGCAAATAGTCTTTGAAGGGGGCAAACGCTTGTAACTTTATTGATCTCAAGATACCTGTACAGGAACTTCTCTGATAGATTATGGATTATTAGTTGCCAGCTTGAAATGGCTAAAACTTGCTATTCGCTTCTAGCGACATGTGGTTAATTTTTCTTTGGACGAGTACCAGTACCTGTTCTCGATCATGACCTGGTACCTGTACTTGAAGTCGTACTCATGAACTGGTACCCATACCCGTACCTGGTCTTGTACTCATAAAACAACTTAATGATTTACAGTATCAACCCAAGGTTCATGATGATTCCCAGAGGGTGTATGATTTTATTACATATGGAACTACTCACCACAACAAAATTTGATGATTCCCATCAACACACTTAATGATATTTAAAGGCCCAGTTCTCTTGTAGAGTTGCAGGCTAGGTGTGGCACTCTAACTGAAAGTTGTGCAAGAAACAGAAAGACAACTGAACACAAAGGAGGTCTGGATGCAACTGACTTTATTCTTCATCAAGCCTCCAGGCTGTGGTGCTTTGTACATTCAACTTCTACTGTACATCTACAGGTGCAGGTGCATTCTTGCATACCTAATACAATACCTATCTACTACAAAAGAAGTACAGGGCTGCTTAAGTACTGATGCCTGGAAGTAAACAAATCATTTTGACCCCTATATCTCCCCTTCCTTAAAAGCATTAGTCTGGTATTACCTTTAGCTGCTCACTATGAGCAACTCTGGTTTCATCCCCTCCCTCTGTGGAGATCACTACGTTTACTGGAGTTAGCACAGAAGTAACTTTGTAGGGCCCTTGCCATTTAGGGGCAAGTTTTGCAACAAACTTCTTCTTGATGTTTGAAAGAGGGTGTGCTCTCAAAAGGACCTTATCTCCTACTCAAATGCTAACTGCTGACCTTTTCTTGTCATATAATATTTTGTTTTTCCTTTGTTGCTCTTGCATGTTTCTTTTTACAATTCTATACATATCAGCTCTATCCCTTACACCACTTGTGGGGTCTTGGTCCACACACTCTCCAGGCCCCAAAGGTGTACGGCCCAAAAACAACTCATATGGTGAATACTCTGTAGCATCATGCTTGAACGAGTTCAGAGCAAACATAAACTCCATTACATGCTTGTCCCATTCAGTATGGTTAGTGCTTACGAAGCAGCATAACATGGATACCAAATTACGATTGACCCTTTCAACCCAATTAGTTTGTGGATGGTAGGGAACAGTAAACACTCTCTTGACACCCCACAATACACATAATTCAGCAACACATCTTGACACCATCTGTGGTCCATTGTCTGACACCAATGTTTGGCAGGCTCCCCAAATACAAAAAAACCTGTCTGAGAACAGAAGCTAAGACTGAACCTGATGCCCTCTTCAACAGATATAACATAGTAAACTTTGAAAAGTGGTCTTTAAGAACAAGAACATACAAATTTCCCTCTTTACTCTCTGGGAATGGCCCAAGCAGGTCCATTGCCACAATCTCCCATGAATGAGTACCATGAGTAGATGACATATAACCACCTGGTTTGTGGTAGAGTGGTTTGGAAAGTTGGCAAACCCTGCTCGCAGCGCCATTGTAGAGTTGCAGGCTAGGCGTGGCACTCTAACTGAAAGTTTTGCAAGAAACAGAAAGACAACTGAACACAAAGGAGGTCTGGATGCAACTGAGTTATTCTTCATCAAGCCTCCAGTAGACTGCAATCTGTGTGCCTTTATCATTTCATTCCGTGACCCAGTAACGAGGGTGGGGATGAAAAGAGTCTCAAAATTTTCACAAAAAATTAAAAGAATTTTGGTATCTTTTCACAAGATTAACTCTTGCACATTTGATTGTAAGCTAATTATGAAAATATCATCGATGGTTGAATAGTTAACCTCGTCCATTCTATTGGGGGGACAGTTCACATTTTCCACTCTCAAGCAATATTGAAAATTCTTTTCCGGTGAAAGAAATGTGACTGACCCTTTTAAAGATAATTTATCTGTTTTAATGCAAAAGTAGTTTAAAATTGTGCCTATGTTTTACTTTAGGAGGCATTCAAAGAATAATTAGGTCATTTAAAAAATAGTAGAAGTTTATTAGAAGACCCAGTATTTTTATACGTGGAAATGTAGACCATTTCGGAGAACACTTCTACTTTCAAAATGGCCGCCTCCACAACAGATGAAAATACCGACGAACAAATCAGACCTCCGATGTTTTATTGTGTTCCCCTAAAGTAAATGCAGTGAAACTATTTTCAGAGACAACGCGGTCGACGTTCTTTGAATGTGTGGAAAAATGGAAAGATTTAGAGGGTGAACATGCTGTAATAGAAAGAAAATTCCCCGGTCAACAACAGGATTGCGCTAACGTTAAATAACGTTAGGCTAGAATTACGCTAACGTTACACCCATTAATTGTGAATTCTACAGGGACCCGCTACTCAAGGTTTACTGATAACATTCTGAAAATAGGGAAGTTGTTGGACAGCACAGAGACTGACGTTGGTGATCAGGGATGTAGGTAGAAAGATGTGAGTGTGGGGCATAAATCTTGAAAATACCTAGGCCCAGACCTAGCTTAGACCCCCAGGCTTACGTCTAGTCTCTAGGCCTAAGCATAGTTAGGCCTAGTCAGCTCTGTTGGCTTGAGGCATATACAACAATTTGGCAAAAACATACTTCTCAGATAGCAGAAATGGCCCTTTCAGTGTCTTTTCTCTGTTTAACATCCTATACCTAATGTCATTCTGATTTAGGCCTAACTTTAGATTAGAGTAGTGACTGAGAAATGGGAAGACCAAACAACTGCATGGCCTAGTCATAAGAACATGTGATCATGACTTGCAGCAGAGCTTTAGAATCCTGACTTGGTTATATCGAAGACGACTTTAAAAATGGAACCTACTGCCATTATGCTTGGTGCCCAGCAGAAGTAATGGAGTAGGAAAAACAAACCAGTGAGCCACAGAACAACTTTGTGTGCTGCTGCAGAATGGTTTTTGCTATTGTGCCAATGTGTGGTGTGTATGAAGTAACCATACAGCTTTGGTTGATGTCACAATTAAACAACAATGTGTGTTTTTTAGTTTACATCAGTGTTAAAATCTTAATAACAAGATTAAGGCAGTTTAAAAAATCATCTAAAAAACAAAAATAGCTTAGCTTGTGCAAATAAAAAATTATGAACACTATAAGTACACATTCCTAGCGATATGTTAATAATCTGTGCATATTAGTTGCGTATCTAGAATGAAATACACATTAGCATGAATCAGACCAGTCAAAATTTATGAGGTGCATAACCTAATTTTGTAATTTAAAGCCCATAGCAATATTGCTGAGGTATACTGTATGTACGTAGTATCTTTCCATGATGCTCAGCCAGCAGACGGTGGACTGATGTGCCTCCAGCCCCACACTGCAACATTACATTTATCTGTCACCAATTGAGGTAGAAATTTAGAAATTTCAAACTTACTGTTGGCTAGGCTACAATAAATCCAAATGTGTTCAAAATATGAACAAATAGGCTGAGTCATATTCAGAAAAAACTGAAATGTATAACTCTACACATGCGGTGAATGCCTTGCAGTAATGATTTTGATGTTGCAAATAGTAGGCTTATATGGGAATTTTCTGAAAATAAGTTGAAAGATTTTATTATCAAAATCTGATTTGAATTATGTGAAGAAAGGAGTATTTTTTCAACTCAGTACCAGATTTGCTATTCCTTTTACATAATTTTTGACAAATTTTGTGACCAGTGATTTCCACCATTAACTTAAACTGTGGCAATACCTGAGATGTCTTTGAGAAAATTCATAATGGCATCAGACTTGTGTCTCAACTACTGCATGGAAAAGTGATTTAAAAAGTGTTTCTGTGGTGTTTAATTTAAAAATAAACCCATCTGTAGGCTAGTGTAGAATAGGTATGGCATGTTGAAAGACCTATAATTCATCCCATTTTCTCTCTGAGTGATTAAGTGACAAAACTTCAGTGGCACAAGTGGCAATTAGTTGTTTTAATAATCTCTTAGTTTTAGAACCAGTGTCTGCGTTCAGGCCACCACTTTCCCCAACAATGATTTCAGCATCTTCAGTATAACTGGAGATGCCTGAATACCATAAACTTAATTGGCAGCTCTCCTTTTTAACATTTCCTTTGGAGTTGCTATTTCAAAAACCAACTCATGTACAGCAGACACAGTTATTGCAGAGACACCGTAGACTAGCACTCAAAAAACACTGGTCATTGGGTGATTCACCGTACAAACTAACAAAATCAACCCTTGAAAAAATTCCAGAGGGCAAAAAAATATGTTACCAAAATTGTCCCTAGGATCTTTCAGAATCTGCTGTTGCTCTCTTTTAGTAAATTATCTCCATTGAAAGTCTCACATTCAAAAAATAAATATTTAAGACCCATGAAAATTAAATTCTAACTGTCCAACTTCCATCTTCATAGGACATTCTTGAACTGAGATATAAAATGTTGAAGTTTATTCACTCAATTTAAAATGGTACATTGATCAACAATTTGTGATGTCATTGTTCTACTACTCAAATTACAGTTTAAATTAAATATGCCTTACGGACGCTACAATACTTGTTACTTGAAGCTGGTTGGTAAATTTGCGTGAACAACCTGTTGTAGTTCGCACGACATAACACGTGTGTAGAATAGTTTGTGCAGGGGCTGAGATGGGTACCCGGCCGATAAATAAAAATTTGTTTATCGTGTAAATTGTGTTCATATTCAGTTAACCATATAAATGTGCTTGTTGGCTGTGAAAGCTACAAACTTCAGAGGTTAAAGAGCAGCTCCCCGAATCATAATTTGAAACAACACCTAAACACGACAGTTTCCTTCTAATTTCTCTTAGAAGTACCTTTCATCATATTTTCAGACTTCAGTATTGTATATTCAGGGTAAATCAAGCAGTAAATTACACATTGAAGGGAAATAATGTTGTCACATGACTCCAATTGTAAAACAGCACAGTCTACTACATTACTTCAAGTTGAGGTGACTGCTTTTGCCCTTAAATTCTTAAAAGAAGATCACATCAAGTTTTGAAAGGTTAATTTAATACTTAATTTCAACATGACAGTGAAATTTGCTTTGCAAAACAAAGAGGAAGAAATAATTCCTGAGTGAGGACGTGATAAAACCTCTTGTACCCTGAAGCCTACTTTGGAACACAAATCTAGTGACTTCTTTTACCGATATTTCAAGGAACACATGTCTGAACTTTGAATAGAAATTGCATCATGTTGTGCAGATTTGGTTCTCCTTTCACTTATGTAAATTAAATTTCTGCTTAAACTTCCCCTTTATGAGTCTAGTACCTGCTACCTAATCGGGTAATGAAAACGGGTACTGGGTTCCGATTTTTTGATACCCGATTCAGCCCTGGAGCGTACATGTTCAGGCCAGAAGCCCACAATGTAGACCGGACAATGCCCATTGAAAAAGGTCAAACAAGTTTCTATTGTCTATTTCCAATTATTTTATTTGAAATGGAAAGAAACCACTGGGTTCAAGGTCGACCTGAACCAGTGTTGTCAGAAGCAGGAGAGCAGTAAAAGCTGAAAAAGAGGAGTTTTCCAACTGTTAAGGTGTTACAACTTAGATACACTCCTGTTTTAGTGGGTCGAAAAAAATCTTTATCTTCTCTTAAATAGTCCTCATAACAAAAATGGCGGGGAAGTGCGGACTGTTTAACAAGAAATTTCCTAACGGGCTAATGATAGCTCTAATGCCTGACCTGATCCCTAACCCTTATAAAGAACACAATTGATACAATACAATGGCAACATCAAATCAAGAAACCCATCCACCCCAAATGTCCAGGGCAATTTCTACAAAGAGCAAGCATGTTACACAAATAGTTAGTAAGATGAGATTTAACGACACACCAACACAAATGTGTCACAAAGTGTCAGTCAACTCAATGAACAGTTCAAAGTTTAAATTTATTTTCATGAATGGTTAAAGCCAAATTTGGCATCCCTTCAGTCGCCTCCTACGACAGGCGGGAAATACCACGGGTATATTCAACAACCTCAGCCCATAGGGAGATAGGAAGATGTATTGGATAGAGGGCACTCTTCAAACTGAACTTTGTTGTTTGCTCCCTGGGAAATGTACTTTTGACTATACTTATGTATAATATTTTGAGCCCTGTAAGTCCTTTGAAACACAATTTGTTAACCCACAAAATTAACCCACAAATACACTCAAGAGCTTATATTCCCAAACACATGAATGAACATTTTAATAGAGGGCGCTGTTTAGCAGTCTACGTTTTTTTATTTGAGCGAATAGCTATGAACATTCTGAACAATCCTGCCAAAATTCATGTCAATCGGAGTAACACAATTGGAGTTATTACTAGTTAATTAAATTAGAGGGCGCCCTTCACGTGCTTCTAACTTTAATGCCCCATTTCTCGGTAATGTGCAACATTTGTGACTGTGAACAAATATATGTCATTTGTAACATCATTTGACATGAGAATTGACCCTTTTCATGTCCACCCTCTGAGGTGGGTCACGGAACCCAATTTAGAAGCATATATTTGACCTATGGACCACTGTCTACAGGCTGTGGTGCTTTGTACATTCAACTTCTACTGTACATCTACAGGTGCAGGTACATTCATGCATACCTAATACAATACCTATCTACTACAAAAGAAGTACAGGGTTGCTTAAGTACTGATGCCTGGAAGTAAACAAATCATTTTGACCCCTAAACTCTCACCTCAAACAGTACCAATTCTCCTAACCTTCTTACTTAAGCCTCTCCCACAATTGTCTGAAATTCATGCTCATTTAGATACAATCTCAATTTATTGCTTCAAGGTGAGTAAAGAAAGACTAAATTTGTATAATCAAAACACTCTCAGTACTGTTCACGCAGTGTAATACAAGCTTTGGTACTCTGCATTGTTTGAATTAGCTGTCAATCAAATAGCCGAGTCAATTGAGAATTTTGGTATCCCCGTACCAAAATTGTAGTTTGGGGTGACAGGTTTGGCCCTTTAAGCAGATCATTGTCCACTAGAATTTCTATACATGAACATGTATACAATTTTCAAACTCAATTCTAGATGTTTATTATTACTGTACCTTCCCCCCATGCTAGCTCCTATTTTATTTACTATAATGCTACCTGCCCCTTATCTGGGAGTAGTGTCCATGGGGTTGCACTACAAGGTGAGGGTGCATGGGTGGTGTTTATTGGGAATCTGCTCTGGGTAAATTGTTCAGGCCCGGGTGAGAATTTGATATTTTGGCTGCCAGTAATAAGCTGGCCTCTTCTAGGGGCATGAAATTTTTAGTCATCCTGGGACCCAAAAAGTAAGGGGAACACAGGACATCTTCTTATAATGTAAGAACCAATGATCATTAATTCTTTTGGTGAGGATTTTTTTTTGGGGGGGGGGGTGGGGGTGGGGAGGGGCCTGTACATTGAACAAAAGTCGAGAGAAGTGCATGGTGCACACTTACCTCTAGCTGAGACTCATATTAACAGTACTTGTAACACAGAGTCAGAGAAATTATGGCATGCAGTGCCTATCAGTGATTGTGCTAGGACTGCCTGAGGGGTAAATATGTGAACTAGGGCAGGGAAGAAATCTGACACCTGCACTTAATACAGTACACATGGATGAGGGGGAGGTGGCTGTGTAATTGTGTAGCAAGCACAACAAATACAACATGAAGAATTTATGACCTCTTGCGTTAACTTTGTTGACTTCTGGTTGTATGAACAACTTCCACGGCCAAGTCAGTATGTACACCCACACATAGTGCAATTGCAGCTTGATAGGAAGGCAGTGAGAGCTCTGTTGAGCGTCACTTATTAAAGTCATGATCTTCTCACCCCAAACACAACTTTATAATTCTCCTTAGCTACTTACTTAAGTCCCTCCCACAACTGTGTAAAATTCATCCTCATTCAGACACAACCTTAGTTTATCTCTTCAGGGTGAATATGCAATAGATACATTTTTCTTTGTTGGTTAAAAAGCTTTGTGATGTTAACATTTCCACACAGGGTCTATATAATTCACCTAGGTGTAGTTCCATGCCCCTTTTTACACATAGTACAAGAACTGCATGTTGTAAAATTCAAGCTACCTTGATTAAGGATGTACAGTACAGTACAGTACAGTACAGTACAGTACAGTACAGTACATGACTGATCAGTAAAATTGCTGTGCAGAGTTATAATTTTATCATTGATATATGCTGTTGCAAACACTTTTATTTGCACATCTGACTTAGATGCAACTTGCAATTCTTGACCTTGTCACCTGCAGTATACACAGTGCTCTTTTTATGCTAGAATTTGCAAACAATTAAACAGGATGAACACAAAAGAAAGTATTACCTCTTCTAAAGCCTATAACTACTTTATGATTTGAATGGGAGGTTTTAGAAGATTTACTAACATTGTACTGCAAGAATGTGAAGCACAGACCATGCTAATTGTTTGCATTGTTAAAGGTGTTTTAATAATCAATAACTTTACTATACCAGTGAATGAACTATAGGTTCAAGGTACTGTAGGCTACCTAAGCAGGATTGCTTGTTAATTTTGAATCGTCCAGTAATGCAAATTGCAGATTTGTGTAACATAAAGACCCAGCAAATCTTGACTGCTTTTGTTGATAAAAAGAAACTGTTGGCTTTGTACTGTAGTGGGGTAACATTATTTTTCATCAGTGTGCTGCAGGCCACAAGGATATTTGACCTAAATAGAATCAGCTCTAGGTCAATTGTGATACAGTAGTTAGTAAATCCAAATGATAGTGGAATCTCATGATCACCAACAACTCATAATTATTAATCTGCATTATACAGAACTCACAAAGCCCTAAGAATACAGTCTAACCAAGCCCTATAAACATACATACCAGTCCACTTACAGACATCATATCTTTGCATTGCACCTGAATTTTTGCTCACAAGTGTAACCTAGACCTGCCAGTGACTTGTGATTATTTAATTTTAACTAGTCACTTTTTAATTGTCTGTCTGTCAGACTGTCTCAGGCCCATTTCTGACAGTCCTGTCGATCATGTAATATAAAATAAGTGAAAAACATATGAAAAGTGACATTGCATGGTATACTGTAGAACTCCCACTGGTGGTATAGGGATTAACACTGATGGCATACCCTTTAAGGTGCACTTTGTGAGTCTACCACCTTCCATGATACTCTGTTTGCAGTTTCTGGGGCCCTGGGGTGGGGGGGGAGAGAATTTTCATCCATTTCCTGCCCCGTGGCAGTGGCAGCTGTTGGTGACACACCGAACTTGAACCAAATTCAACTGCAGGTAGTAGATAAAGGGCATTTATTGAGTTGCTAATTCATATAGTACCCTGCAGGTTGCCTGTAGGGGCCATTTGAAGGAGGATGGTGGGACATCTTTTCTTCATTGAGGGAGAAGATTATTAACATTCAATAAAAATATGCTGGCTGAAGCCAGACTAATGAATTTGGAGGGGAAGCACATTAGTTTGGAGTTTTACTAGGCTAGTCGTAAAAAAATTATATTGCTGCCAACACATTCAAGGACCCAGATAAAAATGGTGTGAGAGTCTTTTGACTTGAACAGAATTAGTTTTGAAGCTTTAGTTGTGATGGTACATTTAAGTTATGGGATCCTTCTTATACTTGAGTGCACATAATGACTAGTGCAACTTGTGCAAGACCATTTGTTAGAAAATTTTTGGAGGAATTAGTGGCCCCCCCTAACTTTATAGAGTCAACCTTAA
This sequence comes from Holothuria scabra, assembly GCA_037179385.1. Classification (NCBI taxonomy): domain Eukaryota; kingdom Metazoa; phylum Echinodermata; class Holothuroidea; order Aspidochirotida; family Holothuriidae; genus Holothuria; species Holothuria scabra. Next base: position 45,381,728 of record CM074190.1, read on the forward strand.
CAAGCTTGACATCATTCAAGACATAGTCGAATTTGACTGGATTTTTTTTCCTAGAAGAAATGATATTACTCTTAGATGGCTGGAATCTCATGCCTCAAGTCTTGGCCCAAATACCTAGGTTATGTATATATCCTTTTGGAGCAGTTGACAGTCATTAACATTCTCAATAACCTGATAAAAGACACAGTCATCGGCAAGAAGTCTAATATTAGAGGAAGCAGCATTTACAATGTCATTAATATGCACAAAAAAAAGAATGGGTCCTAGAACAGATCCGTGGGGAACACCAGAAACAACGTCATCAAAAGGGGACTGATTACCATTCACTACCACAGCTTGCTTGCGATCAGGAAGAAAGTAGTCAACTCACCGGAGAACCTGTTTGGAAACACCAAGGCTAAACAATTTGGTTTTAAGTAGCTCATGAGGCACGGTATCAAAGGCCTTTTCGAAGTCAAGGATAAAGACATCGACTTGCTTTAGTGAATCCAAAGAAGAAGCCCAGTCCTTGACTACAGATACAAATTGGGTGTCACAACTATGCTTCTTTCTAAAAGCATGTTGCTTTGTTGACAGGGAATTGTTTGACTGAAAAAAGTCCATTAAGTTGGAACTTATAATATGTTCTAACAATTTACCTCAAATACAAGTGATAGGTCAATAGTTGGAGAGAGAGAGATCTATCATTCTTTTTGTAAATAGGACAGACATTGGCCCTTTTCCAGTCAACAGGTATCCTTCCATTAGAAAGGGATTTTTGATACAAGTAACTTAGCATAGGAACAAAATCAGAGGCAATTTCCCTGAGAACCCAAGGGTGGTGGCATTTTGTTTCATCAGCTCAACTCACAAAGTGTGGGTAAAGCTTGCGATATACTGTAGGGGGGCAAAATGTATATCTCATTGAAAATATCTGTCTGTCACTTTTTTAGAAGGTTTCAGCCTCTCTAGGCCTAGGCTAGGCCTAACGGAAGGTCTTATCCAAATTTAAAAAAATGAGAGTTTAAAGGCAAGTAAGGTTCCAGGTCCAGACACAGGTGCTGGGTGCTAGTATTACTGGGCTGGCCAACACTATATGGGCTAGGCCTATAAAACATGGAAAGGTAGGAATATCTCATCTGGCTCTGACCAAAGTTTCAAGCTTAGTGGTTTAATTCATCAAGTACTTATTGATGTACGTCGTAGGCTTTAACTAGGACTGTGTAGAGGCACAGGACCGTGTACTAAGCTTAACAGTTGGACCTACTCGGTACACAGTCCTTGCCCCAGCGTATACCTCCTGAGATCTAGACTTCTGCATGCCGTGCTCTGAGTGCAAGTCTACAACTGCCTAACAGCTTCAAAAATGCACCCATAATAATCACACTTTCCATGAATGATCTTTAACAACTCTTTTAGGCTTGTCAATCTGCTTTTCCTCAAACAGGGGGTATAAGTGAAATTTGGAATTAAAAACTGGCTCCATCATGCAGTTTGTTACACAATCTTCAAAATGCCTGTAACTGTCATTTAAATCATATGATGCAGTGCAGTCACTTCATGTAGTGAGGGTCCTTGCCTTATTATACACCTTGAGGTGTATGAACAAGGCAGGGTCACTCAACTAAAGGGTTACCCTGACTTCACAATATTATGTTCCAAGATGTTTGTTTCCACTTTATAAAGTGACCTTCTTTACAGAAAATTTGGATAAATTTATTAAATTAAGTTATACATTTTTAAAATTCTGGAAAGTATTTTAAAACTTTTTTATTTTAAATATCAAATAGAATTTACATCTTTCCTTTCAAGTTTTAGAAATATACAGCATATTTTGTAGTATTTATTGGAAGAATTGCACTTATGCAACTTGTCCACTTATGTGGAAGTGTGTGTAAAGCCATCATTTCTCAAAATAGCAAAATGGGTGCTGCTGAAAGAGGTCTCCAAGTAAGTGTTCTGTAACATTTTGCCTCAGAAAGGTACCTAAAACTGTATGTACATATCCAATTAAACAAACATAAAACCAATTCCAAGTGTTTAAGGGTAGCAATGGTAAAATTAGCTGACTAATGAGCTATTCATGCAGTGATCAATTTGTTAGAATTTTTTAACCGATACTGGATATGATTGGTATGCTTGTGCTTTAAATTATTATTGCCGGTGCCTGCAGTGTTGCAATTTAAAATTTTTGTTTCAGTCTAGCAAAAGATGGAGAATCTTCAGTCTTGCAACAAAGGAAATGCAGATAAATCTTTCTGCTCAGTAGAGTCAGATCAAGGCAAGGACACCATTCAGAAGTTATCTCAACAGACTGACAACTTATTAGCAGTCATCTGTTTACTACAAAATCAGTTTGAAGCTGTGAAGGTAAGGACGAGTGGAACTTCGTGTTTATTGTTCTCAAAAATTACTGAAAGATAGACTTGAAATTAGTGTAAAAAAATCAGTTTTTCCAGTGACTAGTGGTTCAAAATAGTGGGTAACCCACCAAATTTTAGGTAGCCCAAACAAAAAATATTGGCCCACTGTAAAATTTCATTACAAATCCTGCAAACTCATAGCCTACTAGTTGTATTGAATAGTCGTTCAGGGAATTGAATAAATGTACACTCTAAGAGAAACCTACTCAGCAGAATTTTGCATCCAAACACCAAATTTTAGCAGGATAAAAAGTGTGTAAAAATCTGTGCAGACTACAGGCTGGTGATAGTGGCTCTTGACCCATGGACAACTGGGGAATAAATATTGGTTGTCCCAGGCAAAAACAATTGTCTGATGTGCAAGCAGGCAGTTGCTAATTTTAACTGAGATGTGGAAGGGTTGCCATTGGTGCTATTGATCTTAAGTACTATTCTAAGCAGTCTACTCGCTGAGTATTAGCAGTGGAGTAGGGAAAACAAGCCAGTGCGCTACAACTAGAAAAAACACCATGGCTGGTCCAACTTAACCATTGTAACAGGATGCCTCAAAGGAATATTCAGAGGGCCCTCTCTAGAATAATGAATCAGGTTCAAGGTCTTGAGTTCAGAGATTTATGAGGTACATGCTACTGTAGTTACTGTAGGCCTCAGGCTTTCCAAATGATTCTTCCCCCCTCCCCCCACCTGGTCAAAATTCCAGTTGAACCCAGTTTAACTGGGTTCAACTGGATCCAGCTAGAACCCAGTTAGAAACCAGTTGAAAACCAGTTAAACACAGTTAATTTAATATGGGAATTGGAACAAATTCAACTGGGTTGAATGTAGTCAACCCAGTTGAAAGCTGGTAACCCAGTTCAACCCAGTTGGTTTGATATGGGATTTGGAACAAGACCAGCTGGGATCAACTAAGTCCCAGATGAACCCAATTGAATTGGTCAACTGGGTTCAACTGGAATTTTTACAGGCCCCCCCCCCAAAAAAAAAAAAAAAAAAAAAAATCAAATTATCTAGCACTTTGTATCTAGGCCAGAGGTGTTGACTTATGCTCAGAAAATATGGTTTTATCCTGCTGAGCCCAAACATGAGCTGTGTTATGCAGGGTATGGAATTCTCTAGTAAATAGAGTTTCGCAGCTCAGTTTTCAACCTATTGGTTCAAGTCGAGCTGGCCACAGCCTTTTTTGGTTTCGATGATAAGAGAAACCTATGCATTCATGATGGCGTGTGTATGTATGTGTGTGTGTGCGTGTGTGTGTGTGGGTGTGTGTATGTGTGTGTCTGTGACACTTTGCTTGTTAACACGATATCTCAAGATAGAAATGTCTGACAGTTTTCAAACTTGGTACATAGATGGGCCATATTAAGAGGAAGAACCCTATTGTTTTTGGTGGAGGTCAAAGGTCATCTGGGGTCACCAGGGGTCAAAGTCTAAAAACCTTGTTAACACGATATCTCAAGGTAGGAAACTTGGATAGATTTCATATTTGGTAAGTGGATGCGTTATGGTCAGTAGATGGTCCCTATTGTTTTTGGCGGAGGTCAGAGGTCATCTGGGGTCACCTGGGGTCAAAGTCTGAAAATCTTGTTAACACGATATCTCAAGGTTGGAAGCTTGGATAAATTTCATATTTGGTATGTGGATGCGTTATGGTCAGTAGATGGTCCCTATTGTTTTTGCCGGAGGTCAAAGGTCATCTGGGGTCACCGGGGGTTGAAGTCTGAAAACCTTGTTGAAGCAATATCTCAAGGTAGGAAACTTGGATAGATTTCATATTTGGTATGTGGATGCGTTATAGTCAGTAGATGGTCCCTATTGTTTTTGGCGGAGGTCAAAGGTCATCTGGGATCACAGGGGGTCAAAGTCTGAAAATCTTGTTAACACGATATCTCATGGTAGGAAACTTGGATAGATTTCATATTTGGTATTAGGGCTGTCAGCGATTAGCCATTAATCGCCAGCCAAGTAATCGTTTAGTAAAAATGGTACATGCGATTAATGGCATCTCATGCCCTTGAACTCTGACTTGCGTTAAGTAAACAAGGTATAGTCCTTCTTCACAAGTTTACCTGCCTTGACAAAGCAATCGATGTCTACCGTATGAACAACAAGCTCAAAAATTGCGCAGAGCTATGACATTCATCTTTTATCCACCCAACCCCCTGTAGTTTACATGTTCATTGTGTGCGGTGTCATGGGGGACGTTTTAATCCGTGAACCCCAAACATGGAACCTGTTGTGACAGGCTTTACTTCAACACCACCAATACATTTGTAATGAACAAAATTTACAATGAAATTTGAAAGCACTAAACGTATGCATACACCACAGTGTCTTTTAAGTGCCCTGTGCGCCATTGTGCACTTCACCGTAATAGTTAAATTTCAACAGCCACTTGGCAATTCGCTACTAGCGTACGTCTCCCAAAATTTCAACTTGAAATGGACAAATTTCAAAAAATTACAAGTTCAGCTTTCTAACCATGTTATTCGTTATTCCTGTCCTTGTATCACGTAGGAGTGTTTGTAAGTCATGAACTGAAAAAAGTTTCAAAAATGTTTCCATCGCTGTTTATTAAGACCAACAGCGTACATAGCAGCAGTTGCACACGTTAGCAGCCGACTGAAAATCGTTTATTTGCCGCTGCTTCGTGCTATACATCGAACGAACTTCTGTTGCGAAGAATCGTACTCACTGATTGGCTGCTTGCGTTTAATGAATGAAGCGGCTTCTTTAAAAGTTTGGGGATTCCCCGCTTCGAACGTAATTATTGAGGGAGGGTGACATGTTATTTAGGGAATAAAGTCAAGGGTGCCCATGTCTCTACATCAGATTCGAACAGGCTATGACGTCACGCATATGGGCTGAGAGACCCGAGGCGAAGCCGAGGGTCTCTGCCTATATGCGTGACGTCATAGCCTGTTCGAATATGATGTAGAGACATGGGCACCATGACTTTATTCCCATTTATAAATACTTTAATTTCGGGAAGTTTGGAAGGAAAAAAGCTTTCTTTTTATAAATTTTCCATTGATCATCAATTATTCTCCTTAACTGACTACGTTACAATGACATTGACATTGACATTGACTGTATTACCGCAATGCACAGTTCCTAGCTAGCTGTCTACACGCTACTTTGGTCGCTTGTTGCACGTATATATAACTTACACAGCCATGACGTACAGCAATACGGCCTACTTTGTGCCGTCTATTTGACAAATAAGTTACATTTTGGAAGTCTTGAACGATATGTCATATTTGGAACGATTTTTCTTTTGGATGTGGGGCTATAGTCGTGAATAGTTCCACTAAAATTATATACTAACTGGAGGATCTGTGGTTTAATTGGTTTCTATTGCTCGCTGTGACATTTGCCATTGACACACTAACGTCCTGCTCAACGTTGTTGAAAACAGACTAAACAACTAGGCCTAACGTTAGGCTAACAACGTCAGGCCAAACATTAGCCTTTCAAATTAGCATTACGTTGTTTTCGAAATGTGGCTGAGTCAGTAAATTAGCTTGACCTTTTTGGAGCGGAACTTTATGGAACCACACATGTTTGCCTTTACTAATGGTGGCTCTCGCAATTCCTGAAGCTTTCATTGCAGAGAGAATCTATCACAATCTTGATGACGTTTGTCGATGCATTATGCAGGCTACTTGGGCCTGCGAGGGCTCTTCTCAATTATCACATCTGCAATTCCCTCGGCGATTCTGGTGCTAAATTTCCTTACATAGATTATGGTGCACAGAATACTTGACCAAGCCTAATGTATGGAATATGCGAGATGAGCTTTTATTGCGAGTGAGTAACGTTATACTCGAGCACTTATTTCAAAATTGTTTTTTTCATCGGAAAAGATAGGCTAGAGATTTTGAGTCTAGCTGAGATAGGCCTAGGAAGTCATGTAGGGCCTAGTCATATTTATATTTCTTTTTCTCATCACCAGTGTGCCATATCAATTACACAATTGGGGTCTAAGCCTAGGCCCTAGGCTTCTGTGAACTTTGAAACACATTAGCCTACAAGACCTTCACTTAATATTTTCTGAATTAGGCCTAGGTCTGAAATCTGATTAGGCCTTGGACCTAATTTATTTGTTTCGATCAATATACATGCAACATTGCGGTCGACCAAATATATGTACATTTTAAGGTGGACAGTTATGGGGGAAATTACTTGCTTAAAACGTCAGGCACCATTTAAAGTAGTTGGGCCAGTATGTGTACTAGGCCTAGGCTAGGCCTAAAACTGTTGTTATGTATGAAACCTAAAACTTATTTCAAACCTTCATAACACCGTGTCAGCAAAGCTGTGTTTATAGTCATGTTGATCAAAAAGTTGCTCTCCATACACCATATGTCTCTACACTGTACTGGATTAGAACATGGGTAACTGACCAATCACAAGCCAGTATTCTCAAAAAGTATTTATGAATGCCAATTGAAGTACACCCATTCTCTAAGCGCTTTTAACGATACACGCCGAGCGAGCCCATCAGCCAGCTGAAGGCATGTATATTACACTCTGCATGTGTAGCTAGCTGCTAGCAGGTCTTGTTTATGTGCTGCGAACGTACGTACGTACGACTATTTACACAGTACAGCTCAGGCCGTAACTTAAACATAAAATGACCGGTGAAAACTACGATGTCTAGATTTGATCGTAGCCTATTATTGTTAGCTCTAACGTTACATTTTGTTCTGTAAACGTAGGTGGCTAGGCCGTAGGCCTAGTTTTTTTTGTGGCTTCAAGCCACACTACTTTTGGGAGGAAATTAGAAATGAAACAAATGGGGTAGATTGGGCAAGTGTCAAAATTAAATACATCGTAGTGGGACCTGCAGCTGTCTGTATAGGGCTCGTCGGCTACTTTCGCCGTGGATACTGTAGTATGGCCTAGCCTATACTTTGTGAACGATCGTTGCTTTGAAATACTGAAACTTCATCTAGCTACTGGTGTGTGGTGTAGCGATATATATCAACCTTAAATGGAAGCAATTCTCTAAAAATTGCTTGATTGATGGGTCAGGAGATGGTCTGTAATGTTTTTGGTGGAGGTCGAAGGTCTCCTGGGGGCACATGGGGTCAAAGTCTGAAAATCTCGTTAGGCTAGGCCTATCATGATATCTCAAGGTAGACAGCTTGGATTAATTTCATATTTGGTATGTGGATGCGTTATGGTCAGGAAGTAATTCCTTTTGTTTGTGGCAGAGGTCAAAGCTCATACGGGGTCACCAGGGGTCAAAGTCTGAAAATCTTTTCAACACGATATCTCAAGGTAGAAAGCTTGGATAGATTTCATATTTAGTATGTGGGTGAGTTTAAGTCAGTAGATGGACCCTAGGCTATTGTTTTTGGCGGAGGTCAAAGTTCATCTGGGGTCACCTGGGGTCAAAGTCTGAAAATCTCGTTAACATGATATCTCAAGATAGGAAGCTTGGATAAATTTCATTGTTTGGTATGTGGATGCGTATGGTCAGGAAGTGGTTCCTTTTGTTTGTGGCAGAGGTTATAGGTCATCTGAGGTCACCGGGGGTCAAAGTTTGACATTTTAATGCGATATCTCAAGGTAGGAAACTTGAATAGAATTCGTATTTGGTAATGGTATGTGGATGGGTTATGGTCAGGAAATGGTCTATGTTGTTTTTGGCGGAGGTCAAAGGCAGAGATGCCAAGTATCTCAATTTAGGCGGAATAATTGCGATTTTCCACGCTCGATTCATCCCCATTGTTTTTGGCAGAAACGAAAGGTCATCTGGGGTCTGCAGGGGTCAAAGTCAAGGAACCTTTTTAAGTAGCCTACGATCTTTCAAGATAGTTGTTTGTCCATCTGTCTGTCTGTTGTTTGCCTGTCTAGCTATGTATGGCTTTTATTGAGGTCAAAAGGTAATCTGGAATAACAAAATTATTTTTTGAACATGCTAGTATAACATTTGAATGAGAAGGTAATGGTGCATGATGGTACTCTTTAAAACATTTATGTATCATCGAAACCTCAATGCATTTTTGCATTTTGGTTTCCAGTTGTGGCTCACTGGCTTGTTTTCCCTACTCCCATTGCTTTTGCGGAGCATCATGCACAACAGCAGTAGGTTCCTTTTTGGTTCCTTGCCTCATCAAAATGAATCAATGCGATGGTGATGCTGTGTGTGTATGTATGAGATGCTTATGCTTGTAAACAAGATATCTCAAGAAGGGTAAGTGTGACTGATCTCATATTTGGTGTGTGGGTTGGTCATATTAAGTAGATGATCCCTATCAATTTTTGTGGAGGTCAAAGGTCATTTTGGATCACAAGAGCTCAAATGGTAAATATCTTAGAAATTGTTTGTAAACACTGTATCTCAAGAAAGGTAAGTGTGACTAATCTCATATTTGGTGTGTGGGTTGGCCATATTGAGTAGATAATCCCTATTGTTTTTGATGGAGGTCAAAGGTCATTTGGGGTCACGAAGGTCAATGGGTCAAAACCTTTTAAACACAATTTCTCAAGAACCGTACATGTGACTGTTCTCACATTTGGTTTGTGGGCTGGTCATATGGAGTAGATGATCCCTTTTGGTTTTTGTGGAGGTCAAAGTTCATTTGGACTCATAAGAGGTCAAATGGTACATTCCTTAGAAATTGCTTGTAAACAAGGCAACTCAAGAAAGGTAAGTGTGACTAATCTCATATTTGGTGTGTGGGTTGGCCATAGATCCCTATTTTTTGGTGAAGATCAAAGGTTATTTGGGTTCACGAGAGGTCAAAAGGTCAAAACCTTGTAAACACGATATCTCAAGAATGGTACGTGTGACTGATCTTATATTTGGGGTGTATGGGTTGGTCATATTGGGTATATATCTCTATTGATTTTGAGGGAGGTCAAAGTCCTTTTGGGTAAAGAGAGGTCAAATGCTAAGTTCCTTAGAAATTGCTTGTAACATATGGTATCTCAAGAAAGGTAAGTGTGACTAACCTCATATTTCATGTCAAAAGGTGAAAACCCATTATGCCTGCGGCTGGGTTACTAGCCGTTTGGTCTGCTCCGGAAAATAGAAAGATATTCCAGGTGTCACGTGATCAACGAAGACACCAAATCTTCCTTCGCTGTCTCCGAAAACACTGAAGCGAAGGCAGATTTGGTGTCTTCATTGATCATGTGATCCCCTGAAAAAAGCGAGGCAGATTTGGTGTCTTCGTTGATCATGTGACACCCGGAATATCGTTTTATTTTTCGGGGGTAGATCAAAGAGCAAGTAACCGAGCCGTAGGCATCATGCTTTTAAACACAATATTTCAAGAAAGGTGCAAGTGACTTTGCTAATTTTTGGGTGTGTGGGTTGGTTGTATTAATTAGATGTTCTGTATTGGTTTTTGTGGAGGTCAAAGGTCATTTGGGGTCATGAGAGGTCAAGACATCAAAACCTAGTAATCACGGTATCCAAGAAAAATGCATGTGACTAAGCCCATCTTTAGTGTGTGGGTTGGCCGTATTGGGATGGTGATCCCAGATGATTTTTGTGAAGGTCTAAGGTCATTTGGCGCATGGAGCTTTGAATGTGTGTAGCAGTGCTCCCCAGTGCTCTAGAAAGAAAAGTCTGGTGACAAGTTACCACAAATGACCATGGGGTAATGATAGTGAAGTGCTTTAGTCTGCATATGAAGCATACTGTATATCAATCTTAAACATTATTATTTAATATTGCGGAGACTGAAGAAAACATAAAGCCAAAAAGACAGGCACACATGTAGTTGACTGTCAACTCAATGCTCTTCCATCAACTAGCTAAACCTAATTTTCAACTGAGTTCTACTTAGTTAGCACCTCCCAGTGCTGTAACTTTCTTTTGAAGGTAGGTCTGTTCATAACGAAATCTAGTCCGATTCTCTCCATATAGCAACAGTGTAAAGGATGCTCTCATATCCCACTTACCAGTGTGACCACTTTGCTTATTGACTGACTATACTGAGATAACAGAACAAAGATCCCTTTTGTAGTCATAGTATCTTCATACAGTAGAGTCTTCTTGCACCCTGTCTGCAATTACTCGGAAAAAGGCCTTGAAATCCGGGTTTTTAGAGTTTTGGGCAAGTTAGCCTAATGGTTCAGAAGTAATTCTTGTATCCTCCCTTTTTCTCACTACAAGGCTAACAAACAGTCCAAATAACAAGATTATTTCCTGTGAAAGGGAATAACTACATTCATTAAATACTCCATCATTTTTTATTGACAAAAAAGAAATTATTCTGGAGTTGTTCAACTGTTAAGGATGGGACCATCCAAGAGATTTTCATGACTAACTTGTCATTGAAGTTCGCAATGAAAAAACTGGTTGCTCAATGGCTGTTGGTCGACTAACATCAAACAAATGTTGATGACTTTGGAAGGTGCTGATCTTTTGTCACTTATGTAGTTTTGCAGTACATTGTTTGGCAAAATCTGCGATGCATATACAAGTTCATTTCTGCTATAATTACAGACTGCCAAAAGGATAAGCAAGGTTTCAATTCAGTAAAGTGAGTTTGATGTAAGTTGACCCTCAACCAGTGGTCAACTAGTTTTTCTTATTGCGAACTTCAATAGAACTATGGAAACAAGTCCTGATCCTATTTGTGTTCTCCAGAGGAATTTCTTTTGTATTGTGATTGAGTATTAAATGAATGTAGTTTCCTCTCTTTGAGAGCAGCTTAATCTTGTTTCATGGGTTGTTTATTAGCCTTTTGTTGAGTAGTGTAGGGAGGATATGAGGATGATTTCTCAACAATAGACCTGACTTCAAAGGGAAGTCCCACAAGTGGGAGCTAGAGGCCAACAAAGTTGAACCCAGTAGAAACTTCTAAAGGTTGACCAAGCTTATTCAACTTAATTGAGTTGACATTCAACAAAGTGGGTGCTGATCTTTTTGGCAGTACTGTACTTTGTGGTTATGGGTTAGGTTAGATGAAGTTTTACGGCCCAGTTTCCTACCAATTGGTTCAAGTCGAGCCGGCTACAGCCTTTTTTTCCAGTTGTAGCTCACTGGCTTGTTTTCATGGCTCCATTGCTTAGGCTGAGCTCCAAGCACAATGACAGTAGGTTCTCTTTTTGATTCCTTGCCATAGGCAGGCAAGGAATCTATGCGATGGTGATGTCGTGTTTATGTGTGTGTGTGTGTGCTCTGAGGGATCTCATACTTGGCATGCACATTGCCCATATTGAGTAGATGGTCCCTATTGTTTTTGGTGGACATCAAAGGTCATTTTAGGTCACGAGAGGTCAAAAGGTCAAAACCTTGTAAACACGATATCTCAAGAACGGTACATGTGACTATGCTCATATTTAGTGTGTGAGTTGGTTATATTGAGTAGATAATCCCCTTTTGATTTTCTTGGAGGTCAAAGGTCATTTGGGGTCAGGAGAGGTCAATAGGTAAATTCTTTAGAAATTGCTTGTAAACACGGTATCTCAAGAAGGGTAAGTGTGACTAATCTCATATTTGGTGTGTAAATTGGTCAAATTGAGTAGATGATCCCTATTGTTTTTGGTGGAGATCAAAGGTCATTTGGGGTCATGAGAGGTCAAAAGGTCAAAACTTTGTAAACATGATATCTCAAGAACAGTACATGTGACTATGCTCATATTTGGTGTGTGGATTGGTCATATTGAGTAGATGATCCCTATTGTGTTTGGTGGAGATCAAAGGTCATTTGGGGTCAAGAGAGGTCAAAAGGTCAAAACTTCGTAAACTGGATATCTCCAGAACGGTACATGTGACTGTGCTTATATTTGGGTGTGTGGGTTGGTCATATTGATGCGATATTCCCTAGTGATTTTCGTGGAGGTTAAAAGGTCATTTGGGGTTATGAGAGGCCAATAGGTAAATTCCTTAGAAATTGCTTGTAAACACAGCATCTCAAGAAGAGTAAGTGTGACTAATCTCATATTTGGTTTGTGCATTGGCCATATTGAGTAGATGATCCCTATTGTTTTTGGTGGAGGTCAAAGGTCATTTGGGGTCACAATAGGTCAAAAGGTCAAAACTTCGTAAACACGATATCTTAGGAACAGTACATGTGACTGTGCTCATATCTGGCGAGTGTGTTGGCCATATTGAGCAGATGATCCCTATTGTTTTTGGTGGAGGTTAAAGGTCATTTGGGGTCATGAGAGGTCAAAAGGTCAAAACTTTGTAAACATGATATCTCAAGAACGGTACATGTGACTGTGCTTATATTTGGTGTGTGGGTTGGTCATATTGATGCAATATTTCCTAGTGATTTTTGTGGAGGTTAAAGGTCATTTGGGGTCATGAGAGGTCAATAGGTATATTCCTTAGAAATTGCTTGTAAACACGGTATCTCAAGAAGAGTAAGTGTGACCAATCTCATATTTGGTTTGTGCATTGGCCATATTGAGTAGATGATCCCTATTGTTTTTGGTGGAGGTCAAAGGTCATTTGGGGTCACAATAGGTCAAAAGGTCAAAACTTCGTAAACACGATATCTCAGGAATGGTACATGTGACTGTGCTCCATGCCGCTAGAATTCAATAGGGTCGTTTAGCCAAACTTCCCCGGGAAAAGGCCATTTTCTCGGGTGAAATATATAGATGTCTTATGTCGCCTGATGGCTAAAACCTCCTATTGAATTCTAGCCTCATGCATATTTGGTGAGTGTGTTGGCCATATTGAGTAGATGATCCCTATTGTTTTTGGTGGGGGTCAAAGGTCATTTGGGGTCATGAGAGGTCAAAAGGTCAAAACTTTGTACACACGATATCTCAAGAACGGTACATGTGACTGTGCTCATATTTAGTGTGTGGATTGGTCATATTGAGTAGATGATCCCTATTGATTTTGTGAAAGGTGAAAGTTCATGTGGAGTCAGCATGTTCAAAGCCTGACAAGCTTTCCTGCACAGTCTTTCAAGAAAGGTCACTTGTAGGGTCCTGTTACTTGTCCTGTAGATGGCACATAGTGAATACATGGTCCCAGAAGTTTTGGGTGGAGGTCAAATGTCATTTGGGTTCACAACGGGCAAGGGGGATCTCAATATAGGAAGATTGGATGCCTTGCGTGTGTACTTTGTGGGCATATTATGGAGCCCTGTTAATTGAAAAACATTGCAAAGCAATGTCAATGTGAAAAAAGGCCTTACATTTCAGTGGCAAGGAATCACTAAGCCTTTTGGCTTTCTGGTTTAAGTCTTTGGTTTGACGGTTGACCAGGCCAGAACTTAGAACTCGCAACCTCCTCACTGCAAGTCTGATGCTCTAACCACCTGACCATGCAGACGGTTTTGTGCGGTTATGGAGGGACCATGTCACAGGAATCAAGGATACGAAAGGAAACTGCAAGCTTGCAAACCACACGTTTTTAAATCACTCATGACATACTGGTACCATATTTTTTCATCTGCAACAATAAGTGGTTTGCACAGAATCACAGCTGAAAGTTTCTCCAGACTTTCAAGGCAAATTGTAGAGAATTTGAGGGTGTATGTGGGAACAATGTCCCACCATTGGGAAGCCCCAACAGAGTGAAATCCAGTTGAAAATTAAAGGTTCAACTATATGATTCGACAGCTTTGAGTCGACAGCCAACTGCATGATGTGTGCTGATCTTTGTGACAGCATATACCTTGGGTTTCTATAATATAAAATAATTATTTAAAAGATTTAAATTGATATGTCCATGTATGCATCAATTTCAAAGCCCTTCACCATTATTATGGTGAGGTTGGTCATGTATTTTCCTTTAGTGGGTGTGCTTCTTCGGAAGGCAGCACTTGAAAGTTTTGGTTCCCCGAACTGATGGCCCTTTGCCAGAGGGTTGGGAGAACTTGAGAAATGGTACTTCTACTACTTCACTATTATTACCCCTGGCCAAACTTTGGTAACTGGTCAAACCCACACACATACAGTACTATAGTCAGTGTTGTTACCAGATTTTTCATTCTAGTAGGGCATATTGGGAGGGCGGGCACAGCCCAAATGTGTATTTTTAAATCATGCAAGACACGCTGGCACTATATTGGCTATTTTGAATTCAGCAATAAGTGGTTTGCACAGAGTCACAGTTCAAAGTTTCCTCAGTCTTTCAAGGCAAATTGTAAAGAATTTGAAGGGGTACATGCAAACAAAGTCAGCTTTGGTATTTTTTTAACTGAAGATTCCCAAGTACCACCAGGTTCAAGTACATAGTATTTCAAATTTATGAGACTTGTTGACTACAGTCAGATTGGTACTTGAAATACTCTTTGTGAACTTAATGTTTACACCCATGTTGAAAATGAAAATGTTATAGGCTCTTGAAAAGACGAGTATGCCAATATTTAATGATCAATGTCAGTGGCGAAGCTACTGGGAGGGCAGGGGGGGCAAATTGCCCCCCCGGAAAAATTTCTGGGGAAATTTGATGAAAATTGGGAAATTTGATGAATTTTCTTATTCTTACAAAAATTTCTCAAAATCTTTGGTAGAATAAGAAATTGTGAGATATTTTTCATACATAATTCGTATTTTCACGCAACAAATTAACTCAGATTCCGTCAGTGTGGCATGAACCGGCCCTACTCGTGTTCCACAGAAATGTCCTCGTCGCGTAGCAGATTGAACGTTCTCTTGTATACGCACTAGGGTTATGATCAGTGCATTTCAGTGCACACATTCAGGTATTTAACAACAGCTGATACAGTGCATCTAACACTGAAAGGCTGTAATCCCGAACTTATCCCCTTGTACACAGTCTCTGTGTTGTGTACTTTGGGAATTCAGTAAAAGGATGTGAAAACTGACAAGTCACTACCATAGATCCCCGGGGTTATTATGTTGTTCTACAAGCTATTAGTAGCTATGCCGCTTTTACTCTGTGTTCGTAACGATGGATGGGGCTGAAACAATCCATGGCCAACGATAAACTTAAAGTTAGTCTAGAAATTAGAATGAAAGGGATCCATTGGCATACGTAGATTTTGTTACTTAGCCTAATCCTTGGAGGCTTACAGTCTAGTTCGGGAAAATAGCTTTCTGCTCACTTGGGGTGTAACAATAAACGGGTCAATGAGTACCTTGTAGCCTTCTACACTTAACAGACTGCTGTTCTAACAGGATATCCTCTGTGATCGAGCCACTCTTAGGCCTCCTTAGTGGCATGCGAAGGGGAGACCATTGGGTCATGCCCCTCTCACAGATGCCATTTTTTCTTTGTTCTTAAAAATACGTAGTCTAACTTTAGTAACACAGATTTTATTCAAAAGATAGCATATGTGGCACCAGATTGCTTATAAGGACACCCAATTTTTCAAGAATTTTCAAAGGGGAAGGATTGTCTCTGCAAGATCCTTCAGTGATGCCATTTTTTTTAATTCCTATAAATAGACCTAGGCAAATTCTGTCAAATTCCAATTTTTACCTAAAATGGTAGACTCTGTTTCCCACTGGTGGCATCGATAAAAAAAGACAAGTTTAGATTCTCTTTAAAAACATGAATAAGCTATTTTTGGTCATCTGAGGGGTCTAATTTTTCGAAATTTTCTTTACGCTCCACGCCAACCAACGGTGGCGCTTCGTTCAGTCTTTTGGGCAAAATTACATTTGTAGGGTCAAATTAGCTCTTAACTCTCTGATCACTTTGCAGTTTGCGAACATATTTTGAAGTGAGCGTTTTATTGCAAAAGACAAAAGAAGAAAGCGACTCGTTAGATTCTTCGTATAAGTCAGGAAAATGCTATTTCCGACCATCTGAGGGGTCTGATTTTCGAAATTTTCTCTACGCTCCGCGTCAACCAATGGTGGCGCTCCGCTTAGATAATCTTTATGATAAAATAACGTTTTGTGACCAAGAAAACCCACAATCCTGTACCGATCAATGCTCTTTTATTTTGACTCCTAAAAGTGTGCAAATTTAATGACAAGTTTTACTTCGTAAGGTAGCATAAATGGCATAAGAATGCATGTAAAGACACAAAAGTTTCAGTTTTATCCTCATGAACCCCCACGATTAACTTTTAACACTGTTACTGTCAAATTCGAAAATCTTGCACCATTTTGCATCTAGGCTCCTTGAAAACGTCAAAAAATTTCCGGACATCCCCTCCCCTTAGACCATACTGCATGCCCACCCCCCCTTCAAAGAAATTCTGTGTACGCCACTGCGTTACTACATACAAATAAACCAGATATTGTTTATCAAAATAATATACTGTGTTATTTCCGATTGCTCTATGTTATACTTTAAGATTAAAATGCAGGTAATATTACAAAATGACATGGTAATGTTGTTATACTTGTAAATTTGCATATTTTATATGAAATACATACACATTGACCGGGAAAAGTTTTGGGGAAATTTCATACCTTTGCCCCGCCTGGAAAAAATCCTAGCTACGCCACTGATCAATGTTACCCAAAGATCTAGTGCTTTCATGATATGCAGCACAGGTATGTAAAGTACAATGACCCTGTTTCAGGCTTCGAGTTTTAAATTTTGCAGGTGTGCTACAGCAGGGGTAGGCAACCTTTTTGACATGAAGTGCCATGATTTTTTTCCTTGACACTCCAAATGCCATAATAATAATTGACAATAAATTCCCTTATAGTCAATAATAAATAGTGCATTTTCATGGTTTCCATATTTTTATTGGTTTTGTGTAGTTATATGTCATGCTTAGGCCGTATTTTAGAAGTCAGACTGGTAGATATTTTTTCTTTCACATTAGACTGATCAATCAGGCTTAGTGCAACATTTCTTTTCACATCAATAGAACAGTCATAGATTCATTGCAATATTAATATTTCACCATCAGAACAACTCAGCACACTTCTTTCACATACAGCTGTCAGTCTCAGTGCAAGATTTTCACATTAGAATAGGCAGACTCAGTGCAGTAGTTTCACATTAGAATAGTCTTAGAGAGAGAGAGAGAGCAATACATTATCATTTTCAGAAGACCTTTTTAACCAAAATGAATAAGATAAAATAGAATTTGATGACAAAAAACAGTCACAGATCAGTCTTTTTAACTAAAATAAACAGGAGTCATAGACACAACAACATCAACAACATGTGTGTAGTTGCACACTCACACACAAATCCTGCAAATTTGCGTCCTGCAAATATGAGGCAATGTTAACAGCTGCACGCTGCTCTATAAAGATACAATCAACAAGCTCACATTTTAGGTGAGCTGCACCTAGTTATAAAACTCAGCAGGAAAACTGCAGGAGGTATAATCTTTACTTTACAATGTGCACATTCAAGAGGAATACAATTATTTTAATACTGAAAAAAAAAAATCTCCCAGAATCTGGCAGTGTGCCAGCCGATACCACCCGGCGTGCCATCGTTGGCACCCGTGCCTAAGGTTGCCGACCCCTGTGCTACAGTATGAATTGCACACCAGGAAGTTCAGAGGTGTTGTAAGTGTGCTGTTTTATAACACTATAGCAAATTCAATCTGTTCCCATTCTTTGTCTAAGTGTGCAAATATTTCCTGCAATGAGGTGATTGCACTTTATACATGACTCAAAATTCAAGACCTATAGTTTCATACACATGGCCTTTACAGGTACAGTACTAGAGCAACTCAGTAGGTAGAACTTGGGTTTGCTAAGTCCTGCACATTTCATATTCTTGTTTAGAGAAAGACAGAGTGACTTTGTGGGATTAATTGGTGATAAGTATCTTAATTACTCGAGACTCACCCCACAAGAGTCGCCACACTTCGTCTAGGCGTGGAAGTCGAGCGGGATACCAGCCAGTTGTTCAGAAAGGCTGTGTCTGCTTGTTGGGTACCTTTCCATTTAGTTTCTTTCTCACAATAAATTCTACTACACTAAAATACACTACTACGCCGTTGTGCCTATCTGGCGCATGCACGTGCAACTATAAATAAAACAAACTACGCAACACATACTGTACAAGCCATAACTAGCAAAGCTTAAACCTTAATATGACTACGCCGCTAGGCCTGAGTTTGCTGGGTTTTTGGCCTGAGTGGCTGTAATACTACGGCCGCCCAAAACCAATAACCAACTTGCAGACCATTTAAATATATACACTAATTATTAAATACTGACAATTTCTGCAGCGACTGGATGTAAAATGTAAAGGTTTCTCCCAAGAGACAGCCTTGTCTTTCTCCTGCTATTTGAAACAGCAAGTGTGCCTCGTTAACTCTAAACGCACATGCAAGCACAGTACACTAAGACTATACCAAGACTTTGCATAACAAATACTACTTAAGATTCCGCTGCGAGTGGCGGTGTATTTACAGCTAATATGTACAGCAGGTAAGCTTACTGAAACTTTCCTGAAATGAAATAGCGCCACTACAACTTTGTCTAAAAGTCAATTGTTTGAATTATTTCAAGAGGTAGTTCTCTAGACAATCTGGACAGCAAGTGATGGTCTGGTTTCAGTCAGTCATAACTGCAGTATTTATCACCTTTAAATCTTTCAATTTCCTTGCTTACCTGTATCATGAATGGTTATATAGGCCTACTAAATTGTATCTCGATTCTCTTAATTTCATTGAATATGATGGTTTGAAATTCATGTAGACAATAAATGAAGATGATTTGAAGATGATGGACCCCACTGATGGCTGGCAACATTCACTAAACACAAGCGCTGATCGGATTGGTCTATAAAGAGCTTCTTGTGAGCTACAGTAGCATGCAACCATGCTCTGCATTTATAAGACTAACTGTTAATTTGGTGGAAGATTTTCATACCCTCTCAGTCCACAACTTTTGGTTGTAATAAATGTTTTGAAATTCAAAGCTGGCCTTGCAATAAGATACTTAGCACAAGTTACAGTAACTTAACCTAAGTGAATAACATGACATAGGCCTAAACATTTCTTTAACCCCTTCACTATGCATGGTTTCTCTGTGAAACCATAATTCAACATTATTATTTGGCATACAAGTTGGGACAAAATTTTAAATTCACTTCATATTTCATCTGTTATTTGTTTTAGTTGCCACAGCTAGCAACTAGTACTGGATGACAGGGGAATGAGAATGATGTGAACCATTGGCCTTAGTGTTGACGTCATGTATGATAGTACTGCGATGCTACACGTATAGGCACCATATTTGGCAAAATATGTAAATTTTAAAGATATGTAACTCACTCTTGATAATTTGGATTATGGCAACATCCAGCATTCCATTTTTGACCAATGTGCATTCAATTAATGTAAAGTGCATAAAAGTTATTCATTGACATCCAAGAAATTGTAATTACCCATTTTACCCAATACTGATGTTCCGGGACACTGCATCCAATAGTGTCAAGTATATGGTATGTGGTAAATGAAGAAATGAATTTTTCACATTTTTCTGTCTCAGAGTAGTTTTCCTTTGTGGTGCTTAATTATCACATAGTTTTCATTTAAAAAAAATTCAACCAAAGTTGATGGTATTTCAAACAAATCAGGATGCTACACCTGGATACCGATGCTACGTAGCAAACACCATTGGTATTTCTTAAATTTGACACTTTTGTGTGAAGGAAGAATTCCAAAAAGGATGTGTCTCTGGAGACCTCTAGTGAGGTCACTTTTGGCCAACTGTCTTTTTAGTTTCATGTAATGTACAGTAACATTTTTCTGTTTCACACATATAATAAGTGCCTGAAGTCTATAGATGCTACACTGGATGCCATGTCCATGTTAAGAAGGCAGTGCAATTGTTTATAGTCAGTTAAGAAATGCTGTCAATTTGAAAAAAAAAAAAAATCTGAAGTACATTTGAGCAGCAAGGAATCACTAAGCCATTTGGGGTTCTGGTTCATATTATAACATTTTTTTACAATTCGAAACCCTCCTGTGTATTCTCCTTTTAGCCCCCTGTATGAAGGGATTGCAGAATAAGCCCATGGTATTTTGTATCTGTAGTTAAAGGCAATTTAATGAAGGACTCAGACTTGCACCATATTGAGCTGGACGTATCTGAAACCAAACTTGGATCTGAATTGTATTTTAGATAGTATTTGAGCCTTTCCTTTTTATTAAGACAACACTATGTAATACTGTACATATGCCGACATGTTGGCTTGTCATTAAATCTCATCTAACTATACATAATAACTCCTTGATTTTTAACAGAGAGATGTGAAATGCATTAAAGAAAATGTAGCTAAACTGGAACCCAGGGAAAATGCAAGAGAATGTAGGAAACCAAATACACAAGTGCTACCTTCTGCAATACATCAACCAGTACAAGAAATGAAACAACTACAGACTGGAGTTGTAGAATCAGGTAAGATTCATGTCATCGGATAACAGTAAATTTTACTTCTAAGGTAGTGTTGCCTAGATCCCATCTTTGCAGCCTATGTAGAGTGCTTTCACTACTTTGGAAGCCCCACTCCTTTTGGTGGGAAAAAACTAGTGAAGTACTCTACCTAGTGTAAGACGCTGAGAAGCAACTGAAGACCTACAGTATGTGTGGCTGCTTTTGCCCGGCAGTGAGTGTGGCTTACCAGTTGTGATGTCACACAGAGTCACTTCCATAGATTTTATGAATAATAGATGTAATTTGATCAATTGATCTTTCTTTGTACTTGTTACATTTACAAGTGTGCATGCGGTATGTGACTTTTCTTCTTAAGAATTGAACAAAGGTGCTTCAAAAGATCCAAGATGATGTGGGGTGTAACTGGTATCTGGCTTTTTTACATGATCCTCAAGTTATTCTTTTGGGTGTGTTCACACTGTGAAAAGCAAATATTGGCCATGCATTAACACATGCCTGACTGGTCAGCTAGGTCACCCCAAATGTTACTACTGTACAGTACATTTGTAACTTTTTTGTGTATTTTGGTGTATCTTGAACTGTCAATCAATTAGTCAGATCTGTGAAACCTGACTACATCAAGTGTACATGTAGTGTGCTTCATTTCCTCCCTGAGGGGGCATTTGATGTAATCAGCCAGAAAATTAAGGTATGTTTTAAAATGTAAGAAGGAAAGTTTCATCAAGCTTAGCTTTTCGTCTTTTTTGACTTTAAAGGTTTTTCACTGACATCATTATGTTGCACATTTCTGCAAGGACACCTGGACATTGCAATGTCCGTTCTGTTATTCCGTACTGTACTTTGGTCAAATAAATGGATTTCTTAGGTTTTTCTGTGATTGTACACTGAGGCTTTTGAAATAATTGTGCAGTGGGTGATTATGCATGATCATCATTAATTTTTTTGTGGCCATTCTTATAAGCTCATCTTTAGCAGAGATATTCACAGTAATTTGGAGGTAAGAAAAGCTGCTCAAGTGCAAGACTGTAATGTGAGAGGAAGGGAAAGTGTACCTCAAGTAAACAAATTCAAAAAAATATATTAAAGAGAATTGAAAATGAATTCCAACAGACTCCCATATTGATGCTGTAGGACATTCCTGAGCCGAGATATAAAATGTTCACGTGTATTCACTTAAAACAAATTGTTTCATTGCACAACAATTTGGGACTTTCTTGTTGTACAACTCACATTACCTGCTTTGTCTTCCTTTGAAATTAGAAATGTTTCTATGACCTTGAACACTTCCTGTTTGCTTGCATAGCATGTTGCACAAAGAGGGCTAATTAATTACGTCACCCTATTAGAGTAAGAGTCCTAGCTATCACACATTGGGTGCAGTAACTTTTGGAAAAAAAAAGCAAATACAAAGATTGTAGTTTGAGTAGTACAGTACAACAATGACATCACAAGTTATTGCGCAATGTGCCATTTTAATATGAGTGAATAAAACTTCAACATTTTATAACTCAGCTCATGTCCTACAGTATGAAGATGGGAGTTGGACTGTCAGGTTGAATTTTTTGACTTGAGGTACACTCGAACTGTTTGGTTAACTAACTGAGTGGAAACCTGCCCTGGTACAGTAGGCAATGGCAGGTTTTTACAAACCACTAGAAACCCGCTCATTGAGTTGGTTCATGAAAATGAAATTCCACAAATTTTTCCAAACCCACTCAGTTTTCTTCACATACCAATGACAAATGGTCAATCTTAGACAATCCCCATGTCCTACATATAAATAACTGCTTTACATGTGAGTACTTAACAGTTCAATTCAGTTTCCAAAAATTTGTGACCAGACATCACTTTTTCAAATTGTGCACAAACTGCTACAAGTGTGGGCATTTATACAAAACTCAAAATTTAAGCTTTTCCCGTAACTATAGTACTAGATACGAAACTTATGCTATCTATAAGCATATATGTTGTAGTGACCCTTTAACACTGTCATTAAGTTATATTGATATCAACTCAATGAGTCCCTTTAACTCTAATGAATTAAAATGTCTGTGACAAACTTGTTACAGTAGCTATAATATTGTATAAGGCACCATAAATGGTAACACATGCTGCCTTTGTACCATTTTCTGACCTAAAAATTTGGCCACAGTATAGTTATGTGTACATTGTATTCACAGGGTTTATGTACCAAAATTTTTGTTTCTGTAGATTCTTCAAGGCATTATCCTTTTTCTACAAATGTTCCTGTTTTTGGTGCCAGCTCTGTCAAAGTGGAAGGGACAAGTGGTTCACAATCAAGCAAAAAGAAAATAAAGAAGGTAAATTGTGTAAATGACTTCCATGATGACCTTGAGGGCATTGCAGTGACGACCGTAAGTTTAAACAAACATACACTATAGATGGAACAGCTTCAATCATATTAAAGTTTAAAACAACTGACACTTTAATAATAGTAATGCCATATCTTATGCTCTCACTAACATCACCACAAATCTCCACATTACCAGCATTAAGGTATAAAGGAGAAGACACCGATAGAACACAAGACAAGCGGATGTCATGACCTGTTGCCAAGGCGGGTCACAGGTCATGACATCCACTGCCAAAGAGTGGTGCTGTTTCATCATAATTACTGTTTAAACAAACATACACTATAGATGGAACAGCTTCAACCATATTAAAGTTTAAAACAACTAACACTTTAATAATAATGCCAAATGGGAGAGTAAAATGAACAAAACGAGTTGAATATCCAAACATCAATCTGCCAACAAATTCCACAAGTCTCTTTTAATTAGTTATGGTTGAACATGTTGTTGAGAAAATTACTTGGAGTCTTACTATGCACATAGTGATCAAAAAAGACTGCAGGGCACTCCCAACGACCTATTTTCCTAGCGACATTTGGATCACTCCCTGTTGCAATAGCGACTGTTGCAGCCGTTGGTCGAAAAGATTTAGCACTAAATCCACGTCCTGCGAGACCAGCGAGGGTGATCGCTGTATTTAACTGTTCACCAACGGTTCCTTGAGGGTTACAAAAAGCGGGTCATTGTGGCATAACAGCCTATAAACTTGAGATTATATAATGTATTCTGCAAGACAGCTTAACGGATCTACAGCCAGATTGTCAGCTGGTGGTATGGTTACTAAAAAACCCTTCCTGCGCAGGTCATTTTTTGTCCCAAAAAGAGTAACTGTAAGTGTTCCTTCCTCATGAAAACTAAGCTGATCTCTATGAAGAATCAGGCGTTCACATTGCCCGGATTCCTTGAAGAAAACGGCTTTGGGAGCGAGGTCAGAAGGTCGTGCCATAATTGCAAAAGCTAACAGAGTTATTGCTTTTAAGCGTAACCTTTTTAAATCTAAGTTTACATTTTCACCCCATGATTCAAACAGCTTAACAAAAGGTTGCATAGGCATCACTGATGAGCGTTTCATTGGTGCTGAAGTACTACTTTTCTGCAATGCTACAAGGAGTCTACAAATTTCGATTGCCTCCATAGGGTTGGTTAACTTGGGCATTGTCTGATACAATGCTGTTTAGGTGGCTGAAGTACAGCGCAATATAGAACGCGGTTTGGGCGATGAATCAGCCGTCATACATAAAAACTCTGCAACAACAGCAGTGTCCTGCGGAGGGTAATCAACACCCAGGCTTTTGCAAAGTTCTCGAAACCGATCAATTTGCCGGTCATATACCCGTAAAGTGGAAGGCGCCCAACCCAAAACAGTGTGTTCACTGGCTCGCTGAGACCAATTCATTTTTCGTAGGTGGGAGCCCCAGATATCCTCCAGGCCATGAGTCGCCACCTGACATTTTTCAGTGGCGCCGCTTTGTGTAACGGACCATATTGTTCTGTTGGATTTTGGTAGCAGTATGGGTGGCGCTATTGACATTACTTGAAGTTTTTGAAACCAAATCTGAGCTGGCCAATGTGGTGTTATAACTGTTGCAATAGCTTTTTGTTGGGCAATAGTCTCTATAACCTTTGGTATCATGCGAAACGGGGAGTTGACAAAATTGTTTTCTTCCCCCCAGTTGTTTTGTGCGAGTGCGTCCACTGCCTCTGCTTTGGGGTCGAAAAATCGACTGTTGTAGCAGGGTAGCTGGGTGTTGAGAATGGTGCCGAATTGATCGACAGTATGTGGACCCCATTTTCTGTCCAGCCAATAAAACAAAGTTGTGTGAAGTTTCCATTCGTAGCAAGGATTCAGTCTCGATGGGCATCTGCTACTATATTTTCGCATCCTGCGAGGTATTTCACTGTTAAATGAATGTTGTAACAAAAGGGGAGCCCCCAAATTGCTGTTGCTATGTCCGAAAGATCTTGAGCTGGGCCTCCCATGTGATTTAAGTATGCCACAGTAATGATATTGTCTGACATGATTGCAAGGGACGTCCCTTTGATGATTGAGAGAAATGAGTGAAGACCCATCATAACGGCGCATAGCTCGTGATAGTTTGAGTGCATGTTGCTCAACCTTGCATTCCAAAAACCTGCTGCTTGTTTCTCTAGCAACGATGCTCCCCACTCGTGGAAGAAGCATCCGTAAACATTTGAAGTTCCACTGGCCTTGGGGCTATGGGTCTGTGATTCCAGTCGTTCAACGCTTTGCACCACCATTTTAAGTCTTTGACCGCTTGTCCCGTGAGAAGTGATTGGTCCTGCCAAGATACTTTTGTGGCAAGGACTCTGTAAACATTTTGGAGAAGTAACTTTGCAGGGAGGATAACTTGTGTCATTGCTACACATTGTCCGGCTATTCTGGCAAGTGCTCTTGCTTGAATCCTTTGCTTTCTCAGTGCCCTTTGTATATCCCTGCGAAGTTTGCATGTTTTTTCCTTTTGGATACATACACTTGGAGTTTCCGTTTTAGTAGATATAATATAGCCAATCCACACTTTAGTATCCTCAGGTTGCAAAGAGGATTTCTCAAAATTTATTGTCCATCCCAGTTCTTGGAGGGACTTAATCATGAAATTCTTATAACAAACAATTTTTTCAGCTTCTGCAGGGAGAAGCCAATCATCAACATATAATGCAAAACGCAAACCAGAAATACGAAAGAATTTAACTACTGGCCTGAGCGTTTTCGCAAAAAAATAGGGCGAAACACTCAAGCCAAAAGGCAGCCTCTTCCAACAATAATAAGACTTGTTCCATTTAAAACCTAGGAAAGTCTGGTGCAACTCACTAACAGGTATATGGAAGAAGCCATGTTTGAGATCAACAGTAACTAACTGGTCCAGTTTTTGCACAAGTGAATAAATCATGTCAATTTTTTCATTTGAAAACTTAGGTGCATCAATGTAAGAATTAACATATCTGAGGTCAGTAACAAGCCTCCATTTATAGAACACAAGACAACCGGATGTCATGACCTGTTGCCAAGGTGGGTCACAGGTCATGACATGCATTGCCAAAGAGTGGCGCTGTTCCATCATAATTACTGGCATTACAGTTAGGTAGCAAACTTAAGCTATTGAAGTCCTCTTCTCAATGCATTTTTACTTCTCTTGCCCCTGGTGCAAACACACTGAGTTTTGTAGCTTTCCTTTGCTGCAAATACACCAAGATCATGAAACTGAGTTTATTTACTATACACCGAGGTGGCTACATACCTTTGCCTAGGCAACTAAGTTTGTCATAATAGGCTAAACAGAGTAGCAACTCCATTGCTGACTGCCCAGACTGTCAGTCAGTGGGTGTTTGGCAGCTACCTAAATCTTATGGGAAAAATCCTGACATTTAAAAACTGTAAACAGGAGCCAAGAGAGATTCAGTTACAATCAGAGAATTATGGAAATTAAAGATTATTAGAGCTGAAATGTGCTACCCAATTGCAATGCAGAAAAATTCATCATGCATGGCTATTATCAAAATCAGAATGTTCCTTGTTATCCTTGTCAAGGTTGTGTTAGAAAAGGATTCAGGATTTCAGGCAAAATCACATTTCAAAAAATTCTCCAATGCCCAACCTTGCCAAAAACTGTCGTCAATACCAACTATAGATGAATCCGAGCAGCGCTTGTGTTTAGTGACTGTAGGCAGCCATTAATGGGGTCTATCAGCCTTAAATCGTCTTTATTTATTGTCTACATGAATATCAAACCTTCATATTCAGTGTAATTGAAGGACCCAATAGGCATTTTAGTGTACAACCATCCATGGTACAGGTTAGCAAGGAAATAGGTTAAACAGTTATTAACCCCAGTTATGGCCCACTAAAATCAGACCATCACTTGCTGTCCAGATTTGTCTATAAGCTACTTTGAGCATTTGAAAATAGCCTTGAAGGTTTATTTTTTTTTGTAGTAGTGTATCCCTGGATAAACTGAAAGGGGATTTAGACCTTAAATACACCAGAAGTAATTTGATCCCCTTTTTGTCAGCACTTATTTCAGAATAGGTTGAAAGTTGTTATTTAAAGAGAAATATTGTGTGGTTTTACAAGTAAATTTCATCCTTTTAAAACTAATATTTTTTTGGCAAAGAGTGATAAATTATTACAAATAAGGCATTATGGTAGCCTTCATTTCAACAAATTAGTTAGACAGAAATTCAGTTGTTTGTTGCTCAAGAATAACTTGTTCACCCAAACTTTCAACATTTCAAAAAATGCACCTTCCATAACTCTTCCTGTGCATAATATTTAAAGGAGATGAAGCTATTGCTGGGGTTTATTGTTAAGACCGAATGATTTGATAATAACTAGAGGTTATTACTTTTAATGCTGTGATGGAGCATTTTAAGCGCAATATTTTCCTCAAGTTGATGAACTTCTATTGTACAGGAATGGTAGTCAAAAGTTCTGCTCCTTGGAGCAGCTAAGTGGAGTTATGAACCATTAATTGGGTTCAACAATTGGGAGCCGCAGTTTTTGCCTAAAAATGCAGTAGCAATGACGGATCTTCTTAAAGGGAAATATTGTGTTTAAAATGCTCCAAAAAAGAGTACAAAGAAAACGGCCTCAGACACTATCCAACAATTCAGTTTTAATCATAAACCCCAGCGATAGCTACATCTCTTCAAAATACAATGAGCAGGAAGAGCCATGGATGTTGCATCATTTGAAATGTTGAAAGTTTGGGTGAACAAATTATTCTTCAGCAACAAACAATAGAATCTCAATCTGTGGAAGACTTATTTCTTGAAAAGAAGGCTACCACACTGCCTTTTTTTTGATAATCTATCGCCCTCTGTCAATAAATAATAGTTTTAAAAGGATGAATTTTTCTTGCAGAACAAATGCAATCTTTGCCTTTAAAACCTATCATTTTGTCATGAGGGCTTAGTAGAATTCATGTTTTGTCATGAAATATTATGTTGCATTTATTTCCTGTTCTCATGAGAATCCTAAAACATGACATTTTCATAAAATTATCACTAAAACTGAAAGGTAAACAAAGCTGTGTAAGTAGATCTGCCATAAAAATACAAAAGAAAAGGTATAAAAGGCAATTTTGACATGCAGACAGGCAGACATGTAATTTCCTTATTGGATTCAATAAAGTTTACTCTGCTCTGCTCTGCTCTGCTCTGCTCTGCTCTGCTCTGCTCTGCTCTGCTCTGCTCTGCTCTGCTCTGCTCTGCTCTGCTCTGCTCTGCTCTGCTCTGCTCTGCTCTGCTCTGCTCTGCTCTGCTCTGCTCTGCTCTGCTCTGCTCTGCTCTGCTCTGCTCTGCTCTGCTCTGCTCTGCTCTGCTCTGCTCTGCTCTGCTCTGCTCTGCTCTGCTCTACTCTACTCTACAGTACTCTATTAAGCCAAACAACAGACTGATATGAAGAAGAGTAAAAGGATGATGAGGGACTTGATTTAAATTTCATGCTGTGAAACTTTTTTTTACAGGGAAAACACCGAAGTAATAGGCACAACTCAGGAAGAGAGAGTGTTAGTTTGTTTGACGGATCTCCTGCAACACCACAGCAATCAAAAGATGTTATTCAGCCACCCAATAATAAACCTGATGAATTGCCTGTCCATAGCAACAGGGCATCATCTGAGAGTAAAACTGAAAATGTTTTTGATGAACTTGTCAATTTGAAAAATGAATTTCAAGAGTGGAGGGTAAGTTTCTAAACTTTTGTGAGATCAATTCTTTTCTGAAAAGATGAATTTCGTTCCTTGAACTAAAAGAAAAAAATGGTTTAGGTAATGCCACCCTTGAAATCAACATTAATATGAAACAAAGCCCTTGTGTGGCCATTGATAAATAATAGAATTTCTTTACCGTTTCTTTGTATACGTTGAACTTTGCTGCACAACCATTGCACTATTGGATCCTAAAATAGCACCCTATAAACAAATGGTGTGTAATGGTGTTATGGGCACAGAATAGAATTGAAGAGGAGGCATTTTAAAAAATGTACACCTTTGTGGGCTATAGTGAATGCAAATATGGCATCCTCCATACAAAGCAAATTTTGGAGATATAATTTGTGCATAGCAAGTGCAACTCTGAATACAGACCAGGACAGTGGTAATGAAGATATCAACAGGGTTAAACATGCTTAGTCTTTGTTAGGGGCAGTGGAGGGAAGTTTGAAGTGAGCTGGACTAACCATCAAGGTGTCCAAATGTGTTCAACAATATAATAGTAATGGGAGGTGGCCCAAAATGCCTCTGGCAGTAAAACTGGGGATCTCAAGCCTCCTAGCCCCCCTGTCTCTGCCGTTCCTGCCTTTAGATGGACAAGGTAAGTTAGATTAAAGATTCACTTGACCAGAGGTTAAATAGGTGGGAGGGTCACTGAATCAAGGCAGGCCTGCAGGCCAGGAGCGTGGAAGAAGTGCTGTTGTATTAAACTTTAGTAGATTTATATGAGCTCTCATCTTCATTGAGGTTTGCAAAAAATCACCCTCCTCACAGTGATTTGAGGTAAGTGATGGTGTGCCATTGCCCTCGCAAGCCTCAAAATTCATGGCCTGCAAAGGACCCTAGTCCAAAGGTTCATAAATTTTTCATGATTGATTGAATCAAGTGTGTTAACTTATTCTCACGTGCCGCACTGATTTGACTGTTCCTTTTACTGACTACACTATGTCTGATGAAATGTTGGCCATTGACCATTTGTTGAAAGCCCACTCCATCCTAGAGAGACTGGAAAATTCAATTGCCCTTCAGTGGCAATTATGCCTCATTTCCTACTCTCACCCAACCCACAAATGACAACTCAGGAAAAAGGATCAGACCTTATTGATTTGCTGAGAGAGGGCTTCCTATTGGTCCAGTGCAGCTTTTCAGTTTATTGAGAGAATTAAGGAGATCCATCATTGCTAACACAGTTATTAGGGAAAAATTGCGGTTGCCAATTATAGTACTCAGCAATTGGTTCATTTCTCCATTTAGCTGCTTCAATGAGCAGCAGTTTTGTTTACCATTTTGGTACAGTAAATGCCCAACAATTAGGGTTAAAATAACAGCTTACAAAAAATTCTGAAATAAGTGCTGGCAAAAAAGGGATAATATTACTTATGGTGCATTAAAGGGCCAGATTCCCTTTTAATGATGCTGCTGAAATTCTCTTATGCGTTTTGATGCATCCCGGTGGAATGCATCTTAACCTAGGGGCGTCGCAATGCCCATTGTTCACCGCTGCTGGCAGTTCCACAACCTCAAACAATAGCCATTCCTTAATTCCAGCGCGTTGCTCTGCCGCCTTTTTGTTGCCGTGCTGTACACACTAATCCAATTGAACGCAAAGCAAATGCCGACGCATTGCAGCGAGGGTATTGGAATTCCTTCATCATCGAAAAAAGCACAAAGGTAGCTTTTCAGAGCACTAAATATCGATCGGAAAAGTCTTCCAGACTCTCTAGCAAAGAGCCGGGGGGGACCGCTGATAGTTCATTGCATACTTGGAGCTGTTTGTACACAATATTTCACAAAGTACAGCTTATATAAATTATGATTTAACATGTGGTAGCAATGAAATACACATATTGAAATATGGGTGCAAATACTGAAACAATAAAACACCTCAAAAAACTGCAAAAAACTGCAATAGGGCAAATTTTGTTAGGAGAGTACAAATTAAAAGTTACTCTCTGTAAACTTGTAGGCCAATTAAAGTGATTATTCTTCAAAAATTTCAGTCTGAAATGAGCTTCCTCCTATTACCTTTGACTCATCCATTCTTAGTGAAGGGGGTGAAATTAAGTAATTACCTTTTCCACTAAGTCTCAACCAATTGGATCAACATGATTTGGCCAAGTGCACTTGCCGGTGTTTACCGATGTTCCGTATCCAGTTGAAATTATAAATGAAACTATTATACGTGGTCTTGCCTCCTCTATCTGTAAGCCGTTCCCGGCCTTAACCTCACTTGAATCAAGTTCCCAATTTCAGGGAAGTTTAAGATATATTGTAGGTATGACTCTTTGTGAATTTGACTTAAAGCAAACGTTAGTAATGACCAGTGTTTGCACCGGGTAGGAATTTCGTAGCTGGGTACCCAACCCGTATTACCCGTCGGGTACCCGGGTACTCGACCGTACACCTTGCAACATATTACAAAATAAGTGCATGGTATGCACATAATTTAGAGTCATGACTGGACCCATTGGCCTTTTATCTCTAATCAGGTTGATTTGACAACAGTACTGCAGTACGTCACATTTTACTTTATCTACAATGTGCCGTTTGTTCCTAACACTGTGACTTTAAAAATCAGACTGGAATTTAAAACTTGATCACAATTTCGACCCATTGGCCTAACTGGGTTGATTTGACAACAATACGTCACATTTTACTTTATCTACAATGTGCCGTTTGTTCCTAACATCGTGACTTTAAAAATCAGACTGGAATTTAAAACTTGATCACAATTTAGAGCCGTTAAGATTAGTTTCTGTGGCTTTTGTACAGTGTGCAATGTGTGCATCAGAACCAAAAAATAACTTCAGCTTGTCACTGCAACTTCTGTACCGTTGCTTTCTTGGTACGTTTATGAAAAAATCAACTATCTGTCCGTTCGTGATAATGACAGTAAAAAACTTTCTAATGCATTTCCTGGCCCAGATTTCACCCGTACAGTATCGTTAAAAATGTACGCTAATAGACCAACGAACGTTCGTTCCTTCGATCGAACGTTCGTTGCATGGGGGCTTTGTGTTCGATGTGTGCACTGCAGTAGTGACATCACTCTGGCACACTCCACTAGTACATGGGGGATACAGAAAATATGGAAGAATATTTTGCTCTGTGTTTGCCACATACCGTATTTACTCTATTTAACACCCCCTCTCTAATAAACGCCCCCCAACTTTTTCATCACATTGCATAAAGTGAAATTGTTAATTCCAAAGACAATATGTTAAAATGAAATAGTCCTGCCATGAAGCCATGAAATCTCCTAAAGTCCCATACTGTATCCTGAAGTAAAAGGCATGTTTCTGCAACTAATTTCTGTTGATATCCATCACGCTATCACATACCGCGAACCTATGCTGCTTCGTTTGCGGTTCGAAAGTGGTACTGTACATACCGTAGATATACAAATATTCGCTAGCCTATCCGAACAGCCTAACATAAAAATCCAAATTCAACAGGAAAACTGTTTAACAGTGAAATGCTATGACCGCTTATGTACTGCTAATGGTGCTACTCACGGTAACTATTATGCAATAACCGTATGTACATGCGTATAGCCGGCCGGTCAGTATAGTACCGTGAGGCCTGGCTGTATACTGTGCACAGCATGCATGCATGCATATGCCGCGGGCCCGTAAAAAAGTAACTTCTGTGTGTAACGTTACATATCAAGATGTCGGCGAAAGTTGATCACACTTGCAAAGTTCAGAGTGCTGTTCGTGGCTACCATATTTATAGGGAAGTTTGGTTACCGATCATTGGGGGAAGCTCACAGCTGATTGTGAAGCTGACAACCAAATGGACAAATATGCCATATGTAGCAGTTTATCAGAAGTCACATAAATTTGACTCTAATAAACGCCCCCCTTAACGAAAATTTCACGCCCCCGGGGCGTTTAATAGAGTAAATACGGTATTCAGGGACCTTGGGTGTAAAAATTTTGCAAATAGTTTAAATAGCAATAAAAAAGTACGGGCAATATGAAGGTAGGAATCATTTTAGTGTTCAAGTTAGTAACAGGATAGAAGTAAGTGGAAAGAAGAAATTTTTTTCGTGCACATGGCGTATAATACCCCTTCAAAGGAATGTGTACGATCTTAAATCTGATGGAGTGAATTTTGCTTCAGAAAAAATTTCTCTTCCCAAAATACGAAGTTTAAGCTATTGATTTGAGACAATATTTTTGTGGTTGATATTGAAATATGTGCATACATTATTTAGACATATCTGTATTACTAAAGCTTATTTTTTAGATCATTAAATCATGTCATGTTATGCATGCTCATTTGCCGACACCCACGCTATCGTGGCCTTATAAGGAAAGTCACGTACCGGCGGAGGTGGAGTCCAATGTAGGTTCATTCATGAACCCTGCTGTTGAGGTTAGGACACCCTTCAAATTCCTGTCGGAAACAAAATTTCTCCACCAACGTGAGTATATGGCGTTATTTTGGTGCTCACAAGAAAAAGAAATTTTGTTTAGATCGTTATATTTCCCAAACAATTTAAGTGTTGGTAGACGAATCCTAGTATTCCATACAAAACACGAGCTCATTTTGCTTTGTGATGAAGAACCAACCCAACAATTCTAGTGTCTTAAAATATTCGTCAATATTCACCAAATCAACAACGGACACAGTTCTTATGCACGAGGTCATTTTCCGTTTTATAACGTGCGTTGCACATACAGTATTTTGATACTCTTGTGAGAATTTTCTAGATAGGCCGGCAAACGTAGCATATAGCATGCTCATGACCCCCAGCCAACTCATTTGCATACCTCGTTGAAAACTAGTAATAATTGTATGCACTGTACTGCACACACCCGACGGCCCACTAACGTTAGCCTGGATACGTACATAGATCTACCCACAGTATTGTACTTCCCTCTCTGCAAGGCTGGGGGCAAATAGAACGTGTCAAAACATGCATTCCACAGTCAGACAGTGCACAACACCTCAAACCATGGAAAGCTCTCTATATTGCAACAAATTTTTGGTGAAAGCTGAACGCATGTCCTTTTTGCGGGAAGGAGAATGGTCTGGGTTCATGGGCCTAAATTGAAATGTAGGGGGTATATTGCGAATGAGTTTTAGGCCCATAGGCAAGGAGTACAGCAAAATTAAGTCATGGATCGGAACAAAGTACGCCGCTGTGGAATCTAACAGGATTATTATCAGTGCTATTCACCTTTGAACACAAAAAGTTTGTCTTGTGCTCTGCAGAAATGGTAAGACTCCGTTTTGAATTTTAAATGAAGTATTTGTAAAATGTCTGA
Organism: Holothuria scabra; assembly: GCA_037179385.1. Taxonomy (NCBI): domain Eukaryota; kingdom Metazoa; phylum Echinodermata; class Holothuroidea; order Aspidochirotida; family Holothuriidae; genus Holothuria; species Holothuria scabra. The sequence continues at coordinate 45,415,738 of CM074190.1, forward strand.
CATTAGGACTGAAAATTTTATAAGTGTTTTCACCAAAAAAAAAAAAAGAAATTTAAAGGCAGTTATTCAGCACTCCAAACAGTTCCAGTTCTCCCAACCTTCTCACCTCTAGCCCCGCCCACAACTGTATTGCATTCAACAATCCCTACTGCTACAGCAGTTTGTTGCCCCACCCAATTGTAAGTGTAACTGTAAGCTGCAGTTTTGGAGTTTGATCATGACGATCAACGAGTTGTATAGTTCGGAAAGTAAATTGTCCGGGTTTTATATTCGATGGACGGGGATAATTAGATAGGTTTACAGTTCAAGTTCGTGAAGTATATCGACGGGACCCTGGAACATACGCTTGGTACTTGAAAGAAAAAACCAAAAAGATATCCGCTTAAAAACGTAGGAAAGGCTGGCGTGGAAAGTTTGTCCACAAAAGGCCATGAGTCCTTGGAGCTTCGTGGCTCAATTTTTTTCGTTTCAAAGCGAAGGTGCGTGGGATGGATTTATATTTTTGTTGATTGCCATGCAGTTTACATTTTTCTTGACATGACACTGTACAAAAAGTTTAACCACCTGTGCTCCTAAAACATTCCGAGCTGTGACTATAACATGCTTTGGAATTTGTGAATTGGGTATGTGTGTATGTGTATTTTCAGACTGTTACTGAAGTGTGGCATATTGGCCTATGGCAATCATTGGTATTCCAAAATCCCCGGTTACGATCAGTTTATGTATTGCAAGTTCTTTTATATTTAACCCCTCAGCCAAAAGACATTCGTAGATAATGTAGAAATGGAAAGAGAAATAGAACACCACACAAAACATTTTTAGATTAAACTCGACCGTTTATTTTTCGACTTTTTTTATTTTTAAGAACCATTTGTCTACGGTTGTACATCGCGCTTCCGCACGGTAAAAACTGACCGCAAAAAGGGCGAACAAATGTGCAAATTTCCATCACAATTTAGCGTTCGAATTTTTGTACAGTTTTTGATAGCATGTGAAATTGCGGACGGCCAGGGAACGCGGCACAATTGATAAAAAAAAAGCTTGGAATTTGCATTATTCGGAATTCTATGGGAGTTATACGCGAAGTATACTGTATTATATAGGCTAACATTCCCAAGGCCAAAACTATTGCTAGTTAAGCCTAACGTTATGCCTATCTATACTGTGTCATTTGCGGTGCCTTGAGTTTCTACGATGGTTTGAAAATTCGAGACAAATTAAGCCTCAAGCTTTTTCTCAGAGTTGATCAGATCTTATCTGACCATTTTTGCGATAGAATTGCAGGGCTATTTTCGATACTTCAGAAAGCCTTTCCTTCTGGTACAAGCGCTATTGTTTGTGGTAAGCTGATTAGCCTATAATCCTTTAATGCCGATGCATCGCTTCGCAGTGATTACGTACACAATGCTCCCTGTTTCACTGCATACAGTGCAGAGGCTGTGTAGAGTGCCTAATCTGGATGCATTTGCGACGCCAACGCATCGCCGACGGGACCCTTTGTGTTTGCGTCGGTATGCATCAGAAATGCATCGCAACGCTTAAGAGAATTTCAGTGGCGTCCCTTAGTTTACTCTGAGAGAAATGTCAATCCCCAGGGCTATAACTAAATGCTTGAATGGTCATGTATTTGGAATTGATAGCAGTTCTTGATGAGGTTGGGCACAGGATATTGTGTTCCAATTGGATAACAGCATGTACAGCTTCCTTTATGTAGTCACAGTACAGGTTGCTGGAGGAGAATCTCACTCCTCCACACCTGCAGTTTTATGTTCCACTGGGACAGGGAGATGTTATCTAAATGTGCAGCTATTGAACTAGAAAATCTTAGAAGAGGCCCAGAAATCTGAATATTTGTAGTATTCAGGAAGTTATTAAACTGTAGTAATTCATACAGTTAGTTATGTGCATGACATGACTTGCATTGTGGGGTACAGGGGTGGCACCAGGGTATTTTGATGGGGGAAAAGCATGAGTGCTCCTTTTCTTGTTTTTCCCATTGTTTTCCTTCTCTTTTCACATTTTCTTGCAAATATAAGGAGGCTCTCATCCCCCAGATGCCATCCCTGGTGGTGTAAGATTGTATAGTAATTTGTATGATTTCATAGTAGGATGATGTGTTGTAACATAAACCAAATGTAAACAGGCACTGGGAGTAACTTGATAAATAAAATTAACAGCGACTCAAAAGGGCTGCTGAACCTGGTAGACTGCACTCTCTGTATCAATGATTCTACTAGTGAGTCCTTGCATTTTAGCTTGGTTGGACATAATATATGATTTCTACTATGAGCCACAGAGTCTTCTTTGGTGTTAAGTTACTAGCCAAAACTCAATTTTTGTTTTTCACAGGTAGCAAGCAGCTTTATGCCTGCACAGCTGAGGCTTGAGATGAGACAATTAGGTTCAGCACAGAAAGAACAAGAGCTGAAGATAGATGAATTGAGAAGGTTCTTGAATCTTCAGACCTATACATTTATAGATCAACATAAAATTCTCCTAGATGAAATAAAAAAGTTATCTCAGAGACAAAGCGCTTTTTCTGATGATTTAAGAGGTTTGGAGGAAAGGGTTGCTGCTAACCAAGGATGGAATGAATATAAGGAATTACTTGATGGAATGAGCCAGCAAAATGAGGACATTTGTGAGGTCATGACACATGTTGGTAAACAGATCAAAGAATTGAAAGTAAGTGGCGATATTCTTATCTGGCATGCCATGCATGCCATGCTGTTGCTTCTGAAGAGTGCAACAAATACACCTCAGTAGATTGAATGTAGTGTGGGGTGTATCTGGGATCTGAATTTGTTATGTGATCTGTGCAGTCAAGTGATCTATCCTTTCATTGTGTTCGCACTGTGTGAAAAGCAATTAACCATACTTGACTGACCTAGCTGGCCCTAAATGTTGCATAACTTTTTGTTTCTATTTTGGTGTATCTGGTACTGCTAATCAATCAGATGTGAAAGCTTGACTATGTCAGATGTGTGTGTAGTGAGCTTCATTTCCTCCCAAGGTGATAAGATGTTATGGTAGTGAGGGAGGATGTTTCAAAAAGTAAGAAGGAAAGTTTCATCATGTGCATTTGCCATTACCCTCCATCTTCCAATCTCACAGCCTGACATTGGTGAAGGGATTAGTAGACTTGGATGGAATGCTTTCTTTGTGGTTTTCCTGTCTCTAGCTAAACAGGCAGAACCAGCTAAGAGTGTAGCAGCTTGCTATGCATGACTTAGTTTGCACAACAAAATCATTGTGAGGGGCAGGATTTTGGTTACACTCTTTACAGATGTTATAAAGGGCATGATTTATTTACCTGAAAAATAAATTGTGGTTAGACTTCTTCAAGTTTTGGGGAATGGGGAAATCAGCCCCATGAGTAAAATATCTCAAAAGGCACATTGCTCAACTTGTTTTGTGATTTTTCAGAGTTCATTTGTAATTGTTTTGTCTTCTTCAAGCCCAATTGTCCTCTCACTGTACACTATCACCAACTGCAAACTATCACCAGCTACAGTGTAATTTAGCTTGGCCATAAAGTTTTAATGGGGGACATTTTCATAATTCCAAAGTGTATATTATGAAATTTCTTTACTTTTAGGAACATGAAAATTGTAAAATCTTTTGAAATGACATTGAAATATGTCCAGTGATACATTCATGTCAGGGGTGTCTGTAACTATGCATTTGAAAAGAAAGCCCGATGCTCTCTATGTATGTTGTATGTACAGTAGCATCTTTGAAGGTTATTTGAAATGTGAATAATGTTTAACCCTTTACCGTTGTTTGGGTCCTTTTGGACCCATACGGAGAGCGCGGCTGTCACCCATCTTTACTGTTTCACGCAGGGCTCGAAACTGCGAGTAGCTACCCGAAAAATTCAGCCACAACAATGAGAGGGACAATAGTTTAAGGTCAAGGGGTCAATAACCTACGGAAGCTGATGCGGGGTGTGCTACGTCCGCTTTTCTGCCCACTCCCGAGGCGCGCAAATATGCCCCGTTTGGAGCACAATGGTAAAGGGTTAAATGTTTCACTGACCATATCTGCCCGATTGCCATAGTTACCCTTCCTTCTGTGCCTATTTGTTGGTTATGGGTGGAAGAAGGTGGGAAGCTGGGGGGGCTTCTTCCTGGGAAAGTTTGCACATCTGGAGGGAAACTTTCCTTTCCTCATGGTGTAACTATCTGAATTGTGGAAAATTCAACTTTCTTTCTGGGAAATAAGTTTTCAAGCTCCCTTCCTGCAAATTATAGATTTTCCAGTCCTGTGCATTGGTTAAATTTTGCATATAATTATCTTCACACATACAGTGTTCTCCCTGATAAAGAAATTTCCTAAAATATCTCCCTCTTCAAAATACCATCTTGGCGAAAAATAAGATTACCACACTTTCTGACTCTTCACATCTTGTTCAAATAAATGCAGTCAAGCAAAATCAGACTTCTCATTAGCAATACAATAGTTGCAAGGCTGTTGTGTCAGATTGCTGTGAGGCAGGATTATCTGACAGTATGTAAGTTAGTATTAACTTTATTTAGCCGAAGCAGGGAGACAAATAAAGGTGCGGAAATGCATTTTTTTGGCCTGTGCAACTGTTGATGATTGCAGTCTCAACTTCTATCATTATTGTAATGTGCTTTGGGCTATTTTACAAATTTCAGGTTCAAGTGAAGAAACAGTCTCCATTGTCATGGCGGTGTGATACATGTACAGCTTCAAACCCGCTGAAGGTCGGTAAGTGTTCAGATTGCAACTGTTTTATGTACTGGAAATATTTTTTCCACTCCATGGTGCCAAGTATTCATTCTCTATGGCTCTTGGGTCCAGTTAGTTGGGTATATATGTTGAACAAAAGATGGACAAGTCCTTTGAAGTTTGCAAAGAGTGATGAATCTAAAATGGTACCCTGTAATCCTCTGCTTCCTCTCATCAGCCAGCAGGAAGATTGTTTGCTGCAGCTAGCAGGACAATTTATTTCTTTATGTTTGCTTATACTTGGGTGACTTCCAGCTATATTTGGTTATTGAAAAGTGAATTCTTAAAGTACAACACCCATCTCTATAGGACATTCTTGAGCCAAGATCTGAAATGCTGAAATTTATTCGCTTAAAACAAATTAGTCCATTGCACAATGATTTGTGACTTTGTTGTTTTACAACCCACATTACCTGCTTTGTTTTCCTTTAAAATTAAAAAATATTTTTATGAACTTAAACACTTCCTGTTTGCTTGCATAGCATATGTTGCACAGAGAGGGTAAAATTAATTACATCATGTCATAAGAGTAAGAGTCCTATCACACCTTGGTACAAGGTGCAGTAAGTGTCAGAAAAACAAAGTAATGCAAAGATTGTAACATGAGTAGTGCAACAATGACATCACAAATTATTGCACAATGCATCATTTAGTTTGAGTGAATAAACTTCAACATTTTATACCTCAGCTCAAGAATGTCCTATGGAGATGGGCGTTGTACTTTTAGAATTCATTTTTCATGCCGTTTAATATATATTTTTGAAGTTTTTGACTTGAAGCTCACTTTCAATAGTCCACATATCATAAAGCAAGTGTAATGTGGTGTACATTTAACAGAAATAAATTGAGGTAAAGTCTTTAGCACCTATTTGCATGTTCATGAAATTTTTTTTTTCTCAGGTTCTCAAAAATTTTTCTCATCAAATGCTGGTTCCCTCATTCTGGACCATCCACCTCTGGAAGGGGGGCATAGTGGCAAAGATCAATTATGTGACCCTCATGATGACCTTAGTACATTCCTTCTGGAGAGTTTGTATCTGACCACTGGAGAAGAGGGGGAAGAAGAGGTCTTCAAGGCAAAAGGAAAGCTTTTTCATTTTGATAGCAACATCAAAAAGTGGCTGGAAGTTTGTGTTGGAGAAGTTAAAATTTTAAAGAATCTTGAGATAGGAAGAACAAGATTACTGATGAAAACAGAGAAGTTACATAAGGTATTTAGTTCATTTATTTTGGAGTGAGTTTATCAATGTCAAATGTTGTGAAGAATGGTAGAATAAAGGACATGACTATCTTTTAGCTGTTAGATATATGTTGTACATATGACCTCTTTTGTGCCCCATGCCACTACTACTTTAGCTCTTTTGGATCCTTTCCAAACACCAAGGTCAAAGACATTTATTTTAATTCACAATGCTCATTAAACTGTAAGAGTTTATTTATTATCATGCCTTTTGCTATGTACTGTCTTAATGCAACCCTACTCCATTGCTTATGCTAAGCATCACGCACAACAGCAGTAGGCTCCTTTTTTAGAGTCTTTGGTCTGACTCGACCTGGGAATTGAACCCCAGCCTTCCTTATGAGAAGCGGATGCTCTACCGTTAGACCAAGCATGCGGTCCACCTGGATGTCCATAATTATGACAAGGTTTTATACCACACAACAATAATGTGGTCATTTGAAAGGACTGAAAACACAACATTCACCTGTATGCTTCTGTATGCTTTACATGTGGGTTTGACTGCATGGTTAACCGGTTAGAGAATCTCACTTGCAGTCTGGATTCTGAGTCCTGGATGGGTCATACCAAACACTTTAAAAAATTGAACCTACTACTATTGTGCTTGGTGTTCAGCATAAGCAATGGAGTAGGGAAAACAAGCCAGTAGCCTACAACTGGAAAGAAGGCTGTGGCCTGTCCATCTTATAAAACCAATCAGTCAGAAACTGATCCATAACCAACTTACTACATGATGTGGCTAGAATTTTTGAGACTAGATAAATCTCTGGCATGGGATGTTATTTCCTGCTTGTCATCAAATTGTGTAATTGCAAGAAAAAGGTGACCAATTAGTCTTGAAATTCAAATTCCTGTATAAAGCAAAACGAAAAAATTTTTTCCTCCTAGATTTGTGCCAACCACTGGCTGAAACCTGAAATGAGATTATTTCCAAATCTTGTACAGTCATCAGGCTGTGCACACTTTTGTTATGCCTGGAATGCCGTAGATTTTGCAAAGGGAGAGAAATGCCATGAGCGGTTCTCACTAGGATTTGACACACAGGATCTGGCAGAGAAATTCAAGATAGTCTTTGACAAGATGAAGACACTGAAAAAAGAATCATGTGGGTATAGAGTGAACTCCAAAAATTCTTATGGATTACGTAAGAAACTTGGATGTGTGCAGGAAGGAGATGATGAAAGTGATGAAGACAGTGCTGACAGTAGTGATCAAAAACAGTCTCAGAGATGGGAGAAGGTGAGCTTTCCCCATGAGCAGATGTTTTCTTTGGCAGAGTCCTCTGGGGGTGTAAGAACCCAAAGACTTTTCGGGTAAAGCATTATAGTATAGTTCAGTTAAATATTAGTGTTCATGTTTAATTATTTCCCAGTGTTCCATTCAAGGGAGAGGGGATAAGGGGATTTGCCCCTCCCCCTTTCTGGAGAAAGGGGAGATAAAGTCCCCCTTTTTATTTCTGTAGTAATAAAAAAAATATCAGTATCTTGGTTTCTTACTGAAGAATAGGACACCTGTGCAGCAATGTTTGGACTGACATACATGAATAGCCTTTTCAACCCTTCAGATTTTATCTTGTAGGGGTCTTGAAACATGATTTTGCACCTGAAATGTGTGCCAAGGGCACCATTATATTGGACTTGGGGTTTGACAGTAATATATCTTCCCCCTCCCCCCATTTTGAGTTTCTGGCAGACTTCCTGATTCCTAATACTGAGGGAAATTCTGGATTGGTTTAAGTATGTTTTGAAGACTCGCATTGTCATTTGGATATTATCAACATTGCTATATGCACATTCGTTTTGAAAGTTTGTAAAAAAAGCAGCCTAAAGCCATTTCATTTGTATTCTGCTGTAGAGTTAAAGAAGGAAACGTATAAAGTAACCACTTACCCTTAAACAGAAATTCATTTTCATTTATTTGTTGCCTTCCTCTTGCAATAGTCCAATTTTTGGTTCCGATGATAAGAGAAACCTATGCAATCATGATGGCATGTGTATGTATGTGTGTGTGTGTGTGTGTTTGTGACACTTTGCTTGTTAGCACAATATCTCAAGATAGGAATGTCTGACAGTTTTCAAATTTGGTACATGGATGCACCATATTGAGAGGAAGAACCCTATTGTTTTTGGTGGAGGTCAAAGGTCATCTGGGGTCACCAGGGGTCAATTTCTGAAAACTTTGTTAGCACGATATCTCAAGATAGGAAACTTGGATAGATTTCATATTTGATATGTGGATGCCTTATGGTCAGAAGATGGTCCCTATTGTTTTTGGTGGAGGTCAAAGGTCATCTGGGGTCACCGGGGGTCCAAGTCTGAAAATATTGTAAGCACGATATTTCACGATAGGGAACTGGATAGATTTCATATGTTGTATGTGGATGTGTTATGGTGAGAAGATGGTCCCTATTGTTTTTGGCGGATGTCAAAGGTCATCTGGGGTCACCGGGGGTCAAAGTCTGAAAATCTTGTTAACCAATATCTAGAGATAGGAAACTTGGATTGGTTTCATATTTCTTATGTGAATGCGTTATGGTCAAAAGATGGTCCCTTGCATTTTACACGGAGGTCAAAGGTCATCTGAGGTCACCGGGGGTCCAAGTCTGAAAACTTTGTTAGCACGATATCTCAAGATAGGAAACTTGGATAGATTTCATATTTGATATGTGATGCCTTATGGTCAGAAGATGGTCCCTATTGTTTTTGGTGGATGTCAAAGGTCATCTGGGGTCACTGGGTGTCAAAGTCTGAAAATATTGTTAGCAGGATATTTCAAGATAGGGAACTTGGATAGATTTCATATTTGGTATGTGGATGCCTTATGGTCAGAAGATGGTCCCTATTGTTTTTGGTGGATGTCAAAGGTCATCTGGGGTCACTGGGGGTCAAAGTCTGAAAATATTGTTAGCAGGATATTTCAAGATAGGGAACTTGGATAGATTTCATATTTGGTATGTGGATGCCTTATGGTCAGAAGATGGTCCCTATTGTTTTTGGTGGAGGTCAAAGGTCATCTGGGGTCACTGGGGGGTCAAAGTCTGAAAATCTTGTCAACATGATATCTAGAGATAGGAAACTTGGATTGGTTTCATATTTCGTATGTAAATGCGTTATGGTCAAAAGATGGTCCCTTGTATTTTACGCGGAGGTCAAAGGTCATCTGAGGTCACCGGGGGTCCAAGTCTGAAAACTTTTCTCAAGATAGGAAACTTGGATAGATTTCATATGTGGTATGTGGATGCCTTATGGTCAGAAGATGGTCCCAATTGTTTTTGGCGGAGGTCAAAGGTCATCTGGGGTCACTGGGGGTCAAAGTCTGAAAATCTTGTTAACACGATATCTAGAGATAGGAAACTTGGATTGGTTTCACATTTCGTATGTGAATGCGTTATGGTCAAAAGATGGTCCCTTGTATTTTGCGCGGAGGTCAAAGGTCATCTGGGGTCACCGGGGGTCCAAGTCTGAAAACTTTGTTAGCACGATATCTCAAGATAGGAAACTTGGATAGATTTCATATTTGATATGTGGATGCCTTATGGTCAGAAGATGGGTCCCTATTGTTTTTGGTGGAGGTCAAAGGTCATCTGGTGTCACTGGGGACAAAGTCTGAAAATCTTGTCAACACGATATCTAGAGATAGGAAACTTGGATTGGTTTCATATTTCGTATGTGAATGCGTTATGGTCAAAGGATGGTCCCTTGTATTTTGCGCGGAGGTCAAAGGTCATCTGAGGTCACCGGGGGTCCAAGTCTGAAAACTTTGTTGGCACGACATCTCAAGATAGGGAACTTGGATAGATTTCTTATGTGGTATGTGGATGTGTTATGGTGAGAAGATGGTCCCTATTGTTTTTGGCAGAGGTCAAAGGTCATCTGGGGTCACTGGGGGTCAAAGTCTGAAAATCTTGTTAACACGATATCTAGAGATAGGAAACTTGGATTGGTTTCATATTTTGTATGTGAATGCGTTATGGTCAAAAGATGGTCCCTTGCATTTTACACGGAGGTCAAAGGTCATCTGAGGTCACCGGGGGTCCAAGTCTGAAAACTTTGTTAGCACTATATCTCAAGATAGGAAACTTGGATAGATTTCATATTTGATATGTGGATGCCTTATGGTCAGAAGATGGGTCCCTATTGTTTTTGGTGGAGGTCAAAGGTCATCTGGTGTCACTGGGGACAAAGTCTGAAAATCTTGTTAACACGATATCTAGAGATAGGAAACTTGGATTGGTTTCATATTTCGTATGTGAATGCGTTATGGTCAAAGGATGGTCCCTTGTATTTTGCGCGGAGGTCAAAGGTCATCTGAGGTCACCGGGGGTCCAAGTCTGAAAACTTTGTTGGCACGATATCTCAAGATAGGGAACTTGGATAGATTTCTTATGTGGTATGTGGATGTGTTATGGTGAGAAGATGGTCCCTATTGTTTTTGGCAGAGGTCAAAGGTCATCTGGGGTCACTGGGGGTCAAAGTCTGAAAATCTTGTTAACACGATATCTAGAGATAGGAAACTTGGATTGGTTTCATATTTTGTATGTGAATGCGTTATGGTCAAAAGATGGTCCCTTGCATTTTACACGGAGGTCAAAGGTCATCTGAGGTCACCGGGGGTCCAAGTCTGAAAACTTTGTTAGCACGATATCTCAAGATAGGAAACTTGGATAGATTTCATATTTCATATGTGGATACCTTATGGTCAGAAGATGGTCCCTATTGTTTTTGGTGGATGTCAAAGGTCATCTGGGGTCACTGGGGGTCAAAGTCTGAAAATATTGTTAGCAGGATATTTCAAGATAGGGAATTGGATAGATTTCATATTTGGTATGTGGATGCCTTATGGTGAGAAGATGGTCCCTATTGTTTTTGGCGGAGGTCAAAGGTCATCTGGGGTCACTGGGGGGTCAAAGTCTGAAAATCTTGTCAACATGATATCTAGAGATAGGAAACTTGGATTGGTTTCATATTTCGTATGTGAATGCGTTATGGTCAAAAGATGGTCCCTTGTATTTTACGCGGAGGTCAAAGGTCATCTGAGGTCACCGGGGGTCCAAGTCTGAAAACTTTTCTCAAGATAGGAAACTTGGATAGATTTCATATGTGGTATGTGGATGCCTTATGGTCAGAAGATGGTCCCTATTGTTTTTGGCGGAGGTCAAAGGTCATCTGGGGTCACTGGGGGTCAAAGTCTGAAAATCTTGTTAACACGATATCTAGAGATAGGAAACTTGGATTGGTTTCATATTTCGTATGTGAATGCGTTGTGGTCAAAAGATGGTCCCTTGTATTTTACGCGGAGGTCAAAGGTCATCTGAGGTCACCGGGGGTCCAAGTCTGAAAACTTTTCTCAAGATAGGAAACTTGGATAGATTTCATATGTGGTATGTGGATGCCTTATGGTCAGAAGATGGGTCCCAATTGTTTTTGGCGGAGGTCAAAGGTCATCTGGGGTCACTGGGGGTCAAAGTCTGAAAATCTTGTCAACATGATATCTAGAGATAGGAAACTTGGATTGGTTTCATATTTCGTATGTGAATGCATTATGGTCAAAAGATGGTCCCTTGTATTTTGCACGGAGGTCAAAGGTCATCTGAGGTCACAGGGGTCCAAGTCTGAAAACTTTGTTAGCACGATATCTCAAGATAGGAAACTTGGATAGATTTCATATTTGATATGTGGATGCCTTATGGTCAGAAGATGGGTCCCTATTGTTTTTGGTGGAGGTCAAAGGTCATCTGGTGTCACCGGGGACAAAGTCTGAAAATCTTGTTAACACGATATCTAGAGATAGGAAACTTGGATTGGTTTCATATTTCGTATGTGAATGCGTTATGGTCAAAAGATGGTCCCTTGTATTTTACGCAGAGGTCAAAGGTCATCTGAGGTCACCGGGGGTCCAAGTCTGAAAACTTTTCTCAAGATAGGAAACTTGGATAGATTTCATATGTGGTATGTGGATGCCTTATGGTCAGAAGATGGTCCCAATTGTTTTTGGCGGAGGTCAAAGGTCATCTGGGGTCACTGGGGGTCAAAGTCTGAAAATCTTGTTAACACGATATCTAGAGATAGGAAACTTGGATTGGTTTCACATTTCGTATGTGAATGCGTTATGGTCAAAAGATGGTCCCTTGTATTTTGCGCGGAGGTCAAAGGTCATCTGGGGTCACCGGGGGTCCAAGTCTGAAAACTTTGTTAGCACGATATCTCAAGATAGGGAACTTGGATAGATTTCTTATGTGGTATGTGGATGTGTTATGGTGAGAAGATGGTCCCTATTGTTTTTGGCAGAGGTCAAAGGTCATCTGGGGTCACTGGGGGTCAAAGTCTGAAAATCTTGTTAACACGATATCTAGAGATACGAAACTTGGATTGGTTTCATATTTTGTATGTGAATGCGTTATGGTCAAAAGATGGTCCCTTGCATTTTACACGGAGGTCAAAGGTCATCTGAGGTCACCGGGGGTCCAAGTCTGAAAACTTTGTTAGCACGATATCTCAAGATAGGAAACTTGGATAGATTTCATATTTGATATGTGGATGCCTTATGGTCAGAAGATGGGTCCCTATTGTTTTTGGTGGAGGTCAAAGGTCATCTGGTGTCACTGGGGACAAAGTCTGAAAATCTTGTTAACACGATATCTAGAGATAGGAAACTTGGATTGGTTTCATATTTCGTATGTGAATGCGTTATGGTCAAAGGATGGTCCCTTGTATTTTGCGCGGAGGTCAAAGGTCATCTGAGGTCACCGGGGGTCCAAGTCTGAAAACTTTGTTGGCACGATATCTCAAGATAGGGAACTTGGATAGATTTCTTATGTGGTATGTGGATGTGTTATGGTGAGAAGATGGTCCCTATTGTTTTTGGCAGAGGTCAAAGGTCATCTGGGGTCACTGGGGGTCAAAGTCTGAAAATCTTGTTAACACGATATCTAGAGATAGGAAACTTGGATTGGTTTCATATTTTGTATGTGAATGCGTTATGGTCAAAAGATGGTCCCTTGCATTTTACACGGAGGTCAAAGGTCATCTGAGGTCACCGGGGGTCCAAGTCTGAAAACTTTGTTAGCACGATATCTCAAGATAGGAAACTTGGATAGATTTCATATTTCATATGTGGATACCTTATGGTCAGAAGATGGTCCCTATTGTTTTTGGTGGATGTCAAAGGTCATCTGGGGTCACTGGGGGTCAAAGTCTGAAAATATTGTTAGCAGGATATTTCAAGATAGGGAATTGGATAGATTTCATATTTGGTATGTGGATGCCTTATGGTGAGAAGATGGTCCCTATTGTTTTTGGCGGAGGTCAAAGGTCATCTGGGGTCACTGGGGGGTCAAAGTCTGAAAATCTTGTCAACATGATATCTAGAGATAGGAAACTTGGATTGGTTTCATATTTCGTATGTGAATGCGTTATGGTCAAAAGATGGTCCCTTGTATTTTACGCGGAGGTCAAAGGTCATCTGAGGTCACCGGGGGTCCAAGTCTGAAAACTTTTCTCAAGATAGGAAACTTGGATAGATTTCATATGTGGTATGTGGATGCCTTATGGTCAGAAGATGGTCCCTATTGTTTTTGGCGGAGGTCAAAGGTCATCTGGGGTCACTGGGGGTCAAAGTCTGAAAATCTTGTTAACACGATATCTAGAGATAGGAAACTTGGATTGGTTTCATATTTCGTATGTGAATGCGTTGTGGTCAAAAGATGGTCCCTTGTATTTTACGCGGAGGTCAAAGGTCATCTGAAGTCACCGGGGGTCCAAGTCTGAAAACTTTTCTCAAGATAGGAAACTTGGATAGATTTCATATGTGGTATGTGGATGCCTTATGGTCAGAAGATGGGTCCCAATTGTTTTTGGCGGAGGTCAAAGGTCATCTGGGGTCACTGGGGGTCAAAGTCTGAAAATCTTGTCAACATGATATCTAGAGATAGGAAACTTGGATTGGTTTCATATTTCGTATGTGAATGCATTATGGTCAAAAGATGGTCCCTTGTATTTTGCACGGAGGTCAAAGGTCATCTGAGGTCACAGGGGGTCCAAGTCTGAAAACTTTGTTAGCACGATATCTCAAGATAGGAAACTTGGATAGATTTCATATTTGATATGTGGATGCCTTATGGTCAGAAGATGGGTCCCTATTGTTTTTGGTGGAGGTCAAAGGTCATCTGGTGTCACCGGGGACAAAGTCTGAAAATCTTGTTAACACGATATCTAGAGATAGGAAACTTGGATTGGTTTCATATTTCGTATGTGAATGCGTTATGGTCAAAAGATGGTCCCTTGTATTTTACGCAGAGGTCAAAGGTCATCTGAGGTCACCGGGGGTCCAAGTCTGAAAACTTTTCTCAAGATAGGAAACTTGGATAGATTTCATATGTGGTATGTGGATGCCTTATGGTCAGAAGATGGGTCCCAATTGTTTTTGGCGGAGGTCAAAGGTCATCTGGGGTCACTGGGGGTCAAAGTCTGAAAATCTTGTTAACACGATATCTAGAGATAGGAAACTTGGATTGGTTTCACATTTCGTATGTGAATGCGTTATGGTCAAAAGATGGTCCCTTGTATTTTGCGCGGAGGTCAAAGGTCATCTGGGGTCACCGGGGGTCCAAGTCTGAAAACTTTGTTAGCACGATATCTCAAGATAGGAAACTTGGATAGATTTCATATTTGATATGTGGATGCCTTATGGTCAGAAGATGGGTCCCTATTGTTTTTGGTGGAGGTCAAAGGTCATCTGGTGTCACTGGGGACAAAGTCTGAAAATCTTGTTAACACGATATCTAGAGATAGGAAACTTGGATTGGTTTCATATTTCGTATGTGAATGCGTTATGGTCAAAGGATGGTCCCTTGTATTTTGCGCGGAGGTCAAAGGTCATCTGAGGTCACCGGGGGTCCAAGTCTGAAAACTTTGTTGGCACGATATCTCAAGATAGGGAACTTGGATAGATTTCTTATGTGGTATGTGGATGTGTTATGGTGAGAAGATGGTCCCTATTGTTTTTGGCAGAGGTCAAAGGTCATCTGGGGTCACTGGGGGTCAAAGTCTGAAAATCTTGTTAACACGATATCTAGAGATAGGAAACTTGGATTGGTTTCATATTTTGTATGTGAATGCGTTATGGTCAAAAGATGGTCCCTTGCATTTTACACGGAGGTCAAAGGTCATCTGAGGTCACCGGGGGTCCAAGTCTGAAAACTTTGTTAGCACGATATCTCAAGATAGGAAACTTGGATAGATTTCATATTTGATATGTGGATGCCTTATGGTCAGAAGATGGGTCCCTATTGTTTTTGGTGGAGGTCAAAGGTCATCTGGTGTCACTGGGGACAAAGTCTGAAAATCTTGTTAACACGATATCTAGAGATAGGAAACTTGGATTGGTTTCATATTTCGTATGTGAATGCGTTATGGTCAAAGGATGGTCCCTTGTATTTTGCGCGGAGGTCAAAGGTCATCTGAGGTCACCGGGGGTCCAAGTCTGAAAACTTTGTTGGCACGATATCTCAAGATAGGGAACTTGGATAGATTTCTTATGTGGTATGTGGATGTGTTATGGTGAGAAGATGGTCCCTATTGTTTTTGGCAGAGGTCAAAGGTCATCTGGGGTCACTGGGGGTCAAAGTCTGAAAATCTTGTTAACACGATATCTAGAGATAGGAAACTTGGATTGGTTTCATATTTTGTATGTGAATGCGTTATGGTCAAAAGATGGTCCCTTGCATTTTACACGGAGGTCAAAGGTCATCTGAGGTCACCGGGGGTCCAAGTCTGAAAACTTTGTTAGCACGATATCTCAAGATAGGAAACTTGGATAGATTTCATATTTCATATGGGGATACCTTATGGTCAGAAGATGGTCCCTATTGTTTTTGGTGGATGTCAAAGGTCATCTGGGGTCACTGGGGGTCAAAGTCTGAAAATATTGTTAGCAGGATATTTCAAGATAGGGAATTGGATAGATTTCATATTTGGTATGTGGATGCCTTATGGTGAGAAGATGGTCCCTATTGTTTTTGGCGGAGGTCAAAGGTCATCTGGGGTCACTGGGGGGTCAAAGTCTGAAAATCTTGTCAACATGATATCTAGAGATAGGAAACTTGGATTGGTTTCATATTTCGTATGTGAATGCGTTATGGTCAAAAGATGGTCCCTTGTATTTTACGCGGAGGTCAAAGGTCATCTGAGGTCACCGGGGGTCCAAGTCTGAAAACTTTTCTCAAGATAGGAAACTTGGATAGATTTCATATGTGGTATGTGGATGCCTTATGGTCAGAAGATGGTCCCTATTGTTTTTGGCGGAGGTCAAAGGTCATCTGGGGTCACTGGGGGTCAAAGTCTGAAAATCTTGTTAACACGATATCTAGAGATAGGAAACTTGGATTGGTTTCATATTTCGTATGTGAATGCGTTGTGGTCAAAAGATGGTCCCTTGTATTTTACGCGGAGGTCAAAGGTCATCTGAGGTCACCGGGGGTCCAAGTCTGAAAACTTTTCTCAAGATAGGAAACTTGGATAGATTTCATATGTGGTATGTGGATGCCTTATGGTCAGAAGATGGGTCCCAATTGTTTTTGGCGGAGGTCAAAGGTCATCTGGGGTCACTGGGGGTCAAAGTCTGAAAATCTTGTCAACATGATATCTAGAGATAGGAAACTTGGATTGGTTTCATATTTCGTATGTGAATGCATTATGGTCAAAAGATGGTCCCTTGTATTTTGCACGGAGGTCAAAGGTCATCTGAGGTCACAGGGGGTCCAAGTCTGAAAACTTTGTTAGCACGATATCTCAAGATAGGAAACTTGGATAGATTTCATATTTGATATGTGGATGCCTTATGGTCAGAAGATGGGTCCCTATTGTTTTTGGTGGAGGTCAAAGGTCATCTGGTGTCACCGGGGACAAAGTCTGAAAATCTTGTTAACACGATATCTAGAGATAGGAAACTTGGATTGGTTTCATATTTCGTATGTGAATGCGTTATGGTCAAAAGATGGTCCCTTGTATTTTACGCAGAGGTCAAAGGTCATCTGAGGTCACCGGGGTCCAAGTCTGAAAACTTTTCTCAAGATAGGAAACTTGGATAGATTTCATATGTGGTATGTGGATGCCTTATGGTCAGAAGATGGTCCCAATTGTTTTTGGCGGAGGTCAAAGGTCATCTGGGGTCACTGGGGTCAAAGTCTGAAAATCTTGTTAACACGATATCTAGAGATAGGAAACTTGGATTGGTTTCACATTTCGTATGTGAATGCGTTTATGGTCAAAAGATGGTCCCTTGTATTTTGCGCGGAGGTCAAAGGTCATCTGGGGTCACCGGGGTCCAAGTCTGAAAACTTTGTTAGCACGATATCTCAAGATAGGAAACTTGGATAGATTTCATATTTGATATGTGGATGCCTTATGGTCAGAAGATGGGTCCCTATTGTTTTTGGTGGAGGTCAAAGGTCATCTGGTGTCACTGGGGACAAAGTCTGAAAATCTTGTTAACACGATATCTAGAGATAGGAAACTTGGATTGGTTTCATATTTCGTATGTGAAATGCGTTATGGTCAAAGGATGGTCCCTTGTATTTTGCGCGGAGGTCAAAGGTCATCTGAGGTCACCGGTCCAAGTCTAGAAAACTTTGTTGGCACGATATCTCAAGATAGGGAACTTGGATAGATTTCTTATGTGGTATGTGGATGTGTTATGGTGAGAAGATGGTCCCTATTGTTTTTGGCAGAGGTCAAAGGTCATCTGGGGGTCACTGGGGGTCAAAGTCTGAAAATCTTGTTAACACGATATCTAGAGATACCTGAGAAACTTGGATTGGTTTCATATTTTGTATGTGAATGCGTTATGGTCAAAAGATGGTCCCTTGCATTTTACACGGAGGTCAAAGGTCATCTGAGGTCACCGGGGGTCCAAGTCTGAAAACTTTGTTAGCACGATATCTCAAGATAGGAAACTTGGATAGATTTCATATTTGATATGTGGATGCCTTATGGTCAGAAGATGGGTCCCTATTGTTTTTGGTGGAGGTCAAAGGTCATCTGGTGTCACTGGGGACAAAGTCTGAAAATCTTGTTAACACGATATCTAGAGATAGGAAACTTGGATTGGTTTCATATTTCGTATGTGAATGCGTTATGGTCAAAGGATGGTCCCTTGTATTTTGCGCGGAGGTCAAAGGTCATCTGAGGTCACCGGGGGTCCAAGTCTGAAAACTTTGTTGGCACGATATCTCAAGATAGGGAACTTGGATAGATTTCTTATGTGGTATGTGGATGTGTTATGGTGAGAAGATGGTCCCTATTGTTTTTGGCAGAGGTCAAAGGTCATCTGGGGTCACTGGGGGTCAAAGTCTGAAAATCTTGTTAACACGATATCTAGAGATAGGAAACTTGGATTGGTTTCATATTTTGTATGTGAATGCGTTATGGTCAAAAGATGGTCCCTTGCATTTTACACGGAGGTCAAAGGTCATCTGAGGTCACCGGGGGTCCAAGTCTGAAAACTTTGTTAGCACGATATCTCAAGATAGGAAACTTGGATAGATTTCATATTTCATATGTGGATACCTTATGGTCAGAAGATGGTCCCTATTGTTTTTGGTGGATGTCAAAGGTCATCTGGGGTCACTGGGGGTCAAAGTCTGAAAATATTGTTAGCAGGATATTTCAAGATAGGGAATTGGATAGATTTCATATTTGGTATGTGGATGCCTTATGGTGAGAAGATGGTCCCTATTGTTTTTGGCGGAGGTCAAAGGTCATCTGGGGTCACTGGGGGGTCAAAGTCTGAAAATCTTGTCAACATGATATCTAGAGATAGGAAACTTGGATTGGTTTCATATTTCGTATGTGAATGCGTTATGGTCAAAAGATGGTCCCTTGTATTTTACGCGGAGGTCAAAGGTCATCTGAGGTCACCGGGGGTCCAAGTCTGAAAACTTTTCTCAAGATAGGAAACTTGGATAGATTTCATATGTGGTATGTGGATGCCTTATGGTCAGAAGATGGTCCCTATTGTTTTTGGCGGAGGTCAAAGGTCATATTGGGTCACGAGGGTCAAAGTCTGAAAATCTTGTTAACACGATATCTAGAGATAGGAAACTTGGATTGGTTTCATATTTCGTATGTGAATGCGTTGTGGTCAAAAGATGGTCCCTTGTATTTTACGCGGAGGTCAAAGGTCATCTGAGGTCACCGGGGGTCCAAGTCTGAAAACTTTTCTCAAGATAGGAAACTTGGATAGATTTCATATGTGGTATGTGGATGCCTTATGGTCAGAAGATGGGTCCCAATTGTTTTTGGCGGAGGTCAAAGGTCATCTGGGGTCACTGGGGGTCAAAGTCTGAAAATCTTGTCAACATGATATCTAGAGATAGGAAACTTGGATTGGTTTCATATTTCGTATGTGAATGCATTATGGTCAAAAGATGGTCCCTTGTATTTTGCACGGAGGTCAAAGGTCATCTGAGGTCACAGGGGGTCCAAGTCTGAAAACTTTGTTAGCACGATATCTCAAGATAGGAAACTTGGATAGATTTCATATTTGATATGTGGATGCCTTATGGTCAGAAGATGGGTCCCTATTGTTTTTGGTGGAGGTCAAGGTCATCTGGTGTCACCGGGGACAAAGTCTGAAAATCTTGTTAACACGATATCTAGAGATAGGAAACTTGGATTGGTTTCATATATTTCGTATGTGAATGCGTTATGGTCAAAAGATGGTCCCTTGTATTTTACGCAGAGGTCAAAGGTCATCTGAGGTCACCCGGGGTCCAAGTCTGAAAACTTTTCTCAAGATAGGAAACTTGGATAGATTTCATATGTGGTATGTGGATGCCTTATGGTCAGAAGATGGGTCCCAATTGTTTTTGGCGGAGGTCAAAGGTCATCTGGGGTCACTGGGGGTCAAAGTCTGAAAATCTTGTTAACACGATATCTAGAGATAGGAAACTTGGATTGGTTTCACATTTCGTATGTGAATGCGTTATGGTCAAAAGATGGTCCCTTGTATTTTGCGCGGAGGTCAAAGGTCATCTGGGGTCACCGGGGGTCCAAGTCTGAAAACTTTGTTAGCACGATATCTCAAGATAGGAAACTTGGATAGATTTCATATTTGATATGTGGATGCCTTATGGTCAGAAGATGGGTCCCTATTGTTTTTGGTGGAGGTCAAAGGTCATCTGGTGTCACTGGGGACAAAGTCTGAAAATCTTGTTAACACGATATCTAGAGATAGGAAACTTGGATTGGTTTCATATTTCGTATGTGAATGCGTTATGGTCAAAAGATGGTCCCTTGTATTTTACGCGGAGGTCAAAGGTCATCTGAGGTCACCGGGGGTCCAAGTCTGAAAACTTTTCTCAAGATAGGAAACTTGGATAGATTTCATATGTGGTATGTGGATGCCTTATGGTCAGAAGATGGGTCCCAATTGTTTTTGGCGGAGGTCAAAGGTCATCTGGGGTCACTGGGGGTCAAAGTCTGAAAATCTTGTTAACACGATATCTAGAGATAGGAAACTTGGATTGGTTTCACATTTCGTATGTGAATGCGTTATGGTCAAAAGATGGTCCCTTGTATTTTGCGCGGAGGTCAAAGGTCATCTGGGGTCACCGGGGGTCCAAGTCTGAAAACTTTGTTAGCACGATATCTCAAGATAGGAAAGCTTGGATAGATTTCATATTTGATATGTGGATGCCTTATGGTCAGAAGATGGGTCCCTATTGTTTTTGGTGGAGGTCAAAGGTCATCTGGTGTCACTGGGGACAAAGTCTGAAAATCTTGTTAACACGATATCTAGAGATAGGAAACTTGGATTGGTTTCATATTTCGTATGTGAATGCGTTATGGTCAAAGGATGGTCCCTTGTATTTTGCGCGGAGGTCAAAGGTCATCTGAGGTCACCGGGGGTCCAAGTCTGAAAACTTTGTTGGCACGATATCTCAAGATAGGAACTTGGATAGATTTCTTTATGTGGTATGTGGATGTGTTATGGGTGAGAAGATGGTCCCTATTGTTTTTGGCAGAGGTCAAAGGTCATCTGGGGTCACTGGGGGGTCAAAGTCTGAAAATCTTGTTAACACGATATCTAGAGATAGGAAACTTGGATTGGTTTCATATTTTGTATGTGAATGCGTTATGGTCAAAGATGGTCCTTGCATTTTACACGGAGGTCAAAGGTCATCTGAGGTCACCGGGGTCCAAGTCTGAAAACTTTGTTAGCACGATATCTCAAGATAGGAAACTTGGATAGATTTCATATTTGATATGTGGATGCCTTATGGTCAGAAGATGGGTCCCTATTGTTTTTGGTGAGGTCAAAGGTCATCTGGTGTCACTGGGGACAAAGTCTGAAAATCTTGTTAACACGATATCTAGAGATAGGAAACTTGGATTGGTTTCATATTTCGGTATGTGAATGCGTTATGGTCAAAGGATGGTCCCTTGTATTTTGCGCGGAGGTCAAAGGTCATCTGAGGTCACCGGGGTCCAAGTCTGAAAACTTTGTTGGCACGATATCTCAAGATAGGGAAACTTGGATGGATTTTGCGTGGTATGTGGATGTGTTATGGTGAGAAGATGGTCCATATTGTTTTTGGCAGAGGTGAAAGTTCATCTGGGGTCACCTGGTGTGAAAGTCTGAAAATCTTGTTAGCACGATATCTAGAGATAGGAAACTTGGATAGATTTTATATTTGGTATGTGAATGCGTTATGGTCAAAAGATGGTCCCTTGCATTTTACACGGAGGTCAAAGGTCATCTGAGGTCACTGGGGTCCAAGTCTGAAAACTTTGTTAGCACGATATCTCAAGATAGGAAACTTGGATAGATTTCATATTTCATATGGGGATACCTTATGGTCAGAAGATGGTCCCTATTGTTTTTGGTGGATGTCAAAGGTCATCTGGGGTCACTGGGGGTCAAAGTCTGAAAATATTGTTAGCAGGATATTTCAAGATAGGGAATTGGATAGATTTCATATTTGGTATGTGGATGCCTTATGGTGAGAAGATGGTCCCTATTGTTTTTGGCGGAGGTCAAAGGTCATCTGGGGTCACTGGGGGGTCAAAGTCTGAAAATCTTGTCAACATGATATCTAGAGATAGGAAACTTGGATTGGTTTCATATTTCGTATGTGAATGCGTTATGGTCAAAAGATGGTCCCTTGTATTTTACTAAAGGAGGTCAAAGGTCATCTGAGGTCACCGGGGTCCAAGTCTGAAAACTTTTCTCAAGATAGGAAACTTGGATAGATTTCATATGGTATGTGGATGCCTTATGGTCAGAAGATGGTCCCTATTGTTTTTGGCGGAGGTCAAAGGTCATCTGGGGTCACTGGGGGGTCAAAGTCTGAAAATCTTGTTAACACGATATCTAGAGATAGGAAACTTGGATTGGTTTCATATTTCGTATGTGAATGCGTTGTGGTCAAAAGATGGTCCCTTGTATTTTACGCGGAGGTCAAAGGTCATCTGAGGTCACCGGGGGTCCAAGTCTGAAAACTTTTCTCAAGATAGGAAACTTGGATAGATTTCATATGTGGTATGTGGATGCCTTATGGTCAGAAGATGGGTCCCAATTGTTTTTGGCGGAGGTCAAGGTCATCTGGGGTCACTGGGGGGTCAAAGTCTGAAAATCTTGTCAACATGATATCTAGAGATAGGAAACTTGGATTGGTTTCATATTTCGTATGTGAATGCATTATGGTCAAAAGATGGTCCCTTGTATTTTGCACGGAGGTCAAAGGTCATCTGAGGTCACAGGGGGTCCAAGTCTGAAAACTTTGTTAGCACGATATCTCAAGATAGGAAACTTGGATAGATTTCATATTTGATATGTGGATGCCTTATGGTCAGAAGATGGGTCCCTATTGTTTTTGGTGGAGGTCAAAGGTCATCTGGTGTCACCGGGGACAAAGTCTGAAAATCTTGTTAACACGATATCTAGAGATAGGAAACTTGGATTGGTTTCATATTTCGTATGTGAATGCGTTATGGTCAAAAGATGGTCCCTTGTATTTTACGCAGAGGTCAAAGGTCATCTGAGGTCACCGGGGGTCCAAGTCTGAAAACTTTTCTCAAGATAGGAAACT
The DNA here is from genome assembly GCA_037179385.1 of Holothuria scabra. NCBI lineage: Eukaryota > Metazoa > Echinodermata > Holothuroidea > Aspidochirotida > Holothuriidae > Holothuria > Holothuria scabra. The sequence continues at coordinate 45,438,822 of CM074190.1, forward strand.
TGGATAGATTTCATATGTGGTATGTGGATGCCTTATGGTCAGAAGATGGTCCCAATTGTTTTTGGCGGAGGTCAAAGGTCATCTGGGGTCACTGGGGGTCAAAGTCTGAAAATCTTGTTAACACGATATCTAGAGATAGGAAACTTGGATTGGTTTCACATTTCGTATGTGAATGCGTTATGGTCAAAAGATGGTCCCTTGTATTTTGCGCGGAGGTCAAAGGTCATCTGGGGGCACCGCGGGTCCAAGTCTGAAAACTTTGTTAGCACGATATCTCAAGATAGGAAACTTGGATAGATTTCATATTTGATATGTGGATGCCTTATGGTCAGAAGATGGGTCCCTATTGTTTTTGGTGGAGGTCAAAGGTCATCTGGTGTCACTGGGGACAAAGTCTGAAAATCTTGTTAACACGATATCTAGAGATAGGAAACTTGGATTGGTTTCATATTTCGTATGTGAATGCGTTATGGTCAAAGGATGGTCCCTTGTATTTTGCGCGGAGGTCAAAGGTCATCTGAGGTCACCGGGGGTCCAAGTCTGAAAACTTTGTTGGTACGATATCTCAAGATAGGGAACTTGGATAGATTTCTTATGTGGTATGTGGATGTGTTATGGTGAGAAGATGGTCCCTATTCTTTTTGGGAGAGGTCAGAGGTGATCTGGGGTCACTGGGGGTCAAAGTCTGAAAATCTTGTTAACACGTGATATCTAGAGATAGGAAACTTGGATTGGTTTCATATTTTGTATGTGAATGCGTTATGGTCAAAAGATGGTCCCTTGCATTTTACACGGAGGTCAAAGGTCATCTGAGGTCACCGGGGGTCCAAGTCTGAAAACTTTGTTAGCACGATATCTCAAGATAGGAAACTTGGATAGATTTCATATTTGATATGTGGATGCCTTATGGTCAGAAGATGGGTCCCTATTGTTTTTGGTGGAGGTCAAAGGTCATCTGGTGTCACTGGGGACAAAGTCTGAAAATCTTGTTAACACGATATCTAGAGATAGGAAACTTGGATTGGTTTCATATTTCGTATGTGAATGCGTTATGGTCAAAGGATGGTCCCTTGTATTTTGCGCGGAGGTCAAAGGTCATCTGAGGTCACCGGGGGTCCAAGTCTGAAAACTTTGTTGGCACGATATCTCAAGATAGGGAACTTGGATAGATTTCTTATGTGGTATGTGGATGTGTTATGGTGAGAAGATGGTCCCTATTGTTTTTGGCAGAGGTCAAAGGTCATCTGGGGTCACTGGGGGTCAAAGTCTGAAAATCTTGTTAACACGATATCTAGAGATAGGAAACTTGGATTGGTTTCATATTTTGTATGTGAATGCGTTATGGTCAAAAGATGGTCCCTTGCATTTTACACGGAGGTCAAAGGTCATCTGAGGTCACCGGGGGTCCAAGTCTGAAAACTTTGTTAGCACGATATCTCAAGATAGGAAACTTGGATAGATTTCATATTTCATATGTGGATACCTTATGGTCAGAAGATGGTCCCTATTGTTTTTGGTGGATGTCAAAGGTCATCTGGGGTCACTGGGGGTCAAAGTCTGAAAATATTGTTAGCAGGATATTTCAAGATAGGGAATTGGATAGATTTCATATTTGGTATGTGGATGCCTTATGGTGAGAAGATGGTCCCTATTGTTTTTGGCGGAGGTCAAAGGTCATCTGGGGTCACTGGGGGGTCAAAGTCTGAAAATCTTGTCAACATGATATCTAGAGATAGGAAACTTGGATTGGTTTCATATTTCGTATGTGAATGCGTTATGGTCAAAAGATGGTCCCTTGTATTTTACGCGGAGGTCAAAGGTCATCTGAGGTCACCGGGGGTCCAAGTCTGAAAACTTTTCTCAAGATAGGAAACTTGGATAGATTTCATATGTGGTATGTGGATGCCTTATGGTCAGAAGATGGTCCCTATTGTTTTTGGCGGAGGTCAAAGGTCATCTGGGGTCACTGGGGGTCAAAGTCTGAAAATCTTGTTAACACCATATCTAGAGATAGGAAACTTGGATTGGTTTCATATTTCGTATGTGAATGCGTTGTGGTCAAAAGATGGTCCCTTGTATTTTACGCGGAGGTCAAAGGTCATCTGAGGTCACCGGGGGTCCAAGTCTGAAAACTTTTCTCAAGATAGGAAACTTGGATAGATTTCATATGTGGTATGTGGATGCCTTATGGTCAGAAGATGGGTCCCAATTGTTTTGGCGGAGGTCAAAGGTCATCTGGGGTCACTGGGGTCAAAGTCTGAAAATCTTGTCAACATGATATCTAGAGATAGGAAACTTGGATTGGTTTCATATTTCGTATGTGAATGCATTATGGTCAAAAGATGGTCCCTTGTATTTTGCACGGAGGTCAAAGGTCATCTGAGGTCACAGGGGGTCCAAGTCTGGAAAACTTTGTTAGTACACGTATATCTCAAGATAGGAAACTTGGATAGATTTCATATTTGATATGTGGATGCCTTATGGTCAGAAGATGGGTCCCTATTGTTTTTGGTGGAGGTCAAAGGTCATCTGGTGTCACCGGGGACAAAGTCTGGAAAATCTTGTTAACACGATATCTAGAGATAGGAAACTTGGATTGGTTTCATATTTCGTATGTGAATGCGTTATGGTCAAAAGATGGTCCCTTGTATTTTACGCAGAGGTCAAAGGTCATCTGAGGTCACGAGGGTCCAAGTCTGAAAACTTTTCTCAAGATAGGAAACTTGGATAGATTTCATATGTGGTATGTGGATGCCTTATGGTCAGAAGATGGGTCCCAATTGTTTTTGGCGGAGGTCAAAGGTCATCTGGGGTCACTGGGGTCAAAGTCTGAAAATCTTGTTAACACGATATCTAGAGATAGGAAACTTGGATTGGTTTCACATTTCGTATGTGAATGCGTTATGGTCAAAAAGATGGTCCCTTGTATTTTGCGCGGAGGTCAAAGGTCATCTGGGGTCACCGGGGTCCAAGTCTGAAAACTTTGTTAGCACGATATCTCAAGATAGGAAACTTGGATAGATTTCATATTTGATATGTGGATGCCTTATGGTCAGAAGATGGGTCCCTATTGTTTTTGGTGGAGGTCAAAGGTCATCTGGTGTCACTGGGGACAAAGTCTGAAAATCTTGTTAACACGATATCTAGAGATAGGAAACTTGGATTGGTTTCATATTTCGTATGTGAATGCGTTATGGTCAAAGGATGGTCCCTTGTATTTTGCGCGGAGGTCAAAGGTCATCTGAGGTCACCGGGGTCCAAGTCTGAAAACTTTGTTGGCACGATATCTCAAGATAGGGAACTTGGATAGATTTCTTATGTGGTATGTGGATGTGTTATGGTGAGAAGATGGTCCCTATTGTTTTTGGCAGAGGTCAAAGGTCATCTGGGGTCACTGGGGGTCAAAGTCTGAAAATCTTGTTAACACGATATCTAGAGATAGGAAACTTGGATTGGTTTCATATTTTGTATGTGAATGCGTTATGGTCAAAAGATGGTCCCTTGCATTTTACACGGAGGTCAAAGGTCATCTGAGGTCACCGGGGTCCAAGTCTGAAAACTTTGTTAGCACGATATCTCAAGATAGGAAACTTGGATAGATTTCATATTTGATATGTGGATGCCTTATGGTCAGAAGATGGGTCCCTATTGTTTTTGGTGGAGGTCAAAGGTCATCTGGTGTCACTGGGGACAAAGTCTGAAAATCTTGTTAACACGATATCTAGAGATAGGAAACTTGGATTGGTTTCATATTTCGTATGTGAATGCGTTATGGTCAAAGGATGGTCCCTTGTATTTTGCGCGGAGGTCAAAGGTCATCTGAGGTCACCGGGGGTCCAAGTCTGAAAACTTTGTTGGCACGATATCTCAAGATAGGGAACTTGGATAGATTTCTTATGTGGTATGTGGATGTGTTATGGTGAGAAGATGGTCCCTATTGTTTTTGGCAGAGGTCAAAGGTCATCTGGGGTCACTGGGGGTCAAAGTCTGAAAATCTTGTTAACACGATATCTAGAGATAGGAAACTTGGATTGGTTTCATATTTTGTATGTGAATGCGTTATGGTCAAAAGATGGTCCCTTGCATTTTACACGGAGGTCAAAGGTCATCTGAGGTCACCGGGGGTCCAAGTCTGAAAACTTTGTTAGCACGATATCTCAAGATAGGAAACTTGGATAGATTTCATATTTCATATGGGGATACCTTATGGTCAGAAGATGGTCCCTATTGTTTTTGGTGGATGTCAAAGGTCATCTGGGGTCACTGGGGGTCAAAGTCTGAAAATATTGTTAGCAGGATATTTCAAGATAGGGAATTGGATAGATTTCATATTTCATATGTGGATACCTTATGGTCAGAAGATGGTCCCTATTGTTTTTGGTGGATGTCAAAGGTCATCTGGGGTCACTGGGGGTCAAAGTCTGAAAATCTTGTTAACACGATATCTAGAGATAGGAAACTTGGATTGGTTTCATATTTCGTATGTGAATGCGTTATGGTCAAAAGATGGTCCCTTGTATTTTATGCGGAGGTCAAAGGTCATCTGAGGTCACCGGGGGTCCAAGTCTGAAAACTTTTCTCAAGATAGGAAACTTGGATAGATTTCATATGTGGTATGTGGATGCCTTATGGTCAGAAGATGGTCCCTATTGTTTTTGGCGGAGGTCAAAGGTCATCTGGGGTCACTGGGGGTCAAAGTCTGAAAATCTTGTTAACACGATATCTAGAGATAGGAAACTTGGATTGGTTTCATATTTCGTATGTGAATGCGTTGTGGTCAAAAGATGGTCCCTTGTATTTTACGCGGAGGTCAAAGGTCATCTGAGGTCACCGGGGGTCCAAGTCTGAAAACTTTTCTCAAGATAGGAAACTTGGATAGATTTCATATGTGGTATGTGGATGCCTTATGGTCAGAAGATGGGTCCCAATTGTTTTTGGCGGAGGTCAAAGGTCATCTGGGGTCACTGGGGGTCAAAGTCTGAAAATCTTGTCAACATGATATCTAGAGATAGGAAACTTGGATTGGTTTCATATTTCGTATGTGAATGCATTATGGTCAAAAGATGGTCCCTTGTATTTTGCACGGAGGTCAAAGGTCATCTGAGGTCACCGGGGGTCCAAGTCTGAAAACTTTGTTAGCATGATATCTCAAGATAGGAAACTTGGATAGATTTCATATGTGATATGTGGATGCCTTATGGTCAGAAGATGGGTCCCTATTGTTTTTGGTGGAGGTCAAAGGTCATCTGGTGTCACCGGGGACAAAGTCTGAAAATCTTGTTAACACGATATCTAGAGATAGGAAACTTGGATTGGTTTCATATTTCGTATGTGAATGCGTTATGGTCAAAAGATGGTCCCTTGTATTTTACGCAGAGGTCAAAGGTCATCTGAGGTCACCGGGGGTCCAAGTCTGAAAACTTTTCTCAAGATAGGAAACTTGGATAGATTTCTTATGTGGTATGTGGATGCCTTATGGTCAGAAGATGGGTCCCAATTGTTTTTGGCGGAGGTCAAAGGTCATCTGGGGTCACTGGGGGTCAAAGTCTGAAAATCTTGTTAACACTATATCTAGAGATAGGAAACTTGGATTGGTTTCATATTTCGTATGTGAATGCGTTATGGTCAAAAGATGGTCCCTTGCATTTTACACGGAGGTCAAAGGTCATCTGAGGTCACCGGGGGTCCAAGTCTGAAAAATTTGTTAGCACGATATCTCAAGATAGGAGACTTGGATAGATTTCATATTTGATATGTGGATGCCTTATGGTCAGACGATGGTCCCTATTGTTTTTGGTGGATGTCAAAGGTCATCTGGGGTCACTGGGGGTCAAAGTCTGAAAATATTGTTAGCAGGATATTTCAAGATAGGGAACTTGGATAGATTTCATATTTGGTATGTGGATGCCTTATGGTCAGAAGATGGTCCCTATTGTTTTTGGCGGAGGTCAAAGGTCATCTGGGGTCACTGGGGGTCAAAGTCTGAAAATCTTGTCAACATGATATCTAGAGATAGGAAACTTGGATTGGTTTCATATTTCGTATGTGAATGCGTTATGGTCAAAAGATGGTCCCTTGTATTTTAGGCGGAGGTCAAAGGTCATCTGAGGTCACCGGGGGTCCAAGTCTGGAAACTTTTCTCAAGATAGGAAACTTGGATAGATTTCATATGTGGTATGTGGATGCCTTATGGTCAGAAGATGGTCCCTATTGTTTTTGGCGGAGGTCAAAGGTCATCTGGGGTCACTGTGGGTCAAAGTCTGAAAATCTTGTTAACACGATATCTAGAGATAGGAAACTTGGATTGGTTTCATATTTCGTATGTGAATGCGTTGTGGTCAAAAGATGGTCCCTTGTATTTTACGCGGAGGTCAAAGGTCATCTGAGGTCACCGGGGGTCCAAGTCTGAAAACTTTTCTCAAGATAGGAAACTTGGATAAATTTCATATGTGGTATGTGGATGCCTTATGGTCAGAAGATGGGTCCCAATTGTTTTTGGCGGAGGTCAAAGGTCATCTGGGGTCACTGGGGGTCAAAGTCTGAAAATCTTGTTAACACCATATCTAGAGATAGGAAACTTGGATTGGTTTCATATTTCGTATGTGAATGCGTTATGGTCAAAAGATGGTCCCTTGTATTTTAGGCGGAGGTCAAAGGTCATCTGAGGTCACCGGGGGTCCAAGTCTGAAAACTTTTCTCAAGATAGGAAACTTGGATAGATTTCATATGTGGTATGTGGATGCCTTATGGTCAGAAGATGGGTCCCAATTGTTTTTGGCGGAGGTCAAAGGTCATCTGGGGTCACTGGGGGTCAAAGTCTGAAAATCTTGTCAACACGTTATCTAGAGATAGGAAACTTGGATTGGTTTCATATTTCGTATGTGAATGCATTATGGTCAAAAGATGGTCCCTTGTATTTTGCACGGAGGTCAAAGGTCATCTGAGGTCACCGGGGGTCCAAGTCTGAAAACTTTGTTAGCACGATATCTCAAGATAGGAAACTTGGATAGATTTCATATTTGATATGTGGATGCCTTATGGTCAGAAGATGGGTCCCTATTGTTTTTGGTGGAGGTCAAAGGTCATCTGGTGTCACCGGGGACAAAGTCTGAAAATCTTGTTAACACGATATCTAGAGATAGGAAACTTGGATTGGTTTCATATTTCGTATGTGAATGCGTTATGGTCAAAAGATGGTCCCTTGTATTTTACGCAGAGGTCAAAGGTCATCTGAGGTCACCGGGGGTCCAAGTCTGAAAACTTTTCTCAAGATAGGAAACTTTGATAGATTTCATATTTGATATGTGGATGCCTTATGGTCAGAAGATGGTCCCTATAGTTTTTGGCGGAGGTCAAAGGTCATCTGGGGTCACTGGGGGTCAAAGTCTGAAAATATTTTTAGCAGGATATTTCAAGATAGGGAACTTGGATAGATTTCATATTTGGTATGTCGATGCCCTATGGTCAGAAGATGGTCCCTTGTATTTTTGGCAGAGGTCAAAGGTCATCTGTTGTCACCAGGGGTTAAAGTCTTAAAACTTTGTTAGCACAATATGTCAAGATAGGACACTTGGATACATTTCATATTTACTATGTGGATGCGTTATGGTCAGAAGATGGTCCCTATTGTTTTTGGTGGAGGATAAAAGTCATCTGGGGTCACCAGGGGTCAAAGGCTGAAAGTCTTGTTAGCACAATATCTCAAGATAGGAAACTTGGATAGATTTCATATTTGGTATGTGGATGTGTTATGGTCAGAAGATGGTCCCTATGGTTTTTGGTGGAGGTCAAAGTTCATCTAGGGTCACTGGGGGTCAAAGTCTGTAAATCTTGTTAAAACCATATCTAAAGATAGGGAACTTGGATAGATTTAATATTTGGTTTATAGATGCCTTATGGTCAGAAGATGGTCCGTATTGCTTTTGGTGGAGGTCAAAGGTTGTGTGGGGTCACCAGGGGTCAAAGTCTGAAAATCTTGTTAGTGCGATAACTCCAGATAGGGAACTTGGATAGATTTCATACTTGGTATGTTGGTGTGTTATTGTCAGATGTTCCTTATTGCTTTTGGCAGAGGTCAAAGGTCATCTGGGGTCACAGGGTTCAAAATCTGAAAATGCGGTTAACACAATATCTCAAGGTAGGCAACTTGGGTAGATGTCATATTTGGTATGTGGATGGGTTAAAGTCAGGAGATGGTCCCTACAAAGATGCCAAGTATCCAGATTTAGGTAGAGTAATTACCATTTTCATCCTTGAATTACAAAAATCCTCCCAAAATCTTTAAAAAGGTCTTTAAAAGATTTTAGCAGATGCATGCTGAAACATAGCTTACTCGGGGGACGTATTTTGCACAAGTACTTGCTCTGTGCTCCTTTATTTCGCATTACCAAATAACAAAGGATAGCACACACTCGATACCTGCTAAGAAGACTAGGTGAACTTGGACAGAAAATCTCTTTTAAAAACTTGTGGTTGGTTCCATGCACCAATGATCACATACTTTTAGCCAATCACATCTTGGGACACATTCAATTTTAGTGTGTATTGCTTGCTAGAGGATCCCCCAAATTTCTACAATAGAACATCGTAAAAAAGTTCACCATATGATTTGTATATGGGTGGAAAAGTAAATAAATGGATGGTATTCTACCGTGACAATTCTTGACATTGGCTCCCTAAACTGAAAGGTTTGTGTTGTGTTGTGTTGTGTTAAGGCATCTTAATTATTTTTTGGACATGTTAGAATAACATTTGAATGGGAGGATAATTGTACATGAATCGACATGATGAGATTATTTGAAATGGAACATTTGTGTATCATCGAAACCTCAATGCAGTTTTGAATTCTGGCTCATTATAGCTTTTCTGCTTTTTTTTCAGTCAAGTTTTAGAGAGTCAACCATGGACATTAAAACAACAAGACCAAGTCCTCACTTGAACAAATCACCTTCCCCTGCATCTCAGCCTCTCACCTCCAATTTGTCATCTGCTAAACCCACAGTGACCACTCAGTCACTGCTTGCTGGCTTCAAATTCAACAGAACAGCTGGCACTTCTTTAAGTTTAGCTTCAAGTCAAAACTGTCTGACTCCAGCCTCAACCACACCAGAAACAACCAGCAGTACACCTTCCTCATTTACTGGGCTCTCTTACCAGACTTCACCATTGACAAGTGCTGTCCTCCCATCATTTGGTTCCAGTAAAGGAATTCCACCACAACCATGTGACAATAGCAGTACTGCTGAGCAAAACCTAAAGTTGGCATCACCCCTGGTTGGTGGTTCCAACAAGGAAGAGAAAAGGAATGATGAGCCTCAAAGACCAGGGATCTTTTCCCCCTTACATTCATCTGCAACTTTCCAAAGTAAATCAGGACAGACTCCAATTAGTTTGTCATCTTCCCCGAAGACATTGGGTCTGCAAGGTCAGAGGTTGGATGGTTCACCATCTCTGGCAACCTATGCTGCAGCAGCTGGCCAGCGACCACAGCAGCCTTCAGTGATGGGGAACCAACCAGGAAGCAACTTGTTGACTGTGCCCAGACCCACTGTAACTTCGGTATCAACAACAAAACCAAGCTCTCATTTAATTAAATCACCAACACCTGCATCCCATGCCCTTGTCTCCCACCTGGCATCAGCAAAGCCTGCAATGACTACTCAGTCACTACCTGCCTCCCATTTAGCATCCAGTAAGCCTCCGACAACTACTCAGTCACCGTTTGCCGGATTCTCCTTCAACAAAACCCCTGGCACCACATCAAGCTTTGCTTCAAGTCAGACATTTCAAATTCCAAAATCGACTGCACCAGTAACCACCACTAGTAGCACCTCCCCTTTTGCTGGCTTCTCTTTCCAATCCACACCATCAAAGAAAGATACCCCAACATTGTTTGGATCCAGTGCTGCTTCCCTTCCAGCCAATGATGACAGCGCTGCCCAACAGTACCCGCAGCTGACAGCACTCTTGGTTGGTGGTTCCAACGAAGAAGAAGGGAATGATGAGTCTCCAAGACCTGGGTTTTATGCGCCTTCAGCTGAGTCCTCTCAAAGGAAACCAGGACAGAGTCCAATGGGAGTGACATCCTCTGCCGCACAGAAGAAGGAAGATAAAACAAGCACTACTTCCCTCAAAGGTAAGACGATGAATCATGACATTCTTGGTATCCTTACCTCTCCCTCTTTAAAGGGAAAGTTTAGGCAAAAATTTATTTTTCATATATATGAAAGAGAAACCAAATCTACAATCTACAAACTCTGTGGCATTAAAGTTAAAAGGAAAACAAAAGACTGTCCATTAATGTGGGGATATGATGTCATATGTGCTTGCTTCAAGTTCAAATTTTGTTATACAAATATCACAACTTTACCTTCTCATATCTTGAGAACCACACGTATGATTTCAATGCATATTTCACTGAAATGCACAGAACAAGTACTGACTTCACTTGGCAGTATCTAGTGACCTTTTCTAAGGAAAAATTTGTGGGAATTCTTTCAATATCTTTTACGGTTCTCAAAATATACCTCTTTAAAGTTTGAGTGTTTCTGAAGGAACTTTTTGCTTATGTAAAAATAATGATGTGGAGTGTTTCACAGTGTTGACATTGCTTTTGTTAACCCTACATTAATTATCACTTAATTACTCATCAGATAATTTATGGTTTGGTAATTGTAATACTGATGATTTTCAAGGACACAATTTAAACTACCAGAATAAAAACCTTAAGACAAACTATTGTTTCAACTGTCCTTGAAATCAAGTTTGCCAAAACAAAGGATAACATTAGCCATATATGGTATGTCCCTCTTATTACATCACAAGGAGATTCGTATATTGAGATCATATTAATTAATGATTAATAAAAAGGAAATCCGACATTGCCAGGGCTGTAAAATGTTCAATTTTTGACAGATTTTGATGGAAATTGCAGTGGTTTTTTGGGTGTGTGAAGCTTTTTACCTCAAATAACCAATTTTGTCATTTTCATGTCACACGACCTTTAAAAGGGTAATATTACAAAACACAACAAATTCAACTTCATTGCAATCATCAATGTGAAAAAAGATTGTGATTTTTTTGCCATTGTAATCGATTACGATTGCAAATCCTTTGCAATTTTCACAAAATTAATCATTTGCGATTGCAAGTACTTTAAAAAATGTAATCCATTGCAATTGATTACAATGACTGATTACGATTACCCCAGGCCTGATGTATACACAGTCCATGTACGGGTTCTGCAAATTTAAGTTCTTGTATGGAAGCCACTATATTTTCATTTCACTAAAGCCAAGAGGGTGCACATATGTAAAAGTACCTCCTCTTCAAGCGTGGTCAGTGTCCAAATCAAGATCACACATTGTATAAGGAGCTGTTCCATGACATAGCAGTTGAATGATTTCCTGACGAAACCTTACATATGTAGCAATGGTAAATTATGGTTTTGAAACCATGCATTGCGAAGGAGTTCAGTTGTGGAACTGTGCACATATGTAGGGCATAGGTTGTTTTTCAGTCTGCATCAATTTTGGAAACAAAAGTGGAACCCTCTTTGTTATTTGTTTCCACAAACACGAAAGTCTCGAAACCATGTTATAGTTTCTCACAAGGAATGCTGGTTTGATACCCATAAAATTATTATATTTTCCATGCCTGTGTAGTGTGTCTTCCAGGGAATAAAAATTTTGGCTGGAGGTTTTCCAGAGTGATGTAATATTAAGCAAGTTTTGTGATTCTTTGCTCCATGGAATTGTGGGATCACAGGGTACAGTATTTGCATACAGCAATGAGCAAAAGTCTAAGTCTTTAGCACAACTTAAGTAGAATAGGGTTCTAAATCGTAGTGTCTGGCAAATCAAAATGGAAATATTTGCACCAAAAAGGCATTAATTTAGATGCAGTCCACTGCACAGAACTGCACTCTAGATCCCTCAGTATGTTATGGATGGATTAAGAAAGAATGATTTCATAATTTTCAAGCAAGCTCTTCTCATAATTTAAGGCTAGTGTTGTAGTTGTGGGAGCATTTTGTTAATCCCATTATTTTGTAGGATGTGCACATGTATAGCCCTTAAATAAAATTACATAACTTGCATATTACTAGTAGTGCTAACAATGTTGTGTGGTCAGTTCTTAAAGGTATCATTAAAACAAATGATGATACTTGTCAGGGATAAGTAAGGCCAGTCACTGTATGCTTGGAGAATTGTTCTAGTGTCATGGTTCATATGAGAAGTAGAGCTCTTGGTATGGGTTAGCAATGAGATTAAGCTTGAGAAGACATTAAGCAACGGGGACCTCTTCAAATAGCGGTCATGTTAGTAAATTATTCCATGTGGGATGTGGATAAAAGGGAATGTGTCATAATGAATTAACTTCATTCTTGTGTATTTACATACTTGCCAACTGATCCATTTCAGAGGGAACTCTTCCATTTTCTGAGCTTTAAACCCCCCAAGAAAAAGAAAAATACAGTATTCTAACTGAGTCTTTAGCAATTGTCAAATGCTAAAAATGACCAGAATAATTGAGAAAAACTGCTTAGAGATGGTGTCGGACACTCTCTAGTGATTTCCACATGTATTGTGGAAATTAAGAGAGGAAAAGAAGAATTTATCCCCTCTGACCCCTGCCCATGGAGGCTAGCTGTGCACCCTAGCTGTTCGTGTCCCTTTGCACTGTGCAGTGGCTCGTCTGCTTTAGTTCATCTGCTAAGTTTCATTTCCTGAGATAACTGTGTTACAAGCATGTATTCAGGATATATACAAATATAGAATTTGCCAAATATTTTGGGAAATTCATTTCTTTAATTGTCCTCCAGGTAATGATGATAACAATGATGATGTCATTTTCATGGGTGAGGTCAAAGCCACACCAGAACAGGTGGCCAAAGCTGAAAAGCTGATGCTGCCTCCTAGCTTTTATTTGTATGAACAACGTCCACCTTGTCCAGGTTGCATAGGGTGCGAAGAAGAAGACTTGCAGGCTAAAAAAGAGGACGACAAACCTGTTCCAGTTGAAGAGAAGTCATCATCCATCTTTCCAGAAAAGGCTAAGGGTGAGAAAGAGCAAACAAATAATCATTAGTATTATTATAATAAGCAACTTCTATTGGTCTTCTATGGGAAAGTGACCAGGCATAATCCCAAGATAAACTCATGATAATGGATAAAGGGACTCAGGCTAATTAGGCTACTTCATTTTACTTAGATGTTGAGCTATTTAAATGCTTCTATTTACAGCAAAATTTAAGTTTCTTTTTCATCTTAAAGTAAAAAATTGTAGTGCATGAAGATTAAACAACCCTGGACCTATGCATTTGAACAAAAGATTTCACTCTCTGTGGTTAGTCCTTTAGCTGGACATAGCTGGGCTGCACCCATGTGCATCACTTCCATTAAAAGAATGATGTAAGCTCAAATCAAATTTTGATATATTAGAGAGGTACTTATTCTAAACTATCTTGTGAAATTTCCATTGATATCCAATGTGTGGTTCTGGTGATATCAGCAGTTTAAGTTTTTACCCTTCCAACACAAAGTAAACTTGAAGAAAGCTCATGTGATGTCATAGCCTCATATTGGTGGGCAGTCTTTTGTTTGTTTTTTTTTTTAAACTTTATCAGCCAATTTTCTCCTTAACAATCAAATGCTATGGGAATGTAACTGCATGAGAGGTACTGTATGGGAAAATTTCAAATTTCACACTCTACATGGAGAGATCCTACCACTATTAACTTGAAAGATCAACACAACATCCTGAAAAAAACAAAGAGAAACATAAAATTACTTATAAATGTGAGGAAGTGATATCAGGGATCTTCTCCCATTTGCCTGAAGCTCACTTTGGGTCATAAAAATACTTTTTTGGCTGGTACCTTGAGTAATGCTGGACATTTCAAATTTTAATCAAAATTTCACCATATGAATAGGTTTACTCCTTCATTCACAAAAATGAATTTCTGCTTAAAATCTTCCTGTAACCCTGGATAGTGTATTATCCTCTGTTAATGCACTGTCCACAATTATTTAACCTTAAAGATCTGCTATTGTAATTTGTGTGTAAAAATCAAAGCATGGTTGAGGCATCTGCAGCTTAACTGAGGCAGTTGTGGCCTACAGTTTTTACGTGGTGCTTTAGTACTACTGTACAATACCATGCTAATTGCTGTTGCTCAAAAGATAGTTAAGTTAGGTATGCAAATGATGTAAATAGCATGAAAGAAGTTGAAATAAGTCAAATTTGTCGCATTTCTTTCTTTTTTTTTATAATTAAATTTTTTGTGGCCACAGTACATTACCTGGCCCTTCATCTCAAGGGAACTTCAGACCACATGTTGGTCTAATGGTAGAGCATCTGCCTCTCACGCAGAAGGCCCGGGTTCGCTTCCCAGGTCGAGTCATTCCAAAGACTCTAAAAAAAGGAACCTACTGCCATTGTGCGTGATGCTCCGCAAAAGCAATGGAGTAGGGAAAACAAGCCAGTGAGCCACAACTGGAAAAAAGGCTGTGGCCGGCTCGACTTGAACCGATATGTTGGAAACTGGGCTGTAAACTACATCTAACTAACTCAAGGGAACTTCAACATGGTACATTTCTGCTCCTAAGCTTGTTACCACCACTGTATTACATTTAAGGCCTGGGGTAACCTCACTCTACTTCACTCAGTCAGAGTCTCCTTCAGAGTTATGACTCCTGCCTAGGAGTCACTACTCGACTTCACCTTTATTGGGGTCACAACTTCTGTGGAACCTAACAACACTAAAGTATTTGTGTTTGCAGCCCAGCAATTTCTTTAGAGTAATTCTTGGTGAAATATAATGTTATCTTTGAAAGTGGTAGTTATGATAACGTTGAAATAATCCAAATAGGAGTTCTAACTTTTTGGGCCGCGGTGTTCCAACCTCAAAACTATCAAAGTCATCAAAGCCTTCTGTTTCAAACATAAATGGTAATGTTCTCATGTGAGAAAGTGCATGTCCACAGAAAATGGGAATGTATTTCCATAGACAAACAGAGAAAGAAGAAGCTTGTAATATAATGGGTTTTAGAAGTTTTGACTTTTATTGAGGGATGGGGCTTCATTTAATGACTGGGATATTGTTTTAAAGTAATTATGACAGATTATGTTCATCAATACCCCGGTTTGTCAATACTAAAAGCAAAGAGTCAAAAAATCATATCTTGTTTTCTTTTGTTTCAGAACCAGCATCACAGACCCCTTCGTTCTTTGGAAATGCAGCTATTTCAAGTTTGAGCTTTGCTTCTTTATCTGCTGATGGTGATGCAAGTATTGCTAAAAAAGGTAAACAGTGCTTATACAGTTAAGCTGCTTTCCGAGTTGTGCCTCATAATCGTTGTGCCTTGTGATTTGTGTGTCACATCATGACATGTTTCCCATGGAGGAAAACCGAGAAATCAAAATCATTTTCAAATTTTCAAGAACTGGACATGTTTCCGTTCTGAATTACAATCATTTGTAATATCAAAATGTATTGCTGGTTATATCAAAACTGATTTTTCCACTCGCCTCAATTTTTATGGTAATTTATGAAAGAAGTCAAGAGGACAGTCATGAAAATATTTTATTTGGTCCTGGGAAAATCATGGAAAAATCATGGAAAAATCATGAAAATTAATTCCCTAAAAAGTCCAGGAACTCCTTCATTTCAAGTAATACTGTACCTTGTTTTTCAGATACTTCTACTAAACCTTTTCAATTTGCTGGTGCTGGATCCCTTTTGTTTGGATCAGCCAAGCAGGATGATGACAATGTAGCCGAAGATCAAGAGTATGACCCTCACTACGACCCAATCATATCCCTGCCAGAGAATGTAGACCTGAAGACTGGGGATGAGGGACAGGAAGTGGTCTTCAAGGAGAGAGCCAAGCTGTATCGGTATGATAGTGACACTCAAGCATGGAAGGAACGTGGTGTTGGAGACATGAAAATTTTGAAGGACCCTGAGACAGGAAAGGCAAGAATATTGATGAGGACGGAACGAGTTTTAAAGGTGAATCAAATATGTTCTTTAATTTAGAACAAGATTTGGAATTGAATGTATTGGGTTATTACACTGTATGTCCCAATTCAGTTCACCTTGTGGAGCAATTTCTAAATTATGCATCAGACCTTTCAGGAGGTTGGGTAATCACATTTCCTATTTTTTAACAAATTGCTCTATGGAGTTCTGAAGGGGAAGTCATTTTGACCCTAATTTTGACCCTAATTTTGACCCTAATTTTGAAGTGGGGGCTAATCACCAAAGTGTTCAACAATATAATTGCAATGTTTGGTGGCCAAAATGTCTGCAGCAAAAAAAGTGGAGGGGGGAGAGGTGTTTCTCCATGATCTAAGCCAACATGACCTGTTCACCCTTGAACTACCTGATGCCAGCACCAGTTTGCAGTTGCAACTTGAATTTACAAAGGAAAGAAAATGAGCCAAAAATAGGCCAACATGTACAATTCTAAAAAGAAGATCTTAAACATTTGATGTATTCATTTTATCAAACAACATTCAAAGTAGAAGTTCACAAATGAAATATTAGACTGAAGAGATTTTTTTTACCATATCAAATCAATTTTTTTTGAGCAAACTGGTGGATGCTTGATTGTCGTCTGGGGGGGGGGGGGGGAGGGGGCTCTCCATGGTTTCAGCCAACATGACCTGTTCCCTCTTGTACTACCTTGATGCCAGGATCAGTGTACAATTGCAACTTGCAAAGGAAAGAAATGAGCTAAAAATAGGGCTACATGAACAGTTCAATTGACAAGATCTTAAACATGAGATGTAACCATTTTACCAAACACAACATTCAGAATAGCAGTGCATGAATGTAACAGTCTGAACAGATTTTTTTTATTTCACCAAAAAAAAAAAAAAAAAATCAAAATTTGTTCAAGGTAGACTGGAGAATAATACTTGTGGGGGAATTGTCAAAGGGGGAGAGGCAATTGGAAATGACTGTAAACCTGTTGTATAAATTGAGTGGTCAGGGAGGACTGCTGGAATTGCATGGTTGCAAATGTAATGGGAGGTGGCATTGTTGGTTGCTGTGTTGGTGATAGTTTGGCTATGACCTTGAGATTGCCTGAAAGAGAGCATTGGATTTATATGGGTGTTTGCTCCTCATCACATAGTACCCATGGTTCCACGGCGATGAAAGCACAGAACCAAATAAATTGGTTACCATTACCACCTGATAGACCTGCCTTAGATGTTCCCTGCGGTTACCATGATGAAAAATGGTGAAACCTGCAAGTAGTTTCCCTCTGATTTTTGAAATCCGATGGTTGTAATAATGAAACATATGAGGTCCTGCTTAACCTGTACATTACATCACAAAATTAGGCTGGTTAGAGAAAGGTAATAAAAAAGTAAAAGGGGAACATGCGTGACACACTTGTTTGAGAACGGTAGCTGCTTTCTTTTCCTTCCTCATGATCATGCCTGGTAATGCTGAGAATGGATTCCATTCGACTTGGTTACATTCTGTGACCAAACATGCTTGCCTGAAATTCTGTGACAAATTGAAAATTTCTGTGACCATATGTGACAAAGTGGTTGGTTAAAAGTTGTGACAAACAGGAATTTTTGTCACATTTTAAAACATGTTTCACTTCAATTTTTTTAAGTACCTGTAAGTCAGACATCATTTTTCAATGCCCATCATACATTTATTGTAATCAACTGAGCCAAGTACGCTGGCAGTGTTGGGTTTACACAGTTACTGTATTGTATGCTGCATCTATTGGTGGTTCCATTTTCCACCAATCAACTTTATGTAATCCATTGGTATCATGCTTTTCATACACTGACAAATGCAGTGTCTTGCATATGTGACTTAAGCTAAGTTCAGATGCCTGGTATTAGAGAGAATGGATTCTAAAAGGTTTTCTCAAACAAGATTACTGAATTCCCTTCTCATTTTAACTTATGTCTACCCTAACCTGTGTAATTTAAAAAACAACACGAAAAAAATAAAAAAAACTGTGAAATGATAGTTATTTAAGACAACTTGTTAAATCTTCCCTTGTATTGTTAATTTGTGTCACGTCTTTGAGTTTCTGCCAAGCTTTAACAGGACATGTGCTTTGTGGCAATGAGCTCCTCAGACTGTGCCTTTGTAAAAAACAATTAAAAAAAAAACAAACTGTGAAGTGATAGTTATGCAAGGCAGGTGATTTATTCTTCCCAAGTATTGATACTGTAATTAATGCTTTGTCTTTAGGTTTGTGCCAACCACTGGCTTACTCCTGACATGCAATTGTTACCAATGAGCGCTTCAGACCGTGCCTTCGTCTGGAATGCCATAGACTTTGCCGAAGGGGACGAATGTCATGAACAGTTGGCTATAAAATTTAAAACACCTGGATTAGCAGCTGGATTTAAGGAAGCCTTTGATGAGATGAAGAAGGGAGCTGAACCAAAAGTAGCATCAGCAGAAGAGAAACCAGTCGAACAAGTTGAGGAAGTGAAACCTGCTGCATCTACTAAAGAGGATGAATCAGAACATAAATTCCATCAGGCTGACCTTGTTGTAGCACACCCTGAGGAGGGAGAAGAAGATGAAGACTATGATGGTGATTATGATGGAGAGAAGGATGGTTATGAAGATGAAGAAGACTATTATGAAGATGATGATGCTGATAATGAGTATGAAGACTATGAGGATAATGAGAAGGAGGAGGAGGAAGAATATGTTGAAAAGGAGGAACCCCCCAAAGAGGTAGGGTGTCTTTTCTCCTTTATCATGATGAATTGTTCCCTCTTACTTTTTGTTCCATTCTCTTTCTCTGCCTTGTTACCTTGATCTTATCGCTTCATGGAGGATATGAAGCTCACTACATGCGCACTTGGATGTAGTCAAGTTTCACATCTGATTAATTGATTGACAGTGACAAAAAATTAAAATATGCTCAAAATTTCATAACATGTGGGGTTAGCTAACAGGCCAGTCAAGCATGTGTTAATTGCTTTCCATGCAATTTGAACACAATGAAAGCATAGCTCATTTGAGGGCTCAGATCATGTAACAAAATCAGACACAAGTTACACTCCACACTGTCTTTGATCTGCCCTTGTGTCCATGTTACATTTTCAAGGAGCAGCATGACAGCATAATCTTTGTTCGGGTTAATATGTTTTCTCTATGCCTTTTTTGCGTAGATTTTTCCTGTAAATCAGGATTGTTTGATCAAAATCATGTCAAAACCATGACTGAAGTCAAGATTTTAGTATGAAAGAAGTCTTGATCTAAATAGATTTGTTTGAATTAACTCACCAATTTAAATCATGAATTATTGTAAGAATAAAAAAAAATCACCTAACCTGCTATAAATCATGGTTTAATCTCTGAAATGTTTTAAATCAAAGCAGTGTTTTCTTTTCAAGAAATAAGTGTTGCGCAGATGGAAATTTAGTCATTCGGAATCCTTCCTCAAAAATGATTTTTTCAACCAAAAAGTTAAAAATGCAAATGATGAAACTTTCATAATTCTTCATAGTAATAATGATAATAATAATAAGGCCGTGAAGGGCCTTTGTTTTATGACGCTAAGCGACCACAAATGTGGGGGAGGCTTATGAATGACAACTTCACATTGGATGGCAACCAATTCAACAATTTGGATCAAGTTTGGTATTTTTGAAAGGCCAGTTCAGATGGGAAAACTGTAGATTGCTCTTGGATGAAAAACTCACCTTACTTTGACCCAGCCAGGGATCGAACTCCAGACCTCCAGGTTGCTAAGTTTCATCGCTTCAAATGCCACTGCCTTTAGCCACTCAGCCATAGCACCGGTTCAGAACAGGACGAAAACATTTTTTAGTCGTCACCGTTTCATTTTTTGCTATTCTTATTGGCTATACATTCTTGATACTGCCTTGTGATTGGCTAAGCAGTTGTTGTCAGCAGCTTCACATTATTACTGGAATGTGACAAATTAAATTCTTGAACATTATTTCATTATTTTTTTCTCATTGCAGTCTGGTGGCGCCTCTTCTCTTGGCAATTTCAATTTTTCCAACTTCTCCTCCAGCCCGTCAGCCTTCAGTGCTGGGAGTGGTTTTGTGAGTGGATCCACTAGATCTACACCTGCTACCTTCTCATTCGGCCAAATAACCTCTCAATCATCAAACACAACACCATCTGGCAGTGCAGGGTTCTCCCTTACTGGAGGCTTCACATTTGCCCAACAAAAACCTGAAACCACCCAAACATCTGATTCTGGTTTCAAGATGCGTGCAGCATCATCACCCTTCTCTTTTACTGCTCCTGCACCACCTAACTCTGAAACACAGAAACCTAGTTCAGGGTTCTCCTTTGGTAGTTCCCCTGGAAATGTCCCTCCAACCTCGCAGGCTTCAAGTACGCCATTGTCTTCGACATCCACTCAGCCAGGAGCATCTCAAGCCACTCCGATTTTCAGCTCGACCCAAGACGAAAGTTTTGCATCTGCTTTCAAAGGATTTGAGTTAAGTGGGAAGACATCAGAACCAAAAACTGAACAGAAAGATTTGGTGAAAAATCAAGGAGAATTTAGTTTCAGTCTAAATGTTGACAATATGGTATCTTCTCCACCAAAATCAGGATCAAAATCACCCGTGAAATCCCCAAGGTTGAATAAATCTGGAGAGTATTATCAAGAAGAGAGGGATGATATCTACTTTGAGCCTGTGGTAACATTACCAGAGAACTACAAGTTAGAGACTGGAGAAGAAAATGAAGAAGTGAAATTTAGTCAGCGAGCTAAATTATATCGCTTTGATGTAGAGGGTTCACAGTGGAAGGAAAGAGGTGTGGGTGATATCAAAGTGTTGTACAACCCAGAGATGAAACACCACAGGATTGTTATGAGGAGGGATCAGGTATGTGTAGTATATATGCTGGTATCTGTCAAAAATGTGCAAACACCCTTTTTGGGTTGAAGTACCTTTCTTGGTAGGTGTAAATAGTCTTAGAAATGCAAACTCAGTATAGGCTCACATATCTTCCCATAGATGGATCCTGTGAGTCCGATTACATTACTCATCATTGGGTACATCAGTTTGTATATTGTTTGTTCTTTTGAATAAATGCACTGTGGATGCTACTGAAAACCCCAAAACCAAACATCGGAAGGTTCCTGGTTTGTAGAGAAGGGGGGAGGCAAACTTTTGCCAACAACTGGAACCTCATATGGTGTCTGTGACCAAAATCTTCTTTTAAGCAATCCACACACTGGAATGTGAGTGTACAAGACATAGATGGTGCATTGTAAATTCAGTATTATGGAAATTGGCTCAAAATGACATTTTCTTGAAGCTCTAAAGCAATCTGTATCCCCCAATGTTATATTTTATTTAATGTCTGCTATTTTAATCTGCCTAAATTATTGGGGTAGGGCAAAACAATATCTTAGGCACCCAATATTTTCATTGGTGGAGCGATTGCCCCATGGCTCCCCACCCAACCCCCAGAATCATGTCCCTCTCCTGATTGGGTGGAGCTATTATCGTACAGGCGTTGGAAAAAATGACATGATCAAGCCATGGTGGCCCCCAGGAATGGTGGACACATCTAGGCCTAAACATTACTTGTCTGCTAGGATTCACCTATTGCTTCCAATTACCATACTGGTATAGTAGAGAATTATCAAACTAAGTGTCAGGGTTGGGCTAGTCTAAATGTTCTGAAATTGGGAAATACACTAACAGTGATGGAAATTAATGGAAATAAGATACTTTTAAAGATGTGATGAAAAACAGATATTTTAAGATGAAGTTACTAACAAGTTATGAAATGGTGAAGAACCCACTTTGTATGTAAACAATACCAGAGGCATCACAAAGGATGTGCCAAATCTTAAAATTGCAATTATTTCCACCACCCTCAACCCTGAAATTCGCAAATTGGCCAGCTTCTACAAAACTTTGGACTAAAGGACTTTCATGTCATGCTACAATTGTATGCTAGAGAGATAGAGGGAGCCGCAGTTTTTCTGGGTGTCCTTGGGGGAATTGTATCTGAGGATATATGGAAGGAGTTTATCGGTGGAAATCTGAGGCAGGATTTTTTTGTTGGGAAGGGGGGGGGGTTTCAAGGGACAGGTGTGCCGTGAGACTCTTCATTTTGTGAGGCAAAACGAAATTTTATCCACCCAATCTCAAGGTTAAAAATTTTTCGAGGTGCATTCTCATTCCAGTTTTAGAGGTGCGTATAACTTGTCTTGCGATATAACTTGCATCACATGACTTTGAAAATTAAATTCATACTTATTGTTTGGTGATGTTACATCGTCAACAGACAGCTTTTATGGAACCAAATGCATCTGATAAAAGATGTATTATTTTGTGGTGTCATGAAAAAAATCAGTTAACATTGTTTCCATAAAATTTGTTGCAAATCACATACTTAGACTAGTTGGCAATTTTTTGGTTGTTTGGGACCTGAGGTGGAAAAGATTTTTGTAAAGACTCATAAAAATTAGATCAGAATTTTAATTGAATTTGTTGTAATGTGACCCCAGCTTTACTCTCTTTTCATTATTTTCAGGTCTTGAAGGTTTGTGCCAACCATCACATCACTCAACATGTCAACCTGCAGCCCAATGCAGGTTCTGAAAGGTCCTGGGTGTGGCAGGCCATGGATATATCTGATGGGGAGCTCCAGAATGAACAGTTAGCTGTCAGGTTTAAGACAGAAGATGCAGCCAGAGAGTTTAAAGAGGTGGTAGATGAGGCAAAAAAGAATTTACCAGAGACTCCTGAAAAAACTGAACAATCTACAGAGGGACAAAAGAAGAATGTCATTGGTAAATATTACAGTGTTTGATTTTGTTGTCTTTGAAAATATTTTTAGTTCAAAGGGTACACAAACTCTAAACGTTCTGAAAACATATTTTACAAAACATAAAAGATGATCAAAGTGATTCCCTTCCCATCTTCAATGGACATATTCTTGAACAGATGTATGGAATATTGAAGCTATTGACACAAGTTAAAATGGTAGATTATATTACATGTGATGTTAATTCTTGTACAGGTCAAATTACTATCTTTTTTTTTTGTATGTGTAGAAGTCAACCACACCTTGTAAAAAAATGTGTTTCAATATTTTCTTATAATAGTATACAGCTGTAGAAGGAATTGGCTGTTTATATTGCCCTCTCTGTACAACATGGTTTGCAAGAAAACCCATAGCGGAATCACGGACATAAGAAATAAGGGGCAGAAATTATAGCTTTTAAGCTACAATCTTGGACAAAACTGTTGGAACACCTCACGTCTTTATGTTGTTTATGGTGGCGAGTGCTATTTGCACGACCTCTCTCCCTCTTTAAAATGTTGTGTCCAACAGGAAATAGCGATTTACGAACCCCCCGTCCCCCAGTACAATGTTGGTCCCCAAAGAAAATGGTGCGTCCCGAATAAGTCTCATCATCTCCAACATTGCACAGGGGAGCGGGGGTGTTCCATCTTTTTTGTCCAAGATTGTCTGAGTTTTGCCAGCTAAAAAATTGGGACTAATGGTAGGACATTTGCTATTTTGGCATAAATTTGGCAAATTCTTTGACATTGGCTACTGTTTATCGTTGAAATAGGGTGCAAGTCCTATTTCTTCCGTTCAAAATATATTTCTTTTTTTTTTCTTTTTTTGGGGGGGATTTTATGTGTGGGAAAAATCATGCAATTCTTCTACATCTTTATTCTTTGAAACAATGAATTCATTTTCATCTGTTTCTCTACCAAATTTTATAATATTCCTATTATAACTTATTGTAACTGAATGAAGTCCACACTCAAATGAATTGTGTGATGATCTTATGCTCAGGTGAAGAGTGTCCAGAATATGCTCAAAAAAAATTAAAAACTAGAGTATTCTTGTCAAATACAAACTATTATAATGCAGTATTACCATGGGCCAAACTATTTGTACAATTGCTAATATAATTTTTCTGACATGTCAAATGATGCCTTTCCTTGGCTGCCAATGTATGAAAAGCATGTCACCGCCTTTGAAGTGTTACGTCACAAGTTGGTAGAATGCTATACTGTCTAATGTTGTTCTTGTTGTCAATATCGGGCAGTGTAATTTCACCCTTAGAGCTAAATGATCGTTATGACCCGAAATATGAGCCCACACAATTATTTTGTTGAATCAGTTTCTCTGACAATCTTTGAAAAATGTGCCTTGAATTTTCAGACAATCTTGGACAAAACTGTTGGAACACCTCACGTCTTTATGTTGTTTATGGTGGCGAGTGCTATTTGCACGACCTCTATCCCCCTTTAAAATGTTGTGTCCTATACAGGAAATCCCCCAGTACAATATTGGTTTCCAAAGAAAATGGTGCGTCCCGAATTAGTCTCATCATCTCCAACATTGCATGGGGGAGCGGGGGGGGGTCCATCTAGTTTTGCCCAAGATTATAGATGACTTTTCACTGGCTCTCATTGCCCCTCCATCCCACTTTGACTACAAGAGCTGCAGGGTAGCCAGGATTGAGAGTGCAGTGCACTGTATCAAATTCAATGGTAAATTTATAAATTTATTCTTGTTTTAACCATGGACGTATTAGGTAGTAGATTTATGTTGCATCATGCTGTAGGCTTGAAATTTGGGAGTTTGTGAATATGATCCATTTTTTCATTTCTAATACATGTTACCTTGAAATTCTAGACTTAGGGTGTACAAATATTCTTGAAATGAGAGATTCTAAATGCCAGTTATATTTTATGTTGCGCATTTCATTTAGCACTACATAATTTAGAAGTATTTGTTTATTTCTGCTTGTTTGATGTAAAGCACAAAAGTGTTATCAAAAGGTCTCTTCATAGGGTTTACAAATTCATTGTACTGTTTATGAATTATTAAATTTTTTATAAAAATTTGTAAAAGCAAAGAAAAAATTCTCTAGTAGTTAATTATTGGCATGTCAAATGAGGAAAATAGCTTTAGTCAGTGTTAAACCACACACTCGATCAGCCTTGCCAATGAACACTGGCAATAGCTTCATATCACGGACTTATATACATGAACAGAGCAGGTAATGTGTACGTCCTATCTGTAGATGGTTGTCGACTGGGACAAAAAAGGCGCACCTAGATGGCTGCCGTGAAGCTATAAATCGTCTGATTTGGCAAAGACTCTGTTAAATTTTAAACAGAAGTTAAACATGAATGGAAAAAATATCATATTTCTGCAATAGGTGAAGTGATTTTGACTTTACTGTACCTTGCCATATTTCAAAAATATTTCAACTTTCTTGCAAAATATCGGGGTATACTTGAGAAAGTCCAAACTTTCATACAAAACCATAGCAGATGGCCATTTTGGTGCGCTCTTTCTCACATTACGGTAGAGACAATATACCGTGCAGTATGCTCTGTCCATGTATAGGAAGTCCGTGCTTCATACCTACAACAGCAGTATGCACTACAAGAGATTCAACATTTGGATAAGCCAAGAGCTGGAGAAGCAAATGGTTCCTGATATTTTTGGAAACATCCTCCCTCTCTTCCTGATGACATCTTTTTTTTTCTTTTGTATTTAACGATGAACCCACTGGTTCACCGAATTGACAAATATACAGTATTTACAAAATTGAAGGAAAAGTTAAAAAGAATGGAACTCTTCAACAAAAGTTATACAAAAACAAATTTTTCTGAATTAATTAAATAATACTGGACATTCGACAAATTTGCCCAATGCTTTCTTTTTCTCTTGTATCGAGGTCACAAAATAATTAAACGATGGGCTCACTTGATCGCCTGTTCTAACATAAATACAGTTTTCCATCATTTAACATTATGCAGAACATCTGTTAACAATAATAATTACTGAAAAATTTAAGATCATACGTAACGATAATGGCGTTAAATACCTGCTAAACAGAAGATTAAACACACAATTAAATCACAAAGAGCTAATATCATGGAAATATCAGCCAGTATCAAAAATAGAATGATAATTAATTTCTGACTCCTGGTCGAATTGGATCACTTTTGCCATTTGAAATATGCCCCAGAATTTAGACATCTTTCCTTTTGGTTTGAAAAAGTGATAAAGCCTTTCGATTTTCTTTTTAAAGCGAGTTGTAAAAATACTTGTCGATGCTTAAAACATGGTCATCGTTTAAGACAGATAACCTAGCTTTATAGATAACACTCTTGTATATGGTAAATACGAAATCCACTAAAAAACACTTTTACTGGAATGGGTCAAATCAGCTCCAAAAAGTGTGATTAAAACCCATGTATTAAGATTATCTTCCTCTAAAATGCTTCCTAGTTTCCGGATAGTTTTACCCCATAGACTGTTAACCACTGGGCAAGCTATAAAAAGATGGAAAATACTTTCAGTTTCCATACCGCACAGAGTGCAAAGGGGAGACTCCGTCATTCCAAACTTATGAAGCTTTTCATTTGTAAACAAAATATTGTGTAAAATTTTAAATTTAAGATCTGCTCCATAATTTGTACAAAGCCCCTTGTAGATGTTGGGCCAGCACTTTGAAAAATCAAGATCTGTAAACCTCATCGTCCAGAATACTTCACCCTTTGGTGGATTTGTGTTACAATCACGTAGAAGGTGGGTTGCACCCTTAGTGGTTAAGCTGGAGACAACACAAATGTTATCATCTATAATAAGATTAATGTTAGGAATGTCAACATCGTGATCATTAGTGACTTCATCTGAAACAAAGATTTTGTCTAACCAACCTTTCGGTATACTTTCTAAAATTGTCTGCAAAGTAATGCTCACTCTTTTGATATCTGTACTGCCTTGGGGTTAGCCAGTTGAATACACTCCAAGACACCCTCCGCTGGAAAGCGTCTGGACAAAATTTCATATGTAATGTCATTAACATAGACAATAGCACCATCAATAAATTCTCTATTTAGTATCACGTTGCCAGAGCAGTCTCTTATAAAGGAGTTATGAAAGATAGGTTGAGAAAGAATTTTGGACCTGTCGCCGGGTGGGCATAACTTGTCCCTGATAACCTTTCGCCATGCAAGAAGCATTTCTCTGTAATACGACGGAATGTGCCTCAGAGAGGACGTCTGAGGAGTGATACGGAAAATATTAAGGCCTAATTTCATATTTTCGTAATGGTTTAGAAAGTACAACATTAGCCTCTTAAGTTTGCTACCAATCTCATCACGAAGTAGTAAGGCAATGAACTTAATCCTTAATCCTGATTACATCTTATTGCCTCAGATAGGAAAGAAAGCACACCACATACACACTTGATATAGTCAGGTATAACATCTGATAAATTGATTGATAAAACAGATGTATAAAAATTCAGAGAAAATTTTGTAGCTATTAACAGGCTAGTTTATAGATATGTGTTAATTGCTTTTTGTGCAGTGTGAACACACTGAAAGCACAGATCACATGATGGCGCAGATCATGTAACAAACTCAGATACCAGTGAAACCAAACACTTCCTTTTATCAACTGAGGTGTGTTTGTTGCATTCTTAAGAAGCAACATCACGTCATGTTGATAGACATTGTGTCTGTGTAAAAATGAAATCTTGAAAGAAATCTACTGCACATTGTGACTTAATTTGACTAATCTATCATTGTTTGCCTATAAATTCTGATTTGAAAGTACACATTTTCAGTACAACATATTTTATGCAATCTTTCCCTCTAATAAAGTCCATCGTGTGTTATTTTCCCATGTAGATGAAGACCAACATAGGGGAGATGAGAAGTCATCCAAACCAGCTGATGAAGAGACTCCTGAAGAGGAGAAGGAGAAAGATTCCAGCAGAGAAATCATGTTCTCAGCTCCAGCAGACTTATCATACGCAGATGAAGACAAATGCTGGCGGCTCAGGGGGAAGGGACAGTTTCAGATTACTTTTGACAAAGACAGCAAAAACTACTCAGTAGAGATGAAAAATGATAAAGACAATTCATTATGTGCCAAACATCTCATTACTAAAGGAATGCAACTGATCCCAGTGAGAGGACAGGACAGATCATATACATGGTCAGCCATGGATTCTTCTGACAAGGAGGATTCTCCAGTGCCTATGGTATTTGCTGTGTGGTTTAGGGATAGAGGAACCGCAGATTGTTTTCAAGAGAAGTTTCAGAAGGCTCAGACATCAGTACTTGTTGCATCCCCAGGTATAAAGTGTGAAAATTAGAAAGGATTATCACGACAGGTTGAAGAGGGAAACAAATAAAAAAAGGAACAATAGATTTGTTAAGTCTTTAATATCAATTAGCGCTCTTGTTAAATGGAAAATCAAAATTAGCTTATTTTCTCTGTTTTAGTTCTGTCAGAAAATTATTTTAAAAAGCTGAGTAGAGTAATAATTTAATAATTAGATATGCAAAAACTTCTATGAATAATACATGATATGGGCAACCAGGTCTCACAATGTTACTTCTTAACAAAGAGTTGCAGTCATATTTCTCACTGATTGACAAGTTTCCCACATTCATCAAATTTAACTGCAGGGTAGAGAGGCTCACTTGAAATAGCCATTTTCCCAATTGGTCAGTGACATAAGCTGGGTGGGGGGTCAGAACAGCAATATAAATCCATGGTTGAAAATTAAATGCCTTAAACTATAGCAAACCAATCATAATGTGACAATTCATGGACTTTGTAATAAGGTAATAAAACCTTGGAGTCACCCTGACTTGAATAAGTGCAGTAGACTGTCCAGTTCCAGGATTGGCTCTTGAGAATCATGTGACAATATTTTATCTTTTCAATTGTGAAATTTACTAGGAGTAGCTATTTGGTTTACCTTGAATATGCAATAATGAAGTCATAAAATTTTATGAAGAATTCCTTTAAGAGAAAAAAATTTTGATGGTTGTTTAAATATCACTTCCAACTTGAAATAAGGAATTGGGTGTCTACTCTTGCCCTTTAAACTGTACTATATGCAGGTGATAGAATCATTCACAGGCAGCTGTTTCTTTATTCTTCTCTCTAATATCATTTAAAGTTTGTAAATCTTGGAAAAGAAGGTGTGTCAATTACTTTGTTCCTTATTTTGTACATATTATGCCAATAATCTTTCATGTACATCTTGCCTTTTAGATTTAAATGATTATTGTCAGTACTAAGAGTGATATATGCATAACATTTTTTTTCTGGAATGATGTATAGAGACCTTTATTATTACATTCCATGGTAGTAACTGAAATACGTGAATTTTCAAAATTTGTAGGCCTTGATTTACTAAAATGTAAGCAATAAGTTTGATTTATATTTTTATATTAACTTTTGTTCTAAATAGTGAATTTTGGGTAACTGCTGCATTGTGTTTAACAACTAAAGATTAATTAATTTAGACTAATAAAAATTAGTAAGATGCTGATTTCAGTGTGCTTTCTGCACATACTTCTCCCACATCCTTGGCTCTCGGTGATCACAGTCTCCATATCATGCCTAAATCTGCATGAACTGAGTTAGTCTGTTAATGACTTGCACACTTGAGAATGGTCTAGGTTATATTTGCATAGGCCTGATGATCTGCATGACTGATGTAGTTCTTTAGGTTACTGTATTTTAAGGAAAGCAAAGTCCTTTTAAAGTACATGTTGAGTGCTGAGCTTTTGGGTTTATTATGAAATAAAAAAATATATACAGAGAAAAAGGCTGAGCTTGATGGACTTGACTTATTTGAAGAACTATATCTACATAATAAAATAGAGTTGGAGAAGGATGATTGTGTGTATTGAGTATGATGACTCTGTGTATCTAATATTAAGGGGATATGCAAGCAGTCTTTCTTGCAATAAAGGAGAAGGGTTATTTACAGTGAAACTCATTGCTATAGGAAATAGATTTCTGAATTTACCAGTTGTTATCCAATGCTGGTCATTCATCTTTGTCCTCGACATCATTCCAACAAGAGGGAATTTGAAGAATGGCGAAGAGGTTGCAAAATGTTGCGAAGTAAATTATAAAAGAAATTTGATTTATTACTTTTATAGGCAGGTGAAAGGTCAGTAACTTTTAGAGCAATAACAAAGTCATTCAAAATTCTGGTTCTGTGAAGTCGTTATCTAATGATCTCTCCTTGAGGGGTAATAGCTTTTTGACTGAAATAATGCAAAGGGGGTAAAAATGACCACTAAGTTCCATAAATGAGTTACCAAAATAAAGTTCACTATAGATAAAGTCATTGGGAAATCTTACAAAGACATTGTCAGTTTGTCAATACAGTAATTGTGGCATTATAGAGATTTGCAATTACGTCACGGATAAACCATACAGGAGGGTAATCATGCCAAGTACACATGGCTCTTAGCTGACCACACTGCACAGTGTGTACTGTGGTATACACAGTTTGTACACATTCATTGGGCAAGCTTGTAGGGTGTGGTCTGCTGCGTAGTTACATGTACTCCAACATGGACAGTAAGGGAGTATTATGATGTCATATGAAAAGCCTCTGTTGTAAGGTACTCAAATAAATAATGTACAGTGGAAGACAAAAAATATAGCAAATCATTAAAGGTAGTGTGACATGTCATGCAAAATGGCCTGATTTCATTTCGTAGTTATGGAATGATCTTTTCTTAGGAAACATCTGTTGGAATTATTTCAATATCTTTTCTGGTTCTCAAGATATACCTCTTCAAAGTTCGGGTGTTTCTGAAGCAACTTGTTGCTTATGCAAAAAACAGTGATGTA